>JAWWEE010000051.1:9563112-9657863 GCA_035221455.1 Xenops minutus | reverse complement strand
GCCTGAGGGCGGGCGGGGGGCGCCGCGGCCCGGCCCGGCTGTGCCGCCTCCCCCGGCCGGGCCCGCTCCGGCTGCTGCGCCGCGCCGGGCTGTGGGCAGCCCAGGAACAGCCGCACAGTCACGCAGGGCCGGCCAGGCCCGGCCCCGCCGCTCGGCCGGACGGGGAGAGGGGGCAGAGCCGGGGGGGCACCGCGAGGAGGCATCGTGAGGGGCGGGGGGGCTCGGGACAGCCTGCGGGGCTCGGCCGGGCTGCGGGAGCCGCGCTCTGACGATACAGCAGGGCTTACTGCACGCCCCTGAGCTTTGAGCCGTGCTTCGAACCGAAGAAGGAAGCGTCGGGGGACGGTGGTTTCATTTTCAAGTTCCTTAGGACATCCCCTTTATTAATGGAGGTCTGTGGAGCCGCCTGTCTTCACTCCGGGTGCCACGTTAGCTCGGCTGGATCACCCTGGAGTTCTGCAGGCAGCTGGAGAGATTGCTTTTGTGGAGCCCACCTGAAATTTGATACTAGGAAGAGTGAATGTGGGAAGGTTTCTCATCACGCCCGCTGCTCTCTCTCTTCCCAGGATGTCTTCAGGTGCATTATTTCCAAGCCTGGTGCCAGGCTCCCGTGGCTCCTCAAGCAAATACCTGGTGGAATTTCGGGCAGGGAAGATGTCCCTGAAAGGCAGCACTGTCACCCCAGACAAGAGAAAAGGCCTTGTTTACATCCAGCAAACCGATGATTCCCTCATTCACTTCTGCTGGAAGGACAGGACTTCAGGCAATGTGGAGGATGTGAGTATGGGCTTGTTCTGTTCTGCTGGCATTGCTGAGCTGCTCCTTGACAAATTAGGGTGAGAATGTCACTGAGAGACCTGCACTTCCATGCTCTCTCTGCTCTGAGGAGCAGATGGAAGAAGGGTTGGGGAGGGGGGCAGAGGTCTCTGGGAGATGAAAAAAACGCTGATGTATTTCCTCAAACATTTGTTCCTGCTGCCACATTTTCCAGGATTTGATTATTTTTCCTGATGACTGTGAGTTCAAGAGGGTCCCGCAGTGCACCACGGGCCGTGTGTATGTATTGAAGTTCAAGGCGGGATCGAAACGACTCTTCTTCTGGATGCAGGTTTGTGGGGAGTCAAAGGCAAAGGTCTTGGGCCAAAATACTCCCAGTTTGACTGGGACCAAGAGCACCTCTCTTGCAGGAGCCGAAGACAGACAAGGATGAGGAGCACTGCCGTAAGGTGAACGAGTATCTCAACAATCCCCCCATGCCCGGGGCGTTGGGTGGGAATGCCAGCGGAGGCCACGAGCTCTCAGCACTAGGAGGTACAGTCCATTCTCTGCTCCTTCATGTCAGAGGCCTTTTTTTTTTTTAAAATTTATGTCTAGAGTAAGGACTTAGAGTTCCTAGGAAGAAATTCCTCATGGCTGTGGAGGGTGAGTTGGGGACGATGTTAATACCAGAAGCATAAACATGCTTTTAGCAGAATAAACTGTGCTGTTAAAGTAGGTGCAGGCTGAAAGTTAAGACTGCCAGGAGAAATCTCTTTGTTTCCAGTAGATTCTCTGGAGTCTTACCTCTTTATGAAGCCAAGTTGCATTTATCTTTTATGAAGATCATGAATCAGTAAACACTTGAAACTGTTTTTCCATACAGAATGTGATGCCAATTAATCTCCTGCTGTTTGAGCTGGAGTGCTGTGAAAAAAACCTGTGAATATGTTGTGTTTCAGAATGTTTTTGTTTTTAGGTGAGGGTGGCTTGCAAAGCCTTCTTGGAAACATGAGCCATAACCAGCTCATGCAGCTGATCGGACCAACGGGCTTAGGAGGACTTGGTAAAATGCTTTAATATCTTTATGCCAAAATGGTATTTTCTCCTGCCAGGTTAAATCTTACCTGACAATATTTTCAAGTGGTGCTATTGATCTCAATAGCGCTCTTTTCACATGAGAAGGCAAGGCCCTGCCTCAGAGATGAGCTCAGGGCCAAAAAGGGTACCAGTTTCTACACAGCACTCATCTCAGGGCTTGATCTGCAAGGAACCTTGGTTCTGCTCCTTGCTGCACTGATCCTTCTGCTTTTTTTCCCCTCCTTTTTTCTACTCATACTCTTCCTCCTAAATATTCACTGGAGCAGGGGCTGAAAACCAGGGATTCATTCCTGGTGCATGTCCTGGTTACCAAGCTGTGGAGGTCCTAGTGTTGTCTCTGATTCAGTGAATATTTGTGTGCTAAGTAGAAAGAGTTCAAGAGGAAGGTTTGAGCCTGCCCACCCCACAGCACTCCCTGGGCACTCAGAGGGGCAAGGCTCAGGTCAGGGCTTTCTCTCCTGGGGGACCCTGGAGAGAGCTCAGATCACTGTGCTGGTTTCTGAAGGGGGTGAGGGGTGTGTTGGAGTCCCTGGTGTGATCTGTTCTCAATGCTATCTGAGTTCCAAGAGCGTTTTCTGAGAAGTCAGATCCTCAAGTGGAAGTAGACAACGGAACACAGATGGAAATGGTTCTGTGCTTAAACTCCAAACATTTTTGTGGCTCTAGCTCGTGTCATTTTAGCTTTAGATGGAAATCTCATTGGTGGGATATCCAGGTGCAAGTCTCACATTAGTGTTGGAAAATTCTGGCCTTTTAGGATGTGTTTGGAAAAGATGTTCCTTCTTGAAGCTTCACATAATCCTGACACTTTTTCTCTTCTCGCTTTTTCTCAGTAGCTCTTCTTCCTTTGCCTTTACATCCAGCCATAAGCCAGCTTGACCTGAAGCTCACTACTGTAACAGAAGGGGAACCATCTGCTTGCCTCTGCAAACGGTGGTTTTGGTGAATCCCTGGGGATCATTTCCCCTGGGAGTGTCATTTTCTGCATATCTGGTTTGCATCTCTCAGGACTCTGCAGAGCTCCAAAGGAGCTCTCTTGCTCCTGGGTCACTTCCTAGCAAGGACAAGCTGAGCAGTGCAGTGTGTGGTACAGCCAAAGCTTCTCCTGCTGTGCCTGCTGCTGGGGAAGCTCTGGGGTGAATGACAAGTGTTGGGACATGGTTCCATGGGATGGGTCCAGTACAAGGAGGGATTGGCAGGGGCTCACTGTGACCCCCGGAGTCTGCAGCTGCAGCTGGCCACAGGTTTGCTCACAGAGCACTCTTGTCTGTCCTCTGCTCACAGGCTGCTCCCAAAGGTGGGGGATGGATGCAGGTGCTCGTGTAGGGGTGTGTGTCTAACTGTGGTGCAAGGAAGAGTGTGGTAAATGGAGCATGTGGCCAGTGTGGCTCAAAGGAGTTGTAGGGGGACAGTCGAGGCCCTGACAACTCCGGGGGCCCAGCCAGGCCTCTTGTTAGCTGAGGTTCTTGATGCTGGTGGTCCTTGGTAGGTGGGATGTGGTGATGGAGGAGGCTGATTGTGGTTTCTTTGGCATGGGGCTGTTGGTTTCCAGCTGGCTGCTCCCCTGGGAGCACTTGGTGTGCGGGTTTTTCCTTACTTTGCCTGTGAAGTGTTTTAAGGGCTCAGCTGATTCTGCTGCTGCATCTCTGATGTAGGTTTGAAGCTGCAAAACCCCAGTTTGTGGGGGACAGAGTGGTGGTGACTCAAAGGTGCCTCTGGGATCTTCTGCTGAGGGCCTTGGCTTGAAAGTTTGGAGAGAAATTGGATTTTCAGGGTCGTAGATAAGAGGAGAGGGCTGTTTTATAATGGTCATGTATATATGGCACAAAGCAAAGGAATTTCATCCTTGTGTAGACCTAGAAATCGACTCATTTCAGAAATGTTCAGCTTTCTGATGGGAATGCAAGAACAGAGAACAAGAGCTGATAATTTACAGAAGGGGGTGGGGGGCTTAGGCTGGGCTCTCTCATCCCCTCCTCTATTTTAGCAAATAAAACCTTTCAGGTACAAGAGCAACCTCTCTAGAGCAGAGAGGTGCAGAAAACCTGAAGGGATAACTGTCTAAACACGTTTCTGTTTTATGTTTACGGAAGGTGGGCTGGGCGCGCTGACGGGGCCTGGGCTGGCCAGTCTGCTTGGGAGTGGGGGACCCCCGACCAGCAGTTCATCATCCAGGTAGGAGACCTGTCTGCCCTGGGGCTGGGGGTTTTGTCACGTGAAGCTGCTGCTTCTGTGGGAGGAATCATGGCCTGTTGAATGGGGAATATGGTGGGAACTGAGGCTGCTTAATATCTCTCTAAAGTGAGGGAGGAGCTTTTCCTACTCTTAAGGGCTTGAAAAGAAGCTGTTGAGGATACAGAGGTTGTTGCAGGGGATTAATTATCCCTATTCTCTTGCCCAGCTCTCGCAGCCAGTCGGCTGCAGTGACTCCATCTTCCACGACTTCTTCCACCCGGGTAACGCCTGCCCCGTCCGTTCCTGCGGCTGCCTCCGTGACCAGTCCCAGCCCCGTTCCCAGCTCGGGTAATGGAACCAGCTCAGCCACAAGCCCAACCCAGCCCATTCAATTGAGTGACCTTCAGAACATTTTAGCTACTATGAATGTGCCATCTGGAGCAGGAGGACAGCAAGGTAACGGTATTCTGGCCAGACAGCTTTGGATCCAGGAATCCCATGGAGCTGTTTGACTGTCCTGTCCTGTTCCAAATTGGTTTGAAAGGTCTCTTGCCATTTTTTTGGGGGGTTTGGTTTTTTTTTTTATTTCATTGTTGTTTTTGGTGCTCAGTCTTATTCTCACTCAAAAACTGAGAAAGGGAGAAAGGATGCTAACTACACTTTAGACTCGATAATTTGATTTACATGACAAAAAAACGAGGTTTTGTGCATAGTCTAATGGCAAACCCTTTATTTTGTCCTAGTGGACCTGGCAGCTGTTCTGACTCCTGAGATAATGGCTCCCATCCTGGCCAATGCTGAAGTTCAGGAACGATTGATGCCTTACCTCCCCTCAGGGGAATCCCTGCCGCAGACCGCGGAAGAGATTCAGAACACCCTGACGTCTCCTCAGTTCCAGCAGGTAGATGTCTGGCTGTGGGGAGAAGTGCACTTCTCCTTTCCTCCTCCCCCGTGCTCCTGAATCACCTCACCCTGCTTTTCCAGGTTCCTGACACTGCTCAGAGTGGGAAGTTGCTCAGTAGAAGTGGAAAGGAGGAGGGACATGGTTTAATGGTGCACTAGTTCTTCCTGCAATCACTCAAGATGGGAGTTTTTTTACTTTTTCTTTTGGAGTTGGGTTTTAGTTTTCTCTTTATTATAAATGCTCTCGGGCAAATGGCAGTAGTAGCAAATTCATTACTCCCTGTCAAAGAGGGGCTTGAGCAGTCTCCTTAAAGGTCATTTTAAGTGACTGAAGGGAAGAGATGCTGATGTTTACTGCACTAAATCCCTTGTTCCTCTTCAAATAGCAGTCCTTAATTCCAGGACATTCTGTGTGGTTGAAACTGGTGTGTTACAGAGCAATGGGGACTAGTTATTTACTCCAAATGATTGAAATTCATCAATTTGCAGAATTTCAGTGACTTAAATGACTGGTTTTAGTTTAAACTGTAGCAGCTTCCATACAGACAAGACTCAGAAGCGAGGGATGTCAGAGTGGTCGTTATTTGATGGAGTATCTGTTCCCAAGCCAGCTGTGTGGCCACTGTGCCCTGACAAGACCACTCTCCTCCTGGGGTTATTGCCCAGCACCCACCTGATGCTGCAGGAACACGATGTAAACTTTATTTTGACACTTTTGACTCCCATTCACAGGCTTTGAGCATGTTCAGTGCTGCTTTAGCTTCAGGACAGCTGGGCCCACTAATGAGCCAGTTTGGGTTACCTGCAGAGGCAGTAGATGCAGCAAATAAAGGCGGTAAGTACTGGTGGTGGTGGGGACAGGAGGAGGTGGTTTGTTGGGGTTTTTTGGCCACTGTGGAGCATGGAGTGTAATGATCAGCTTCTGTATGACTGCCTGAAGCTGACTCTGCAGTAATTTTTACAAGGAAAAGATGGGTATTTCAAGTGTTCCCCAGCAGACTTAGCGAGGTCAGACGCAGATTTAGAGAAGTCAGGGTTCTGCAGAGACGTGCTGAGCAGCCTTGGCCTTGTTTCTTTCTAGAGGTGTCACAGTCACCTTGTTCAGGAATGCCTTTTGGTGGGAGTCCTTATTGATTCATCTGAAAACAATGATCACAGTTGGGCCCATAGCTCTAAGGGCAGAGGGGATCCCTTTTTCCTATTGAGCTTGTAGCATCCCTTCCATTATCTCAGGAATTCTGGTCTTAGACTGCCTCTACACACAGATAAAGTGCATAAAACACTGGCTGTCAGAGATCTGGACATGTGTTATACTGAATGTTTAGTATTTTTTTCCCTGCTAATTCATAGTAAAGCAACTGTTTGCTTTCCAAGTAATGAAGCTTATGCTCCTGTGGACAATAAGCTCTGGCCCAGAAAATGCAAAGTTCAATAACCAATATGTTTAACTTCTAGATGTAGAAGCCTTTGCCAAAGCCATGCAGAACAGTGTCAAGTCAGACCAAAAGGAAGGAGACTCTAAGGACAAGAAAGATGAAGAGGAAGATATGAGTTTAGATTAAGTTATTTGCTCTTCCTTACAGATATTCCCTAGATACTAACTTAAGCAGCTGCAGTAGGATTACTAACTTCATATTATGCTTATATAAATCTACAAATAAAGGAATTTTCTTTATCTGCCATACTGTTCTTTCCACTTTGTACAACAGTGCCCATTGTGCTGCCTCCTCAGGTGCTGATTATCCCTTTTCCAGCTCATTAGGTTCATGCTTAGTCTTCCCCAGTAAAGTGAAAGAGAGTAATATAAAACTTTATTTGACTCCAAAGTATGTACCAGTGATTTACAAAGACCATCTTTTAATACTACTACTTTAAAAACAGGTCATAATTACATCTGTTTAGGATGGACATGTTAAAAACCCATTTTACAATATTTACCCCTTATAAAAAAACCCAAAATATAATGATATAAGTTACAAGTCCATTTCAGAAGCAAGATTTTGTCCCCAAGTGGCCAGAGATATATACACACACAAATATATATATGATGTGTAAGTGCACAAGTGAACTGGGTGTCTTGGGAGAAAAAGCTGTTTTCAAGTGAAGGCTGCACTAACCAGGTGTGAGGGAGGCTGAGCAGGAGCCAGAGTGGGTGAGGGCCAGGTGCCACCTTGCACACCTGGCCAGATGTGGAGGTAACCCTTCTACTTCTTCCCTTTCAAGCAATAGTTACTTGCTTCACACAACAGGACTTTAGTCAGTGTACTACCAGTGCTAAAACCAACTGCAGAGTCCGTGGTGGTTGTCTTTCTGCTTTCCCTCTGCAGTTCTCCCAGCCTATTCTGTTCTTTTTTTTTTTTGATTCTTATAAATTACCCTGATAAGATGCTAATTCTGTGAACAGAATTTTGTCCAAGTTCCCCCTTGCAGAGCTCTTTGTGTAGCAGTGGCAGGTGAGCTGAGACTGCCCTTGGGGGGAAGTTAAATGTGCCCTTGCTTATAAAACCACAAAACTGACGGAATTAATCCAGTTTGTCCTAATTGCATTTATGATAAAACAGGAACTGCCTGCAGCCTTTATCAGCAGACAGTCTGTGACAGTTTATTAATAGCCTCAAGTGTTCTGTGAACTAAATCTATGTGCGTTGTGAGTGTGGGGTGAAGGGAACAGGATCCAGGACACGCTGCCGTGTGCTCCAGCCCACGCTCTGTCATGGGCAGTCGATCCCACCACGAGCCATGTGGCAGCACAAGTCCTGCTGCAGCTGCTTGACCACCAGGGAAGGACTCACCTGCTGCCACATCCTGCTCCAACTTTTTGGTTCTATCTGTGAAACATGTCCCCAAAGCGCCCCCTTCTCCCCAGCCGTCCTCCCCTGCCCTCCTTCCCCTTGGATTCGTGGCCCCTCTGGTGTGGCCCAGCCTTGTGCCTGCAGTCACTGGAGTCCAGGTGTCTGAGCACGGTCGATGCCATCGAGTGGTGACGCCAGGGCCCGGAGCAGCGTTGTGTCACTCAGGCTCTGCATGGATGTGGCACTCAGAGCACAGGGCAGCCCTTCAGGCCCACAGAGCCCCTGGCAGTCCCAGCTCGCGGCAAGTCCACGTGCCTCCGGTTAATCAGCAGGTTCCTTACACAGCCCACGTAATGAGGGAGGGGAGGTAACAGCAGCCCTGTGCTGGCCTTGTCTGTCTCTGCAGAAGGAACAAGGAAAAGCAGGCATTCATCTGGCTCCTAAAGGGGAAGGGGATTAAGTACCTCTTCTTTGCACCAGGAACAGCATCTCACTTGACTTTGGGGTATTTCATTCTGGAGCACAACTTTCCCAACTCACCTGGCAGCCCTCCCACGGAGAAGGTCGCCCTGGTGCTGGGTGCAGGAGGCTGGCTGGGTCCCACTGTGTGGTTGCCTTCTGTGTCCACATCAATTTGGATTATGTTTTTCCATTTGGTAACTTGGAAAGAAAACAACAGTCAGTACTGCTTCCTTACGAATGGAGCCAAGTCTGTCTCTGCCCACCAGCCCAGTCCGGTGCTAGAGCAGACCAAAACTATTGGGAGGGTCAGAAGACCTGGCCTAGCTCTTGGGAAATGCCCAGAGTCTGGACAACTTCCCTGAAAACCTGTCCTTTGGCCACAGCAGCCACGAACAAAGCATCATATGTCTTGCTCCAGTGAAAAGGGCAGCCCCTCTCCCAGTGGGATGGGACAGCACACAGTGGTTTAAGGGGATCAGCTCCAACCATGGATGGGGAGAAATCCTGAAGCCAAAAACAAACCAGGGAGCCAGGAGCACATCATGGCTCTCACCCCGTGCTGGGTCAAACAAGGCAAGGGTTTAAAATAGAGCTGTGCTAAGGTGGGGCTGTACCTGTGAACCCCAGCCCTGAAAAGGGGGGCATTACCTCAATGGCAGCTGAGGTAATTAAAGGCTGAGCTTGCTGTACAGGTGTGAATCCTGCAATCCCTACTCCCAGCTGTAGGCTTTGAGCTCTCTGGACACACTCAACACAAAAGCAAGTTGGGCTCCCACTTTTCAGCAAGACACAACAGTCTTGGATGGAGCCAGTCCTGTGGAATATCCTTGGCCTCACCAGCTGCTCCATGACCTGCAGAAACACCCTGTCTCTCCTAACAGGCAGCAACAGCACTGAGATCAGGCAAGGACTCTTGTTAATCAGAAAATGATGTAATGGCAGCTATAAACTCCCAAATTAAAAGCATACAGGTGTGGCTGGGGTTTAAACACCCAAGTAGGGGCCCTGGGCTTGCCCTGGTCTCCCCCAGGAGATGTGGGCTGAGCAGGGGTGGAGCAGAGCCCCAGAGCCCAGTCGTGGCTGTCACCTCACCTGTGATGGTGTGCCACTGCCCGTCACACAGAGATGGGCACGTCACCGACGTGGAGAACTCGTCAGCCCCAGCGCTGGCTCTCACAGTGACCTGGGGTGAGACAGACCCGTCAGAGCCTGGTGAGCCGAGCAGGACAGGCAGGACGTGGACACTGCCTCTGAAAGCGTGGGGAAGCCACCCTCCCACTACCTTGGTCTCCTCCATGTACAGCAGGAGATGGTGGCTCCTCCTCGTGCCGACATGGAAGATGAGGCTGGAGGTACTGCGGGGACGGACCTCCAGTGTCACCTCCAAGTCCTGCTCAGTCACCACCGCATCAGCTGCAAGAGAAGTGCCACTGGTGAAGAGAGGGACAAGGGGATTCCCACGGGATGTGTTCCACCCAGTCCCAGGGCTGTGGGAGGCAGCCCAGCCTGCTGTCGGTACCTAGGGTGATGGACCCGCCATCCGCAGCAAAGAAGACCCCGCTCTCCAGGGCGCCCTCATAGCAGGGTGTCACCCCAAAGGTGCGTGAGGGGGGACCCAGGGGCCTCCCGTCCAGCTGGGGGTTCCTCAGGCAGCCGTCGAAGCTGGAAGCCAGCACAGCCTGAGGAGAGAGGCCACTGGACTGAGCACAGATCAGACAAAACCTGGGAGGCACGAGATGATGCCAGGGGACTGCCAAGCCCTTACCGGTATGTGAGCCTTGGTTTTTCCAGCTGGGATCCCCCCCACGTACAAGGGGGTCTGGGCCACAAAGAGGCCTGAGGTGGCCACTGCAGCATCCTGGGCTCGCAGCCCGTCGATGACGAGCTGGGCCCGGTTCTGGTCTCTGCTGAAGAAGACCTGCAAGGATCAAAGATTAGTGCCAGGACTGGAGGCTTCCCAGGTTGGGAGGAACCCCAGGGATGCACCCAGTGATGGGATGTCTCAGCTCAGAGGTTCATCCAGCCCTGGCTATGTTTTCCTTCCCCTCGTTGCTCCCTGGGGACAGCAGATGTCCCATGTGCTATCAGGAAGCAATTCCCAGAGCAGCACTGCACTGAGCCAGTCCGTGCAGGGTCACAGGGTGGGGGTGACGTGGTTTGAAGAGGTCCCTCTGAGCCCTGAGCCCTGCTCACCGTGTGCCACCGCCGGTCGCGGTACTTGTCCCTGCTGCGGATGCGCAGCCGGCGCCTGCCCACGTCCACCAGGAACACAAAGCGCCCTCCGGACACAAAGAGAGCCATGAAGGAGCCCCGCTCACCCGCCACGTAGAAGAGCAGCCCACTGGAAGAGTTCAGCTTCACCTCCAGGGAGAAATGAGACCTGCAGGGAAAAGGGGTAATGGGATCACCCGGTTCTCCTGCAACTGCAACAGACTCCTGATCTCCAAGCCATGGTGACCAGGGCCAAGCTTGCACGGGGTGGGCACAGGGCAGGGCTCACCTCCAGCCAAAGGAGGCTGGGATCTCATCAAACTCCCAGCGACTGCTCGGGGCCCCCCCGAAGCGGAAGGTGCCCCTGGCTGCGCAGGGCTGGGGGTGCAGCTGGCACAGCTTGTCCTGGTCATGGCGCCGGCCCTTGGGGGCAGGTTTGCCAGGCACCTGCACAAGGTACGCCAAGGAATGGAGTGAAGGGAGCATCCCTGCAGGAGCCAGCAGAGGTGCTCAGCAGTGGCACCTGAGGAGGATGATGGGGGGAGTTTTGGCAGCAGGTGGTACCTTGGGTTTCCGCCTGTCCTTCTTGGGCGTGACTCTGAGCTGCTGTGGCTGCTCACTCCAGGGACAGCTCATGGTGACGTTGATGCTCTCCATGTTCTGCTGAAGGTCCACCACCATCTGTGGCTCTGATATCCTACATCGAGGAGAAGAGGTCCCTGTCACCAGAGCCGCAGGGAGGTGGGACGGGGCTGAGCCCTGCCCTCTGGCAGTGGCACAGAGATGCTCACCGCTTGACGAAGACATTCCCGATGCAGCCGGTGAGGTTGCTGAGGGCACCTGGATCTGGAGAACCCCCGAGCTGGAAGAGCTGCTGCCTGTCCTGGCGCCGCTGCCGCCGGCTGGGCCCAGGGCCTGTCGCCGTGTCCTGCAGCTCATCATCCACATACAGCCGGACCCTGGGGCAGGGATGAGCACTGGGGGCTCAGCAGGTCCCCACTGGCACCCAGCCACCCATGTAACACCAGGACACCTACCCACGGGCATCGCTGTAGAAGGCCACGTAGTGTGCCCTGCCATCTGCATAGGCATTGTCAGTGGTGACTTCGGTCCCCAGCAGGTTCAAGGCCAGCTGGCCCCTCTGGAGGGACACCTGGCACGTCCCCTCCTGCAGAAAACATCACCCCACTGCTGCTCAGCAGCCCAAGGAAGGGCCCATTTCCCCACTGCCCCACTGCCCTCCAGGGGCTCAGGGAGTAGATCTTGCTGCAGATTCACTCCCTGGCCCCACCAAAATCCTGCCCTTCCCAAGGGGAAGCAGCACCATCCCCAGCATCCCTGCTGCTGGGAGACCCGGGGAACCTGCAGGTGCCCACCTGGGTGGTGTGGTGGTAGAGCAGCCCCTCACGCTGGCTTGTCTGGAAGCCGAAGCCGCTGTAGAAGTCCCGCAGCCCCGGCACGTCCTTCAGAGCCAGGGACAGGTAGCCATGGCCATGGACACTGACTGAGCGGGCAATCTGTGAGGGATATCACAGAGGCAAGGTGGGAGCCTGGCCCTGGCATTGCTGGGGTGCTGGGACATGACTGAGGTGCTCTGGCCCTTGCTGGGTCTGGCTGGTGTTACAGCCAACCATGCAGAGCACCTCACCGTGACCCCTCCATGCTGAGGACCTGGGGGTTTCATGCTTGTTTCTGTGTGAAATGAGGGGAGGTGGTGACTGCCCTGGGGGTGTCCCTCTCCCTGACAGACCCTTTCCTCAGCATGGCTGGCCAGGCTGCCAGGGCTCTGTGCTTACCAGGAGGTCAGAGGTGCACCCGTAGCTCACGCCAACCGTGCTCATGCGTTTCAGGTCGACGTATTTGCCAAGAGCCTTCAAGCCCTTCATGCAGCCCCGGATGGGCCCACCCGTGGGGAAAAGTGCTTTCAAGCTGCCAGAGGAGAAAGCAGTGTTAGCAGGACAGCCCCAGGCAGGACCCAGCCCTGGGCAGGATCTGACCCTGCAGCTCTTCGAAGTGTCTGGGAAGGAGCCGTGACCATTACAGGTATCTCTGGTGCCTCAGGCACAAGGCTGCTCCAAAGCACCCAGCATGGCAAAGGAGGACTTGGTGACACCCACCACTACCTCACCCCTCACAAGACATGGAGATGCCCCATCCTCAAAAGCTCAGGATAATGGAGAGGGAAAGAACATCTTCCCCCAGAGCTTAAGCATGTCCCCAACAGCCCTGGATGTGGCTGACAAAGGGCCAGGGACACTGGAGGGGAATGTGCTGACTATCCCATCCCTCCGTGGGCTGGACCCACCTGGGGGGCAGCACAGCTGGGGGAACACCACCCAGGTAGTAGGAGACAGCATTCTCCAGGGAGTTCTCCTGCTCCACCACGAAGATGGTGAGGCGCTCCAGCCGCACCAGGATGCGCTTCTTGTTATTCATTTTGAGGAGGAAAATCTGGATCTGGAGACAGAGGAGAGACATGATCCAACAATTTAGGGAAATTATGTTCATCACTGAGGGCAGTATAAGGTGTCTCATTTATGGCTCTAGTCAAAGAACTTCAGCGTTTTTCCCCCACAAAAACAAGGGTCCATGTGCCTCTCCATCCTGGATGAGGAACCCTCCCCTCCAAGGGAGCCAGGCAGGCACTGTTCCCTCTTACCGCTTTGTTTGTGGTGCTGCTGATGGTGAGTGAGGAGGAGTTGCTGGGTTTGGCCATCTCCAGGCCAGAGCTGAAGTCGTAGTAAAGTACCAGCTTCCCATCTTGGATGGCCAGACACAGGAACTGACCCTGGGGGAGGCAGGATGGACACTCAACCCAATATTCTGGTGTCCAGGATGCAGTCGTGGCACTGAGCCCACCTGCCCTTTAGCACTGGAGGAAGCAGGTCCCACTGCCTGACACATTGTGGTCACAGTTATTTGGGATTTATCTGCAAACACAATGGTCCTGTGCTGGGGCTCCTCCTCCAGTGAACCCTGGCCCAGCTGGGAGGGTCTGTGCATGGGTGCTCTCCCAGTTCTGGGGAACCCCTCCAGCACCAGATGAGTGACTGCAATGAGGTTTGGGTTCAGCCCTCTTGTGGCTTTTCCCAACAGTGCAGAAATCTTGTTCCAAGCAGCTCTGAGAGCCCTCCTCTCCCCATTGCTGGGCACTGGGAATGCCTGCAAGCAGGCCTGGAATTGTCCCAGCCCACCCTCTGAGGGGTGAAGGTTCCCCAGGGGAGCAAGCACATGCCTGGTTCTCCAGGAAGAAGATGATGCCGTTGTAGGAGACCACCCGGATCTCCTGCTCGAAGCGCTTCGTTGTGCCAAACTGGCTCTCAAACTTGATCTCTGCATAACCAGTGCCATCAAAGTAGGAGCCATCAGTCAGCCAGGGGTCTCCCGTGGACTTGGACCTGAGACACACAGGAAGAGGCTCCAGCCATCAATCCCACACCATTTCCAAGCTCTGGAACAGCTGAGGGTCAGGGTAATTGCTGTGGAACAGAGCTGCTCCTGGCGTGGGTGCGGTGCCCTACCTTGCACAGGGTTTCTCAGCAGTGGTGTCCAGCTGGAAGGTGTGCTGGAAGTTGTACAGGCTCACCACCTCCTCGTTGAGTGTGTCCAGCTCCAGGCACCCACGGTAGTTGGGATAGCGGAGAGTGGGTGGAGGCTGAGAACAGAAACCAACAGTTACAGCATTAGGTCCTGGCTTTCCCATGTAATCAAGTGGGATCAATTCACTTTTCCCCCCCAAGAACCTCCAAAGGCATCGCTGGTACCTCCTAAAAGCCAAGCCCCCTCGCTGCTGTCTCACCGTGAAGCTGGAGGGGTAGCCCCCCACGTAGAAGACCACGTTGTGTGGGTCGAGGTTGAGCAGCCCCTGCTCCCCCTTGGCCACGCTGTCTCCCTTGGTCTCGTGCACCGTCTGCCTCTCCACGATCACCGACATGTGCCCGTACTGCAGGATCCTGCAGCAGGGAGGGATGGTCAGGACAAGGGGAGATCCCCAGAGAGCAGCAAGCTCTGCCCTCCCCTGGGCAAAGGGCCTGCCCACACAGCTCTGCCAGAAAGGGGTGCAGCTCCCCTGGGGAGCACTGCACCAGTACACTGAAAGGAGCCAGCATTCATGCTACCAGCACTGCCACAAGCTCCATGATGAGCTTCATCTTCCTCTCCTGCAGACCCTCCCTAGACCCTCCATGAATTGGTAAGACACCATCTCCCTGCTAGTTTTTTGGAGGTGTTTCAGTGTTAATCATTTAGGGATGGCTGGATGGTGGAGTCCACAACACATCTGCAAGCCAAAGGGCCTGTCTAGGCTTGGGCACAGCACATCTGCTGCAGGGGCAGTGTCCTGCTGTGCTTCCCTGTGACATGTCCCAAGAGTCTCCTTCCTACCTATTGATGCTGATGGCAGCAAACTGCTCTCCAATATCCTCATCAACACTCAGGGAAGTTGGTTCCTCATCCCCCAGTTTGTAGATCCAGTGCACTCTGCGGTCCTTGAGCACAATGCCCAGGTAGTCTCCAGTGGCCTGAACATAGGGAGAGATAGGGCCACATGTTGGCATTTGGGACAGGCAGGAGCTCTCTGTGATGTTCCCAGGGCTGCACTGGACAAACACCCCATTCCACTCCCCACCCACCTTCAGCCAGGCTGATGGCTGCACCCAGGGGCTGAAGTTCAGGTGTGATCCCCTACTGATGCTGCCAACGTGGGCTCCCTCTGCCCACCCAGCCCTGTCTCACCTCCCTGCTGCCCAGGTACAACACGAACCGCCCCTCCTCTGTCTCGTCCTGATGGCTCTTGGGCTCGGGGTTTTGGATGTAGAATTTGAGGGATGTGTAGGCTGCCAAATCCTGCAGGTTGCTGGGCATCCGGACCTGCACCCCAGAGCTGCCGTTGAACTTCATGGGGACTTTCACCTGTAGAGAAAGAAATTCAGCCCTGTGGCACTGAACCTGCTGCTGCCTGTCTGGTCACTGCCAGCTCTACCAAGTCAAACCACCTTCTGGAGTCTTCCCGTGAGAAAGGGACCCTGCCTGGTGGCCCCAGAGCATCCCTAGATGCCCTCCCATTTGCATGCTACCCTCAGGTAAGCCCTCCTTCACGCCCCACCCTCCCCTGACCCACCTTGCTGGCGGCGTTCCTCGCCTGCGTGATGAGCTGCCGGATCCGCACGATGTTCTCTGACACGGTGGCGTTTTTGTTCCTCCTGTTCTCCAGGCTGTTCAGCTTCTCCAGCAGCAGTGGGATGGTGCTTTCCAGGCTGGACACTGGGGTTGGAGAGAAGCCAGTTTTGGAGGTTAGTAAGAAAGGGAAAAGCTCAGGCAGTTTGAGACATTCAAGTCAAAGCAGCAACAGCTGGGAGCAGAATCACAGAGTGATCCCCTAAATCCACCAGCCTTGATGGGGGATGTGAGAATCTCTAGTGCGTGCAATGTCCTGCAGCAAAGCTATAGGTGATATAGGCACTGCAGGGAGAGGAGAAAATAAAAGGCCAGGACTTCAAAGCACCCAGTATTGGCTGCCAACACCCTCTGCACCTGATGTTGAGCTGCAAAGAACAGCTTCCAAAAGCACTGAGCTCCCTGGGGACATCTGTGCACTGGCTCATGTCAGCCTCAGCCCTGGCAGCCCAGTGGACTCAGTGCTCACCAGATTTCCTGGCATCCTGGACTGCCTGATTCAGATCTTCATTTCTGAGGCCTCCATACTGATCTTTCCACTCATCCAGGTTCTTCTTCATGGTGCTCAGAGTATCTTCCACTCTTGCAGCTGTTTCATTGGCCTCAGCAGCAGCTGCTTTGGCATTCTGGATGGCCTCCTTTGTGTCCTCTGGAAAGAAAAGAGAAGTATCTCTGAGATGTCCAGGAGCAGAGAGGAAACACCCTTGGGTCACAGTTTGGGCATGAAGAAGGGAGCAGAGAGAATCAGTCCAGCTACCCCAGCACAAACCTTGGTCCCTGCCCAGCATGTCCTGCACAGACTGGAGCTGGTTCAGGAGCCGCTCCTTCCTCACACGGAGGTCAGCCACCTTGTCCTTTGCTGTCTGCAGAGTGCCTTTAATAGCTGCAATTAAAGAAATGCACATGTTGTGTACTGGAGCTTGGTCTAGCCTGAAGGACATCACACCCTGTGAGGAGCCTCTCTCACCTCCGTTGAGTTTTGTCTGCTCTCTCCTCACGGTCTCCTCCAGGCTGCTGCTGTTCCTCTTCAGTGCTTTTGAGACGGCCCCAAGGTTTTCTGACATGACATTCTGTGAAACAAACATGGGACACTGAAGAGGAATTCAATTGTCTGGCTCTGACTGCACACAAAATGCTTGTTCAGACAACTGAAGTGGGGTGTGACAGGGAGACCCAAATACCAAATCTGGCTGCAGCCATGGCAGAAACGCTGCTCTCTGGCACAGAACAAAGTGCCCAAGTGTCAGAGGGAAGGGAGTTTGGTTTCTGCTCTCCACAGCACATACCATCAAAGCCTCGCTTGCTGCCTCATCAGCATCGTGGGCTGCTCTCTCTGCTTTCTTCACAGCTTCAATGATGCTGGCGTAGGCATTGGAGGCATCGATCGCCCGCTGGATAAAGCCGTCCTGGTTCGTGCCCTGGATAATGCTGTGTTGGAAGATGAAGCCATCAAATCCATGGAAAACACTCATGTTCTTGCCCATGCCCCCACAGACAGATGCCTTTGGGCTCCTCAATACGTGTGCACCAGAATAAAGCTTTAGAGGTGACACCCCCCTGTTCCCCTGCCAAGGGGCTGCAGTTTCCCATCCCCAGCTCTGGTAGGAGATGGCCTGGCTAGTGAGGGTCAGGACTGGTGACTCACCCAGATAGGTTCCTTGCAAGCTCATCCAGGAGCCGGGCATGCTCCTCTGCCTTCTCCACAATGGGAATCTTGCTGCTGGCTGGGGAGAACTTCTTGACCCGCTCAGTCAGGGGCAGCTTTGCCCCATCCAGCAGTGCTGCCAGTTTCTCGTAGGCCTGCAAGGACACATGTCATTCCTGAGGGCTGCCATCCCCTTGCCTCTGCTCATGCCAAAATCCTCTGCCACTCACCTCCTTCGCTCGCTCCATCATCTGTAGGAAGTCAGAGACCTGGGCCAGGGCATCCTTGGCCATCCGCAGGGTCTCCTGAACCAACGTGTGCTGCTTCTGGAGTTCCAGGCTCTTTTGCTAGACACACAGACCCAGGGTTAGGTACCAGCAGGACTGGGATAGCCCCCCTCACTGCATGGCCAGGACCACCTGCTGAAGGTCTACCTGACTCTCCTCCAGGTTGTTTCGGTTCAGGCTGTTCAGGTCCTCTGTCTGCCTGGTTTTGTTCACAGCCTCGTTGAGGGCATCGCGCAGATCCATCAGCTGGGAGCTGTGCTGTGCCAGCCGGTCCTGGATGCTGCTCACCAGGTCCTGGTTGGACTGCCAGCGGGCGTGCAGCTCACTCCTCACCCGATGCAGCACTGGTGATGGGATGGAGGACATGAGAACTGTCGCTAATTCATCCTCCTGTGGTAACAGGCTCTTTCTGCGCTTGGCTGCCTTAAAGGTTGGTTTTGGTCTCTCTTGGCAGGTATCAAGGCCAAAAGTGACCATCTTCCCTCCCTCCCTTTCAGCCTAGATTGCACAGGATCTTGTCCAAAACTGTCTCCAGACCCCCAGTACCGGTGAGAGATGGGATCTCTGTCAGAAAGACACACAGCCTGAAAGGCTCCAGATGATAGAAAAACCCCCTGTGAGGCCTGTTCCAGTGTTCGATTACTTCCACTGTGAAAAATTACTTATTTCCAACAAGAGCCAGTTTATAATTCCAGCTTTCAGCTGCTGAATTATGTTTTGCCAGGGCCTGTTAATCAGAAGGGCTCAATTCCCACAGTGCCAGCATGCCTGGTTATGCAGTTGGGCTCACTGCCCTCATTCCTACAGGGATGCCCTCAGGACAGTGTAGTGCAGGCTGCTGGTTGTTACACTGAACCCCTCTCCTGGGGCAGCAAATAGGAAGAAAAATGATGTGATTTATTCACATCCACATGTAATGTGAATATGCCACATAATAACAGTGAGTTCTGGTTCTAAGCGTTGTCATTTCTGGTCATCAAACAGAACTAACCCAGCTAGTAGGAAACTTGGAAAAGGAACCAAAAATGATCCCACTGGAGCATCACAGGGGACTCTGAAACTCCTGCAGAATTTTTTGGGTGTGCCTGCTTATTAACAGCACTCTCTAACATGACCATGATGTGTAGTGTCCCCATGGGCTCCAAGCCAGGAACAGCCAGACCCAGTGGGATCTGTGCAGCTCTGACTGTGCCACAGAGCTGGACTCACACTTCTGAGCCTCCTCGTGCTCACGCCTTGCCAGCTCCTCCTGGCTGCCCAGACTGCGCTCCCTCATCTCCCTCAGCATGCTTTCCACCTCGGCCATCTTCTGACGGAACTCCTCCGTGGAGGTGGTGCTGGTGTTTGCTGCCCCGAATCTGGTCATCTGCCGCACCAGGTCTGCACAGAAACACAGATCCCCCATCAGCAATGACCAAGCCACATCCTTCATAATCCCCTGGGCTCTTTCCCCTCTTACACCACCCTCACAAGCCACAGCCAGCATTCATGCAATACTCAGACACCCCAATTGCTTGAGATCACCCAAGACATTGCCCCACTCTTCTTGCCTCCTTGGCCAGGAACATGTGCTAAATCCCAAGCATTGTTCTGTGGCTTTATCTTCTCTCCCAGATCCATCTACTCTGTTTTGATAAGTCTCTCCTAAAGCTGTAGTGCAGATTCCCCTCATTTTATGCATTTTAATAACATTTGTGCAAGTTTAGTGTGTTTTTTCCAAAGACTGTTTAGCCAAGCAGCTGAGACCCACAAAAATCTTGTCAGAGTAAAAGCAGGATTTATGCAGGGATCTTAATTTCATCTGTATTTCCCCTTGTTCTCTCCAAGGCTTTTTCTAAGTGATGGAGTATTTAGTAGTGGTTGAAACCAACAGCATGGCATAAATCTAAAGTGAAGACCCTTCTTTACATACCTGCAATGCCCCTCTGGATGCTTTGGATGTGCAGCAGGAGCTGTTCCCCCCTCTGGTAGGTCTCCCTCGTGTGCTGATCAACACGGATTGCTTCTCTGTGAGTCATGGTCATCTACAACAAAAACAGTGGCTTAGCTGAGGCATGAGATGACATTCTGTATGATTTGTCAGGAAAATTATGTGATCAGCAGGGAAGTTTTTCCCAAAAGGCACACAAGGCTTTGGACTGTGTAGCTTTTGAGGTCCCTGAACCAGGAACAGCCTGCCCTGTGCTGCTGTCCTACTATTTAGTGGTGGTCTTATTTAGCACCTTCAGAGAAGCACAAATGCAGCTGCAGTGCAACAGGCTCTGCATGCTGAAACAATCCCAAGACCACAGATTACAGCACTGTTCTGTGCTCTTAACGCAGGAAAAGCCCCATAGCCTGGATCCAGACACACCTGGGTCCTGGCCAGGACACCAGAAGAGATGGAGGGCTGCAGTCTGGCTGTTTGCAGCAAAGATGTATGTACACACAGGGGCAGTTTGTCTTTGCAGCTACCTGGGAAAGTACATCATCAAGTAGAGATTTCTCTCTCTCCCTTAGATTAGGAGCAGGCAGTTTATAAATCAAATCAGATGAAATCAGATCTTGCTCAATTGCTAAGTTCTCTGAAGACACAAACACAGGTTTTTAGACTGTATATAGATTGCATCTGTGATGTTTTATGTTCCTTTCTCATACCATCAATATCACATGTTTAACAGCTCCCCAAGGGAGGAATGCAAGTAATCCAGCTTGAGCACCTAAGATGGAGAACCTAATAGTGAAGCTTAGTGCTGGCTGGGCAGGAGATCCAATCAGCCTGAACGGGGCCCTTCACAGCCTTCATTTTGGTAGAAGGAGAAACTTGTGCTCTGGCAAAGGAAGATGGAGAAATACCCACTCTGTGCTGCAGCGCATTCAGATCCTGTGTGAGGTCTATGTTCTCATCCTCCAGCTCATCAGCCCTTTGCCTGACCCTGCTCATGGCTCTGTGGGACTCCCGGAGCTGGTTCTGGAGAAAAAGAGGAGAGGAAATCAGGTCAACAGGCCAGGAAACATGGGCAGAAAGTGATGTTAAGCCTTTCACATACAGCAATGGTCACTATAGTGCCGTTAAGACCATGGAGGCGAGCCCAGGCGATGGAGCTGGCGTTGAGGTTGACCAGCTGGCCACGGATGGAGGGGAAGGACATCTCGATGCTCTGCAGGTCCTCCAGCAGGAGCAGGACACAGCTGTCACACACTGCAAGGGGAACGGAGCCATCAGCACAGGCCCTTTCCCGGGCTTCCCTCTCCTCCCTCCCCAGAACTGCAGGATACAAACCTTCACACCTCACGCTGTCCGGGCCGTTTGCCACGGGGATCTCGTGCTTGTGCATGCAGACATCACACTGCTTCCCTGTCAGCCCGTTGGAGCACGTGCACTCCCCAGTGCGTGGGTCGCAGGAGCCCCCTCTGCACTCACACTCTGCAGAGTTGAATAACAAGGAAAGACCCACGGCATCATTTTGTGTTTATTCCACACTCCAGTGCCAGGGGCTTCCCTGTGCACCCAAGACAGCAGCCAGCTGCTTCCCACCTCCAACAACTGGGCAAGCACCAGCTTCACCAGAGCCCTGTGTCCCTCCCAGGCACTGGGCCCCCACACTCACTTGTGCAGCCGCTCTGGCTGAAGCCCCAGTAGCCCGGGGCACACTGCTGGCAGCGGGGGCCACTGACACCAGGCAGGCAGCTGCACTGCCCACTCTGCACGTGGCAGCTGCTCCCCACAGCGCCCACGTCGCAGTCACACCTCCGGCAGCCTGAGCATCCCTCGAAGCCGTAGTACCCCTCCTAGGGAAAAGCAGGACAGCGGGTGCCCTGTTCAGCAAGGGGGCACACATGCCTCCCTCCTGGGGCAGCGATGTGGGACCCCAGCATGGATTTCTAGGTTTGTTTTGACCACCACAAAACTCACAGCAACGTGGTAAAGATGTGGAGCTGCAGTAAGAACCCAGATGCAGCATAGCACTGCCCTGCAAACTCGCCCATGCCCTGCAATTCCCATGCTGGATGCACTCAGGAAAATGGGGTTTACTGCAGTTTCCCAAAGGATACCACATTACTGCCCCAGCTGCAGCAGAATGCTGCCTCCACCGCTTGCTGCCAAATCTTTAATAGTCTTTCACCTATAGGCAGCTCATGCAAATCCAGCCCTGCTCTGCTCACAGGCCTGGGGATGACACACCAGGGTTGCCCCTCATCCCTGTCCCCAGGACAGGCACCACCCCAATGCACAGGGGGCCCTCACCTCGCAGCGGTCGCAGTGCTGGCCTGTCACTCCAGTCTTGCAGAAGCACTGGCCAGTTTGTGGGTGGCAGGAGTCAGTCCCACAAGGTGAACAGTTGCACTCTGCAAGGGAAACACACACCCAGTATTACACTGAAGAGTCTGTCAGTCACAATCCTTATTCACAATAGGGAATCGTATTTCCTCCTTATCTATCACAGTCAGAGCAAAACAAAGCCTCTCTCCTCTTGGATTTGCTCCTCACAAATTATTCCCATGATACCTGCCAGGGCAGTCCCACTTCTGTGGGCTGCAGCAGGGAGAGAAGCAGTGCTGGGAGTGGGCTGTACAAGCCCACACTCTGAAGGGAGCACCACCACTTTGTGCAGTAGGTGCTTGTGACAAGACCCTTCCAGCCTGGGTTCAGTTTGGCAGTTTTGCGTTTGGGGGTGGATTGGGAGTTGTGATGCTGATGGCAGCATTTTTTCCCCCCAGAATCAATTAGTTTGGAAAAGACCTCTGAGACTGAGTCCAACCTAGGACCTAACATCACCACGTCAACCTTCATCACCCAGGACGCTGCAAGATGCATGACCAAGCACACGACTCCCTGGGGCAACGCACAGCCTGGCTAAGGCACTACACACATCCATAGTCAGCCTGTCCAGGCTCCCCTTCCCCCTGTGCTTGCTGCCCTGCCCCACTCACGTGTGCAGTTCTTGGCTACCACGGCGTCCCCGTAGTAGCCAGGGGCGCAGAGCTCGCAGCGCGCGCCGGCCGTGTGGTGCATGCAGCCCAAGCAGGCGCCTGTCAGGGAGTCACAGCTGCTGAACAGCATGTTGGGGTCCGTGTTCCCGCTGCAGTCACAGGGCTGGCACGAGCTGCCAATCACCAAGGGATTGCCGTAGTATCCTGGGGCACACCTGGAGACACACGGCGAGTTAAAACAGGGCGAGGGCACCGGGGGATCCTGCAGCTCGTGCCTGCACCGTGCTGGAGTTGCACAATTTGTAACTGTGAGCATCCAATGCCTGTAACTGCTGCAGCCCTCAGGGACCTCAGAGCACTGTGTTTTGACTCACAGTACCTTTATCACAGACTGCAAGCCAAGGCAAAGAACAGCTAAGTCATACACCCACAGTAACACAGTGTTTCAGCAGTGGACACAGCAACAGGGCATTTGCAGGCTGAGTAGGACTGAAGGCAGTGCTTCCAGAATAAAGCACATGGGTCAAGGCCAACCGTTTCCACTGCAGTCCTCACTGGGACAACTTCTCCTCTGCCACAGCAGTGTCTGCACAGGATTAGTGTGCCTGTGGCCCCACAAACACGGGTGCCACCACCCTTACCGCTCACAGTTGGGTCCAGCGTAGCCAGGCTTGCAGAGGCACTGCATGTTGGAACCCTTGTTGACACAGCCGACAGCAAAACTGAAACAATAACAGGAACACAGGGAGGTGCAGTTACCCCTGAGCTGGTGCCAGGGCAGACGATCACCCATTGTGGGTTGTTGGGGCCTTGGGTAAGAGGTCATGGATACAGTGTGGGGCCAAGGACAAGACTGTCATTAGGAGACCTGCCACTGCCAAGCCAGTGCCCCAGTGGGGCACAGCATGGTTCCCAGTGGTTAAACAGTGGGGCCAGGCAGGCAATCCCAGCCAAGGGTGCTTACTTGTTGGAGGCAACTGAAAGAGGGCACGGGCAACCAACACACTGCAGGGGTTCTTGGGCAGAGGGGTTGCCCACATAGCCATCCTTGCATCGCTCACAGTGGTCTCCTTCTGTGTTGTGCTGGCAGTTCTGCAAGGAAAAAGCAAGCTGAGGGTTCAGCATTGACAGCAATAAAGTGGGTTGCACTAGGAATTCTCCACCAGGATGCTTCAGTCCTTCCTCTTTCCCAGAACTCCTCTGCACCCTAAACGGATCCCTTAAATGGCAGTGAATGCTCCAGCTAAGGCACCATCCTGCCAGCTCAGCTAGTATGTGAAGACCTCCCAACTCCAAAATATCATGCTGCATCCCTGTTAACTTACAAGGCATATCCCAGAGCCTGGCAGGCACTGATCTGAGTGGCCATTGCAATGGCAGGGGATGCATTTTCCCAGAAAGAGCCCCTTGGTGTCCCTGTAGTAACCTGGAGCACATTCCTGAGGAGACAGAAAAAGTCAAGAGATGTGAAAAACAGCTTGAGACCTTTGGGAGAAGCAAAGAAACTGATTTAATTTCCATGACAAAATTCCCACAGGGTTGTACTGATGGCAAAGAGATCAAAAGCAACTATGAAGATTTTTCAGTGCAGCTCCTTCCTGCTCCTCACTGCCAGGAGATAACTGGCCAGACAGAAGGACCTATTCCCAGGTACTGCAGGCACATAATTTTGGTCTGCAACACCTGAATCATGCTCCTTCCAGGCAGATGCAGCTATTGCACCTCTCCCAGGTGCACTGTGTAGTGTGGGAGGAGAGCCTGGGAGATGTTCCTTCCTTTGGAACAACCCAAGCTGTAATTTCAACTGAAACCCTCAGGAGCCAGGTTGGAGGGTGGTATCCTGGCACTACTGCTTTGCACCAACATCCAAACCCCACAGCTACCACCCACGCCAAGCATAAGGGGTGACTGAGACCCAAAACGTGCCTGTTTGACTCCCCTCTGACTGGAACAGCATACCCACTTCCCCCTCACCTGGCAGGAGTCCCCCTGGTAGTTAGCTGGGCAAAAGCACAGCTCCACGTTGCTGGCACGGATGCCTGTAGCTGTGTCTGTTGCTGTCTCCAGGACCACACGGCGCAGGGACACCGTGGAAGAGAGCTGAGAAAAGAGTGCCCGGATCTGCAGCTGCGCCAGGTTTGCCAGCACCATCATGAGCTCCTCTCTGGACACAGGGTTGTGTGTCTCCGTGTGCCTGAAGTTACCCTGGTGGGAGAGGACCTGATGTTACCAGCAGGAAGCACAGGCACCTGAACGTCCAGCCCAACCTCCACTTCCCTGCTGCTGGGATCTCTCCCTCCTGGTCCTTCACAGGCAGTTCTGCTGCCAACAGGCAGCACCTCAAATGCTGAGCTCAAAGCAGTTGTCCCCCTGTCTACATGCCAGTCTTGATCTACCAGCAGCATCTGAGCACTTGGTGTGTGCAAACTCACCTCCACCAGCTGCAGGCGGCCTTCATGCACCTCCCCAGGGGATGGGTAGCTGCCTTCCAGAAACATGATGCTCATCTGGTTTCCCTGGGAAAAGCAAGGAAGAAGTCAGCACCACCTTGTCCTGCTCCTGCATTAGCAGGGGGCACCAGGGAATTTCTCGGGCTGCACCTTCAGGATCACATCTGGGCGGGACTCCATGGGAATGAACACGTCACCTCTCCGTGGGTTGGAGTGCAGCTCATAGTGTAGGTGCCCTCCATAGGAGGAAACCTGAGGGAGAAACAGATCCCATATACTGCTGCAAGTCTGTACCACTGAGACAAGACAGAGCTGTCAGTGTTCAACAGGAGCATGAGCAATGCCTGCATGTCAGAGGGAACGCTACTGGCACACATCAGTGGGGTCAGGGTGGTCCAGTTCTTACCTGGTCCCCAAGGTAGGAGCGGGGTGCAACCCAGTAGAGCTCCTGGTAGGCATCTGGGAGGTTCTTGAGGTCAGCAATGATGAGCTGCTCCCGCAGGCTCAGAGTTGTTGGCACTTCGTGGCGGTCGCTGCTCAACAAGAGCCACCCGCTGTTCATGTCGACAAACTGTGGGGACAGAGCAGCTGTGGGTCTTCTAGTGGAGTTACAAAAGGTACTCAGGGGTTGATGCTCCAGAAGAACAACTCCCAGAGCAGTGGAAAGGGGGATGACAGGCTCACACCTCACATGCACCCTGATGAAGCCACTGGAAAGCTGAGCATCACCCCTGCCTCCCACCCAGCACAGTCCCATCCATGCCATGATAGGAGACCCCAGAGACGAGGAAAAGAGGCTGAAAATGGGAGATGGGCACAGGGAGACAAAGACAACCCTCCTCACAGTGTGTCTTAGAGAGGGGTAGGATTAAGGTAGGACAGAGACCTGAGGGCAGCGGGGAGCCAGGTGGGCAGGCACACACCTGACCTGCAGCCTCTGTGGCCCCTGCCCACTCTCACCTCAGCTCGGTGCTTCTCAGCACTGCGGCAGCGGTCGGTCGCACCGAAGCAGAAACACTTGGTGCAGCCCTTGGGGTTGGTGGCATCCAAAGAAAACGTCCCCAGCCGGCACTGGTCACACCTCAGGCCCTCCACATTTTCCTGGAAGGCAAGCAAAGCTCAACAGTGTCAGCAGGAGGACAGCGATGGCTGCATGAGTGTTCAGAGCACAGTGATGTTGCTGAAAGATAATAAAGCAGTCCCTGAATAGGTGTGCTTGCAAAGCACCCATTAAACAATAAATTCCCTGACAGAAAGCACTGTACAGAGAGGCTGGAGCAAGCAGCTCAGCAGCAGTTTGAGTTACTCTACTGCCATGTAGAAGCAGGAGGAGTCAATAGGGCTGATAGCTTTACCCACAACAGGCTCTGATACAGGGCCGGAGCCAGACTGGCCATCTTCTCAGTGACAGCCCAAGGAGTGAGCCCTCATGACCAAGAAAGATGGGTAGATAAGAGCTTTCCAGTGTGCTCTGAACCCACCACCCCATGGGGCAGCCTGGCTGCAGCTCAGGCACAGAGGCACTTTCCTTCTCCCTCCAGCACACCAGGCACCCACAGCCCCCCAAATGTCATACAGAGCAGGAGAAAGGCACAAAGTAAAGCCATCAAGGGACTGACCTTGCAGTGACACTGCCCTGTGATTGGGTCACACGTGCTTGCCTCAGTGCCAGCCTCGTGGCAGTCACACCGCCGGCACTCGGGGTAGTGATAGTAGCCAGGGGCACAGAGGTCACACTGTCGCCCAATGATGTTGGGCTTGCACCTGGGTGGACACAAGAGCCGTGTGAGGAGCTTTCAGAGCTTCCCCCATCCTGCACGTTTCCTCCCTGCAGCCTACCAGCGTGTCCCATCAGTCCAGCAGGGACCAGGGATGCTGCCAGACATCCCCAGCGCTGGGACAAGGCTCCCTCACCTGCACTGCCCACTGTCCACATCACAACCTGGCTCTGTCAGATCCTGCACGCCGGGCCGGGAGCAGTTGCAATCCTCACAGCCGATGAGGGGGTGGCAGCCGAAGGTTTGGGGCTCACACACAACACACTCTGGCTTCAGGGTGTGAGGAGGGCAGATGCACTGCCCTGTCACTTCATCGCAGAGACGTGTGCCGCAGTCACAGGCTGGAAGGGGCAGAGAAGGGCTGGGTTTGGGGGAGCAACACCCAGGCTCTCAAAGAGAGCACAGGGAATGGGTGCAGAGCTCAGCTGCTCTGCAGGTAGCTGGCCTGTCTGCATGCAAGCAGAACCATTGCAGGGCTGGGAAACACAGCCATTACCCAAAGCAGCTGGGAAGGCAGAGAGGGACATGGGCCAACTCACGCCTGCAGTTGGGGAAGCCCCAGTAGCCGGTGGCACAGCGGGAGCACTCCCGGCCGATGACATTGGACTTGCAGGGACACTGCCCACCGAAGGGCTCGCACTGGCTGCCCCGTGCCCCGGCCTCGTGGCACCGGCACGGCTGTGCCCCGTTGTTGTAGAACAGGGAGAGAGAGATGGCAGAGTCGCGGCAGAACCTCGACGATGTGCTGGGGCTGCAGGGAGAGGCAGGAGGAGTCACCGTGCTGCACATCCCCCCACAGACTCCCCACCACCCCAAAACCCAGCAGGATCTCCTGCAGCAATGGGTCCTGAGTTAGAGGGAGGGACACGGAGATTCCCCAAATACCCACGTGTTTGGTGAATAGATAAGGAAAGCCTTAACTAGCCCCTTCTCCTGCCCCATGTGAAGAGAACATGGTTTTGCTCCCTGAGGAGGGTGCAGCCTGTGAACAGCAGAGAGGGCACCCAACACCAAGGGTCTCACTTGATGTAGAAGCTGTTGATGCCACAGCTGCTGATGAAATCATAGGACTTGTCCAGGGGTTCCTCCTGCAGATACTGAGAGCTGTAGCTGTCCTCAGGCACCACAAGGATGTAATCCTACAAAGCAAGGGCAAGCTGGGTGAGCCAGGCTCTCAGCTGAGACACAGATGCTGTCCAAAATGACTCCAAAGTCCAAACGCACCCTTAACCTCTCATCCCTTGCTGGGACAGAACATAACACAAAGTGCCCAACATCTGCAAAGATATGGGGTCACCTCTCTGTTGAGGCCTATCCCTAGGAGATCTAATGCTTAAAGAGAGGAGTGGCCCAAATTCACTGGAGTAAAAACAGGTAGAACACCCTCAAAGGGCAGCACCAGCTGTGCCTCAGCAAGAAGGCAGTCACTGTCATCTTAAAATCTCTAGACATAAAGGCACCTGGATTCCAATTCTGTCTTTCAGCCATTTATCCAAATTTTGGTCAATCTTCTAGTCCTGCTGCCTAAGGATAACAAGAGCTATCTGCTCCCATGATGAGACCTGCCTCGATAAACAATGCTATACAGGTATAAAATATTGCTAGGGCAGGAGTAAGGCTTATTCTGGATTATCATAAACTAAGTATGCAAAGCAACAGCTTCAGCCTTGTTTTGCTATCAAAACCAGACAGTGAAGGACAGCTGTCATATACAGAAGCTCTCCCTGTGAATTTTTCCTCGATTTTAAACCACTAAAGTTGGAGATTGCAACTTTCTAGGGTAATTCAGAGACTGAGTGATGGTGGGAAGCATTTTTGCAGTCACACAGTGACAAAAATCCAAGGAAAAACTCCAGCCCTGCTGAAGCCTGGTCCAGCATGCCCAGGGAGCTTCCTGGAGAGAGGCTCACCAGCCACAGCTGCTTGCCCTCTGGCACTCGAACAACCACAGTCAGATCATTATCAGTAACATCCAGGATAATCTGGTCCTCAGAAACTACCAGGCTCCGGCACCCGTATCCATGTGGGCAGAAATTCGCATTGATTTGACCTGAAAACACAACAAATGTATCTGTCCCACATTTCCCTTGGAGCCCCCGTCACACCCCTCCACAGTCTGGAAGGGATGAGTCAGTCTCGCTCCATCTTTACAATCCCCAAAGAACTTGCAGTCATGACACACTTTCAGCAGCTTCCCCAGGCCCTTGCCCTTCTCACCTTGCCAGATGCGCCCACCATTGATGAGCACTTCCACAGGGAAGGTGGGATGGTTGGGCTGGTAGTAGTGCAGGATGAAAGCGTAGCGCCCCAGGGTCTGGATCCGGCTGTTGAACACCACTGCAGCCTGGCCCAAAACAGAACAGACACAAAAATCCATGTCTGATGCCTGTACTCACAGCTGGGATGTTTTCTAATTATTGCCCAAATTTGTACTCTTATTGCACAACTGTCAGGTCTTGAGAATTTGGTGAATTACACCCCTTATGTGTTCACATTCCTCCCTCTGTTAATGCCACCTGCAAAGCTTTTTGTGGGATCCCAGAGAAACAAGCAGAGTTGGATGGAGCTAATTCAGGTGAACCCATGGGAATTACAGGTTCAGGGGCAAGTTTAAAGTCCATACTGAATTCTGAAAATGCTAATTGATAAAGCTACTCAATAGATAAGGGAAACTTCTCCCTGTCCCACTGGTCCACTGCCACAGCACCAGCAAACCAGCCCAACCCACACCTGTGCCAATACCTGTGGAGACTGCAGGAGGATGAGCTCTGCAGTGGGATCCATCGCTGTGGGAGGACGAGGAGCAGGCTCCACAGGGACCCCAGATGGAGCCACATGGACAGACTGAGCCAGGGGGACATCAGGGGCAATGGGCAGAGCCTGGGCCCCCTCCAAAATGATCGACTGAGAAAGCTTCAGGAACCTTGAGGGGACACAGGAGCTGCTGCAAAACAAGGAGCAAAGAGGATGTAAAGATCTCTGACATAGAGAGAGAGAGGCTTTGGGGTCCTGGCAGGGGAAGCACACCTTGTAACTCCTGGTAGATTACAAAGTGTGCCTGCAGAGGGAGAGCCTGCTACCAGGACCCCTGGAGCTCTGGGACATGGGCTCAAGCAGGAAGAACAGGAACCTGGCACAGGCTAATTCCTCTGCAAACGTTTATTCAAAGCCTTGTCAAAAATTTGGATGCAGGGAGTATCTCTCTGTGTGTGAGCAAGCAGAGGAATGCCCATCTGGGATAACACTGGAGTGTCTGCCCCAGGGGGCAGTGTGGTGCTCAGATAAAGGACCAGCAGCCTGACTCCCAGTCTGTACTCCATAGCTGCCTGCTCAGTGGACAAGGGCAAGGAGCTTCACATCAGACAGAGATTTCTTTCTACTGTGTCAAGAACTTAAAAGGCTCTAAATCTGAGGGAGGCGAGGGAAACAAATGGTTTTGGAAACAAGGACCCAAGACTCTCACCTGTTGGATGAGAACGTGCCATGGACACTGATGCAGTGCACCTTCGGCTCGATGAGCTCCATGGTGAACCGAGCAGCAGGGATGAGGTACACTTTGTGCTGCCACACGTGAGAGACAGAGAGACACATGGTTACATGACAGCCTCTACCACTGGAGCCCACAGCAGTTCTGAGCCCACCAGCACCAGGCTGACCAACTAAGCACTCATCAGACACTTCAGCTCATGCACAGCAGGCCACACCTCTGTTTACTGCCCCTTCCTCCTTGGCACAAGGCCTAAGGCATTAAGGAGCTCCACATATTTATGGGATTCTTCTATCCTTGGTTAAGCAACTGTGAATGCCTTCAAGATAAAGGAGCTCCCTCTGCAAGAGCAGCTGCTTCTCCTCAATCCCAGTCCCATGACCTACTGCAAAACACCCCACTGACCACGTTCTCCACCTTGGACTGGTCATGACACAGGCTAAGATCCAGTATCCAGTCCAAACGAAACTAGAAAATCCTTCTAGAGGTTGGGTACCACTCCTGCCTCTCCTCCTTGTCACCTGTTGACAGAGCTGCCCTCGCAGGGAGCCTTACCAGGAAGAAGTCAGCCAGATCAGAGGTGAACCGAATGGTGGCCTCTGAGGTAAGTTCAAAAGTTGCCATACGGCTCTGGGAATCTACAGCAATCCCTCGACAAAGGAAACTGTAAGAGAAACAGATTTTGAAGCCAGCCTTGAGCAAGGTCATGACCCATTTCTTGTCTTGCCAGCTATATGTCCTGAAGGGATTTACAGAAAGTCCCTGGAAATCTTTTGACGTTTTTTCTGGCAAGCCATAAGACTGAAGTTTGCCAAGGACACCCCAAACACTTGTTTCCTACTGCAAAGGTTGCAGTCTGAAGTCAGACAGGGTTTGACCTCTCTCCAACAAACCTTCCTGCAGGTCATTCCCTAAGTCAAGGTCCTTGCCAATGTACCAGCTGTAAATGCATGCAACAATTAGCTCCTGGCAGAGGCATTAGAGGAGTATGTTGGCACAGGTACACAATTCCAGTGGATGGCCAGCACTAAAGTGCATGTCCAGCTAGAATGAGTTTGGACACACACAGCTCATGGACAACACTGAGACACTGTTCATGGGATAAACCAGAAAAAGTTGAGTTGGGAGGGGTCCTGTCCTTGGCATGGCAGAGGAGGACTGAACCCTTTCCCCCTTTCAGAGGTGACCATACCTGTAGACACACGGGTAGAAGGTGAACGTGCCCTGCTGCATGGCTGAGTGTGGTGAGCTCACTGCAATGCCCACTGTCTGCAGGGCGTTGGTGTTGGCATACTCCACCACCAGCACGTATTTCCCAGGCTGGGCAACAGGCAGGGACAGCTGCACTTCCACCTGGAGGACAGAGGGGTGACCTGAGGGATGGTCTTCTGTCCCACTCCCCACAGTGAGTGTGTGCAGCATGCTACAAACCTCCTCAGCAGCTGAGAGGACAATGGGACAACTCTTACCAAGTCCTTTGCGTGTGAAACTGTTTTTGGGTGACTTGAAGAGGGCATGCAAGCATACAGCTGCAAGGCTGATGCACCAGCAGTGGGGTGTACATGGGTGTAAAGCCTTTCTGGTGACCTGCCCAGGTGCAGGTAAAGCACCAGACAGTGGGGACAGAGGGGTAAGTGCTGCAGTGCCTGTGTGAGGGATGAAACAGAAGTGCCACTCACATCACTGCCACTGCAGGTGGCCATCCGGGGGTGGGAGGGGGTGAGCTGCTCCGTGGGACACAGCCTGGGGAGCCGGTTGTCCAGCCTGCACACAGCATCCACCCCTGACACTGCAGGGAAGCCATCCACAGACAGGTACTTATACAAGAGGCAGCTGAAAATAGAGAAAAAAAAATTGCAAAGTACAAATGTTACATGATGACTGTAAGAGCACCCACACAGCCTGGTCCCAGCCAGGTTTGGAAAAGGCTTTGGTCTATCAGAGGGGCCAAGGAGCATCTCTGGTTAGTGGTACAGAAGGCTGGGTATTACAGGACTCGTAAGGGCAGTAACAACAAAAGCCTTTTCCCCTTGCATTGGGCTTTATCTGAGGACCATCACTATAGTGGAGGGGACACATGGTGCCCAGAGCCCAACCAGCCTTCTTGCCAACATGGACAAATGTGCTGGGCAAGCAGATGCACTGAGATGCTCCAAACACTACCGGCCTCTGTCTGTTCATTTTAAACAGTCCAGCAAGACCTAGCTCACTGTAGCCATTTTCCAGGACTGCTGACTGACACACAACCTAGAACTGGAAACCCAGCCTAGCAGGGAGGTGGGCTATGGTCTTACTGGGTGAGCCGACTCTTCAGTGTCCATGAGAACACACAGCCATGGATGAGGATATCTATGGGTTGGCTTTCTGGGCCAGTGCAGGTTCCACAAGCTTTATAATCCCAGCAAAGTGCTCTACACTAAGCAGTTTTACTGCATCTAGACCCTCACAGAGTATGGACTGTATACTCCTTAACCCCAGGCCAAGAGGAACTGAGTAGGTGCCCCACAGCACAAAGATGTGGAGATCCTTACTTCTGGGTGGCTTGTTCTGGGGCTGGTTGGTAGGTACATGGCTCTGTAACCTTTAGCTGCAGGATTGGTGCTTCATAGTATGAGCTGGGTAGTAAAACCAGATAGTCCTAGAAGGGGAGATAGGAGACTTGTTATCTTAGGGACACTTGTCCCCAGGGAGCTGCTGAAGCCCCCACGGTGGATGGAGCACAGGTCCTTACCAGCAGCACACCCTCTGCTTCAACAACCAGAGACCAGGTGCTGGGGTTGAGTACGAAGGGCTCCCCAAAGCTGTTCTGAGGGACGGTGACAAAGGCTGGCTCCGTGCTGGGAGCAAAGACAATCTGCTTGGTCTGTTCTGTACCTGGAGCAGGAGGGACGAGAGGCTGTGAAGGGACTGGAATGGAAAACCTGGGACTCCACAAGAGAGGCTCTGCTCAGGGAAGCAGCTCTGTGGTGCAGTGGGAAGTCCTGGGCCCCCACTCTCTCAGCGCTGCCAGAGCAGGTGCACCACAATTCCACAGTCCTGGAGCAGAGACATCCTCTCTGAATCTGCTCAGTAGCTTAATGGGAGAGAAAAAAAAATCACTGCAATCCTTAATGCTAATCCAGAGCTCTCACAGTGGGCTCTGCATCCCCAGACTGCAAAGCACATTGCATGCCAATGAGCATTTTGCCAGCTAGAAAAGGAAGGAACTCATCTGTGAAGAATTTATTGTGAGATAGACAAAAAGAATTGCCCAGATGCATTTTTCCTTAGGGATGTTCTGACTTCAGTTTCACAGGCAAGATACCTGTCTTATGGTAAATTCTCAGACCCTCAAGCTGTGCTGGTGTCTTCCTTCTTGCCAGCCACAAACTCTGCACTGAGATTTAGACATTAATTTTAACTGACAGGACAGAACAGGTTTAAGGCTTGATCCTCGTGCTGTTGAACACCTCCTGGGCAAAGCTGACAGTCCCACAACCTCTGAATTCATTAAACTTGGATGCAACAATGATACAGCACCTAGAGGCAGACTGTCTGGTCTCAGGAGCATTCTGAAGAGCACAGGGATTCACCGAGAATGGCTGCATGGCAAGCAAATGAGATGAAGAAGGAAGTGGGGACTGGGACACACTGACTATCCTGGGGATAGTGGACATCAAGGCACAAAGCAGAGGGCCAGAAGCTAAAGCAAGGGCTTGTGTTACTGCTGGGATGGGCAACCACTTCCCATGTGTGCCAGCTCTGTGACATGCCTGGCATCAGCTAAGGCTGAACACTTGCTTTCCCAGATGGGAAGCAGAGGTGAGGATGCAAGGAATGAACAGATTTCCCTGAACAGGCAATGGGGTAGATTTCTTGACAAGCTGAAGATACATATCCCATTGAGATGATACCCAGCTCAAACTGAGGTGGCTTCTGGAGGTGGGGTGGGAGAAAAGAGGCTGCAAAACTAATACTTGGAAAAGGCTTCCTTTTCTGCAAGCCACATCTTCTGACTTATCTTCTTTTCAGGCTGTTTGTCCTTTACCATGTGAAGCCCGTTTCATCTGGACAGAGGGTGGCTGAGCATTTCTGGAGCCTCCCAAGGATGCTGCCCTCTCAGATCCTGTTGGTGACCCAGTCTGGCATGCTTGCCTTCAGCACTAGAAAAATCAAGTGTTGCCTCTGCACGTGTTGGGAAGCACATTATAGGGAAAATAAGCTCTGCTGCTGGATAGGATGGATTAAATACTTCCTGACCTTTGCTGGGATCCTAGTGCATGACCATGGCTCATGCTTCTCTTTTATTTCTTCTGCATAATATGACTGCCCATAAAAATTAAAAAAAAGTGCAGAAAAATAGTATCTTGGTATTTCACACCTTGCATATCACAAAGGCAGAACACCTTCTATGTCAATTCAAGACAGAAGAGAGAACTTCACACACTGATAAATTGGGGGTTTGCTGTTGACAGCCTTGTGCTGTGCATGTATGGTCTGGAGGAAGAGCTTCAGGAGGATGATGTGGTTGTGGCACCCAAAGGGGTAAAATCAACCAGCCAGTCACCCACCAGGGCACTTGCGTGGCCTCAGGTCTGTCTCCATGCAGTCTTGCTCATATAGTTTTCCAGAATATTTGTTCTTCAGGCTTCTAGGCTTGTTCAGACATATTTTGGTGGCTCTTCTTCTCCAGCAGCTCACGGCTTGATAAGACACTGCACCACAGTATAACATGTGCAGTTCCACACCACTTCCAAACCCCACATCCTGTGTGAAGCCTTCAGCCTGGTTTAGGAGAAGTGCACAGTAAGGGCAGGACTGCCAGGTCAGGGCATCTGCTAAATAAAACCACATCCAGTTGTCGAAGTTTAGATCCACTTGCCAGCACTTGGCCTGTTCTGCTCTTGTGGAAACTCAGCTCAGTTCTGCCTGGAGCAATGGGTGATCTCGTCCCATGATGGTAAAGTTGTATGGAATTGTACAAAAGCATTATCTCCCACCAGCCTGGTTGATCTCAGTCCTCAGTGTGCAGCCCCAGGGCTGGGCCAAGTTTGCTGCTGCTTTGTTAAAAAAAGGGGGTTGCAAATTCAAATCAGCCTTTCAATTGAAAGGGCAGGACTAATGGGTAAAGCCATATGGAAGCGTCTTCTGGAAAGGATGATGCAGAAGGTTGCCTGGGATGGGGAGGAGGTGGCGATGGCACAGGGGAGCAGAGCAGTCTGGGATCCTTACCTCTCCTTCGTGGCTGATAAGCTGTAATTTTGCCATACACAGTGGCCCCTCCTGAATTAATATACCTCAGGATGACATGGAAGAGATAGAGCTCTGCCTCCTTCACGTCTACAGTGACTCTGACTTTATTCTGCAAAAAGCAAAAGAGCACACGGGGCACACGTCACTGGGGGCCAGCTCCTGATGGCCCACCCGCTCTGAGGGAGGGCCTGACCCGCCTGCCTACCTGCCTACCTGCCTGCCTCTCTTCCCCCTCCCTCGCCATCCCATGGCACGGCTCTGGCCGGCCACCTGGGATGGGCACACTTGGGATGGGCACACCTGGGATGGGCACACCTGGGGCAGGAGAAGGGGCAGAGGAGCAGTGTCGCAGCGTGGGATGCTCTGAGTTAGTCTAGAAGTGAAAAATGCACTTACAGTTGCCACAAACATTAAACTTTCCTTCCTCAACGACCGAGACCCTCCCTTCCACACTGGCGGGCCCCCGGCTGACGTAGCGGAAGACGAGGCGGAAGAGGTCGGGGGAGGTCACATTGAGAGTCACCACTACCTTGGGCTGGTGGGAGAGAGAAAGGGGAGAGAAGCAGAGCACACCTTCAATTACCTCCACCACCCACGCTGCCAGCCCAAGCGCAGCCACTCGGCTCACTGCTCCCAAAGCAACATGCCACAGCGCCAGGAGGAGACAAGCACACAGACCCTACTGCAGTCACGGCACGGGCACACCATGGCACTGTCCCCTTTTTGGGACCAGCCACCGAGGGAGCAACCTGCCTGTGGAAGGGGGTGGAAAGGCTCTGACCACCTCTGGAAGATGCTGGGTGGTTCAGCTATCCTGGGGCACAATGCCATGAAAAGGGAAAGAACTTCTTGCTTTTGCTATCAAGCATGTTGCTTTTGGGCTTAGTGTGCCATAACCAGACAGCAGGTACCAAATGCTGAAGCACCTGCCCTTGTGTTTATGGGGCTCTGCCCAACTACCTACAGAAGAGGTTGGGAATTGAGCTGGTGCCTTGTCCTTGGGAATCTGCAGTGCTAAGGGCTAGTGGGGCTAATGCACTGTGCCACTGATGGGGATTCAGCCCTTTGCCTGCTTGGATGCTGTTTGGCAAGACCCCAGATAAGAAGATGCTTAAGTCTGACCCTTTTCAAAGAGATCTAAGCTTAAATAACCTTCTGCCTATTGGGCAAAGCTGGGGTCTGCCCAGGGAGACTTCTAATGAGGGCTGTGTGTTCTTCAAAGCTCCAGTTACACACCACCTTCCCACTTGGAGAGCAAACTGGAATGATCTTGATGAGAACAAACTAGAGGAGAGACCTGCCAGCAGAAAGCCACGTGCCAGCCCTTCTATCAAGGCCTCTTTCTAGCTCAAATGCCAACACTGGATGCAATGCTAAAGCCCTGAGCTCAAGCATGAGCTCCATCCTTAAGCTTTAAGGATAGGATTTTCTCAAGGGAGCCCACAGGAGTTCATCGCTTAGATCCTACTTGCAAACTCAACGAGAAATGGCCCCTCTGTTATTTTACCTAAGCACAAAAAAAGAGAAGAAACTGAAAGTACATGCACCAGAGTCTTACATGGGACAAGACCATGGGAGAGTCACTGCCCTGCATCCCATCCCCAAACACACACACTTCGCAGGGGCCATGCAGAAGAATCCACCAAGGAGAAAAAAGGGTCAGCAGATGAAATAGCTTCACTTCTAGGGCTTACACAACTCCAGATTAGCATAAACCATCACTACAGCAAACCAGCTAACAGCAAGAGCAGGGGCTGAAGGGTAACGAGGTCCAAGATGAACATAGAAGCTAAGACAGAGATAACTTATTTTTGGAAAAGGGAAGAAAGGTTATGCAGAGAGTTGTAGGAAAGAGCAGTCAGATGAAAGAGCAACAAGGAAACCGAGAGAGAGAGTTTATAGACACCCCTGTAAGTATTCACCAAGCTACCACCTTTGTCTAAATGGTTTAGGATGTCATGGGATTCCCAATTTAGGATCTTTCCCCTCATCAGTCTATGCCACCCCCAGTGCTACAGGAAATATCTGCACAAACAGGCTATATATATACACTGTGCTGTTTATGTTGGCCATCATGTGACTTTGGGGTGTTGAGGAGCACTTGGGGTGAGAGATGTGTGCCAAAGGCACATCAGTCCTCCACTGGCCACATCCTCCCCAGGGGGAGCCTGGCTGGGATGCAGTACCTGGATGGAGGACATCTGTGCATATCCTCTCCAGCTGAAGCCCTCGAACTCCAGGGGGTTGTAGCCGAAGCGCACGGCCCGGCCAGATGGTGTGGTGCCTTCTTCCAGCTCGAATTTCAAGTGGTGGAGGTCAGGGAAATAATGGTCCCGTGCAGGTCTAGTGGGGAGAGAGAGAGAGAGAGAGAGAGGGCACTGTTACCTACTGAGCTACCTGGATGGAGAGGCAAGAGGACACTTCCAGCAGGCACGTGGCTGGTGTGGTGGCAGCCCGGACAACAAGGTCCTCATGCCCGTGGTGGCAGATGACACCACCCACGAGGGAAGGAACGGGAAGCAGAGCACTCCGAGGTGCTCTGGCAGCTTACTGGGTGCAGGTGGGTCCGCGCGTGCTGTGCCGGCAGCGACAGGCTCCGCTCCGCTCCTCGCAGGACGGCCCCAGGGACCCGCCGACGTCGCACCGGCAGCCTGCGGAAAGGAACAGCCTGTTTACATTCCCGCCATGCTAACGAGCTCCTGGTCACTAATCAAAGGCACGTCCCAGCGGGCGGGGAGCCTTGGCCCGCTATTTTTATTCCATTGTATCCGTTTTCATATTTGGCCCCGGCCCCACTTGGATCGTCTCTTCTTCCACCTCAGTGCCGAGCTATTTCCAGGCGGCTGCGGGAGGGACAAGGTCTGCAAACCCTCATGGCTGGGTGCTGCAGCCCTGCCGCCAGCAGCAGCCTCGTTCCCTCTTCCCAACCCTGCCAGGACTGCGTGGGACAGCTGAGAGCAGAAGGATCTCCTCCTCTACCTCTTCCCATGGGCATCATGGAAACCAGCCAACCCCACACGTCCATGCCCACCCGTTCCCAGCAGAGGGAAGGGACACAGATGCAAAGACACGAGCAGTCGTTCACACACACCGGCTTTTGGCACTCAAAGGGGCAGCTTTCCAGGATGTTCACTCCCCAGCCTACCAGACCTGTGTCCAGTGGTGGTAAAAGCATGAACTCAAGTCTCCAGATCTACAGCAGGACCCAGCCCCTGCTCTGGGCCATGGTATAGAATTGTAGAATCATCAAGGTTGGAAGAAACCTTTAAGATCATCAAGTTCAACCATCAACCCAGCGCTACCACCATAACCCCTAAAGCACTAAACTGTATCATCCAAAAAGACAACCCAAAGCAGGAGGTGGGACATCTCTTGCCCCTTTTCTCCAACAATCAGTCAGTCTATCCAGAGCCATGTGCTCCAGAGTCACTTCTGCCCTTACTCACCCAAACACATCACGAAGGGGGCTCACCTTGGCAGCCAAAGTAATTTGCATTCTCCATATTGAAGTATCCATCCCTGCACACCGAGCAGAACTGCCCACACACGTTGGGTTTGCAGAAGCACTGCCCATCGCCCTAAGAGGGAAAAGCAGGCATGGAAACTCATTCCCTCCTGTTCCTTGTCACGGCTAAGCTGTTTCTCAGTTATTTGCGTTCGTTCTGGTCTGAGACACTGCAGAAGCATTTTTGAGTTTCATGCTCCACACGGCTTCCTGCGCGTGGGTGGGCCAGATAAGGGCCAGATCACTTAAATTACCCAACAATGCAGGCAAACAAAAACCCAGGCATCCTGGGACAGACCCAGAAATATTTAGGTGCCTAATTTATTACAGGTCTTAATCCCATGTTCTCATGCAAGCCCAGACTGTGGTGCAAGCTTTGAGAGCTTTCCCAACACAGCACACTCAGAGGAGCCTGGAAGCAGAGGAGCAAACCCACCTGCTGGCACTCCGCAATTCTGCTGATGGTGCCCTTGGTGTCACACTTGCAGCCTGAAGAGATGGAGGTGAACAAGAAAAGAGAAGGTCAATCAGCCCCTGAGAAGAAGCCTGATGGGATCAACACCCATCACACCAGAGGACACCAGCAAGGGCTCACATTTAACTTTGGACAGTTACTGTTGAGGACAAAATGATAAAAGACATTTGCCTTTTCTGCACACTTGGCCATGAAAAATTAAGTATGCCAAGTCTGTAGAGAAGGCTGAGAAGGGCATGACTCATTGCATGAGCCCAATATTTCATCCAAAGCAAAAAGCTTCAGGCTCCAGCCCTTCCCCTCTCTATGTGGGGGTTACCCAGACAGCACCAGCTTTGACATGTCACTTCTGGGAGAAGATGGAAGGAAGGGCATTGTTTCCATCCAGCAATGATGGTCCCCACTGGTTTGGGGTTTGCACCTTTACAGCATGGAGGGGACTTCTTGGGGCTGTGCAATCCCATTTCCTTACTCAGGCAGCCAAAGGGGTTCTCTGGAGTCAGGTTCCAGTATCCAGGCTTGCATCTGTCACAAGCTGGGCCTTCAACATATGCCCGACAGGCACAGGAACCCTGGGGAAAGGGAGGGGGTGAAAAGAGCAGGTTTTAGAAGTTGTAGCACAGTAGCTGAATGTGGCACCTGCTGCTCTGGTACTCTGGCTGCCTTCAGGCTGAGCTTAAGGAAGAACTTGGTCCAAAATGAGATAAAGGGGATCATGCAAAAGTGACATGCAGGGTTGGTGGGTTCACTTGATACTCACCGGGGCCAGTGAGGGATCAGCAATCTCCAACCCTGCTGGGTTACAGGAGCCCACTGGAAAAGAGAGGCACAAGGAGGGATTTGTAGAGCTAGCTCACACCCTGGCTGTTCCTGACAGGGGTTATTGCCCCACTTGCAAAGCTACTGAGGGGATGACAAACCCATTTAGCAGCACTACACCACTATTCCCCAAGACAGTGGAGTCCCAAGACACCAGGGAGAGGGAAGGGGGCTACCTTCGCAGTGGGGGAATCCATAGGCGCCTGGCACACAGCTGTCACAGCGCAGACCTGTCACCTTGGGCCGGCAGCTGCACTGCCCCGTGTCCTGGTCACACGTGCCATGCAGGGAGCCCTCCCGGGAGCACTGGCAAGCTGCAAAAGAGGGGAGAGCAACCCCTGGAGCTGCAGGGCACAGGGACTCCTGCACTCAAGGTTTCCCAGCAGCAGCCTCTTTTTGTCTGCCTGAACTTCACCACCACCAAAGCAGCCAGAAATGTGGGTTGTAAGTAACATACATGCTCATTCTTTGCTTTTGGTTAAAAGCACCACATCTGCTAAGAAGAACAATACAAGCTGCAATGTTTATCACACCTATTCATATACATTTATGTGTATTTCAGAGGCAGGAAGAAGTTCTGGTTGAGGAGAAGTGGAAAGTGTGATCTCACCCCCCAAAAGTCAGTTGCCAGTGACAGATCAGACTCTACAAAAGCCCAAACACCCAAGAGCAGCATTTGGCCATCAGGGTCTGCCCTGTGGGTGTTGTATGTGGGCAGTGGGGCTGCAGCAGCAGGCCAGCAGCACAGTCTGGGCAGCTGAGGGCAAGGGCAGGGCAATGGCTCTGTGGCTTCCTGCACGACATGCCTCGCACGGACACACGCAGAGATCCCGCTGCCCTATCATAGAAAAGGTCAGCAAGCTGCCAGGGAGCTGCCCATGCCTTCCTTGCCCAGCCAGCACTCCTCAAATCCCTGCCAAAGGAGACATTTTAGGCTGACACCCCTAGGACTGGCTAACAGCAAAACACTGCTCATAAAACAACAGATTAAAAATCCCATAAAAATCAGGTGGTTCTTTTCTTGCTGTGGCTCCTCTACAGATCTGCGACGTGGACACTGCTTTATGAGACACACAAAACACATGACTACTGAACTCCTGTGAGACCATTTCATCTCTGCCTCCAGCCTCTTCAAAGGCATATTGCCGGCATCAGCATTTGAGAGGAGTGTTCTGCCAGCTGGCACAGCTCAGGAGTCTTCATTTAGTACAGTGCAAGAGGGTGATGATGCTCTTTTTTTGCCTCGGGGAAACTGTATCACAGATTACTTTTTAATGAGCAGTAAATTCTTGCTGGGAGACATGAGAGTACATCTGGCTTCCAGTCGGATTGCTGACAGGGAGGGAGATGGGGAGCTCTGACCAGAGCTGGGGAGTGCTGGTCAGAGTATCTGGGGCCATAGGCACCTGCCACAGCCATTGCTCAGCCCTGGCACCTGCAGCTCTGATCCAAGAGTAACACAGTGCACAGGGAAAAGGACAGAATCACTGAATTGTTTAGGCTGGAAAAGACCTCTAAGATTATCAAGTCCATCATTTATGCACAGCCAAGCCCCACCACTAAACCATGTTCCCAAGTGCCATATCTACATGGCTTTTAAATCTCTCCAGGGATGGTGACTCCACCAGTCAGTTTTTACTTGGGAAAAGAGACCAACCCCCACCTGGCTACACCCTCCCTTCAGGTAGCTGTAGAGAGCAATAAGGGGGTTACTCACGAGTGCAGCTGGGGTACCCATAGAAGCCCAGGGCACACTGGTTGCAGGTGTGTCCTGCAAAATTCATGTGGCATCGGCACTGGCCAGCTGGGCTGCAGTTGTTGTCCACTGCACCCCGGGAATCACAGGAGCAAGCTGTAAGAGCAGGACTGTCAACAGCCTGATGAACCACAATAACCACTGCCAAACACTGCTGGTCTGACATTCAGCCCCCCACAAGAATTAGAGATTTCCATCATAAGTAAATTAATTTCTTAATTCCCTAGCAAATTAGGCAGTATTTTCAGCTAGAGTTATGGCCATACCAGGAAAACACCACTGAGGGGTTTTTACAGCCCATTCAATGTTCCCCAGCAGTTTAGTAGGTTAATGCACTAAAATGACAGACAAAAAAGGCATAAGCTGAGACACCAGGTCACAGCAGGGTTGTGATGAGGAAGTGTGACTGATAAACACTGCATTGTCTTCCAGGCTTTGGTAAGATCTGTGACCTCCAAAACAAGCCTGCCAAATTCACAGTGTAAACCACATGGGTTTAATTTTGAGAAACACCAGACCTCACAAAAACAGGTATGTTTTTCAGAAGGTGACAGACCAGCAGGAACCGAAGATGAAGGTCCTTACCATAGCAGTGGGGATAGGAGTGGTGCCCAGGGCTGCACTGCTCACACCGTGGCCCAGCAAACTCGGGTCTGCAGAAACAATTCCCCACGGAGTCGCAGCCTCCTGGCAGTGTCCCAACAGCACTGCAACCACACACTGCAACACAGAGAAACCATCTGCCCTGTGCTGAGGGCACACAGCAAAGCTCTTGGCAATGTCTTTTTTCTCACATGGGGGTTTAGGCACTGCTCTAAGAATTCAAACCATCGATCTCTGCCCCATTCCACGTTTCTCCAAAGCACTCATAAATCCACTTTCCAGCCCTTCAAGCCCCTGCCAGAGGACTCTGGCTGTGTGTACCCCCCAGGCCCTCAGGAGGACAGATACGCACGCTGGCACAGAGGGTAGTTGAAGTAGCCTGGAGCACACTGGTCACACGAGTGCCCTTCAAATCCCGTTCGGCACAGACACTGCCCTGTCTCGCTGTCACAGGTGCCATCGTACTGGCCAGGGCCAGAGCACTGGCAGGCTGGAAAGCAACAAGGGCACTAGTAAATAAGCAGGTTCTTCATCTTTCCCCTTCCTAGGAAAGGAACCACAGTGCCTGTTCCTCTGGGATAGAGGAGCAATTGCTGGAGAAACCCTGGGGAACACAGCTGACAGCAAGCATGCCTGGCCTATAGCTCACATCCATAGGGAACTTCTCAAGAGCCCTACCAGCCTGGGAGGATGGTGTAGGGTCAGGGCTGGGTGGAAAGCAACAGCAAAAATCATGGGAATCTGTCACTTGAAAGTGGGGCTGGAGAATTCCTCCTCCCCAGAAAGGAGAGGCACATTCCTGCCCAGCAGGGAGGTGAGCAGGGCGAGCCTGGGGCCACTGACTGTGAGTTACTCACGCTGGCAGGTGGGTCCGTAGTGGCCTGGGGCACACTGGTCACACTGTGCTCCCTGGAAGTTGGGCTTGCACACGCACATCCCCACCCGAGGGTCTTTGCGACAGGCGTTGCCTTCTGTCCCGCCAGCGTAGCAATCACAGTCTGGGGAGGGGACACACAACAGGCTGTCAGTCGAGCTCTGAGGTCCCCTAAGGACAGGGCAGGAGTCGCCATGAGAGGCAACAGCTCAAGCATTTGCCTCCTGATAACCTTCCTACCAGATGCAAATGTTTTAAACAAACCCTGCCCAAGCAACGAGCTCCCCTGGCTCGTGGGATGGCTGGGAATAATCAGAGCCTTCAGCTAACCAGGGTGAGGTTTGAGCTTTCTCTCTGGTCACTCCATGCTCAGTTGGACAGAAGCCTTCACACTGCCAGGGCAGGGAGGTGCTCTGGGTGAGCAGGGCTGAGGCTCTGAGCCTGCCCCACCATCCCTGACAGCAGTGGTGCAGGGTGCCGGGCTGGGAGAGGGATGAGCAAACATCATCCAAGAACTAGAGGGAGGAGGAGGTGGGGAAATGAGAAGGGAAGTGAGAAATTCCAGCTCAGGAAAGAAAAAACCTGTCTGGAAGATACAGAGTTTAAAATATCAGAAGGAAGGAAAAGGTTATCTGGAGCATGTTGGGGAGCATGGGACAGGGGAGGATTTGGTGGGAAAAGAGACAAGAAAAAGCACAAGGGAGTAGATGAACTGAGAGGACTGAGCATGAGAGAGGAGAGAGGTGGAGGGGAGCAGGGATAAGGGCATGGGTGAGTTTTCCAAACAACAGAGAAAGTGATACAGCATGAGCAGCCTCCTGCACATGCTTCAGGGGCACCCACAGCAGAGCTCCCAGCTAAGCCACAGCCCCTGTGTGGTATTTCAGGGGTTTCTCATAGTGAGGCCAGAAAGGACATCCCCATATGGCCTGGACCCGAGAAAAAAGCACAGTCACATGGGCACTCTAAGCTAAGAGTTTTCATGTCTATAAAAACAGGAATCATAAAACTTCCTTTCTCTCATCTTCAGCTGCCTCCTCTCTCAGACCACTCTGTGTTAGGGCTGTCCTATACAATGTATGTGCCCAGTAAGCTGAAGACCTGATGGTGCATTGGATGGGGAGATACAACACAAATGATATCACAGTGATTGCCAAAGCATCAAGAATTGCACTGCTTACTTATTATCTGTCCTGCAGGAAGCACTTGTTCTCCAGTATCGTTGTGAGTGAACGCTGGAACAGCTAAGAAGAGAAAGAGACATTGCACAGGTCATCACACACACTCAAAGAAATCCTGTTGGAATATCAAGGGCTTGACAGTCCCAAAGCTGAACAGGCTGAATGAAAATGTGGAACATGGAACAAAGCATGGATATCCCACTTAACAACTATCCATTACAGCCCTTGTCAATCTGTCTTTTACAGAAAGTCAGAGATGAAACTCCAGCCAAAGGGGAAGCTCCCAATGACCCCAGAGAGCTGGGTTCAGACCAGTTTAGCTCTGGTCCAGCTTCCACCCAAGCCAAATATGGATTTGCCCCCATCTCTAAGAACTCTTCCTGAGACAGGAGTGGCAAGTGGCATGGTGAAAAGGCACCTGAAGAGCAGCCACAGCTGGAGCTGTTGGCCCTTCCCACACCCCCTGGGTCTGTGGGGTGCCAGATGTGACTTACGGTAGCAGTGGGGGAAGTTGAGGTATCCCTCAGCACAGGCATCACAGTGCTCCCCAGTGTAGTTGGGCTTGCAGTAGCAGCGGCCAGTGAGGTCCTCGCAGGTGCCATCAGTGAAGTCAGACTCACAGTTACAGCCTGCAGAGAGGGACAGAGGTGTCACTGCCTGAGACCTCAGACTCCCTACACCACAAAAACCTCCCAGCCCAGTCCTCCAGACCACTTTCCCAGTGCCCCCAAAGTCCAGGAGGGCACCTACAGTGTGCAGAGGAGTTCACACTCACGGTAGCAAATGTATGGAGAGTCGATGGGGTGGTCAGGGGATCTATAGTATCCTGGGATGCACCTCTCACAATTAATGCCCGTGGTGTGATGCTGAAAGACAGTGGGTTAGAGAGCCATCAGTTCCTCTGCAGGACTCAGGTTCATCTGCCAGATTTACTAACAGCCTCAGGTTACAGAGGAAGCAGCTCAGGAGTGTCAGCACACAGAAGGCATAAATCTGCTCAAAATTCCACATACAACAATTTGAAAACAAAGCATTTCCTCCAAACTGTATCCTCCCATAAACACAGAGTGAGTTTCAGGTTCATATCTGACCTCGAGTCCATTTCACTTCCTTCAGATGGTAAAATGTCCTGACCACTTTGTGCTTGGAGGATGGGAGCAACCTGTTTCCTCTCAGCAAGAAAGCACAGCAAAGTTTCATGTGTGAATTAACCAGCATGAATAACCAAGTGAATAAACAGTCACCTTGGGTAGGGAAGAGCTACTTTCCCACTTTCACTGTGAACTTCAGAGACTGAGAAGACTGACATTTTGGTGGGCAGAAAGAGATCCAGGGAGATGGCAGTACTTGAGTGATGCAAACCAGACAGGGACTCCCCACTGTGCTGAGCAGCAACCCAATTCCAGTGCCCCTCCCAATTCCAGTGCCTCAGCAGACCTAACCCTAAAGCATCAGAAAGGTAATGGTACTACCAAGGGACAGCTAGAAACCCAAGTTCTGTTTTTGTTACTGGTGCACACTCCTTTAATTCATGTCAAAGAGACTAAATTTCCAGGGAGAGACCTAATTTAGAAAACAAAGGGTGTGTGAGGGGGTTGGTGGAGGTGCCAGGAAGGCTGAACTCCAGGTTGACAGTGGTAACAAACACAAACATTTGCAACAGCCTTTTCCACTCTTCAGCCCTACCTGACAGTCAATACAAACACCTCCCCCTTCAAACTTGTCTTCACGACTCTTGCTGGCTTTGTGGCGATCCACCTCCGGGTCGTAGTAGCAGTCATAGGCATGGCCATTGCAATTGCAAGCTGAAATACAAAGAGATGTTAGCTAAGCCACCAGCCCACGGAAATCCTTCAGTTACCAGCTGCATCTCAAGATGTGAAAGCTCCATCGTGGGTTTGATGTTGGATGGGTTACTTTTCCATGAGGAAAGATGCCTGAATGCATCTGGGAGGGTGTCCCAAGCTCCCAGAAGTCTTTCAGTTCAAAAGCACAGAAGCAGCAACTCTCTCACAAAGTCTGGTCTGCAACAAGGAGAGCGCAGTGGGCACAAAATCACAAGTGAAGTATGTGCAGGAGTGTATGGATGAGAAAGAGAAATTACCCAGCTTTGGGGCCTCGAGTAGTCTGGTTTAGAGAACAACATTCTTGCCTCTCTTATCCCACCCTGGATAGACGTGAGCTGTAGAATTCAGCACCCTGTGAGGGGGCTTTATAACCCCAGAGGATTAAGATCCTTTGCCACCCTACATTTATAAGACACGGTGTGGTGCAGCTATGCTCCGTGCTCTGCATTCCTACTACAGCAGGAATTCCACTGCCGGCATTGACCAAAGGCTTCTCCAGACAAATAAAGATGTCCTGTGTGTAAACACATCCAAACGTAATTCGTCTCAGAGACAGAATTGAGCAACTAGGCTTGTCTGCACGAACCCCTGGACACGCAGGAGGAGCTGGAACACAAGCAGAGTCAAAGTCCCCACACAGACCTAGTGGGACCCCCTGTGTGAGCCTCAGCTGAGCACCATCAACCACTGTGCACGGTCCTCTCTGCTGTGCCAGTGACCTCCCCTTCACCCAGTCCCACACACCACCAACCCCACCAGTCCAGCGAGCCCCTTCTCCACGCCACAGCATCCTCAGCTGGTGGAGGGTGGTCGAGCTGTGCTTTGCAAAGCAGCTGGGAGAGGAAGGGAAAAGCCCAAGCCCAACTCACGCTGGCACTCGTTGGCGCTGTCGGCAGTGGCAGGTTTCCAGGGGAATTGGTTGTAGCCAGGGCAGCAGCGGTCGCAGGACCCACCACAGGTGTTGTGCTGGCAGTCACACTGCAGCCTGCAGGGAGAGGAACAGGGCACAGCCCAGGTTGGGGTGATGACAGGGATGTGTAGGATGGGGAGCCACCATGTGACCCTGCTCTGTGCAACTGTCACTGCTCAGATACACCACTGAGTGAGATTTGCTAATCCAAATATTCTGGAAAAGAGGCTTCTAAAGCATTTTTTTCAGCTTTTTAATCACTGATTTATTGTTTTCTGAGCTGAACACCAAACTTGGCTCTTACAGTGCCATTTTCTCCCTTCCTTCTCCTCCACCATAACTCTCTTCTTCATAGGGAGACAAGGATTAGAGAAAAATCAGCGCGCCACTGCCTAGCCAGCTCTGCAGACAATAAAATGTGGAATGGTTGGAGGTGGCAGTGGTAGAAAACTAAGCCGAAGCAGATCACTTGACTCTGTGTAGCATGGTGTAAGGACACAAAGATGTCCCCATCACTGTGCAGGGGCAGCGTGAAAGGAATAAATGACAGCCTGGAGCCGGAGAGGGATGGGGCCACACAGGTGCTACTGCTCCTCCAGGTATACCTGTGCTGCAGAGAGGAGGCTGTGAAATTGGAATTAAGGGTTTCAGCAGCTGCTGGCCCCACTCTCCCTGTGAAATGCACCTCCTGCTTTGCAGGCAGGGCTGTGCTGGGTAAACAGGCGGCTCCGGAGGCGCCAAGCAAGAAATTTCGACAGTCAACCCATGGGTCTCGTCCCTGCCCCACCACGGTGATTCATTAACATCAGTGACATCACCTCCAAAACCTCCACTTAGCAGAAGGCGATTCCCATCCAACACAAACGCTTTCTGTTGTATTAGACTTATGGATAATACAACATGTTCCAGCTTTTATCTGTGCAATTACTCATTTCCCCTCAGGGCCTGTCTGCCACTCCCATCTCTCCCTCCCTCCAATGCTTTTCCATTCAAAAGCAGTGTTTAAAAATAAATGTGATTTTTTTAAAACATTAGAGACAAAAGGAGCAGTCATTCAGGGTGAAGTGCAGGAGTGCAGACACACTCGTCCGTGGCTGCTGTGAGCTGAGTGCCAGAGTTTCCACCTACACGTAATTTCAAGATGTGGGACCTTGCCAGACAGAGGCAGCAGCCTGGGACAAATGAACTCATTGTAAAAAAATATGGGATGATCTTAAAGTTCGGGGGAATGCAGGCAGGATCCACACTCAGCATGCTTGCTTCAGCCAGAGTGGCTGAGAGGCAGGAGGTCCCAGTGCTGCTCCCAGCACTGCTGCTGGTCCTCTCCTTGCAGATGCCATGGGACACTTGGCTGCAGCCAGGTCTTTGAGTACTCATCACTCCCTGTCCCTGCCTGGCTGAAGCCTAAGTGGCAGAAAAGAGCCCTGAAACATTCAGCAGGAGCTTTGTTCTCCCAGTGTTTTGCAGACCCAAGTGGGAGACTCAATGAGAGGCAAACCCTGGCCATGCCTCTATAAGAAAACCACCCACAGACCTCTCACCTGGCTGACTACCACTCAGCACTTCCAAAAAACCAAAATTTTATGCTTTCTTTCCATGGCAGCAGCTGGAGATCAAGCTTAACATTCATATACATACATGTAGAGAAAGATGGTAACTGAGTCAGGGAATTTATAAACCTGCTGAGCAATGTTAATCTCCCTGAGTGGAGGACGTGGCTCCAGCCACACACTCCTGCTCTTTAATGTTCAAGATGTTTGAAAAGCACTGGTTCCATTCCCAGAATGCAAAAAGATGGCACTCCATGGGTAAAGATGCACATTTCAGATGGAGAAGGAGTTAATTATTTAGTCTCTGCTGTCCAGAGTTAACAATGACCTCTCATAGAGTTCATCTATCATGGCTTTACCGCACCTTGTGCTGAGTCTGTGCTGCTAATGAGTTATGGACAAATGTGCATAAACTACAATATTTACATGTTCCATTGATTGAATATATACAAGGAAGAAGAGGGAACGGCTGTGTTCACATAACACATATTTCCTGGTTGTCCTGACATAAGAGATGAAACCACAGTCTTCCCACTGGAATTGATGCTCAATAATAGAGACTAAACAGTTTCTAGTGAGCAGCTGTGGCAGAGGTGAGAACAGCACACAAGCACTACAGCATCTGGATTTGGCTGGGACATCTGAGTAGCATAATCCAGAGAATGAAAAAGCCCCTTCCTCTGTTTCTGACTATACTGAGGAAAAACCACCTGCAAAAAAGAGACCAAGAGATGGCACAAATCTATCAGCACACATGGTGCTTTTCCTTCCAAATGGGAAAGAGGAAGCTGGAGTTCAGGATCCAGCAGTGGGAAAGCATCCCTCATCTGCAGATGTGCATCTGACCAGCCTGCCTGCTGTTGTCTTGCTGGTTATCTTCAGCATCCAGCAGAGGCAGAGCTGGACTCTTCAGCTTTCTCCCCTCTTGCTTGTGGCACCTGTGATGGGTGAACCCACAGAAACAGTTGCTCTTATCAGACTGATGCAGAGCCCTTGCAGAGTTCTCCTGAGCTCACATCATGTTAACACACCTGAGCAGCTGCATGTTAACACAAGACTCCTGTCTGGGCTCTCCATGCCAGGTTCCTGCTGATGCTTATCTCACTGCTCCCAGCGCTTGCCAGGAGAAAGGGCTGTGCCTGATCCTGCTGGTGTTCATCTTTAACCAGGAGAACATTCCTTCCCTCTGCTTAGTTCAGCCCATTCCATCTTGGGGCAAAGAGAGACAGTTGTGAAAAGTGCAATGAGCCTGGAGGAGGCTGTACCTGCCCACACACTGCAGGTCCCTGCACATACACACACACACAGCCCAGACGTGCTGCCAGCTTAACACAGCTGGATGTGCAGCCTCCATAGCTTGGCACCTCACAGAAACTTTCCAAAGCTGGATAAACATTATCATTTATGGCCAGGAAGTCAGTTCACAGTCATGCTTCATCATGTCCTAAAGTCTTTGCCAAGATTTCACCTCAGCTCTATCAAAGTGCTCATCCTGCCTTTCTGGGCAACAGGCACAAGAAGCACAGGCCTGTGCAGAAGAGAGAAGTTAAAATGAGAAGCAGAGACCTCACCAACAGGCTGAGACAATAACTAGGGCTTTTAATAGGGCCAGGCCAATCCACATTCCTCTATTTGCATTTCCTTGCCCTGTTGCTGTCACACATCAGCATCTGAAGAGGCAGGACATGTGCAGAGGGACACACTGCACCAATTTCTGAAGACATGACATGCTCCTGTCAGCTGGGGCTCACGACTCAAGGGGACAGTGTGTCTGAGTCCCAGCTGCCCTGGCAATGCCTCCTGGCATGTGGCATTGCAGCAGGTATCACCAAACTGAGTGCATGCTGTGTCAGGGCAGGAGGGCTGGGATGCCTTCCCAGCAGTGCCCACTTCAGTGGGAAGGCTGGACACAGCTGCTGCTGGAGCCTGGAGAATGGCAGCACTTCACCAATTACTCATTTTCTCAACTCAAAGTATCCTATTTCTGCTCCTGGGCTTGCTAACAGGGTAAAGCAATGCCCTGAGACGTTCTATTTACCCAGGACCTTTTCCTGCTGTACCCCAAAGGACTTACAGCTGTTATGTGATAACTACACAAAGCACCCAAGTAGGAAATGTTTTCTCCTCCAGGCCAGTCTGATCTGCTCTTGGTGAAATGCAACAGCTGCTTACCAACATGTGCTGCAACATCAGAGAACACTTTGGGGTCAAGAGGAAAGATGCCAAATGCATCCAAATGAGAGTGGAGGAGGGGAACTGTATGAGGCAAAGACTGTTGCAAGCAGAAGTGGCATTGAACAAGGATTTTCAACACAATCTCTCCTTGCTCAATCTTCCCTCCCTTTCTGGAGAGCTCCAGCCATCCATACACCCAAGAAAGGTCATGACATTTCCATGTTAAAGAGTCACTTGGCCCCATGAATCCTTTTGCCCCAGTACACAGGTGTCCTGGCATGGACCAACACCAACATGTGAAAAACAAGGAACTGTACATTCAAATATTTATGAACTTCCTTTTATCAGAGAATTTGGCAGACTAGTGCAGACTTGCTTACCAATACATCTTTGTTTTAATACTTAACAGCTTTAACCTTGGCTGGGACTCACTGGAATTTTATTTTAGAAGATCCAACAGCTCTACATGATCCTGATGAGAAAGAAATACAAGCTCCCCTCGTCCAACTGAATCTACCCATCCCTTGTATAAAGGCAACATTCAAGCTGCAAACAGATGGCTAAAAGCAACTTTCATGGCTGGAAGCAGCTCTTTGGCATTCTGAGTTGCCAAGGCAGATGGGAAGAGTCCCATAAGCCAAAAAGTAACTGCTTTGCATGCTCTTGTTCTTTTTGCAAAGAGTAGTTGTTCAGCTACGTACATAACCAATTTATGGTTCTTGTGAGTAGAAAGGGGCAGCAGAGTCTCTGGTTTCATGGGGACACTCTCATTCTCATCTATTTATGGGAGCATTCCCCCAGTCCTTAAGAAGCCATGTGGGAAGCCAGTGACTTCACTGAGTAAGTTCAGAAACCAGACCTGGACTTTGATGGGAAACCTCCATGTTCAACATTAGTATCCCACCTTCCCATTCCAGCACTCTGCTCCCATGGATGGCAAAGTTGTGCGCAGAGAAACCAGACCAGGGAGCTGATCTGGATGAAAAATAATCTGATGAAACACTTAAATTTTGCTGCTTTGGCTGGAGCAGTTTCTGATTTGTTCTCAGGGCAGAGCCACAATCAGCAGTGATGAGACAATTATGAGCTCAGGACAGGACACAACTCACACCAGTGTCTCCATTCTTAGCACAGTAATTCAAATGCTTTTACACAGAACTAGGACTTTGAAAAAGGTACCTGTAAGGGTCATTAGGGTCTTTGGCATCACAGACATCTGCGTGGCCGTGGCAGACACAGCGCCCTCCAATGCTGATATCTTTGATGCTGTAGTAATACTGGAGAGCACAAGAAAAGTTGGCCATTAGTATATCTACAAATAAAATTTGCAACTGTTCTACTCAGGATTCAGCAGGACTTTATGCAGTAAAATAAACCCCACAGGCAACATCCACATCCAGGGATGTCTTCTCCCCAGAGGATGCAGGCACAGCCCTCAAACAGCTCCACCTTGCTAGCAAGAGGTATCAAGGCCTGACTTACCCTCCTTGTCACTGTAGGGTCCCTCAAAGCTTTGCCCATGAGGTGCCCCAGCAGAGTGTTTGTCTGCAGGAAGCGCAGTCTGATGTTGGTGGCTTTTGTGAAATTCCGCAGGAGAGGAGAGTAGGAGAAGTTCATGGCCCCTGGGCGCCCATTGACCAGAGAGACAACAATCTGTGAATGGGAGGAGGAAAAGGCTGGGTTGGATGGGACATTGAGCAACCTGGTCCAGTAGAAGGTGCATCTGCTCATGACAGGGGGGTTGGAATGGAATGGCCTTTAAGGTCCCTTCCAATCCAAACCATTCTGTGAGAAAAATCTGTGTAATCCTGTGGGATGGGAGGAAATTAATCTCTCCCTTAGCTGAGCCCAGTCATCAACATGACTGAATCAGTTCCTTGCCAACCTCATTTGGTTTAACTGAGTAGTTTAAGTGGCATCCGAAAATCAAGAGGGAACCAATTAGTATGAGTATCTACAGCCACTTAGAGACCCTGGAAACTCCAGGGGATGAGAATGGGTAGCTGCTCACCTCCCCATTTTCCAGAGGCACAATCCGGGAGTATTCAGTAGTGCAGATGGCATGGTCATCCCTGGTGATACGATCCACGGTGTGCTGCCCAAACTTCTCAATGCAGTCCCTCTTGGAAGCTGTTTATCAACCAGAGAGGAGAGTAGTTAAGAGAAAAGGAACAATTCCAAGCCCTGTATGGATTTTCCCACACTCACCATGGGACAGACTGGTGCACAAACTTCATTAAGCATTTACTGCATACAGATTGCTTTGTGTCATTAACTCTGTCATGGCTAAATACATGTACTCCACTAAGGGAGAGAGTCACTGTAACAGTAAAAGGCAGAAAATCCCCCAAATCACCTCCCCACAGTAAATGAGGGAAGTGAGAATGGCCACTGTACCTACTGCACCCACCTGCAGAGGAACCAACCCCTTAATTTTGGCATCACACTCACAGTTTAAACAGCTTGAGATCTAACCCTGGTCTGAATCTGTTGCCTGGCTGGCACTGAGTTTGCTGCACTGCTTCCACTGAACTGTGCAAGGACCTTTTGCTGCCAGGACTCTGCTCCTGATGAAGGAGCTGTGCTGTCATATCACAGAGCTCTTAAACTTCTTGGGTCAGACCCAAAGCCAGCAGAGAACCACACAATGGGAGCAACCACAAGCCACAGCCACCACTGGGACATCTCCCACCAGGCAGGGTGGACATGAGGTGTGGGGAGGGGACCTGCAGTGAGGCAGAGCAGGAGGTCTTCTAACCACCTTACTCTGAACTCTGCAATTGCTCTTAAATCAACACTACGAAACAGAAATGCCAAAGCCACCAAGAACCACCCCTTGGGGACAGCAAACGAGGGCTCCTGCCACTAAGTGGCAATGCAAGGCTGGCTAAAGCCAGGGGACAGCCACACTGCTGGCTCAGCGACCTGCTCTGGGCACACTGCATGCCAAGACTCTCCTTGCAGCTTCAGGAATGCCGTGGTCCCTGCATAGCTTCTCCTGCAGGTCCAGCACCCTTGTCCCCAGGATGGCACTGTGCTGGCAGTGCCAACCAAACCACAGTGAACACATTGGGGCAGTTCAGAACCAGACCGTGCAGGGTGCTGAGCACACACATCCACCCATGCAAAACCCTACACTGTGCCACTCTCAAGGACTGTTCCCCCAGGGGGAACCTGGACAAAGGCTGCTGGTCCTTCCCATCCCATGCCACCTGTGCCAGGAGCTCCCAGCAGTGTGTGCAGAAGTGTATGTTGCTGCAGCACTCCTGAGGGTGTTTCCACAGGGAGAAGGGAAAAAAGGCAGCCAACTCAACCTGCTGCTCATGCCAGCAGTGTACAGCTCACACAGGAAGCTGATGGGGAAATGCTAACCCAATTCATGGGAATAATCTCCACAGTCTGTCACAATGTGCCTCCACAAGGCATGTCCCTCAGTCCATGTGCTGTATGGGTAGGCTGAGCCAGGCAGGAGGAACAGCAAAGGGGGAGCAGAGAGCTTCTGCCTCCCTGCCTTCACCCCTGGCTTGCACCCACCCACACCTTGTCCCCAGCAACACAGCCTCACTCCATGAAAGACTGTTTTGGCAACAGCAAGGGCTCAGTTGCAACCACAGGAAGATGTGGAAACACTTAATATACAGTCTCTGGCCGCCAAGCTTTGCTTTACCAGGTGCTTTTTTAAAGGCAATTTATTTTTAAAGCCCGAGGCAAGGAGCCTGTCATCAGTGGCTTAGGATGATTGATTTCCAGAGAGCTGCCATGGCGGGGCATGGAGACAGGATGCTCAGCATGAGGAGCTACTCAGGAAAACCAAAGAACTCCTTCAGTTATTGCAAAATCTACAAAGCTATGTGAGCCAGAAGACAGGCACTCTGAGCTAAAACAGAGTAACCCATCAGCCTTAAATCCTAGTAGTGCTTTAAGGAAACAACAGAAAAGGACAGAGCCTTGCTCTGTGCTGGTACTGCCCAGCAAAGCAAGACCAAAGGGGCTAATCCTGTGCCCTGATCCTGCACAACACGATGAGGCTCTGTGGGCTTGGATGGACAGATGGGACCAAGCATCTTTCATGTCTTGCCCCCATTTGAAACGCTGTGTGGGGAGCCTTTCATGGAGATAAACCCCCCATAAATCTCTCCCCAGCACTCCTGTTTCTCTTTTGGTGGCTGAGGAAAGCACAGTGCCTTCCCCACCAGGATGAACCAAGGATCCACACTGCCACATTCCCTCCAGCCCTCCTCCCTGGGAGGATCCACCAGCTACAAGGGCAGATGCTTTCCTCAGCATTCACTTTTTCCCTCCTCCTGTAGAGCTAAGCCCAAAAGCACCTCAGCAGCCTGGCTGGGGGGCCAAACACCTTCCATGATGAGTGGGGCTCAAGGGGCAGTGCTGAGCTGGGGTGGACAGTGTCACCCCTGGCCAGGCTCGCTGGCGTCTCTGGAGAACACTTGCATTTCTGCCAGCTGCTTTTAACCCTCTTACTGACCTGACCAGTGTTTTTATTAGACCACCTACAGAATTCCCCATGCCAAAAATAAACCTCCGAGAAGGACTTCTTGTGCTAGCGAAATCTGGCAGGTTTTGGAGCAGCCACCTCTTTATTTCCATGGGAATTTTCCACTGGGCTGTGTCACTGCGTGTCACTTCTCCAGGGGGGTGGTAACAGGGCCTGATGCTGCAGGGGGAAAGAGGACTCCAGATGTTGCAGCTTTGCCACTACACACACAGGAACAAACCAGCCGGGCGAGAGCTCCCTGCACAGCCCCAGACCATGCAACAACACAGCTGTAATGGGCCCCAAGAGAGACTTCAGAGCTGGAAGATAAATTCTCAGAGAATATAGAAAAAAGCAAAGGAGGAATTCTGACAGCAGTAATTCCCCACTGGCACAGCAGAGAGGAAAACATCTGCACTGGAGAGGAGCTACCATGCTAAGGCAACACAGTGCTAACATGTCTGCAGCCCTTTCTTGCACAATAAGGGGCCAGAAATCCAAAGCACAGGCTGACAGGTAAGCCAAAAATATGAGCCCTCAAGGACAGCCCAGGGCAAGGCCTCTGAGTGCTCCCAGGTCCTTCCTTGCCAGGTTTTAAGCTCTGGCTGTAGATCTTAACTCACATCTTCTCCCAATTACAGCTGCTGCTTCTGGGAGGAGCTGGTGGTTAACAAGTTACTCAGCATCCGGCTGCCCCACAGACCCTCTGGGACAAGGGTTTTGTAGAACCAGCTGTTTCTTAAGGTTTTAATCAGAGAATGGGGAAGCCAAATGCACAGACTGAATCTCTGCAGCCACCCTTTCCAGCCAGCTGTCTCTGATCCCACCTCGTACTGTGGCAGGACATGGTGCCCTGCCCTGCACTGGCTGTATCCAAGCACAAGGGACAGTTTTTGGCTTCCAAACTTTTCTGTGACAGCAGCCACTTGGAAGTAAACTGCTGTTTGCTTCTGGAGAAGAGCTGAAATACACCAGACTGGGATAGTACAGAGAAGGCAGGGAGGAAACGATAAGAAATCTCAGTTCCAGACCTAGACTGGCAATGCCCAACTATTGATGCTGGTGCCAAATTTAGCATCCCCATAGACTTGGCTGGCCATCACTGAAAACACTTTAAAAAATACAGTTAGTCCTAGAGAGTAAAAATGTTCTCTTGCCCTTAGGAGCATCAAAGCTTCAATTCTTAGAGCCTTATTGGGCAGAGGAAACACAGGACATGTGCTGCATCACAGCAATGACACAGAAACAGCTCCAAACCCAGTCCTGTACTTGCACAAAGAGCCATCTTCACCATGGCCTCACTATCTGGCACTAAGCTGCAGCTCTCTTGCAACACTGGAATACTTACAGGCAAAATACTGCCAGGGCTCGTAGGTCAGGCCAAAATCAGTCGATCGCTCCAGCACCCAGAGGTCAGGACGAGGGGAGTTGGCGAATTTGATCAGGACATATGCTACATGGAAGAGCTGAAAGAAAAGAACACAGAGTCAGTTGGCTGCTCGAGGCACCAGAGCCAGGGAGAGCTTAGTGGGGTCCAAGTGGAATAAATGAGCTGGCACTTTGCAGATGCTGCTGGTCACAAGCAGCCTGTGGAGCAAAACCCTCCATATCTAAAAGGATGGTGACACAACACGGCTGCTGGAGGAAGACAGATTAGGGAGATCAGCTCCCACCATGGGTAAACAAAGCACAGACTTTGTGGCTATGGGCTGAACCCAGGTTGTACTGGGTGACACCTTAGACTTAGCCTTGACCTAAGCAGGCAGCACTATAAACCAGCTATGATGCTGTTCTGGGGGATGTGGCTTTTGGGCTATTCTTGAGGTAACAGGTGACACAATGGCCTGCCAGATGGGCAATATCCAACACCTTGCATGCAATACCACTAAATCATCCTGCCTTTTTTTTAAGGCATTCCACTTGGCAGCCCTGCTTCACCCACACAACCTGTGTTTTGAACCTGGCTGCAGCAAAGCCCCAGCACAGCTCCCCTTCCCCAGATGCCACAGGGAGGGGAGAGCAGGAGACCCACTTGGCTTCAGCACAGCCCCAGCACTGGGCTGCTCCCATTTGTCTGGACACTGACGTGTGCACACACACTCCTGCCAAGTATAAAATAAACGTACTCTTTAAAGAGCTAAAATGTCAGTGCAAGAGAGAAACAAAAGCCCCAGCAGAATTTCCCTTCCCTGGCTGGCACTGGCTTGCTCCAAGAATCCCCATTCCATCATCCTGTCACAAAGTGATATTTAAAGGTAAATAAAGTTCCCTTATCAGAGAAAATTCCTAATGTCAAAAACAACCCAAAAGAGAGTTTAGTGCTTGAAAGGCAAAGATTTATAGCTCAGGAGTCCTTCCTCATGCAGAGCTGGAGCTGCCATGAGCATATACCCCCCCAAAGACTAACAGGTATTCATAGATACAGTTCTGCAAGGTGAGGAAAAGGATGGCTCCATGCCCACCTCAGCTCACCTATGCCAGCCATGACCAGTGACAGGAGGGCCAGAACAGCAGCCACCACCTCAGCCCTGCCTGGCCACATACACTGCCGAGCCAGAGGGCAAATATTAATAATAACATGCCTCCAAAACAGCCCTGGCAATCCATAGAAGACTTTCTAAAGGGCAGAAGAAACAAGAAGAGGCATTTAAATCTATCAAGTCACCCAAAAAGCACCTATCTTGTTATGGTCATTCAGACAGGGGTGTCCAAGTGCTGGTGTGTGGGTATAGAGCAAGAGCATGGACTGGCACCAGCTCATTTTCCCCTTCAGCAGCACATACAGAAAGAAGCCTCCACAAGCTCCTGCCAAATGTTCCTCTGGCTCTGGGGCAACCTCTCTTCCACTTACCAGGGACTGCTCAGGCTGGTGGCACCTGAAATCACACCTGGGTGTAGGCTAAGGGGGCTTGAGAATGATGCTGGGGGGAGTTAAGTAGATGCAGATGGGAAATCTATATGATCATGAAGCCCAGCAGGTCAGAGGCTGTTCTCCAGCTGGGAAGGGGCAAGAGAGTGGGATTTGTCACCTCTCAGGGTTTGCACTGCTAAGGACTGGTGCCATCCAGAATGAAGAAACCAAAGTGGTCACACAGCACAAAAGACCTGCAAACCCAGTCAAGGGGGAAAAACTGAGGGAAAACAGACTTAAATGCTGCCCTAAGTTCCCCCTGCAACTTCTACATGTTTTCAAGGCATACAAGACTAAGCTTTTTTTGAGGAATAGTGTTTTCTGCCCATTTGCCCTCTCAGCAGAGCTGTTATTTGATAGTGAAACCCAAGAGGCTTCAGCTCAGGCAGCTGCTTTCTCTGCAGGACCAGTTCTCACAGCTTAACATCTGCCTCTTGGCATGGGAACAGGGCTGAGCACCAGCCTGTGAAGTTACACCTTCCCTCCACTGTAAACCCTCCTCCAGCTTTATTCTGCTGGGAATAAATTAATGTTCCTGCTGGAATCTAGCATTGCCTTTAGCTGGACAAAACTCCCTGCAGATTCAGAGTGCCTTTACATGTTCTGGCCTCAGGCACAGGGGGAGCCTCTGCTCTGACTGAACAGCAAACACAAACATAAATTTAGAAATGTGAACTGCATCCCTCTATTCTGCATTTCTTTTTGCAAAGCCAGCTACAAATTTATAGTCAGTAAATCCTGTGAAGTTTCTGGGGGAGGGGTCCTCCTCACTGTCCAGTTTTAGGCTGGAAAGAAATGTTCCTAATTAAATGTCCTTAAGTCCAAACTCCTTGCATGCTTCTAGTTCTCAGAAGTCCCCTCTCTCTGGAGAGCATGGATTACCATCCATGTTAAAATGGTGCAGCTTTTGCACAGACACTGAAACTTGACACAAAACCAAGCCTTGGGCTCAGTGATTCACAAAATGAAAACAACAGCCAAAAAAGAATTCAATGCTGGTGGTTGCAGGGTCTGGGATAAGTGCCCCTGGGGTACTTAGGTCTGGGCAGCCACAGGCTCCTGACCCATCCATGCCCTCTCCAGCTGAAAGAGGATGATGTACATGGTTCAGTACATTTTGAGTCATGGGAGACACGTACACAGAGTGGGCACTGGGGAGAACTGTGTCTGTGCTTGCTGGGAGCTCTCTGAAAGGCCAGTCCCAGCCCTACCAGCAAGGTTAGATGTCCAAGACCAGGGCTAGCACACTTTTTATCTTTTATTGTTGCTTTTCACAGGGAAGCACAATAACCTCTGGGTTCTTGCTGGCTATTTCTGCATCAGCTGCAGTATCTCAGCTGAAGCCCAGTGCAGATATTCACTCTCAAAGCCAAATACAATTCCACCCTCCTTACCCAAACCCGCTGCTAGCACTGCTGTGTGCTGTTGGACTGCTGCTGAATTTTATTCCAATCGTGACTGCAGTTCTGGGACACAAAGAAGCCAGCCAACACTGCACAACCACTCCCCTCCAGCATGGAAGGGTTAGGGTCATTCCTAATGGAGCACAGAAAATATTCAGGAGTCTGTGACCGCAGTGAACCCAAACCTGGAACAGGACCCACATCTGGTATTCAGGGGGATTTTTGTCATGTCTGGTGAGTCTCCTGCCCCTCCATCCAACATCCTTATCTTGCAGAGCATCACAGCCTGCCGGAAAAAATAAGGGCAGATTGCCTGGTTCAAATGGATCTGCTGAGAAAACTCAGAGAGAGATGCAAAGATGGAGAAGTAGCTCTAAAAATAGAGCTGGCAGAAAAGCCAGACTTTTCATTCCATGTTTAGTTCCAGTACAGTTCTGCCCAACCAATATTGCAAGAGAAATGGTTGGGGTTTTTTCCAAAGCCTTTATTTAGCTCCTATTATCAGTCAGATGAATAAAAACCTCTATGCTCCCAGCTGCTTTGGCGATTTTTTTTTCCCCTTCTTCATGGAGAAAGGAGGTAAAGCACCAGATTTGATGCACACAACTTGTCTCCAGGCACACAGATTCCTTGCTCTCCCCACCTCTGAAAGCATGCCAGGTACAACTCAACCTTTGATGAGCGCCTGGGATTTCATGAAATGAGATTTCAGCCAGGAAATTCTGACAGTATTTTAATTAGCAACCAGATTTCTTTGAAAATAGTAACATCCCTACATCTAGCTGATGTTGCTATTAGTGTTTTAGAAGCAAGTTTCCTTAGTAACTATCACTTGCAGCCACCTCAGTGCCTGGAAAGATGGAGAAAGTCCTGGAGCCAAGAGAGTGAGATGGAGATGAGGGCATTTCCTCCATCTCCCACGCTCCAACCCTGTGCATATTTGGATAGTGGGCAGCTTTATATAGCACTAAAATCCCATGAAAATGTAATTCTGTACTGTCCAGTGTGACAGTGCAAAAACTTGAAGAGTAAAAGCAGATTGCAGAGAGACAAGAGAAACTCAGCTGCATGTTCTCTGTCCATTCATTTATCCATCCTCCTGCCTAAGCAGCACACAATGGCAAACCTGCCCATTTCTCCTCTATTCCCTCCCTTGAGACACTGATTTCAATTTTCCAGCTCTGGGAGGCACACATGGGAACAAAACAACAAGCTGGGCCAGCCATATCCTGCATTCCTTTGGTGAGGGAATTCTGGTGAAGTCTCACTGATACTTCCAAGGCACCACAAAACCATAGAGTAACATTCAATAAGCAAAATAAATCCTTGCATCATTCCAATATTGGCAGCTATATTTGGATCAACAACAAGGACCATTTCTGGTCCTCTGACCAGACGTGTGAGCTGTCTCTGCTGGCCAGGAGCTGCACACAGCTCTGCTCCCAACCCTGGAGCACACAGGAGTAGTTTATACAGCAAACCACCCACTAATATTCCACAGGACGGATTTATTACCTTTGGCATTGACTTATGAAAATAGCACCATGTGAAAACAAAGCAGTTCATCTCTTCCCCACTGTTGCTGAACATCCCCGTGGAGTGTGTGTGTGTGGATAGCACTGCTTGTTCCTGCTTGGGAACTCCTGGAAGGATCAGGTGGACCTGCCAAGCAGGTGCAGATCAATGGCAGTGCATGGGCAATAAATCCCTCTGTTTAGGGGCATATGAGGCCTCCTGGATACACACAGGAAAGGACTTCAGGACATGTACATCAGGCACCCACAGTGTTTTGGAGCCTGGGTCACTGCACAGCAGCTACAGGTATCTGCAAAAAACTAGAGGCAGGAAAGCAGAAAAAGAACCACCATGGAAAGTGTGGGGGAGTCTTATCTATTTTTCCCACTTTCAAAAGCAATCAAATGATTTTGCTCCCTCCCAAGCCCATCCATCCCCAAAGCACTGCCTTGGTCCCTCACTCCAGCTGCAAGCCCACCTGGAAGACGTGGCAGATCTCAGAGCCTGGATGGGGTTATCAGTCCACAGCAGCAGGGAAAAGCAGCTCTCTGGGAGCACAGGTCACCTCTGTCCACAGGCTGGTCACCAGCATTTGGGCAAGAGGCTGCTCAGCTGCCATGAGCTCTCGTCAGGCTTGGAAACACCCAAAGTGTTGGCACTGCACCAGTGGCAGAAGCTAAAGCTAACAAGAGATCAAGCCTCTTTGTGCATTTTTTATCCCCATGAACAAGTATGTGGAAGGTGGAAAAGCCCTAGAAAGGCAGAGAGCTTCTGACTCACTTTGAATTTCTCTAGGTCAGTGATCTGCCCCTTCTGCATCCTTTGCCCATAATCATTGATTCTCCTGGAAGCAATGGATTTTACTCATTAACAACTGACTGTCCCCCTGCTGAGCTTCTGCTGTTCTACAGCAGATTTATTTCTCCCCAGCCCATCCATCAGAATCCTTTATTAAAATCTCTCACATTTAGCTGCAGGCAAGTGCGTGTCTACCTTTTGTTTCCAATCACACAAGAACTACTTCAACACTTCTAGGCAGAAAAAAAAATGTGCTTCTCCTCCAGGCAGGCAAGGCTTTTTACCCAGTCATTCTTTATAAAATACTCAAGCCCCTGAGAGCAAACAAACCCCCTGTAAAAAAAAAAAAGGGCACAAAAGTCAGTGTTTGAAAGAGGGGTGTGGTACTGAAACACACTCTGCCCCCATTTTGCATTTTTGCTCACAGCACCTCCTGCCTCATTCTCAAACACCTGCGTGTCAAGTCCTTGCTCCAAAAAATTATGTTTTTCCAAGTTATTCCTGCAGGGTTACAGGGTTCTGAATGAGAAGGATCCCTGTGCTTGTAAGCCAGGATTTTGAATGCCAGGCTCCACAAACAACCACCCATCCCTTTCTGCAGTGTCTATTGCAACTCATCATGTTCGTGCTCTGAAGCCCTTCAAGGTGCCCCATAGAAACCAGAACTGCCTCTTACCAGGTGGGTTAGCTCTTCCCTTCCTCCAGAAAGTCTGGGACAAGGCAGAGGCTTGGAGGAAGCAGTGCCCTGGCTGCCCTAGGAGGTGACAGCCAGTCCCTGCCCAGGACATGGGTCACAGAGCCAGAGCCCAGCACAGACCTGAGCCCATGGGGAGAGGGCAGAGCTGCAGAGTGGCAGCTACTAAACATCTCTGCAGGGCTGGGGACAGAGACAAGCACTGAAACTTGGGACATAGGTAAGAGACTCAGGGTTTCGCCACCTGTTTTCAAAGTTTTCTCTCAAAACTCTATAGAGTTTTACTGAGAGAGATCAAAGAAAACACTCTTCAGGAAAACACAGATTCAGAACTACCAGCCAGCACGAAACCTGCTCACTGTCACAACAAGCAGCAACAGCAACCCAATGCTTTATGATGCTATTTTCTAAACAGCGCCTGTTCCCTCCCTAAGCAGCCTGGCTTAGGTGAACAGCTGATGGAGCATTTTCCACAAAGGATTTTTTATTTAAGCGCCACTTCTGAGAAGGATTTGGCTCATTTGCTGATTTCACACACAGCACTGCTTTATCTTCACAGCATCCTCCTGTGCGAGCTGTCCTTCCTCTGCCAGCACCAGACACACCTCCTGCCAAAAATCCTTGGGGGACCAAATCTGTGGCACTTGGCACACAGCAGGGCAGAGCACTGCCATCACTTGTGGCCTGCACAGTACTGAACCAAAGATTTGGGTAGCTGTGTTTTAGAAATGACCTCCACCAAAGCAGCAACAAGAGCCTGATTCTCAGCAGGTTCAGCCAGCTGGCACCAAGGAGAGGCACGGAGGAGCATGGGCAGGACATGGGGTTTGGGGAGCATCCCATCAAATCCTTGCCTGCCTGGAGCTGCAAACAGCAAGTGCTACAGAGCTACAGGTGCAGCGTGCAGGGATGCCCAGACACCAACCTGTACATGCTTAAACACCAGGCTGTGCTTAAGCTTAAGTGTCACTGCAGCCAGACATGCTCAAGGTGGGCAGATGTAACCAGAGGCATCTCAGCAAAGTGGGTCAGGACAGAAGGAGGTGGCTGGAATTCCTTGGGACAAGGCTTCAGTCACTTACAGATAAGGACCTTGCTCAGACTAGGCTCTGACTGCTCATTAGGAGATTCCCTGCACTTGGCTGAGATGGCCTTTGCAACTTTCTAAGTTGCTGGGTGGAACATAAAGTGTAAATTAAAGACAAGGCTTAAATATTGGTCTTTTATCTCAAACTTGAGTTAGCACACCCTCAGGGAAGGGTTAAGGTGACTCTCCTGTCACTACAATGTGGACAGCCTTGGCCACCCCATAAAGGGGTACAAACACTGGCCAGCAAGGCCAGCCCAGCCCAGGTGCTGACTGAGGCCAGAGAATGGGGAAAGGAGCAGATATCCCCACCACAAGGACTCTCACCTTCCCCAGTTGCTTTAATCCTCTTGCAAACACCAGCAGAAACCCAGCACACAGGTGGCTGTAAAGATGCCCTTAAAACCTCCTGGTGCTGCAGAGATAAGACATGGTAACTACATTCAGGATTTCAGATTCTCAGACTATTTACCTTGAGGTGTCAATTGTCTTTGATGGTTAAATGCTTCTAGGAAGCTTCTGGGAATGCTTTTTTGGGAGTGGAGTGTTCTGGGAAAATATCTGCATCAATAATTAGTTACTGGCAGGATCAGCAGTTCATACCAGGGTCTTCCTGCCAGTAAAATATGGTTTTACACGAAAAGAGGGATAAGGAAAAAAATGACTCTAAGAAAAATGGAAAAGAACATCCATCTCTGGGCTCACAGAGGCACAAACTGCACTGATGGGTGGGCATTAATGGCCCCCACTGTGAAGTAACACATGCTTGTGCTGTGCTATCTGATGTGCAGAAATTAAGAAGCCAAAGTGCCTGCAAGCAGCTTCATGTAGATCAGTGAGCAGGTGCCCCAGGAAGACTTGGTATTCTGGAGGAATTTAACTACAAGTCACTCAAATCCAGCCAGCTAAATATATCCTGTCACCTACTTGATGATGGCTCTGAGAAAAAAAACCCACACTGTTCTCAAGGCTGATTTTCCAAAGCCCTTGTGTTCATTGCCTTAATTCTCCTGGCTTGGACTAAGAGGAGTTTGAGACTAATTTTAGCATAATGAAACTATACCAGTAAAAACTAGTAATCCCAAAACATACAGAAAAAAATGTGCTTTCCTATAAATAGAAAAAACCAGGGAGTTCCTGCTTGCTAATACTAACTGGTGTGCTTGCATTCTAAATCTGAAATTTCTAAGAAAAAGCCTGACTTGAGGGATGTCACCCAACTGCAGCTATTTGAGACAGCAAGAAGGAACAGTCTTTTCAGTGAGCTGTCACTTCACACACAGGGAGAGTAGGGGTTTTTTTGTAACTAAAGGGAAAGAACTGACTCAGTTTTTAATGCCAGATAGACTTTGAAAGAAAAAAAAAAATTCTCCTTGGAGTGCCCTATCCTACCATGGCAAATTTCAGACAAGGAAAACATCTCTGCCCTGGAAGGAGATGACTCTGTGCCCAGGATGAAGGGCTCAGTGCCTTCAGTAAGCTCCAGCATGGCACTGGCTCTGCAAACCAACCTTTCAAATGCACTTTCCTCTGCACCCATCTGGGTCATTCTCCAATGCCCCTGTTCACATGGAACACATTGCTCAGGAGTGGCTGATCCCAGTGCTGCCTTTGCTCAGGGAATCACCTTATACTGCTATTTCAAGGACATCAGCTGGCTGCTTTGTGAGGAAGACTCAAGCAACAGACATCAGACGTGCATGAAGGAGAGGATGGCACTGCCACAACCTCTCCCAACACGGATGAAAAAACCCATCTATCCATCACTTCTAGCTGTGGTGTAGGGAGAAGGTGCAACTTTAGAGAAAAACCTGTCCCTCTTCCCTTCCCCAGGGACTGGGCATCCCTGCACAGCAAGCACCAGGACAGCTGGGAGGAGAGCCCAGTTCAGCCCCTTCCTACTGCCAAACTGCCCCAGCAGCTGTAGGTATGGTCTTGGGGCATCAGCTCCCAGGACAAAGAGAGAATGGGCTCCAAGTCAAGAGCTGCAATACTTTTGGTAATGACAGCCCTGCCTGGTACCTCCTGTTTATCAGTGTGCAGTCCAACACGGGAGAAACTATGACCCTGAGCACAAGAAAAAGAATCCCATTAAAAGACCATGTTCATCCTTCTACCACCCAGTTACACCTCCACCATGAGAGGATTCCACCCAGAGTTTGCCAGCTGCAGCCCAGGACTGCTGCCCATCTTTCTCATTTCCTCCAGGAATAATTTAACAGCTCCCAGTTAATTTGGTTAACTGTTCACCAGCTGCACTGTGTGTCGAGATGCAGAGAACAGTGTCCGCAGTCACGGATTGTTTGCTTTTAAAACATATAGAAGGAATCCGTGACTTTGGCAGCGGTCGTGATGAAACCAAGTCGTTAAACCCTGGCACATTCCAGCCCCAGATGTATGGGCACAGCTGTGAGAAAGCACAGGCTCAGCACAGCAGCCTCTGGTGTGCTTGGCTCCTCCAGGCTCTGCCCATGCCACAGCCCCTTCTGGGGCAGGAAGGAGGCAAAAACCTCTTCTGCACAGCTCCTGCAAGCCACCACAACACAGCTTGCAAGATGCAAACCATCCCTGTCCTCAATGGATCTGCCTCCCCCAGAGCCAAAGCTCCCACACAACCAAGCAGGAATTTCAGCGTGCATTGGGCCAAAATTCCTCAACTTCCTCCAAACAGCTCCCCACTGAAAAAATCTGGTCTGACCTTTCATACCACTTCATTTCGTCTCCTCTGCAATTAAAAAGCAACACAGCCTGGACATCAATTTTTGTCTAATTTCGGTATGGAAGCAGCGTGGGCTGCTGAAGATTTGGGAGTGCTGAGGTAAATCTCTGCGTGGCAGACTATGTGGCACCACGTTGTACTGCTGATATCTGAGCTCAGCAAACACTGCCTGTGGCTAAATTACACCCCAGTAAAGATGGGGAGCCTACCAACGTGAAACTCCTGAAGGAATTTCAAGCCAAGCATAGAAACTGGCAGAGTCAGGAAAGAGTCTGCCTGGTTCTCAGTTCAGGTTCAACCTGAGAACCAAGGCCCTCAGCAATTTTCAAAACCACCCCTCGAGAAAGGAGTTTTGTCTGAATGTGTCTTAAACCCCCTGGAGCCAGCATGACCCTGCAACCAGTTCTGTAGTTCACTCTATCTCCCTGTCATCACTCTGCCTTCAACACCTCCCAAACCCAGGGAGTCAGAGAGAGAAACCTGCAATGCAGAAAGAAAGGAGACCTCTCCATTGGGTTAACAAATGCTTAATGATATAATACTGACTTCCCAACAAGCTGGGGTGGGAAGGTGGAAAATCACAACAAAATGCATAGCAATTAACTTCTCATTGGAGAAGTATCTGACATCATAGGATGGATTCACAGAACAAGAATGCAGGGGAGGAAAAGTTAAAGAGGGTACATGAGAAACCTTTTGATTTAGGCCAGGTATTAAGAGCAAAATCCTTTAAATGGACTAATACTAAAAAGAAAAAAAATTCAGTGAAGTAATACACATGATGTCATACAGCTCTGAACATAATGAACTTGCATCTAAACAAGTGGCCCAAGTTAAACTAAAAGCAGTTTCAGGTACATCACAAACCAAGCTGACTGTGCAGAGCAGTTGGTGGGAAAAGTAATCCTGGCTGGCCAAAAGTTCAAACTTCCTTGAACTTTCCAGTCTGCCAGTTCACCCGTATTCTCTGAAGTGCATTATCTCTGCTTGCAGGGTTTACTCCAGCCTTTTATTGTTGTCTTATCTCCAGCCTCTTCCTGGCCCAGGTTCAAAAAGAACATTGAGCATCACAGAACAATATGAATGAGCTAAAAAAAAAAAGGTATATATAAACACCCAGTCCAAACTCTTCATCAGCTTGGCTACCCAGCACACTTGTGGAGGCAGGATGGTGTTTTGCTTGCAGAGATGAGGAGAAGCAATCTCCCCTGGCTGATGAGGGCAGGGTAACCACAAAACTCCCCCAGTGCCTTGAGCACAGCTCAGTAAAGCACTGGTCAAACCAGGCCAACCTACCTGCAGTCCATCACTAATCTCCAGCTAGGCAGCATCCACTGGATTCAGAGGAGGAGGAGGAGAAAAGGCAAATACACCTTGGCTACGTTTGTGCCAGGACTGCAAAATTTGGTCTACACTCTTGGGTATGATGGATTAACTAAACAGCCCATCTGCAACCCATGCTGCAACCCTTTTGGCCAACAACCATGCAGCAGCTGACTCCTGCTCTTTTATCTGTGAGAGTGCACTGGAAGTGCTTCTGAGGAGCTGGAGAAAACTTTCTCTGCCTGGCTGAGGAGACCATGCCCCAGAGAAGACTTTTATTCGTGAATAAAGCTCATTCATGACTACTGGGAGAAAACTCCATGGCTGTCAGAGCAGCAAGACAGATCCTGGGCAGCAGGCATCCCTCTCCCAGCAGCACAGCAGGATGCACATCTGCAGGGGCACAGACCCCTAACAGCAGTCGGGCATTGATGAGATGTCTGGAAAGGCACCCGAGCTGGACCTATTGCCAATGTGCAGAACAGATCCTGCAGCTCTTCTCATCTGCCAGTTAAAACAACAACAACAAAAACCCCAAAAAACTAAGCAAAAAGCCCCAAATTGCCACTGCCTGGTCCCAGCACCTCCCACACAGCCCAGTGAGTCACAGCCACACCAGAACCCAGCCTGGTGCTGTGGGATTTTTGCACAAGCCTCTCTATCTGCCCAGGAAGAGCCCGGTTATGACACCAGAGGCTCCATGCGAGGCAAACATAATCTCCTGAGATAAGGCTTGTCTGTGGTGAAAGGAAATTGGCTGCTCTGCTTCAAACCAGAGCTCCCTTGCAAGTACCTTTCTGCACAGCCCTGCATCTCCTCCGCTAAGCTGCTCGGCCCCCGTGGGTCACTCTGGAGATGAGGAATAAATCACTGGAGAGGGCTCCCTGCCAGCAGCAGTGAGGGCTGCAGCCTTCTGTGAAACAGCCCTCCTTGGGACACGCTTAATTGGGCCCTTTAGACTCGCTTCACGTTCCCAAGAGAGGCCACTGTCCCCCACCACTCTTTGCAGAAAGCAAACCCAGGAGCCCAATGAATCAAAGCCTGATGCTAACGAAGACCAGCAACCAATTAGCAATCCCCCAAGTGACTTATCAGGGGTTCCTGAAAACTAGATGTGCTGCAGGGTGTTCACCTACTCTGGCTACGCTGAGAGTCTCTTGAAAAGCAGCTTCGAGGTCATCCAGGCTATTCAAGTTTTAGGCTATTTTTAGGGCTCCAAATTATGTAGGGATATCCGGGAAGACTTCACAGATTCAGTCCCATTCCCACAGAGTTCAAGACTAAGCCGCTCACAAACTCATTTTATCCTCAAGGGTTTTTTCTTAATGTTTGGCTTATGCCCTCCTGCTTCTATTGGTATTTTAATTCTTTCTAAAAAATCTTATTAAACATTATTTTAAAGGGAAAAATATGCTGCAGTCCTTGTGGGCGAAACATATTTTAAAGCATTTCCCACATTGGGAATGAAGGTCTAGAACATTTGAAAAGTCCCATCCTGCCTTCCCCATTAGCTTTGGGCTGTTACCACAGAAAATGTGAGAAGCAAAAAGGATGTATATTTTTAAAGGCACATAGTCAGAGAGAGCACAGCTGGTGATTTAAGCTTCAGGTTAGCCTTTGTAGAGATGGCAACTACAACACAATTGGTAAGTTGCCCAGCATTCCTGTGGGTACTTGTGCCTTCCTACACCCCCAAAAGACAGGGATCACAGCAGAGCTCTGGGAGAAACCCCAGTTCTATGGCTCAACCACCTTCCCATCCTGTCCAAGAAATACTTCAGCTCCTTGTGGGGCTCACGCTGGCTCATAATCCTTCCAATTTCAATCAGCCCATAGCAAAACTTTCCTTTTTTTTTTTTTCTTTCACACTATAAATTATCATCTACAGCATCAGCCACTGCTGTTCTGCTCCAAGGGCTCCTTCACAAGTGCACCTTGATTACAACACCACTTTCATGAACTGATTTACATCATGGATTGCTGTTTCCATCAATGACAGCTCTCTCTACCTCTGTCTTTTCCAAGAAGATCCCATCAGATCCAGACACTGTCATTGCTGTCCCTGGCATAACCACCAAGCTGGATGCAGCAACTACAGACAAACTCTTGCAGATGCCCAAATTTATCGGCTCTAACTCCATACACCTTCTTGACCAAAGAGGGAAATTATGTGCCAAACTTCAGAGACTTAACTGCCTAAAATTAGATGGAATAAGTGCTGCAAATCTCTAATTGCCCTGGCCACTCTGGCAAAGATCACTAGAAGCAAGCTGGAGCATCCTTGCTAGGAGCAAAGCCAACACTGGCAGAGGAGGGGATACTCCACGAAGTTGGAATTCACCCCTCCTCCTCTTAATCCAAAATAGCCCCACTGCTGGCTCATCAGCCTCAATCCAGAACTCACTGCTCTGGGGTCAGATAAGGAGAAAGGAGTCGTAGGCTGGAGATGTGCTGTGAAGGCAGCAGTGTGTTGGCTGGAAGTGGCAGTGCTGGAAGGTTAATACAAAGAGGGTGCTAAGGATTGCTGATGATTTCTGCTTTGGGGTTTGGTTTGAGGGCAGAACCAGATACTCAATTGTTGAATCTATAACCCAACAAAGTGACTGTGCACAGCTGATGTATTAAGGCAGGACCACAGCAACTCTCTGCCCTGTCCATCACACAGCAGCTGCTGGTCCTGTCCCGAGAACAAATGATCCTAACTCACTTGTCTACAGCATATTATGTTTTGAAATATTTATTGCCTCCCCAATCGGAAGAAAGAAACATTTCTCTCCCAGACATAATGAAGAACACATTTCCAGTACTTAACAGCTGGAAGCTGAAGAGGTGGCCAAAGAAAATCCCTAACTACTTTTTTCCCCTTTAAAGTAAGCATCTGGAAAACTCATTTCTGGGGAAGAGGAGCCCTCTCAAACCAACCCAAGGAAAGAGTCAATTAAACCTGGTCACAATTCAGAGGCAGGGGCTGATAAGATCATATTGTGAGTGTGATATCAACAATGTGTTTTCTGTCTGCCCTGGCAGCTCGACTCCAGGAGGATGAAGAGAGGCTGTTTTTATTTAATGAAATGCAGCAACATCTCCAGGCAGTGATTTTCAGTATGGTTTTGATCAGCCACTGAAATATCAGGGATTTTTTCCTCTCCACCCCACACCTTTTCAGCTGGGCAATGCTGATATGTTCCTGTCTCCCTGGGATGACAAGTGAGCCCCCTTCACTCCCTCAGCTTCAAGCTGTCCCCAGGACCAGCTCCTCCAGCCTGGGTTGGCATGAACACAGGGAATGACAACTGGCACACACTCTTCCAAGCAGAATACTGCTGTGTCCAGGCCAGATCCTCAAAGTAACCTTCCAGATTCCTCTCCTTTCGCTGTCACACCACTAATCTCTGCACCCTGAGTGCACCCCAAGGCGGGGAGCCAGTCACTGATGGTGTACAGGAATACACAGTAGTTGCTGACACAGACCTGTGCCCTTCATCACAGTTGAATCACAACTTAAGGCTGGTGCCAGGCTGCCCAAACCTGCCTCCACTCCAGGTGGGGAGGCTACAGCAGGTCCTGCCCAATGAGCCCTCCCCAGGACAGTGCTCCTTGCCCCCACACCTCAGGACATCCCTGCTCTGGGTGCACCCACTGCTGTTCCCAGAAGCACGAGCAGCTGGTGAGAACAGAACTGCTCCCCTTTGGATGGGATGTCTGGGAAAAAGCTTCTCCTCTAACTTCCATGACAGGTTCGAATTCTTTCGGAGGGAGGACTAATGTGCCTTGTTTTTAAATTGGTGCTGTGTTGTTGTAACCAATAACAGGAAATTAATGGCTTGCTCCGTGGTGGGACACACAGCAGGCTCCCTGGGGCAGGCTGCTGACCGTCCCCACCATGTCCCTATCCTGTGTGCTGGCTGTCACTGCTGGATGTGGAGCAGGGTCTGCAGACAGCACTGCACACCCCTCAAAGGACAAGCAGCAGATATAAGGGAAGAGGGAAGGCAGAATCCAGAGTCAAAACCTTCCCAGGTGCCCCGTCCAGTGCACTCTGTCCCCCATAGCTGTGGGGCACGTGAAGACTAAAGCCTTTGTCTGGGTTTGGTGCACTTACCTTGGACACCAAAGACACTTCCAAAAAAAGGAAGTGTGCTACCTCCCCTGCCTTGGGAACAGGCAAAGACAACTCCCCTTCCTGAATCCCTGGCTGCCACGTACCAGCCACTGGAAGAAAAGATGCTTCTGGCAAACGCAAGACGTTTCTTTTTGAGAAGCAGAGTTAGCTCATGCTGTTCTCCAGCGTTATCTATCTCAGCATGCAACGGGGCTGTGCCAGAACAAACAGCACATCAAATAAACAACACAGTAAGATGAAGCACGCTGCAGACACGTGCGGTCACTCTGCTCTCCAGCCCCAGTGGCTCAGACATCTGCAGTGGCTCTACTTTGCTCATCCTGCAGCCACACTTTTCTCTGCCCTGCCCCAGGGCTGCCTTGGAGGGTCTGTGCTGCCCAAAGCAGGTCTTGCTGCTGACAGAGAAGCCCAGCCCAACTGCAAGAGCTTCACTCCACTGAGGATGGATGCTTTCAACACAACACCAGCTATGCTGGTTAGAAAGGTTTCGGCACACCCCACTGCAAACAACATCACCCCAAGTGCTCCCGCTCAGTCAGCATCGAGCCAGCAGCAGCACAGACCCACCTGCTCACATTTCTAACACCGAATCTCTGGCCAGGGACAGGAGGAAGCGGCGCAGCCCAGAACTTCTCCAGCCCATTGGTGTGTTTCAGGTCACGCTCCTGACCCAGTTTCAAATCCGGGTGGTTTCTATTCGCCCAGCTCAGGGAGCTGTGCCACAGCCCTGGCTGCACGGCCAGTGATGCACCTGTCACCCCCTCTCCCTTTCAGCAACCTGAGCCCGGGCAGCGACGCCACGGACGCGCTGACATCCTGTCCCAGCCCTGGGGACACTGAACCACACCAGCACTCACTGCTGACGTGAAATGTGGATGTTGTGATGTGGGGAAAATAAACCCCAAAACCTTTCCAAGGCCGGCACCAAAGATGACATCCCAGCCTGTATAGCAGCCATCTCATGTTTCCTCCTTCCTGGGGGGGTATGTACATGATAACTGATCAGTCTCACCATGGCAGAAATCCAAGCCCTTAGCTCCGCTCCCTACCCAAAAAATAGCATCACTGAGAGGATTTACTACCCCTCAACACAAGTGAAAAGGACTGGAACTCACGTACTAGTTATGGATACGGCGTAAGCACAGGATTACAGACTCAGCATGCCCGGAACACCCAGCACATGTCCTCAGTGGAGAGGTGTGGAACCACCAGCACTGCAGGCACACGGAGCTCAACTCCATCAGGTTCTGCCATTTGTTCAAGCAAGGTGCACGTAACCACAAGGTGGAGAGGTGCACATTACCCTGCACTGCTGCTGATCACCACCAGAATCTGTACTGCTCCTTGGAGGAAGAATCAAGGAAAAAGGGCTAGTACTTAAAAGGTGGCAGTAGCATTGCTGCAGCATGCCATTCTATTATGAGATCAACAAGAAGCTTTTAACAATTAGATGTGACTATCCCAAAATACCTTCAGATCAGCTGCAGAGAGCAGCCATATAATTTCCATCTATTCTTTTCTAAACACTCGAGTTATTCTAGAGGCATGGCCCTTGCAAGTACAATTTAGCATTGAATACAGCACCGTGTGTAACAGCAACATAAACACCAATAAGTGGCTACTGGGAAGAAGCAGGATCTTATCAGGATGCATGCTAACCTGAGTGGTTTGGGTCATGAGCTGTTAGACAGCTGTACTTCAGTCCAAGGGAGGCCACTGTACTGTACAGCTCTGCTCCCAAGGGGAGCTTTATAAATATTTTCCACGATAAACATTTGTAAATAGCGTCTTTCAACATGTCTGATACCAGATTCTTGATCACCTATTTTCAAAAGAGTCATCATCTTCAAAGGAGGGGAGGCAAAGCCATTCATGCAAACAGGATAGCTACAAGCAATCCAGCTTGGCACTTGCCTCCAGAGCTGTTGACGTGGGTGTTTGTAGTAGATGGTGTGTCTACCAGGCACAGCCAAAGCCTCCCCTGCGATGCCTCCCAGAACCATTCCCAGGCACAGGGTACAGCACCCTGACAGCCTCCAGAAACTGGATCTGCCTGGGGAAACGTGATCACCTCCATTCCTCTGCTGCTGAGGGACAGGGGTCACATTCTGCCAAGATCACAGCAAAGCAGACTGGCATCTGACTCGGAGCCTCACGGTTCATGAAATCAATATACAGGCCACGGTAGTAATTCCGTCTCCTCTGCTCTTTGAAGAGTTCCCTCCCTTCCTTCTCTCCTGGCCACAAAGCCAGGCTCTGGGTGGTCCCTGCCAAGACTGTAAACTGACTTGTTGAAAGCCTTAGCAAAAGAAAGGTCAGATGCCTTATAAACTGAGCAGAACTCAAAGTGCTGTAGAGCTATTTTCACATTATTCAAAGGATATGCACATCTACACAGCTGCCTGCACCACAGCAGGCATCATATCTCATCCACATGCTCCCACGTTGCACAGGTTTCCCCCAAAACAGCACATAAAAATGCAATTCTTGATGCCACACCCCACGCACATCTTCTTATCTGGCTATGGAATGAGGCAAAGGTGGGGTGAGCTGTGGAGCTGCTGCCCATCATTATGGATGGCAAACACAGGAGCCAAACCTGCTGGGAAGTGGAGCTCAGACTTGGCACTCTCCATCCTAAAGGGTCAACAAGCCAGCAAGGTGTCCCTGTAAGGAACAGCCATAAACACACTGTTGCCTTAAGGAGAGGGGAAAAAAACTTTGCAAGACAACTTTATGTGGATAAAGTAGAGAAGAGTTCTTTTACTTATGCAAGAAACTACCTAGAAGTATAAAAATCTACAAATTCATGAAAACCCTACGGCAACACCACCATCTTTCCTGCAGATTCAGCCACGAAAAGAAAACAGCACATGCACACCTATGGACATCCCTCTACACACACACACACACACAGGGCTGATCCAGAGCCTGGCAGCTACCAGGAGGTGACTTCATGCTGTGAAGCCACTGCTGGCTGAATGCTTACTGTTGAAAAGGGAAAGAAAACACAGAAGGAGCCACAACACTCACAGGGAACAGTGGTTTCATGAACTGGGCAGGACACCAGCCACACTGTCCTACAGACAACGCCACATGGGACCAAAAGGCATAGCAGTGTGCATGGGGCTGCACAGCCTGGTTTGGCTGGAATCACTGAAAGCACTTCCCAGGGTCACAGCACCCTTATTCTGGTGGCTGGAAAAAAGGACAAGGGGACAGAGAGCAGAGGCAAGACCATAGATACACCTGACAGCAACCTTCAAGCCAGTTTCCAGTCCTTTTCTATGATCTGCCATCCACATGAGAGACTTCATTTCTGTGCTGTGTCAACATGCTGCAAGTCCTATTGCCTCAGACCCTGAAAAAAGAAATTGCCTTGCAGAACCCCCAACTGGCCCAGCAATTTGGGAAAACCCAACTGTCCTACAGGTGCTCTTACTGCTCTCAGCCCTGCTGTACCCCACACAGCATCACTGCAGGGCAAACAGGCATTTACAGCTTGCTCAGCCCCTCCTGCTTCCCTGCTCCCACTGCCCAGCCCTGGGAAGGAACAGAGATAAGGGGAGTGCCACAGAAAACACAAGGGCTTAAGAAACCTCTGATTTAGTGGAGATAAGAGGTCCGGGTAAGTAAGCACACACCACTGAAATAAAGACCACTGCTGAAAGAAGGGCAGGCATATGGGATGGCATGTGTCCAGGGTGGGGGCAGAGCACAGGTATGTCCTTTACTTCAGAGGTTAAAACTCAAGCTCTTAAGCAATAACTGCACTGTCATTCTCATGGCGCCACAGTCTGATGAAATATGTCCAACTTGGCCTTCACGGAAGTGTCTCCCTGCAAGATGGTCCATGGATGTCAGAGCAGCCCAGCATGTGCAGGGTGGGATCGCACAGCTCCACTGAGTGTCCTGCTCCTCTGCCCCACAGCCTGGGGTAACACTCATGCATTTCAGACAAAAATCAGCACTGTTGTAAAACAGAGGGGGTAAAGCAGCCTCCTCCCTGAGCTGATGGCATATGAATCCAGCCTCTCAAAAAGGTCTCAACACGCCATTCTAAGAGGTCCACAGACCTGCTATCAAAATAATTTGATAATGTGCCCCCCAGGCTGAAGAAGGCTAACAACAAAGTGGTGGAAGAAAACAAGGAATTAACTGCGCAGAAAAATCATATCTCCAAACACTGCTGTATGAAGCAGTCATTCTATCCCTGCAGCAGCCTCAGAGCCAGAGGGAGCCTGCTAGAAATGGAACTGCAGCAATGAGGCTCTGCAGGGTCCAAAGCACTTCCACTTTCCTACCCAGTAACTCCGAACCAAGCGTTTCAGCTGCCAGCCCCAGGGATAACTTAAGCCAGGAATAATATCTCAGTGTGGCCCTTGCTGTGAGCACACAGTTCCCCAGGCTCCTTAGTAAGACATATTAATTTTTCACACTGTTAAGGGGAAAGCAAACAGCTTAGACATTTCTGTTCCTACATTAGTCTCTCAAGCACTTTTGCTGCATATCTTATCAGCACAGCTTCAGCAGCCTTTCTAAGCCGTTTCAAGACTTTGGCCTTCAGAAACCTGGAGAGGGGGGTGGAAAAACCCTCTATTCATACTTACCAAAGCATAGCATATTTTCAAGAGGACATTCCTACCATCCAGAGCAAACAAGTGTTCCCAACTGTACATTCTATGAGTTGTTTGAGTTGCAGCAAGTAATATCAATACAGGTTCACTGCACAAGGTATTTAAATATTCTTAGGAGTTCCTGGGCCAGTTTGAAATTGAAAGGGAGAAGCCAGACAAAAGAATACTTGTCTGTGCTTTAGACAGCTTGCAGGCTGGTTTCTACACCCAGAGTTTTGCAAGCACAGCTCCACCAGCTAGGGCCACAAGCTTGTAGGGATGGGCTCTCCAGAGTGTCCTAGGAGCTGTACAAATCTGGGACCTGCTCCATGACCAGGCATCCTAGGCTCTAGTACTAAAACAAAAAAATTACAAAATACTATAAAAGAGCTATAGTGAGACTTCTCAATATTGCCAGAGCCTTGTTGATTTTCTCAGTTTGTTCAAGAAGCCCTTGGTTAAATCATGGGCTGAAGAAAGAAACTCTTGACTCCCCTTCCATAGGATACAAACAGGGTTTTGTGCTTTAGACACTGGATGAGATTTGAAACAGCATCTGCTCTTTCTATGGCCAACAGTTAGTTGTCTGTGACGTTCTCAGAGCTTTCTGAGGGTCCTGGGCAGTGATGCAATGACCCCAACACAACACAGCAGGCATGCAGATAAATGCCACCTGATCTGCTATGACAAACAGGAGCCAAATCTTCTGTCTTCCAGGGCACAGTGGGCACAGGAAGGTGTCAGAGCACCAGCCCAGCTGTCACCCCATCACACTGAGGAAGAGCTGCCTCACCCTCCCTACACAGCCCAACATCCCAGAGCCCTGGACATCACTGCTTGGACACTAAGGAGTTAAGCTCCAGACACTGCAATTCACTATTTTCCTTGCCATTATCACTACAGCTCTGAATTTGTGACAAAAAGCCCTTTTGCAATTATGGCAGCATTTGGGTGTCACTGAGCAGAGCCTTCAGCTACAACACACTCATTGGTGTGGGGGAAACCATCACCTTCACCATACAACTGAATTCTGCTAAAAAACCCAGGCCTGTTGCAAGCTCAACTATTTAATTCAACTAAAAAACCCAAGACTGATTTTATCCTTGACAAGGCAAAACTTGCCCAGCTGTGACACAGCAATTTCCCATCAGAGAGAGCATTTTAGACCTAGCCTAACCCACCCAGGTTCTCTTTTTCCTTGCATTTACGGCATTTAAAAATAAAACAATTCCCATGTCATACATTTCGCTTCCAGAGCTGCAGGAAATCCACTCCAAGTCGCATGCCAGCTTCAGCTCTGAGGGTTTCCTTGGGCCGTTCTTTTAGTGACAAGGAGAACAAAGCAACCTTGGCAACTGGCCACACTACAAGCAAATATTTCCCCCATTGCCTTGAATGAAGTGGATATCCTGTCACAAACCTGCGTGCATGGGAAGGGTGAGGAGGGGAAGGAAACGGAAGAGGACAAATTAGCTAAAAATTGGCACAACGTGAGAGGTCTCAACTTGCCACCAGAACCCCTGAAAGGCTTCTCATTTTAAATGGCCAAGTGCCAAAGACAAGTGACTCACACAAACCTCAGAGGAACCCCAAGCCCTCTGGTTCCCAAGGGCAGTATACCTAAATCCTTCCTCGGTTGGATTTGGAAAAGAATATAGATACTCCAGCTCTGACACCTTATTTCTATCTGCTTCTGAACCCAATTTTAGGAAGTGGCAAATGCCACTTTTTTTCCACTCTCCATTCCCTGCCTTCCTTAGTTCTCAGGGTGGAGTGGGTTTAGAAGGTCCCTTTCTGGACCACTGCCTGAGAAGAGCCAGCTCCATGAGGAAGAGAGTGCCTCTTGCATCACATATTAGGTGCCAGCACCAAACCCAGCTGCACCACCTTCCAGGCATTTCAGCAGCATCACCTTTCTGCAACTCCTCTGCGTGGTCCCTGCAAGCCTTGACAACGCTGGGTTTAAGGCTCTGGTCGTTAGCAGATTTCAACAAAGCCAATCCCCACATGTGCAAGCGGGTTTATTTCTTCTGAAAATCTGCATTACAGCCACGCACTACGTTAGCATTTGTCAGCAAGTTTCCCCACCATGACACTGCCATTCATAGCCGGGTTAGCTGACCCAACAGCAGCACATACCAGGGTCACAGCAGGATTAACATTCCCAAAGCACTGCTAACACCAGCAGAGATCTGCAGCCACAGTGTTTGTGTGGAGTTCTCTCTGCTGTTTGGACACATGAGGATCACAAGAACATGGGGTTTGCCCTCATGATCCCCCAAAGCCTCCTCCTAATTACAGCCCCATTTACAGACTTGAAGCAAGGCTACTCCGAGGCAGAAGGCAATGACTGGTAAAGAAAAGAAAAGAAGAAAGAAAGCAAAAAACCACAAACCCCATCCTGGAATTCATCCAAAACTTTTGTGCCCACTAAGTTTGGGTGGATGCAGACTTTGCAAAAGCCTGGAAAAGGATTAAGGAACAGCTTTAGCAAACAGCCAGGACAACAACAGTGAAGTCATGATGAAGCCAGCGATACAGATTTCTGTTTGCAGTCATGAGTCTGTGATTACAGTTTGTAACTATGTCCAAATACCAGAAAGCCATTCTTTTCCTCTTCCCATCAGGGCTTGGCATCATGCACATTTAACTAGATCCAAGAGATGCCTACAGCAGCATGCCAGCTGGATTTTGGTCACAGGGCATGCTCCAATCCAGTGACAGGAACTTGTAGGAACCCAAAAACAGAGCTCAGCTGAGACTGTGTGAGGGAGAGCTCTGTAACAAAGCAGGCAGAGAAAAGAAATGGGAAAGAGCAATTTAAAAAAAAATTGTGGCAACTCTGTTTGGCTGTTTGCTTGTCCCTGCATGGGTTATGCAAACAAAAACTAGTAAGACTCAGGATGCCAAGCAGAAGATGCAAAATGATTCTCAGGCAGAGCACACTAACTAGAGCAAGTTACACACACAGCCTTCGACAGGACATCTGCTCCATCAAAGATGCAGTTTCCAGCACACAGGTACAAGGAAAAAAGACATCAATGATATGCTCATCTTCTAGGACAAAGGCAACTTATCCTAAGGGAAGTTGCTCTAACTTCCAGATAATAACCATGTACCCCTGCAACAGGAACTCAGCTAGTTTAATCCTGCTGGCAAGAAGAGCCCCAGTCTCTCCAGGTTTTTCCAGGTAGATGCAGCTGGGAGCAGGAGGCATGATGCTTCCTGCCACAGGATCTCCCATGAATGTTTTGCTGTGTGACAGAAGGAAGGAGAAGACAGTTAAACCACCATCCTAACACTGTCCTCCAGGAGCTCTGACTCACAAGCTCAGGCAAGTCTTATTGCAGCAGCAATTGCTGGCCCATCACCTGCTTGTCCCTTCCTGAGCAGACCTGTCAGGAAGCAGCACATCTCCATCCCTGCTGCTCCAGAGCCACCTGGCAACCCAGCAGTGGCAGCACATCCAGACTGCAACACACGCTTGCTGCCATCCAGGAGGTGATAACCAGTGCACCTGGGGAACATAAACCATCTCAGAAGGGGACTGAGAAGGGAAGTGGATGCTGAGTCCCTGAACTTTACCAACAGCTCCACCTCTGCTCTCCCTGTCTCTGGCTGGCTGCCCTGCCAAAGCAGTGTGTGTGAGGCCAGGCTGGGGTTCCTGGAGGAATCAGGAATCGTGCCTTCCTATGCTGCACAAACAGGAGCTGGCACCATCCAGACCCACCTTCCACTAGCAGTGACCTCATGTTAACAAGGGCTTTTTATAGTAATGCTCTGCAAGTCCTTCTGTGGAGAACAAAGCAGCATAATTCCTCTCATTCTTGTCAGGACCTGGTGATCAAAGTTGCCCCAAACCAATGCCAAATCTTCACCTTGTCCAGAGTAATCAAAGCCTTGCCCTCCTCCTCCTCCTCCTCCCTGGATCTCCCAGTACAACACATCCCTGTTCCAACCTCTCCTCTCTATCCATCCCCTCAGCACACCTCCAGAAGTTCAAAACCTCAGTTACCAGGTCTGTGTGAACAGACCATGTTCTCCTCATCTGCTGTCACTGATCTTGATTCCCCTCATAAGCCATTTATAAAGACTCTTCCAACCCATCACACCAGGCACGTGCCCCTAACCTTGTGTCTTCCTACTGGTCTCCCTTTTCATTTCTATCAAATGGGAAGCAATGTACTGTTTATTGCACTGCTTGGCATTACACACAGGAGGGGAGGTCTGGAATTTGAAGAGCACTGAATCCAGAAAACAGGAAACAGCTGAGGATCAAGGTTGGGCACAGCCTGGAGGCCCACATTTATGACTATAATAAAAGGATAAGGCAGAGATTAAAGCAAGGCTGAGCCAGGCTTGGTAAAGCATCAAAAGAAAGGTGTAGGGGGCTAGAACAGGCTTGAAAGAGCAGAGAAGCTGACTAGGCAGATGATCAGAAGTGTGTTTAGCATCCTCCCTGCCAGCTGGGTGGGTCTGAGCCAGTACATAGCTGTGCTGGAGCTGAGGAGTGCAAGGACAGCTCCTAGAAACATGCCCCAGGAAGCAGGAAAAGCTCACTTAAGGGGCTTCTCATCTTGACCAGGACAAGCATCAAGAACTGAACTGACCGTGCAATGCCACAGGATAAGCCCGTCTCCCAGTCCCTCAAGAAGAGCAGGGCTGGCAGCAGCTCCAGGCTCACAGCCCTTGGCTTCAGGTGTGTGTGTGCAGGACATGAGTCCACAGACAGCAGAGCACCCCAAGGGGGTGAGGGATGCTGTCACTTGTGGAGGAAGATGAACAGAAGGGCTGCACAGGGCCAAGCCAAGAGCTTGACTCCAGAAATCATTCTGTTTGTACTCACTGGTTTGGTGCTGTGCAGGCTCCTGCACACAGGCTGTGCACAGAAAATGATGGAGATGGATGCAGTATTCCCATTTTGGAGATGGGACAAGCCAAACCACAGAAAATTGTAACTCAGTTATTCAGATTGCCAGCATGCTCCATGTCAGAGCCGTGAACCTCTCCAGTTCCACTGGGCACCCCGACCTTCCCAAAATGCTCCCTGTAACATCCCCCCTGAGGCAGGAAAACAACTCCCCAGTGAACAGGGGCCCGACCCAGGCTGTTCTGCTCTGTTTTAACTTGCCTGGTACAACCACAAACAGACCGGACACAGCTGACCCCCAGAGCACGTGTATCCACGCACATTCACACCCGATTCAAGGCACGCTCTTGTTTTCCAGCCCAGCCAAGCAGACACTTTCCAGGAGAACAGCAAGAAATTACAAGGCTTTGCCTTCCAGCTATTCATTACAAACTAAAGCCTCCCATACGCCAGCTTGCAGCTCGCCTGACCTCTCCCCAGCTCGCGCTCGCCCGGAGCCTTTTTCCTAATCTTTGAAGAATCCCAGGGAGCTGAGAAGGAAGGGACAGCCTGGAGGGAATGGCAGGAGACCTCACCATCAGCCTCTTTGTTTCTCATCACACCAAAATTAAAAATAGGCAACGATATCTAGGGGAAAACTACTGTGGAAATCTTGCACGCACTTCTTAGAAACTGTAATTATCCTTTCATCAGTTATTACCTGGAGCTGTTCTGAGGGGGAGGCTGAGGCTTATTTTAACACCTGGTTCAGGTCTAGGCAGAGCAAGCACAGCCTCTGGGAAGATTAAGCTGTTGAAGCACAAGGGTCATTTGTACAAGTTGCAAAGGATGGGCAGAAACACTCTCCTTGGAGGCCACAAAAGGTGCCACAATGCTGAGTGACCCACCCAGAGCCTCCTGCTCTGGTGCTCTTCTCTGTTCACAGCATGGCAGATGTCAGGAATCAAGTGCTACAAGTGAAATACTATTCACTGCAGCCTTGGAAGACTGATTTTAAGCAGTACTGGTTCATGACTTGAGTAAACATAACATACAATTAAAATTCATGTGTCATCCATGATTTACCTACACTGGTATTCTGCGTATCTTTTCCCTTAGAGCAACCCACAGCAGTAGTAACAAAGAAGAAAGAAATTTCAGCCTTGGCTGCTCTGGATCCTGGAACTTGGCATCTGGTTTGGCAGGGCTGTTTGAAAAGGAGAGGATGGGTCTGCTCTTGCTGCCAGAGAAGACAGATCCCCACTTGATTAACAACCAGACAACTCCCTTCCCACTCACCTGAGCAGCTCCCGCACAGCCCTTGGAGCCAGGAATCTGGTGGGAGTTGCCAAATGGCACAGAAAGGTCGAGAAGTGCCAAGCCAAGGCAAAAATCGCCCTTTATCAGCACAAAAAAAAAACCCAATAAACAGCTGCTGGTCCGGGTCAGGGGAGCTGCAACTTTGAAGAAAACAGAACAGCCTTCACAGCTAAGTTAATTTAAACAGTACAGGGGAAAATAAATCAGGAGAGAAGATCCGTCCACTTGGGCTTGGTGTCAGCTCCCAGTGCTGCACACTCCCACAGTCACATCTTTTCTGCTTTTCTCAGAAAAGCATTACAAATATGCACCCCACTTCCACTCCACAGCAAAGCACAGCAGCACTGAACTGGCTGTGTAGTTAAGTGGGAGCCACAGACCATCTCAGAGCAGGGAACTACAATTCTGAAGTCTGTAAACAGATAAAAATCTTGATCTACTTTTGAAGGATTTTATGGCAATTGCAGAGGACTCTACACAGAAGAGACCACAGGCTCAGCTGTTCAAAGTAGAAAGGATTTCTGCTCAGCCTACTTATCATGCTTTATTTTTAATACTGCTTTTGCTCCAAGAGCTGGAGAACAATTTGGAGAAAGAACGTCTTTGTTAGAGATTTTACGCCCCAGCCCTTTATTTAAGGTGCAAAAGCTCACAATAAATGTCACTAAGCCCTCCTACCCCTTTCCCACAGCAGTGCCTCAGCACAGTGAAGACCAAGGAGTCTTTAACAGTAAGAGAAGTTAAGAAAAGTAAAAACGATGTACAAAAAAAAAAAAGGCAAGCTTAAATCTTGACCCATTTTTGCAATGCTCCAGGAGCATTGCAAACCTATCAGGCAGATAAGGCAGCCTGTGTCCCCAAGAGAAATGGCCACTGCATTTCCCACCTATGTGTGCTGGGGAAAACACTGCAAAAGACATTGCCTACCAAGGGGAAGGAAAGAAAGAGACTCATCTCAATTTCCCCACTGTGTACAGTAGGAATGCCTCAGAGGGAAATGCAGGCAGCAAAGACATCATCCAGAGGCAGTAAGAGCTCTCACAGCAATCGAAATGAAGTTGCAAAAGGAACAAGGTGAAAGAAGGCAGAAATTTACCTAGTTTACAGCTGAAAATGCTTCTTGGTTGATCACCATCCCTGTCCCACACTAAGCCTAGTGAAAGCAGCCACCAGGCAACAGCTCCCTTCAGGAACAATCACAAGCATTCTCTTGCATTCATGAGTCTCATGAAGTACTCATCAAGAAGGGTTTTTCAATTAATTAAGCCAGGGAATAAGCCAGATTCATCTGCATACTAAAGGCTTATGCCCCGAAAGTTTATGCCCTGAAAATCCATCAGGGGAAAAACACCCATCTCCTTTGGAGCAAAGTTTTGCACGGAAAGACCAGCAGCCTGTTGGCCAAGGGCTGAAGCACCCCATGTGTATTGTGGTATCAGCACCTTTACTGCAGAGCTAGAAGAGACTGGAAAGGGTAGGTTAATCAGTCCAAAGGCCAGAAAAATTAGCAGCTTTGGCATTGTAATTACTAGAAAACTCAAGAATTGCCTCTTGAAGCACCCAGTAAGTTACCAGTCTACTCCCTTGCCGAGACACATCCTACAGTGACTACAAACACACCTTCAGACTGGCCCAGGGGCTTGTCTCACAATCCCTTTCATTTCCTTTCCATCTTCATAAGTTACCAATGAATGAAACCCCCCTTTTTTCCCCCCTCCCTTTCCTTTTAACCCTATAGGGAGCTGCATTTTAAGCAGTAAGACCCTGGAGATCTCTGAAGGAGGAGGCTTCTCTTCTCTCCTGGGCAGCAGGGTGAGTGGGTATCAGTGCTCCTTGCTGGTGACCACTGTGTAGGGGAGGCTGTGTGTCCTCCCTGAGGCACTGCAGGGTTAAATACCTCTGGGGTGTAAATCAAAACTCCCTGCAAAGCTTGTCTGAAAAACTCAGTTCTCTAGTGACACCAGGGCCAGCAGACAATGCTGGGGGAGATGGGGGATGCATCCAGCCACCTTCTCACTGCAGTAATTAACCTCAAGCAAGCACTGGCATGAAGCTCCTGCTCTTGCATGACTGCAAGCATTCCTCCCCACAGAGTTTATCATAAAGCACCAGCTACCCATAAACATCTCTGGGAAGGGCTGGCCTGGGTTCACCTTCATGCAAGGAAGATGTCAGGCCCTGGCAAAAAGCCAGCCATTCATGTTTCTTTAAACCTCCTGATTTTTGTCAGCTCTGACTCAAACGACCTCCTTCGAAAAAAAATAAAATAAAAGTCTTCTATCACACCCTTTCCTCCCCTCCACCCACTGTGGCACTTAATCACAGTAGGATCACAGGGGACAATTCCCATGGTGGCAGTGAGTCATGGTCTCCTGTCCCTCTGCCCCTCTGCAGCAGAGGCACTTCCCCATTTCCAGCTGGTCTGGAGGCTCCAGGCAGGACAGGAAAGAGCTTGGAGCTGAGCAGCAGTGGGACAGGCTTAGGAGCCTCCATCACAACATGGACTTTTGCCCTTCAAGACAGGTAGGACAGCCAGTTTTGGGATTTTGACAAGGCCAGACTGTCCAGCAACAACAGTGTCCTCCCAGCACAGCACCCTCAATTCTTCCACCCTCCAAGACCTGAGTTGTGCTTCATCACAATGCCATGATGTATTTTGCAGCAAATCCACGCAACAGCCCAGCCATTCATCCTAAATACACTAAATCTTTAAGCAAAGGTCATGATTAAAAGCAATTAAAAAACCAACTTCCTCTTCATGCTCCTCTCCTCAGCAGCCCCAAAATCCATTTAACTTTCCTCTCTGGAGCTGTTTGCCATATTTGTGGTGCTCAGACCTAGGAACCCTCAAGTGAATTTTTCTCCTCGTCTAGCCTTTCCCCCACGAATTCTGAGAAGACAAAAAGAAAAAACACCCCTCCCCAAGGAGGGAGGAACAGAGACAGCACCAGCAGGAGCAATTCCCATCCAGCCTCCCCAGCACAGCCTCTTCCCAAGCCATGGTGGGAGCTCTGCTCTGCCCTGCTGATGAAGCCATTAAGATTAGGCCACTGCTGGCACTAAGATGACGTGAGGTGAGTGTGTAATACCCTCACACCAGCTGGGTGGCCAGCCCAAGCCATTCTTTAACTTATTTGCTGGCTGTGAATATTCCTCCTTCTCTCCTTCCCATAGGATTTTAACATCTCTGTGATGAGAGCAAGCTCCCAGCTAGAAAAAGCAAAGACCAACAGACTGCTTAATTAACTGCCCCTCTCCCAGTTGCCACAGCCTTGCCAAATGCTGGAGAAACCCGATTCCAACTGGTAATTAAGCACTTTTGGCTGGAGAGGGATGAAGCCAGCAGGGAAGTGCAGCAGCAAAAGAAGGGGCTGACACCATAACCCCTGTGCCAGCCCCTGCCGTGCTCCCACACCACCAGCTCCAGCACTCCAGGCACTCATGACCCCCAAAGGGACAAAAGCTTTTAGTGGCTGTGAGTCCCTTAAATTAAATCTTAATTGGTCCAGGAGCTCCCTAAAGGAATACACAGCAAGGAGAGGCCTTACTTGGCAGCCCAAATAAAGCCCTGCTCTCAGACATGCCTTTGAGGGTGTTGTTACCTGTGCTGTTTCACAGGTATCCAAGGAATTTCTAAAGCCTGGCTGCCAGGTATGCTGGCCTGATCCTGCACTCACCCTGCTGGGTCCCAAGAATTCCCCTTTCCCTCTTCCATACTTTGAACCAGAGTCAACTTCAAAAGGAGGAAATTAGCGATTCTGTAACATTTCATCTTGTTTCTACTGCCCGACCTACCAAAACAAGGCAGGGAAAAAGCAAAGACCTGACTCTCACCATGAGCATAAACAGGTTATTATAGCAATTACATGCAATAAGGGCACATATAAAGGGGAAGCCATCAAAAATGGGTTGGAGCCTTTGGTTTACACTGCTTTTGAGACCAGTTGGGTATGATGTATTGCACAGGTGGCAGGGAAGCAGAGTCTGTGAGCCCAGAGAAAACCCACACCAGGTGAAGCATCTGCCTCCAGGACCAAGTCCAAATTCTGGTACCAATCCTGCCGAAACAATTGTGCAATCCCTCCTCCCTGGGTACCACAGGCAAACAGACTCAGGAGAGGAGGGCAGGGGAGAGGTGGGCAGCTTAGACCAACTCAGTTTTAACAGAACTGCAGCCCCTCCAAATTATTCCACGCTCTGTCTCCGAGCACAGCAGCTCTGAAAGGCACAAACTCCCAGGTGAGCCAAAGGCAGCAGCTTGCTGGAACACAGAACAGCTGGGTTAGCTCTGGCCTGAAGCCAGAAAATTGCCAGAGAGAATGACAAAGAAGAGGAGAAGCTCCCAGGGAAAGATGGTCTTTGAAAATCCCTCTCCATAAGATAGGAAAGGCACATTGCAGGCTGGCCCCTGGTCGGAGGGAGAGAGCAAAGCAATCCACCCACCAGCACATCCCTGCCAGCTGGGATGTTTCTAAGAGACACAGCAGATGCCACCTACGCTGGTGAGGGCTCAGCACAGTGTGTGCAGCCCTGGGAGGCTTTGCCCACACAGCTATTGTGTGAGGCTTGGTGAGCCCCAGGCGTTAGCAGATATTTCAATGGTGCTGTGCACAGCACAGCTTTAGACAGCTGGCACTTGTGGGAGAGGACAAACTCCTGGAGGGTGTTTGAGAGACTCCAAAAGAGCGCTACAGCAGGGCAGGGAGTGGGTCAGAGACAATCCTGGGGACTAAAGTCTCTGTTGGAGGCATCTAACAGAAAGACATCATCATCAATACAGCCCAGGTATCCATGGCTGTAAACGTGGAGTCAGACTCCTTACAAACCACAGTGACAAATGAACCTTTACTCCATCAGAGAGAGTGAAAAAGCTACCTTTGAGGCCAGTGCAAAGCTTTAGTATCCGACAAGGCTCAAAATCCCTGCAAACAGTGCCAACTCCCAAAGGGGCAGTGACTCAGCCCCTGAAAGGCCATCACAGCAGCCAGGTTTCCTGTGCAAGAGGTGAGCTGTCCACAGCCCCACAACTGCCTCATCCCATGGACCTCCCAGCCAAGGAGAACCCAAAAGTGGCCTGCAGGGCCCATAGCAGAGCTTGGGGAAGCACAGCAGAGGAGGTGAGAGCCCATCCCTATCTGTTCAAGGGGCACTTCAGTATATACCTGCTACAGTGTTATAGATTACAGAGCAAATGTCCCAAATCCCGAATTACATGGGCCAAGGCTGCCAGAAAGCAGCTAGGACTGTTTGGCATTGCAGAGGAAGGAGTGTCTCACACACCCCCTGTCCCAGTCAAGGACTGAGGGGTTCCCCCATTCAACAGCCAGAGTAGTGGCTCCACACCAAAAAGCTGATCCACACCTCTCAGCCCCTCAGATCTCTGGCTTACAGTGCCTTCCTGCCCGTGCACTCCAGCCAGGACATCTTTGCTGCTGCTTCCCTCTAAGCTGAGGAAAGTCTGACAGAACACTCCATTTCCAGAGGGACAGTTTTGTGGATGAATAGGAGCAGCACAGGAGGCAGTGGGGGCTGGCAGCCCTGCTATTACAGTGGTAGTTCCCTTTGCTTGCCAGCCTTAGAGACCAAATATTCTTTGTCTTTTACAGGAAGATCTTCAGCATGGTCTTGCTGTTTTTAAAGTTTTAAATGCACCAGTTAAAAGTCTTAGAGCACAACCATGAATTTCTCAGGGCTGTATTTTCCCATCCCAAGTGAAGCCTTGCTACCTGTCCCCCTTCAAGAGGCAGGTACCCTCTAAGGGGAATGGTATCTACAAAATGTGGTGGATTTCCATGAGAGACCCAACTCTTAGGGAGAATCTAAACAGTAACAACAAATAGCACATAATAGTTAATATTAGAAACAGGCAAGAGGTCTTCCCTTCCATGTTTTAACCAGAACCTCATGCCCTGTCACTAAATGAGTGGGGTTTGTTACACACTTCCAGCAAGGTCCACTAAAGGATTTTAGCAGCAGGGCAGCAGGTCCTCACCAGCATCATCTACAACATAACGAAGACAGGAATTGGGTTACCTGTCCGAGGTCCAAAGTGACGTTGACCTGGTTGAACTCCAATCCCCGGGAAAGAGGGGGGCTCTGCCACCAGCGCTCCGTCCCATCGATGGCATTTGTGATGGGGTGGGCTTTGTTGCTGTTTGCAGAGGAGCAGATGTCACAGTACTGGCCCTGTCGGAAAGTACAAAATCAGCACTTAACTCCAGCCAGAAAAACGTGGTACAAAGCAGACACATATCACAGTAATTCTGAAAATACACGGTGTAAGCCTACTAATGAAGACCAAATATATAAACTTTTTGTTTGTATCAATTCAAAGCATGAATGAAAAAGGAACATGAAAAGGCTCAAAAATCCCCTCAACCACCCAGTGTAGGATTTGGGCTGCTCTAAGCATCACCCCTTCCGTATTTCAGATATGCTCTGAGCATTGGCAAAGGAACCCAGACACAAAGGACTGGTTACCAGATGCAGAGGGAGAAGCCACGCCACAGTGGAGAGCAGTAGCTCAAGCTCCATGGCCATCAGCTCCTCTGCTGAGGCTGCCATTCACAGCCCTGCTGATGCCCAGAGATCATGACCCAGGCCATTCAGTCATTTCTAGGGACTCAGACTGGTGGTTCCTCTGCCCAATTCCCTGCACACTGTTTCTTGTCCACCTATTCATGTCACAATATAGTCCTTTCAGCTACGTTTTCAAGCTCAATAGTCTCGCAGCCCAGCTTCTTTTGCTGATGATGCTGCAATGCAAGGCCAGAAAAAAGGGACAGCCCCAGCTGTCAGCTGGCCAGGGACCTCACTGCGATCACTTCTCTGCCTTGCCTTTGTGGTGCGGGTGGTTTTGTCAGTTCCATGGACACGCTGCCAGAGAAAACAGCCCTGCAACTTTAACAGCACCATCAGACAAAGACCTGAGCTGTAAGGGGCAATTCTTTCTTCCCCATTAAGGGACAAATGAATCTGACCCACTCTTAAAAAAACCCCTGCAAATAGCCCTGAAAATTGGCAAGTTACTTCTTTTGTGGAGCCACTGCTCTGTCACTTGAATTGCTGCTTCTATAGCCTAAAAGGGAACTCTGTTACAGGCAATTTTCCTTTTAAAGGCGCAGTTTTCCCCAGGCAGGAATGCTGCCCTTGCCTGTCCCAGCTGCAGCCAGCGTTAATATTACACCAGGTACATTATCTCAAGACAGGCAATCCCCTTCCTGCTCACTGCATCTGCACCCCTACAAGGGCTGAGGCAAGACAGAGCCACCTCAGAGCATGTGATTTTCCAGATGCTCCAAACTCCGGAGGAATCTCAGTGCAAAGGAAAACAGATTTCACAGCATTCTTCCCCACAGCCATGTTATTTGCAGGCAATTATGCAACACAAATTGTCCTGAACAAGAACACATTTTCATTAAGTCTTCCGGAGATATGAAAATAGCACACAGACAAGAACAAGGCAAAATAAAACCTGAAACCATCCAGGTAACCCTGACAGCCATGAAGGGAGCACCCACTGTACTGAGAGGTCAGGACAAGGCTCGTTTGAACATGCTTTGAGCCAGGAGGGAGAGCAGACCAGATAAAACTGACCCAACTCTTCAGCTCAAACCTTTAACAGGAACCGGTGCAACAGGTTGTGTGGAAATTTCTGCCGCACAATGCACAACACTGGGAGAGGGGGGGAGCGAGGCAAGGTTGCAAAATGGGGATAAATAACAAAAATAAAGTGTTTTCATAGTTTAAATTCTTGCTACAGGTGTAAAACCCATTTTGAACCCTAAGTTCACATTGATGGGCGACAGTCAGCTCAAGTTGAGTAAGAGGGGAGTAAAAATTAGGATCAGCTGCTCCACATTTGTAATGCTGCTGTTGTCCCTGCCCACTGCTGTGCAGCCTTAGCTGGGAACACATCAACAGCTGAACCAAGTGTGCTGCTAGAAGTGTGATTAGCCTCTCTGATGCACCAGTTGCTCATTAGTTGTTTAATTAGAGCCAGACCCAAACCTGGTGAGAATCATTTCCAGCTATTTGTACTTCAGAGAAACTCAGGCTCCCGCATAGTGCGTCAGGTTCTCTACAGGGGAGTTCTGACATCAGCAGAGGATTTTAATTAAAAAGCAATGGTGAGCCGCAGGCTTAGTGAAGACAGCAGGTTGCCAGAGGAGGAGAGGTGTGGGCACTGCTGAGGTACACCAAAGAAAGAGCTTTGCTAAAAGAAAGCAATGCAAGAAGTTACAGGGCAGCTTAGAGAACATAAAACTGCCACTATCAGAGCAAACTGCAAAGAGGGAGAGATAAGGAAGAGGTTTGAATGGGGGGCAGCTTCCAGAGACCTGCAAGGCCTGATCCTGTTCCTGCTCAAGTCAGTGGGAACTTTGAAGTTTCCCCTGAGCATGAAGACTAGCCAGGCACCCCACTGGCACCACTCGCCTTGGGGAAAACAGGTGGCTTTGTCCCAGTTTATCTGGCTCTGCCATGACCCAACATCAGCTCTCCTCACCTGATTTATCAGAAAACCACAGGGAGCATGGGACAGCCTGGGCTGCTGGGGATAAGGTAAAAAGGGCAGGAAATGAGGGGGTAAAAAGTACTGTTTCAGACAAAGTGCATACTTGCAAGCTGCCACCAGGGCTGTCCTTGCAGATTGCTCACACAAAGTTAAGCAGTGCTGTCTCACCAGGTGTCTTTTCTGTGGGCAACAGCACCTGGTTCTAAAAACTGCATTTTTCAGCCACAGTTAAACCCCTGAAGTCCAATTCTATCATATGTGAATGCAGAAGAGCCACGTACAGAGAGGTACAGCACCAATTGTTACTTGGAGCATGAAGAGCCCTGGGCTGAGCCAGATTCCCCCTGCCACATAGCAGCACACACCAGAGACATGGTGGGATTAAGAAGCACTGGGCCAAATAGTCACTGACTACTGCAAAAGAGAATGTCACTTAATTCACAGACACTCAGGCATGAAACAGCTTCAGATTTCATCTGTTAACAACACCTGGCAGAGCGAGAGGACCAGACCGCTAGTCAATGCCCACACTGCTTAGACAGGTACAGCTCAGCACCACAATTCAGCACACCCATCAGTGCTCTAAGCACACAGCTTGGGTCAAGACAGGCTTCAGAGGAAGGCAGAAGTAGCACTGACTTGAAATCAGTGAGGTTTGTAGTATGTTCTTGAATTCTGAAGTCCAGAATTCCTTCAATTAATGCTAGGACCTTGCCTTGTTTTTATACTCCTAATCTCCTGAAATAATCCTCTACAACCCTCTCACTCCAAGCACACTCTACAAGCCCTGCTGGAACAGCCCCCTAGGCAAAAGGGTGGGATGGGGAACATGAGCACATGGCTATGCCTTTGCAGAGTTGTCAGTCTTGGAAGATGGCTACAAGCAGCTCCAGTAAAGCCTGATCAGAAAAAAGAAATCTATGACCTCTCTTTTGCCCCATCTTCAAGACAAGATCATTAAGGTAGGACTGCCCATGCTGAAGAGTGAGTTGAATAAGGGAAGCAAACCTCCATGGTAAGTCCCTTTCAGCACACCTCAGCACTGCTGTGCATCACATCCTTCCACACTGAAAAGCCCCCCACAGTTGGAAATGCTGTTTTCTGCCAAAAAGCCCTGAATAAAGCAAAGGAAACTCCTTGAAAAGGTTTACAGCCTTCCCACAAGCTGTGCCAAACCCACTGCGAAGTGTCTTTAGAGCAGCATTATTTCAGAAAGCTTAATGATTATTGACATTTTAAGACCATCATGTTTTGAAGTCAGTGAACTCCCTTTTCTGAAGTCTTCTACAACGTCAGATTAAAACAGCAGAAAACAGAGAACTGACTGAACTAATTTATTAGATGACTGTATTAATGTTTATCCTAGATCTTTAACCAAGCAAATGTCCCTTCACCACCACAGCACGTGGAAGTCTCTTGGGAGGATCCCAACAGGCATTCTTCCAAAATTCCTGACCAAACCTCCTTATGCTACGGCCACACCACACACGAGCAGCACTGAGCAGGTGAAGGGACTCTGGTCTGGTGTGACATGCAGGCAGCAAGGACATGCCTGTGGAGCTCATTATTGTTGTTTCAGTCTGCTCAAATTGAACACTTCCCTCCCATCTCCCTCCTCCCTTTAGTCACCGGGTGGTGCTGAAACCCCTAAAGGGGATGAATTGGGAACTCTGACCTCTGCTGTGATGCCTCCTGTTTCTTCCCCTCCCTTTTAGGTGCTGCCTGTGGTCATGGAAAGGAGCCACTACAAAAGGATTTTTTCTAAAGCTTTCAGACTGACTGAAGACCGCTGCCCTGGGAAGTGGTGCTCAGATCAAAGCCACCCTGTGCCAGAGCTGCAGAGGGGATGGCAGGGGGGTCACTGCAGAAATTCACAGCTGGGGAGCTGTGTTTGGCAGCAGGGGGATGCCAGGGCTGCCCCCACAGCTGGTACAGCCTGAAGAGTTTCTTTCAGTCACCAGCATCCTTAGAGCTGTGTGTCATGCTGAGCTAGCAGGGTGGCCAGAGCACAGATGGACACATGCAGAGTGATAAATGCATACCCACATTTGCCAGCTTTTCCAAGCACTCTTAGTCCTCCCAGTTTAGCTTTGGCAGATCATTCACACTTGTTTGCAAGTGTACATAATAGCACAGTTACTTCTTCACCTTTCCTTACTCCTTCACCTCCTTGTAGGCACAATTACTAAACTGAGGTCCCTGCAAGCCTCCTGCTACTGGAACTTAAAGCAAAGCTTCTTCAGCTTACATTATTTTACAGCACAGTAAAGTGAAACAGATCACTTTAAAAGGTGGCAAAACTCAAGAGGAAGATACGTCAGGTTTTTGCCATTCAATAACATCTTCAATAAAACTCACACTATGTAGAGAGCAAAACTCCGTGTCAGAACTGCACAATAGTCGGAAAATTCCTAGTACAGCACTAACTCAGGAGAATGTGGCCAGAATGAGAAAAATGCCTCAGAGGCAGCTACACAACAAAGCCACCCCTACCAGGAGGCCAGGAAAGGCTCAGTCCAAGGAACTGACAATTTTCCCTTGCTCATCCTTACTGTTATGTACAACATGGACAACCCCACTGCTCCACGGCAACAGGTGAGCTGGCACCACAACCCTCAGGAGCAACACACAGAAAACACTGGGAGGCAGCAACTGGTGGCTGCACTGTTGGCTTCAGGCTGTGAGAGCACTTCAAACCAGAGCTGCTCTTCCCAGTCTGGGCTGCCCTGAGAGGAGGGGGGCACAGGTTCCCCCAGCTAAAACTGGTGTTTTACGAGCCTGTTCTTTCCTCTGTCCAAGAGAGCCATAGCTGTCGCACAGCACTGCAGATTTTACTGTCCACATTCCTGGCTGCAAGCTCCCTCTGGGCAGCTTAAAATGGGACCCCTGAGATAAGTCACCTGACATTGGCTTGTAAAATCCACCCTCGTTACTTTCCCTCTGCTCATCCCAATGCCCGACTGAGCACAAGGGGAACGGCAGAGTTAAAACACATCAAGGCAAATATTATCACGTTTAAGGCACATCAAAGCAAATATTATCATGTTTATCGTAACGATTCTCTGACTAGCAGAGGAACGTGGGAGCTTGGTTCGCCCGGGATTTTTTTTTTTAATAAAGAACCCACAGCTTTAAAAATAAGGCCCCCGGGAACTCAGCGAGACTCGTTTCATGCGAACAACTCCCGGCAGGGTTGGGAGAGGCAGAGAGCACGCGTGTCCCCGCTGCTGCGGAGGGATGCGGGCACGGGGGGATGCGCTGGGACCATCCCTGCCCGCCCCGCGCATCCCCCGAGCTGCTGGACCAGCCCCCTGGGGCTG
>JAWWEE010000051.1:9523933-9563064 GCA_035221455.1 Xenops minutus | reverse complement strand
CCCATCCCCGCTCCCCCATCCCTGTTCCCATCCATCCCGCACCACCCCATCCATCCCGCACCTCATCCCCCCCGTCCCCCCGGCCGTACCTGGATGGTCTGGTTGGGGTCCCCCCCTGCCACCGGGCCCCCCACCAGCTTGCAGTAGAGATCCTCCACGGCCCTGGTGCCGCTGCCCGCGCCCGGCGCCGCGTCCTCCCCGCAGGTGGCGGTGGCGGAGATGCGGGTGCCCTCGGCCAGGTTGAAGTAGGGCGGGTGGAGGCTGTGCCCGTTCACATCGCCGGGGAACGAGGGGGGCGGCCGCCCGCCCCCGGGCACCACCACCACCATCACCATGAGCAGCCCCACCATCCTCATCATCCTCTCCGGGGGCTGCCCGAGCGGCGGTGCCGGCGGTCCCGCAGCGCTCCCGCACCGCCCGGCTCTGCGGCCGCACCGCCCCGCTACTTCAGCCCCGTCCGCGGGGAGGGGCCCCGCCGACACCGCCTTAACCCTTTCACCGCCCCAAAAGGGGCAAACACGCCGCTCCCCCCGCCCCGCCCCGCCCGATGGGGTGAAGGGGGTGCCCCCCTCCCGCCCCCTCCCCAAACACCGGGGTCGGGATGCCCCGAACAATGTGCCCATTGTGTCCGCGGGGCTGCGCTGCCCCGGGGCTCCGCTGCTGTTTTGGTACGCGAAACTCCATTAACCGATAGATGGGTTATCTACAGGAAAAACTCTATTACTAATTAACAAAACGGCGGAAGGCTCCGCCAAACGCAGTTCACTGTCCTCGAGGTATGATGTGGGTTCTCATTAAATACGGACAGTGAAAATTTTACTTCCACTTTCCCCAGAAAGGACGGCTTTCAGGAAACGACTTTACCTCCTCACCTAAGGGGGAAGGAATACCAGCTCAGCGATAACCCGGCTTTCTCCCATCGCTCTGCTGCCCACGGACAGTCCCTCCGTGGTGTGACTTGCAAGGACACACACACTGTCTGGTCTTTATATACTGCTTGGGGAGAAGACACTGTACAGACAAGAAAGAACATATATATACACTTATATCTCAACACGTTAACCCATCAAATCACTGCTTTGATTTTCTAGCACACACAGACTTTTTTCAATCCAAGAATTAAATGATATGCACAAAGTATTGTTCCTGAACTGGACAAGACTGTTTCTTTAAACTGGGAGATATCAAGAGACCAGGTCTGGACTCCATACAGCTGGATTGCTGCACTATTTGAACCCCATAGGAAGCAAAACAAACTCTTAAGCGTGTCCAGGTCTTCACAGCCTGCTGCTGGGCATTTGGTCCTTGCTAAACATCATCCTCTTTGTTTCTTTTTTCTGTGGACAGCCTAGCAGGAATCAGCCCTCTTGGAAAAGTTAGTCTTAAATATGAAAAGCTCTTTAAAATAATTAAAAAGGGGGGGGAAGCATTGTGATGTGTGTAGTTCGGTATGTAGTTTCCACGGACTACATTTGCATGTGGCATGTATCTGGCAGGCTGTGCAATTACACTCATTCCAGCATTTTCAGGGACCTTTAAAAGATCCCTTTTACTGTATCTGAAGCACTGTACGTGGGATAACATCTACTGACACCCTGTAAGATACCGTAGGGCGCAGCCCTGGTTACCTGTGCCCCGGGCAGCCCGACGCTCCAGCCCTCCTGCCAGGTGTTCCCTGGGAATGCTGGCGGGTCTCGGCACCAGGAGGTGGAGGAGGGCAGGCTCACATGCCATCAGGAGCCATCCAGTGCCAGCTGTTCCTCTGGGATGCATTAGCATGACATCAGGACTTGTGACCGCGGGGCGGTGAGAGGTGCCCGGTTCCACATGTCGAGGGAGCACTGAAGCACAGCCGCCAAGCCCATTCACTCAGAAAGACTTCCTAAAGGGCTTTCAGGCATTGCTTAACCCCTTCCTGCTTGCCCGTCTCTTTGAAGACCTTTCCCCTGGTTTCCCCAATTAATGCAAGATCTTATCGCTCCCAGGATGAATGTATCCTTTAAAAGGGAAACAGAACCTTTAAAAACAAATTCTTATCAAGAGAACAGGCAGTCTTTGCCCTTTAAACTGTGCTTGAAAATGGGTAAGTTCCTCTGGGGAAGGTGGAACAGCCACCTTTGAAAATACTTGTGCTATGCAGTAATGGTTAACTAACATGTTTATGTACGGGAGACCGATACTCCACAGGACAGGAATTAAAACTTCCTCAAACTTTATCAAATGCCCTATTTAATTAGCTACTTGCGCCCCACAGCACCTGTGAATATGTAAAAAGAGTTAACAAGGAAAGCAGGGCACAGATTAAGAAAATAACTTTCTCCCACCCCAACAAGAGTTTCAAGGCAAAAGACTTGGGCCAGGATAATATCCGTAATCCCTCTAGTGGTAACGTGGTGGCACGTAATTAATCTCCCCTCCACACTGCAATTAAGGAAAGTGAAATCACAGTTAGCACGTGGGTTTTGTGGCACAGACTCAGGAGCACCAGGCTGAAAAATGACCCTTCTGTAGTGTGAACCAGCCTCTAGTCAACCAGAGAGCTACTTTCAAAGAGAGTTTGAAGACTGAAATTGTACTCAGGCCACCTGTATCTGAGAGGATCTGAAGCTTTCTGAGAAACAATGGAAATGGTTTAAAGAAAGAGCATTCTGCAGGTCTTTTTCCAGGACAGAAAGAAAGGGATATAGGGTTTCTAACATTGTTAAACATGTGATTTAGAGGTTAACCAAAAAATTGAGGGTAACAACTTGAACTCTTATCCTGATGGCTCTATTCTGATCTCTGTTAGCACACTGAGGAAAACTGAGAAAAGTCCAGTTTGGTAATCTAGACTGGACATGAGTCCCATCTAGTCCAATGTCTCATCTCAGAGTCACTAGAAGCAAACATTTCAGGTGAAACCCCTCCATGGATGGGCAAAGAACACCTTGCTCCCAAAAAAGAAGTCCCCAGATCTATACAGCTAGAACTTGAGTACTGAGGCCTTTCTTCCATTTAAGAAGTTTTTCTAAGCATTAATTTCAACATCCCTGGATATTTGCCATTCCTGTTACTACCTGCTCTGATCCCTCTTTGAATTTTACTAGTTTCTTGAGCCTAGCAATGGTGCTTCTTGGCTCAGCTTCACAAAGCTACTGATCACAGTGACATCCTCTCAAATAGGAGGTGTTGAAGCAAAAGAGGCTTTTCCATTTAAATCCAATCCACTACCAGTGAATGCAGAAAAAACTGGGGGAAAAAAAATAAAAATCCAGCCTGTAGCATTCCTACTCCAGTCTTCTCTGTGCCTGCGTGTAGCAACACGATTTCAACCATGCTGCTATCCCTCTGTATCCATTAAAGGCAGACGAGTTCCACTCAAGTTTTTACTTTTGCCCCCTTGAAAACTAGAGGACCTTGAGGAGCTTGCCAGAAGCTGCCACCAGAAACCACAAGCCCTTTCTTCAAGCAAGTTGGAGAGTGACTGGAGGGGTTTGAGAGTGGGGAAGGATAGGAAGAGCTTAAACAAGGTCTGAGAACAAATTCAGTGTATCGACTCTCAACAACTTACCTCAATGAGGAAACCCACTTCCTAAATCTGAACAAAGATTCTGCAACTTACAAATGAGAGTTTTTCTGTCTGCAAAGACCCTTTTAACATACAGCAGAAGCGCAGGGAAGCATCCCACAGTCAGAAGGGAAGGCCTGTCTAGTAATTCAGTGGTGATACAGACACATTCTGCTCACTGTGAATAAATTCTCTGGGTTTGTGTTGGCTATTACATAGAGAAATGAAAGGACTTCTCACTGCAGGAAAACCAACATATGTGCAATGGAACAAGACCCATTGCCTTTGTATGTAGTACTTCCTACCAAGGTACCACCATAGTCAGAGCTGTCAGTAATAGCAGGACCTGAGCCAAGAAAAATAAGTGAGCATATGGTTCTTGTATGGTATAGGGTCAGGAACATGTTATCTTACGGAAGATTTAATTACTTTTATGCTACCCTGCTACAAGCTGTGTGAAGGAACTCATTTCCTGAGCTGTGCTCTGTGGTGATCCAAGAACATTATAGCAAGCTCACCATTTTCATAAGCATGTCGTGTCTCGACACAAGTGTGTTAAGAACAGCTACTAGAAGCTAAGAACTAATTCCACATGAGCTGGAGTTGAACTAACACAAGCCAGAAAGTACAATCAATATCTTTTAAGCACATCTCCAGCTTTATAATTTTACAGTCTTCACAGGCTCTACCTGAGAAGACTGTAAAACAAAACCACAAAAGGCATAAGCAGGTTCCATGTGAGTTTGCATTGAGTTTGCTGAGTTCACAGAGGCACAGAAAGGAGTTCCCCTCCTGTTCATACAGACCCCTGCACTCCTGCACATACAGACAGATCTGCAAACAGCCCACAAGCAGAGACCCAAAGTACATTTCCTCCATTTGTTCTTCAAACTGACAGCTCAATTACAGCCTTTTAAATCCTTCTGCATTGGGGGAACTAGGGAGCAGCTTGATCTACAGCAGGAAAGGACTGAGTTTTGTTGAAGGCATGAGGAATTTGACCAGGATCTGCCTTGGTTTCTTAGACTGGCTCTTGCAAAGGCACAAAGCCAGAGAGGACGATCACACTCATCTCACTACCTCATCTGCTGTTTGCCACAGGCCATAAATTTCTACCCCATGGTGTTATACCCAACACAGCTCTGCTCTTATGAAAGTATTCCTGATGCTGGTTTTGCCACATTAACAGAAATAGTTATAAGCTATACAGACCAGACTGATAAAGTGATGCAGCAGGAAGCAGCTCTAGGAAAGATAGGATCCTGTGTATCTTCTTGGAATTGAATTACACTATGGGAAAATACAACCCCAAAAAATTGCCACGCGTCAATGAGCATTAGCAAGGGCTGAATTAGGACACATCTGGAATGGGCAGTTGTTTTTCCTCTCTCAGTAAAATTACTTTAATGTGTTTTATCTTTGTTTCCTTTATAGTGTTGTTGCTCCTTTAACATATATTCAAAATTAAAAAAAAGACTGGTTTGAGACAGAGCTGGTCAATTTTCCATGCTTGGGCAGCACCTTTTAGCTAAAACCAAAAGGCGGCACACATCTGTGTTCTGTCTGCTGTGGACATTTTCACGAAGAGATCAAGAAGTTTCATAATGTAGCAGGACATGTTACTCTACACTAGAGAATTCAATTCACTTTAAGGTCAGCCTGTACCTTCCCTGTAATCAAATGGTTCCAAAACCCTCCCAAAGCCCGAACAGGTGTTTCATTCATACTGTCTGTCTAACTGGCAAGGACCCAAATACTTTCTTTTAAAGCCTAAACTCCATATTATTCTGGGGTGCACAGAAAACATACAAAAGTGCTGTCTCCTAGGCACGCTTCAGGCTCGGCCATCATTAGCTACGTGTTTTTCTTTGCACAACTCAAACAGGAACACAGCTGCTTTTATGTTAATAACTAAATCATGCTTTAAATGTCTGCCACACAGCTCTGCCCTCAGCCAGAAGGGCCCTGCAGATTTAACGAGCTGACATGTCAACAGAGATCAGTTCACCCAGCAGAAAAGTGCAGCTACTCCTGGGGTGAGCCTTGGTAGCCGTTTAGCACTGCAGGAGAACGAAGACGGCCGTGTCAAGTTGAATCCATGGAGGAAGCAGGGGGATGAGCGAATGTGCTTGGGATGAAAACCAGTGCAATGATGGGACTTAACGCACCCGTTCGAGTGTGAAAGAGCAGTGGGGTCAGGCTGGAGACACAGAGACAGAACACGGTTTTGCTTCTTGTCTGAAAGGTGGGACACATGCAGCACTGCAAATGGGAAACTGACTCAAGCCTGACTCAGAGAATAGGACTTTTCCTACTATGTCACTGTAGCTTCTTTGAATACCGGGAAGTTCATCCTCCCACAGATTACTTCACCAGCATTTGATTCTGTACCCTGTGGCTATGTGCAAAAATATCCTTCAGGCACTGGTCATGACAGACCCTTGCTGGCTTCCACTAAGATCACATCATATCCAGTTTTTCAAAGTCTAGATGGAAATTATTGGTGGCAGAAAAGAAAACCCATAGTACTTCTAATCTTCTCTGCTATACAAGATAGTAGTATTACCATTTTCCTAAGCCCTGTTTCATTAATGAGAAATAATGCATAGTTAATAAGAAGTGTAATTAGGAACAGCAACATTACAAATGACAAGCTAGCCCCAGAGAAAGAAGCATCTAAACAAATATCCCACACAAGCAAATGCCCTTTTGTTTTCATGTGTGTTTTTTCAGATGAAGGGGTTGCCCAGTCCAACACAGAGCGGCTGTGGCTCCCAAAGGAGTCAGCAATAGCTCTTCTGTCAGTCACAAGGAATAGAGGAAGGTGTACAAAGCCAGCAACCCCACAGACCTGTAGTACTTAGCAGAACAAACATTTGCATTTGGAATTTCCCTGTTACCTCCAATCTGCAGTTTACTTTGGTAGTTAGAAATGCACAAAATTGAACGAAGCACTGGAGACACATTCCAGCCATTAAAAATAAAAACAAGTCTCAACACACAAGATTTGTGTTTTCTTCTCGCTTCACACGGGGCAAGGGCAACAAAAGGTGAGGGAAGAGATAACTCCTGTGGAGTGACAGAGATCAGTGTGGACACATGGAAGGAGCTGGTATACACACCATCAATGTCAAACACCCTCGTGTTTGCACTGTTTGATTTAAACACATGAGGAGACAACAGTGTGATACCATTAACTCTGGCCAGCAGTCCCCTTTTCTAGCAGGGCAGAAGCTGCAATGCAAAGAAAAAAAAGTCAACAGACTTTCATGTGCAATGTCTCAGTCCCCACAAATTGGGAAGGTCTGCTTGCCATACCCCTACATGCTGGCACTGGGGACACGACTGCAGCAAACACACTGGTCACAGTCACAGCAGTGCAGTGTGGAGGTGGCCCATCTGGAGCACGCTGTTCCCCCTGTGCTGCTGCAAGCTGTGCTACAGCCACTCTCAATGGAACCTGGCACAGCACTGCTGCAGGGTGTTTTAACATCATCTCAACACAGCTGAGGATGAGCCCATACCTGCATTTTCCACTTATTTCAGAGCTGGAAAGAGGAAGATTAGTTACTACCCAAGATTCTCCTCAGGGCACAAGGCAGTGCTGGATGACAGATGGAGTTTAGCTCCAGCTGTGCATTGTGGGCTCTGCCTATGGGAAATGCTTTACCTTTCTTTTTTTTTTTTCCTCTGGGACACATTCAATCCAAGCACAATATTGACAATCAACTTTTCTTTCTGAGATTCCCAGTCCTAATCCATGGGACTTGCAGAGGGCGAAAGCATTGTAATGAAATATTAGCAAGAGTTGCCTTGGTAACTGCCCAAATGAAGCCCTCTTATATTCACTGAAGTTCTCCCAGCGTGACTAATACCTCCTGGGCTGTAGTTACACCACTCTGAATGTCCTGAATGCATGACCAAGTCAGCAGAGCAAACACACTCAAGCCCCATTTATACAGTTATGGCTTAATCTGATTATTTGTAGTTTGACCAAGTGCAAGAGAAATTTGTGGAGATTCACTCTGCAATCATTATTCGCTCCTCACTTTCATCTTGCCCCTCTCCATAACTCAGGCTGGGGTTTCCCATTCTGCACTTCCTGAGACACAAAAAACCAGCAGCCTAAGATTTGAGTGCAAATTGCAGTCATCTGTTAAAATGCATTTGGTAACATTTTCTTTATCCTGTTAACCTTATCAGTGAGCAGAACATGTGGGGAATGCGGAGGGCCTTCATGCTATGCAAAGCAAGAAGCACTCCATGTACAGACCTCACCAGCCCCTTTGCCACAAAATCCAGATCTGAACCTTCTCTCCCCTCACTTCTTTCCCAAACTCCCTGGCTCTGCCTGCACACAGGTCCCTGTCTGCTGTATGGAATCTGAACTGCTGAGGTATGTGCTGTTGACCACGTACAGCTTAAGGCTTGCACAAAAGAGACATTTTCTTCTTTTTGAGCAGGTGCCTGCAAAGAAAGCCCTGGCCTGCAGTCCTGCTGTCCCCAGGAAGGCTGGCACCATCCCACTCACAAGGCAGTGACAGTGGGGGAAACTTAAGCAGTTCCTTTGTAAACTGCAGCTGACAACCCAGAGTACTATCACTGCTCCAGACTTGGGCTTGCTCCTTGTGCTGGCTCCCTCCATCCCAGCTGTCCACTCCAACCCTTAATTTTCCTTTTGTGAAGCTCCTTTCACTGTCAGGACTCAGGATTTATAGGTCCCAGAGAGAATGACTTAATGCCCTGATCCTCCCTACTTCTCACTCTTGCCCGTATTTCTAGGAGTGCAATTCATTTCCCTGAGTGGGATCAGGGCAGAGTGCCTGCAAGAGAGGAAGACTTGCAAGACAAAGAGTTCTCATCTATTTAAAACTTTTTGGAAATGCGCAAAATAATTTCCTTTATGAGATAATCTTTTCAGATCCCCGTATTTCTGTCCAGCACACAGACTGCTTTAGGTGTGAGAGGGGGCAATTGCAGTATCAGAGACAGAGGTGATGATGTGTTTTCTCTTCAGACAAACAAGGGGGTATGCCAGTAGCTGTCCAAACTTCTGAGCAGACAGACTGAGCATAGCTGAGCGAGCACCATGTAGCTCCTACAAGGTAACCACTGACCTACTTCTTATTGTATTTACAAGATCACTTGGTTCTCCACACCTGCCCATGGGCCTTCATCTCCAAGGGGGACATGACCCGTATCTTCTGCAGGATTAACATCAGCCACATAAGGCTTTGCTCTCCTGGTGAAAGCAAAAGGTCACAGAAGTTTTGGATCTTCCTACAGCTCAAGGTGCACAACAAAGGGCTGCTGCAAGTCCACAGCTGTGGTTCCTGTAGAAGCTCTGAAAGAAGCAGCAGCAGATCACTGACAGAGCAGCTCCTTTCAGGCTGCAATATTTGCCTGACTGGCTGGTAAGGACTAGGGCAGCTGTGCTGCATGGGGTACCGAAGCTCCTGGTGCCTGCCCTGGACTCTGATCAGCATTTCCTGAAAACTGGCTTCTTTAACAGCAAGGAAAGAATTAATATAGCAGCACAATCTCTGCCAGCACTGAGGACTCATAGCTTGGTTTTGTGCTGCACTAAGTTGCATGTGAACCAGGTTTTAAGAATCAGTTTATAGGGGATATGGGAAAACATATTATTGCCTGCTACTAAGCCATTCACCAGAACCAGCTGACTCACCCTTTAAATTCAAACTACAGGCTGGGAGCTCTGTGTAACAGAGATATTTGTACCTTTCATTAATGTGTGTTCCTCGTGTGCAGCACAAGAGAATTTTCACACCTGTGTCCACCACAGATAAGAATGAGCCATGGTTTGGGCTCTACATCAGGAAAAGGGCTTATATATTTCCATTGTCACAGCCATTAATCTGCAATCTAAATTACTTCCTATTTGGGAAAGCATCTGATTTTTTTTTCCATGAAGATTATTCCTATAGTAGCTTAATAGCAACAACTCTGCTGTTTTATGCTTAAAAATAATTCTCTCCAGTAAGAAGAGGTAGCAAATAGGAAAATAGGTGCTTTCTCCGAAATAGAAGAGCAATGAGCCCGTTTTAGACATCACAGAGAGAGAGATGGTAATACAGCCAAGAACTTAGACTATGGCTGAGGATCAGATCCTTTCACTGCTGGTTTCCTGCATGACCTTGGACATGTCACTTGGCATTCTCATTGCCTCCCTTCATCAACTCAAAATGAAAAGAAGTAGCAGTCATGGGGTAGGATAATAAAAGCTGTGAGATGCTCAACCATCCAATGCAGGTGCATTTTTAAGCCTTCAAAAAATGGATTTAACAGCTAAACCCTGCTTGGACCCTGTAGATCCAATAAACTTCAGTAAAATCCCACACATTCTGGCCAGCCTCTCCAGCTTGCCTTCCAGGAGATCAAACAGCAAGCACAAAAACTGACAATGTGTCAGGATTCACACAGACCAGAAACACCATGGGCCCCAAACTCAGCTCCGAGGGCTGGTGAATGGTAAAGCCATCACCAGCTCTCATCAGTGGGCAGCCCAAGGGATTCTCCAAGCTGGGAGCTCCAGAGGTTGCAGCAGGATGCCGGAGCAGCCTCTCTACAAACATCCCTGCTATGCTGGAGAGTCTTGGGTCGTCCCAGAAGATGGGCTGGTATGTAGACTGTCTGCAGCCCTGGAGGTCAGGAACCCTTGTTTATACCATGGGGAAGCACTTTGGGATCCTTCAGTGCAAAATTTTGAGTGCAGTTTTCCAGCCATAACACTTCAAATGAGGTAGCTGGAAACATAACAGAGAGTAGCCCTGGGTTCATTCTTTGACTAGTGGTTTTCAGCATGGGATTTTCCTTCCTTGCCATAACCTCAGCACTTTAAGGAAGGTTTATATTGTGCATTACCTTTGTACAGTTCAGGTAACCAAAGAAATCTTAAACTCCAATGGCGGGGTTGCTGGGATAGATCCTGTTACTGCTTTTAAATGCTTTGCATTCATAGAAAGGATAATATTTTAAATAAAAACCCTGAAACCTCCTAACCACAGCTGGGCTATTTGTGGGAGGTTTCTCCTCAGTTTTCAAAGATCCCTGAAAAGCTGGCAAGGAAACCAAAGGCTATTTTACTTTGTTTAGGAACACTAAAGGGAAAAAGGTACTTTGTGGATTAGGAGATTAAAATTACAAACACACTGCCTGATAATTTTATAGTAATTAAAGTAATTAACTTGATTGCATGCTAGCATTTCAGCTGTATTGGGCTTTTAGAATCTTATTTAAAGGAACCACATTATTAAAGTACTTCAGATGTGGAATTACTGCTGAAAGGTATCCACTATGGACTGATCCACAGCTCTGAACTTTTAAGGACTCCCAAGATGAAAGCCATTTGGAAAATCCTTATGTGATTTATGCATATAGTGCCTGACACCCTCATCTTCATGCTAGAGGATTTATTCCTTCCCTAATGAGGTGAAGGTCAGGCATGCCACGCTCTTTCTGGAAGCACAGTGGGTATGGGCGTGTGCCCATTGGCATTCCTGCCTTGAGCTCTGCACTTCAAGGATGAGGTAAGAATAAAGGAATTTAATTAGTTCTTGCCTGCTTCTATTAAACAACTCTAGAGGGAGGGATGCAGAGACAGTGTAAAAAAGCGGGTATGTGATTTGCATGCTAATAAAGGCACATACACTTTCTCTGGACAAGTCTTGACTTGATACCAAGATTAGAACTTACAAGAAACCCAACTTTGTTCCAAAATGAGCCTGCCACACAAAGCAGCATGAATTTCACAGCATTTTAAAGTTAATTACAATCTATTCTGCTTTTGCTCTTTAATGTCTCTCTGGCTGTTCCCTGGCTTGCAGCTCACTGAAAAAGCAGATTAAACGCTTTGGGATGTTTATCAAATCCTTATTATTACAGGCACTCACTGGCTTTGGGAGAGGACCCATCAGATTCTTTTTTGCTATTTGTTGATGGTGTTTAGGGCTGGAGGGAATGGAGGAGACCTACTCCCCACACAGGAGAGACCGAGGCTGTGGCTTGACAACATGTTGTCTTTGGCAACAGCTTTGGCCTAATCAGTTTCTGCCCCTCTTCCCCTTCTGGTTGTGCCAACAGAACCATTTGTACAACCAGGCTGTGAACTGACCCAGCTATAAAAGGGGGTGTAAACAATTTTTTTACAGTTTATTTTTTTTAGCTATCTTAACCCATTTAAGGAATAGCCCTCTCCGTGAGACTGCACAGAGAAGGACTATTTCTGTTCGAGGCTGTTAACACAGGTAAACACTACAAGTTGCTGAAAGTGACATCTGATTTAAGACAGCAGTTTGTAATATTAAGAGCAGTGATGTATAGCAAAGTGAAGTGTCATTAGGCCAGAACTGAAAGTGACCCATCCATTTGGTGGGACAGAAAGAGAGATCAATGCACTTACAGTTTTTAATTCTTGGAACATACATAAGTTGGGCTGTTTCAGCCAGCCTTACAGATTTTGTCAGGGCAAAATCCCAAATGTTTTGCTCAAGTAGTCTCCAGCCAAATCCAGATTTGCAATGGGTATAGCTGAGTTAGTGAGGAAAGATAAATGAACTGCAGTAATCAGCAGAAGAGAAAAAAACCAAAATATTTTAAATGCTTATCTGGGTGCTGCTGGATTGAGCCCCTGATTTGCATGAGTTTCCTACATGGTCTTGGCAGAATTGCTCACCTGCACCCCAGTTTCCCAGCTGTAAGACAAATACAAGAGCACTGCAGACACAGCAGATGAGATTCCACACATTGAAGTAAAACACTGTCACAGGATAACAGAAAAAAACACTCACCTAATAGCACATGGCATCAGCAGGGGAGAGGCAGCTCGTACCTCTGCGGGGACAAGATGGCAACAGGATCTCCTGACAGGAGTCTCAAAGCCCAGCCATGTTCTCAGGGAAAGATCTGGGTGGTCCCTGATGCAGTTTACATTGATAATTTGCAATAAAACACCATCTTGGCACCATACCACAAACACCTTCCTACTAAATGAAAGCCCAACTTTTGTCCCTGGAGCTGTTCAACCTGACACAGCTGCTCTGAACACAGTCCAAGGACCCTGCAGAGGGTGGGAGGTACGGGGGAAAACCCTGAAGAAGCGTAAGTGAAAAAACCTCCTCATTTCCCCCAGATCCCTCAGCTTACAGCCCAGGTGTGGCTTCTGCACTGGTGGTATAACCACAGCACAGGTGCTTGATGGGTTTGTTTCCAGCAGATCTTCCTTGACCCACTGATCCCCTCACCCCATTCCATCCCTTCCCATCCCAAAGGATGGGGACATGTCTCTCGTTGAGTACATCCAGAGATTCCCCAAAGCAGAGCTCTGTGAAATGACAAGTTTGGTCCATCCAGGACCCCCATAATGCTCACTTGTTTTACACCCAAGGGAGCAAGAAGCAGGAGCCAGCAGAGGCTCAGCTCTTCTGTTTCACCACTCCTGTGCAGTAGCAATCAATTATTAACCTCCACCAATCTACCACAAACCTCTGAATACACTATTACAGATGGATCTCAAGACCAACAGTATCCTAACTCAGAGGCGTGGGTAAAGGCTAACCTGAATGCATTTCCCCCTCCTCCAAATTACCTCATTGTCATGAGTTAGCAAAAACTTATTTCAAACCCAGCAAATCCCCCCTATGCACAGTGGGCTGGATTTTTGCAGTGGGCTGGAAAGCCTGCATCTGTCATAACCCAGTTCCCAAAGTATTCAGGTTTTGGGAAGATCCACCTTCAGTCTTTTTAACTCCAGAGTGTTTCACAAAGTGTACTGAAGGACCAAGCTGGCGAGAGATGTGACTTGCAATCCACATTTGTACACTGTAAAAATGTGTACACTTACATTTTAAGGTAAACTATGAACTTCTGAAAATTAAACATGCTACACCAGACACTCAAGATCAATAGCTGTGCTCAGAAGTGCTGCCCTGCATGCAAAAGATTAGGAAAAAGGGATCCCATATGAGTAAGTTGAAATGTTGCTGCTCTGCATTATAGCAATGATGCTTCGTAGTCAGAACTCCTTCCCAAAGAACACCACAGCACCACCCGAGCCAGCAGTAAATTCCCAAATTCTTTGACAAGTACATACATCCTGTTACCCTGCTTCACAACTGCAGAAATTAAGGCACAGTGTTACAATGAATCCATGCCAGATTTCTTTAGAACTACTTGAAAATCCTCCACAAACATCTCCACTGTCTCCAGACAGCAAGTTTGAAAGGAGAGATGCTCCTCCAAGCACAAGATTCACCAAGGAATCCCTGCAGAATTCCTCAGGAATGCAGAAAAACCTTACAACTCTTCCCAATATTTTTTCCTACCCTTTTGGTGATTACTAATCTTTATGGAGTTTACATTCCATCTATCATTTTTATAACAAGAGATCAGAAGGGGATTATGACTGGGCGCTGCAAGCTATTCACACAGAGACCCTGTTTATCTAAGGAAAGAGAGCAGCTCTTCTACTTTAACCATTTATAAGGTGGCAGAAACATCATCTGGCACATGTGCAGAGCTAATTTCCTGTCCTACACCAGTAATTGAGGTGGTGCTGTTTATATCAGCAGAAGCATCTCTAAATACACAGCAGTCACAACAAGCACACACCCCAGCAGATTGTCATTTTTACACCCAGTTTACATCCAGGTTTTTTTTCTTTAAATCACTATGAATGATTCCATCCCTTCTCCCACACTGCCAGGAGTGTGCTGGGAGCTGGGAGTGCTCTGACGAGAGAGCGCTGTGACCCCAAGACCTCTGGCAGTCATAATTTAGAGAAGTCACAGTGCCGATCTAAATTCATACTAAAGGTCAGATCATCCCCTGGGGGCTCTCTGCGGCCAAAGCTCAGCTACAAGAGGAGAGCTGGGCTGCCCAAATTGACCAGAATGTAGCTGAAGTCCAGCCCATGCTGCTGGATTTAGTGTGTCTCAATCAACAGTTCCTTGGATGAAAAGGTTGGTTATTTAAAACGCATCTACCACCTCTTAATGGTAATGATGATGTTTGAAAAGGTTTCTTTGATCTTCGGCAAACACTACAGCCCTGATACCAGAAATACTTTAGCCACCCAGATTCCACTTCCCTTTGGATCTGAGAGGTTAAAAGGAAAATATTTAAAAAAACAAACATTGTCAAACAAAACAAAACAGCACAACAACAAAAGGAGAAGCAAGACCTCGGAAAAATAAAGTATCTGTAAATATTCAGTGGCTAAGAAATGAAATTGATTCCCTGATGCACAACAGCATCTTCTTAAATAATCCATAAACTGACATGTATTAAGAACAAAGTAAATGATGAAGGGAAGGAAAAGGGACCTCAGGAGACTTTTTGGGAGTAGAAGGGGGTTCCAGATTACAGCAGAAAGGGAGAGTCAGGGATTTAGAGCTTGCAAGGTCACAGTGCAGACTCCCTGGGGAGTGGATTTCCCCCCAGTATTTTCTTACATAGTGCCCTGATACCTTTGAAGTGCCATATAAATTATACAATAGCCATGAAGAGTGGGACTTAGTGACCTGATAGGCCTTTACCCTGGTTTCAAGACCACTCCCTCTATATAGATATTGGCATGTTGATTCAAAAAAAGCTGGCACCCACTCATTTTTCCTAGCAGGTGTGTTTTGCATCTCCTACCTAGCTATTGTCTCTGTTGGCATATTGCAGCTCACATCCTCAGCAGGCACAAAGCCTGCCCAGCCCTCCTTCAGAATGGGATAGCAGCTGTCCTGTCTGTGCACAGTTGGGAATGGGCATTTGGCTCTTCTTTTGTGCTTTGCTGCAAGATAAACCACAAGAACTGAGCAACTATAACATCTGGAAACTAGCACCAAATAGAAAATCTGAACATGCACGCCCAGGTCTTTGATGCGGAGAGGAAGAGTTACTTCAAAACAGAACCCAACAGCCCCAGCCTTTAGGCAGGAGCTGTCTGCTTGCAGGTCTGGGAGGTGCTCTGCATCCCAGAAAGGTGACCAGCAATCTTCTGAAGCATAAGGAAATCCAGCAGTAGGGATTGCTCCCCAAAAATGGATCTTCGGTGCGCTTGGGTTGCAGTGACAGGGGCAGAGACGAGCTGTGCTGAGAGAGTGTGCCTTCAGCTACAACACACCCCTGCAGCTTTCCAGGGCACTCAGCACAGTCCCCACTCCCAGCCCTGCAGGTATGAACACCCACAGCCCCTCCCCACCTCGCCCTCAGCCCACTGCTGCCTTTGCAGTCAGAAACCAGCCTTGGGGACAACCGCAGACAGCTCTGGAGGCAAAGGTTACAGGTGTGCCCCACGCTCCCTCCTGGGTGAACCCACGGGCCCCAGGGTGACAGCTTGACAAATGACATGCCACATGAAGGCTGGCAGCTCCTTTGCCTGGGAGGAGCAGAGAGGTTCATGAGCATTTTTCTGCTCTGAAATCATTCCCCTGCCTGCCTGCCATTTCTAGCCCGTGCAGCTCTTTCTTCCACCCCTAATAAACTGTTTTTGAGACAAAATGTACCAGAGGAACCCTCCTTGAGGTGAAGACACCACTCTCAGGCTTCTTCAGAGCACTGTAGTTAGTTCATATCTGCTTTATCTTCTTTCCAGGTTGGACACAGGGTCTTTTTAGCTCTGAAAAGAAGACTCAGGAGCTGCAGGCTGGGGACTACCCTTCATTTCCAGAACAGGTGGGAGCAGAAATCACCAAAACACAAGCCATTAACTCATCACCCTCTTACTTCAGGCAAAGCAGAGAGATGCTGCTTTATGAAAACATCACCCTTCTGCTATAGGGGCACACTGTCAGTAAGAGACTCTCCAACCACATCAACAGCTATGGATCAAACCTAGGGATCTGTCCTTCAGCCCATATTGCTGCTCTATCACACTCAGTTCCCCTGATCAGCAAAAAATTAACAACAAAAGCCAGGTCCACATAGAAAATATTCATCTTTTTTAATTGAGGATGAGAAACAAGTGAGACTGCAGAATTCTTTCTACTGATGGAAGAAAAGCCAAGGCAAGAAACACCAAGAGAAAGCCTAGCACCTGAAGCTACAGGCATCACTGAGACAGCTGTACTATAGCACAGACACGAAATGGATGGGAAAGTAGAGCCTGCAGCTCTCCACCACATCCAGAAGGACCAGGGCCCATCCCCCTCTGTTTTGGCAGTTTCAAGTGACATATCCGACCATGGCTCATAAATCTCAGCTAACCAGGGCGTTTCCTTAGGCCCCGTATCTTTGTTTAATCCTTTTCTCTAGACCATGCTGACTTCCCAGGTCTTGCATGGAATAGCTCAGCAGTCCCAGCAAGTGACGTGATCGGACGCGCTGCCCCATGTACCACCCCCACGGCCCCATGTACCACCCTCTTGTATTCAGCCTCTGCTGCCTTTGCTCACACGCCAAAACAGGCATCTGCACCCACCCTGTGAGCCTCATCAGGGCTCACAGCAGTGCCCCACGCCAGGGGCTGCTGGACAAAGGTTTTCTGTTCGATACATCCGCCTGTGCGGTTTAACATGCACCATCTACCATGCTGACAAAGATTAAATGAGTCATCCTTTAGCAAGTGTTTAGCTGGCCAAACGCAATCTCATGGGGTTCTTTGATTGTAACTCAAGCTACTTAAATCTGTTCTACATTAGATTTTCGGCAGCCAAAAGGGCTTAATTTAAAACGTATGTCGGGGTGTAATCGCGCCTTTCAAAGCAGACCCGATAAAACCCAAAGGTGCTTCAAACCCCTGTGTGGTACAAATGACTTTTCATGAAAGCCACCTGAATATGTCAGCCAAGCAGTCTGCTCTTCTGAGGCAGCAGGAATCTGACTCAAAATGCACCTCGGTTAGATCATGTCTGTCTGATACTAATCCATGGGAAAAAGCTGGTATTAGTACAAGACGCAGTAGCAAAGAGTTTAACTTGTCCATGTCTGGGGCCTGTTCTTTGAGTTTTCAGTGAGTGCCTACTATTAAAATCCTCGTGCTGTAAATCGTCCAAAATCAACTATAATTTTAGCCTGTGACTCAAATGGATTTAAAAAAAAAAAATCAAAAGCAAAACAAAAGATGCTTCACTTTCATTTCTGAGTTACAAACCAGCCGAGTTTGGGTTGGGGGAAGGGACACTAATTCACCTACAGAAGTAACGAATGAGGCACTAACTTATGTTTCACAGAGCTTTAAACATGTGGGCCATGAAACTCCAGACAATACAGTATCCTGTGCATCCTGGCATTTTCCATCATTGGAAGACTCTAGCCTAACATTTAAAAATTAGAGGTTGGTGTTTGAATGGGATAATAGTTTAATCTTTTTAACAATGAAACTGCCTGGCTGGCAGCGGTGGTGAGGATTAGGTATTAAGATGCAGTTTTATGAATGGAGACAATCAGTCAGAGCTGTCAGGATGGCTTTGTTGGGATTACTAAAGCACTATCCAGAAGTGAAGGTGTTCATAGGAAAACATGCCAAACGCAGCAGGGCTTTGCATTGCAGCAATTAGCAAACAGGTGAAGACTCATTTCAAAAGAAACTCACCGTGTGTACATAAACACACGGATATTTACAAACAGAAAAGCAAAAGGCAAAATATGCTGCCCTAATGACACCTTTGGAAGGCATCTAGTACAGATCCCACACTTCCCCCAACCCCACTGGCTACCCCAACTCATGCCAAATATTTACACCAACATAAACCCATTAGAAGTGATGCCCTGTGTGTTAAACACCACACTAGGACATGCTGAGCTACTCCTACATGCACAGGACTTATATTTGGGCAATAAAGTGCAAGGGCTGTTGTACCATGTTTGCCTCCACACTTGCTTCTCCCTTGAGCAAATGTGCTTGGAAGGGGCTGTGCCATGGGCAGCAATGTCAGCTAAGACACAGCCACACCAGGATGAGGTGGAGAAGCTTCTGGACTATAATATTTCTGAACTATGTGCCCTATACCAGCTCCTGAAGTGGGCATGGAGTCCTGTGGGTGTCTCTCCAATCAGTTCAAAGGCATCATACTTGTCTGAGTACAAGTTGATCTTTCAGAATATTTGAGGAGAAAAAAACCCATCACAGATGGTACAAAAGGGATATTCTCACTTGCCTCCATACCAAATACTGCAGCAAAACTAGAAACACATGAGCAGGTGAAGTCAGTGTACACAGGCAGACACTGTCTGTCATCAGCAGAGCAAATGGCTCCCACAATTAAGAGCACAGGCTCTGTCTGGTTCTGGCATCATTCATTTCTAATGGCTGCTGCAATATAATGTACAGAAGCTGTAGGTGAAACTAAACCTGGAACACCATCATAATATATCATTTTTATCCCAGTATCTGAATTGAAAGGTATGCTTATACTGGAACGTGACAACATAAGTGTTGTTCCTGTCAATCTCCAAAAGCATTTGCAGCCAAAGTGAACTGCCCAAACTTCTTTACTCCATTTGAAAATTTATGAGTAACAAAAACAGTGTTAGATGATGAGCAAAGAAGACAGGTGACACCGAAATGAATTAGCATGTGAAATCTCAGGGAATTCTCTGTAACTCCTTATCCTGCAAGCAGCTGACCCTGTAATATTTTGATATATGTGATCTTGGTTCAGGAGAAGAGAGGCAAGTGGAAACAGTAGGAAAAAAGTGTCTGAGCACATCTGTATCTAAACAGTGGGAAACACTGGGGTGGAAGTAGGGAAGAGAATAGGTTTAGTAGAGGAGAACCCGATCCCTGGGGGGCTTCCCTGATGGGTGACCTGCAGAGGCTCCCCTCCATGATGGTGGTAACCAAGCAATTCCCATTGCGTGGGTGAATGACTTCTTCTTCCCTCCCCATTGCCTGGATCAGCCTGGGCAATGTCAGCAGCAGAGAGCACACTGTGCTCACAGCATGGGCACTCCCATCCCCACACACACCCTTTTTCCACGTGGGAAGCCTGAGGGTGGCCAAACAAAGGGATTTTTCACATTTCATGTACTGTAAGTACCACAGCTACAAACAAGATGAAAACAAGACCCAGCCTCTCTCTCCTCTCAAAACCCACTCCTGCAGAGGCACTGCCTGTGCCAGTGCAGTTGGACATCCTTTATCTCTGCAAACACTGTCCTCAGCTCCCCATTCAGCCTGTTACATTTAACAGAGGATTTAGTTAATCATACACAGAGAGAACACAGCCCCCTTTGTCAGAGCCCCGCAGCTGTAAAATGGGGAAAGGGTAGGCATCACTTGAAATTATGACACTAACGAGGGTTAAACACTCCTTGTTTCCCTTCCATTAGTCACATTGAGCCTGTGTACCACAGTGGAAAACCTGCATTACTCCCAGTATGCTTGTATTGAAAGGTAATACGTCTGTCACTAGTCCTGCAAGACTGGCTGTCGCTGGAGCTGATGCCCTGGGTGTATAAAAGTCTGGATCCATGTGTGCCTGGCAGCACCTTTCCAGCACAGAAGGGATGGAGCAGTTTGGATTTCTACTACAAGCTGTCATGCAAACTGCAGTGTTGTTTCATCCCTCACCTTCCCAGTGCATATATGGTGCTCCTGCTTTTGGGATGGGGCTTAAATCCTTCAGTAACAAACAGCAGGGTTTGATGTAAACTCCACCATACTCCTCCCAACCAACTACATCATGACACCTCAGCTCTTTAGCTCAATGTCTTCTTGAAAACTTAATTACTTGGTCTGCTAAAGCGGCAACAACTCAAACAACAGTTTCTAGAAGTGCCTCCTTCGAGACTGAGCCTCAAAACAGCCAAGACCACTCCATAAATGTACCCCACACTGCTTGTGTTCCATCACAAATCGTATGGGGAAAGCCCAAGTCATGGTGGCCTGAGGTAAACCCAAAGTGGACATGATGACACAAAAGTTATGTTCCCTACGCTCCCATCATGGTGTTTCAAAGTCAAAAATTAGGACTGAGCTTATGTTGGCGTGGGCTGTCATCCCAGGACCTACAGCAGCCAGAAGAAATGTGCGTGGGCAGAATTCCTGCATCCACAACTGGCCTCAAAAATCAGATAATATCATGGGAAAATACAGGGATGACCCCTGGGGAAGCAATCCTGCATCCCCAACAGCCTTCTCGAGAGGGACTCTAAAGCTGTCATCGCTGCACGTAGTGCCACTGGTTTCTGTAGCTGCTGTTGGAGAGTGGACTCCCAAACACACCGCCTGGATCTGTGCAACTAGCGAAAAAATAAAGTATATTCTACCAGCCAACTGTTTAATTATCAAGGGTATTAAGCACAGCGTGCAGCTAATAGAAAAGCTTTAGATTTTCAGAACAAGCCATTCTCTCTGCTCTGTTTATTGGAAAGAATCAGGGAATGGGAACGCGACTCATTCCCGTCGGTACCACCCGTACTGTGGGATGTGATGGAAATGCCACTGTTCTGGGTACATGCTCTCTGCTTTGCTCCCAAGGGAAAAAGTGGACCTTTAAGAATCGGGCGAGATTCCCACTATGAAGAGAATTCCCTTGGTAGGTTTGTACTACCCTGTTACCATAGTTGGCTTTATCATCTCTCTGACCCCCGTGATGTGCAGAGGAGAGGTTGTGGTGCTCTGGAAGAGGGCACTGCCGAGCCCTGTGAGATCTGGGAGATCTCACACTGGCACTGGAAGCTCTCCAGGGAGATAATGCTGTCACTGAGTGATGAGCCCACTAGCACTGCTGACACAGCATTTCTTTTCAAATCTAAACAGTTGTTCATGGTCCAAGAAAGTGTTTCACACTGTCCAGCCCAAACATGAAAAAAACCCCTCCTCTCCCCGAGTCTTGTTTAAGAATCTCAATTTAATTTTCATTAAGTTAATGAACTCTAGTGTTTTTTATCTTCATTTTGCTTTCTGGGCTATCTTTGGAGGGTACCTCATATTTTTCTCTACAGGATTCATGAGCAGAAATGTAGTTTTTTTAAAAAAAATGCAAGTGCAAAAAGGAAGCTGCAAGTAAAACATCTGATATTGCAAGACATGATAAAATCACGGGAGCTGGCAGAACTGGCAGACTGCCCTCTCCTCCTCCAGCCCAGGCCTATGTCCCTTTGTGAATTGGCCTTTGTTTGCTACATATTCACTCTAGCGGTTTCTCACACCAGAAATTAAGCCCTGTTTTATCCAAACCTGGCCCAGAGGGCCTTTGGCTCCCAGCCAGAACATACGGAGAATTTCTTTTTATTTGCTCTTCTTTTCTCAGTCTCTCTCCCTGCAGTCTTGTTGTTATTTTCTTTTTTTTTTTTTTTAATCATGCATTTTACTGATCAAAGTGCTTACTTTCATGTCAATACATTTGTTTAGTAGTGCCTTTGGGGTCACAAGGAAGTACAAATTATTTTGGATTTAAAGGGAGCTGGGAAAAACTGAGGAGAAAAAGGGATATTATCAGGCATTCCTCCAGTACTGACACACAGGGACTGATATCAGCCTGGTGATGACGCAGGACTGGGGAGGGAAGTGGTGTTGGGATAAAATGAGACGGCTGTGATGTGGCTGTGATGGGCTGAGGGAACAGGCTGTTATCAGCAGGGCCATGCCAGAGGACGTGCTGTGTGTGTGGTGGGACAAAGGGTCCTGTCACAGCTGCTGCTGGGCTGGAGGCAGGCGGCACGCCTGGGACACAGAGGAGGCATCGCAGCCCAGGGACTCAGCCAGGCTGTGTATCCTGAGCCCACCACAGCACACACTGCCACTTTCCCCAGTGCCAGGGCTTTAACATTACAGGGAAAGCAGCCCCCAATGAGCTGGTCTCAGCACAAGCCTTGCATTCCAGAAGGGAGACAGATGCCTGACACCAGGAGCAGTCACTCCTGACGGTGCCTCTGCCAGATGTAGCTGCCTGCATTGGGCACACAGGTGCAGCCAGTTTGGGCCAGACCTCTTGTCCTACCTGGATGTGTCCATGCTCCACCTGCTTTCACAGGGCTGCTCCTCTCCTCCTGCAGATCTTTGGTTTCTTGGCTTTGCTCCCAGTGAACTTCTAGGCTGGTGCAAAGCTAAACCTGCCCCCCTCAGCTGGGTATAAGTGTAAGTGGCTTCACAGTGGGATGAAAAACTGCATCTGAGGCCAATAAATTATGCCCCTAAACCAAGTGTGGAGGTGTGAGAGCAGATACTTTTCTGGTGCACAGCTCAAAGGTGCTGCCACCTTCCTAATTCCCTAGGCTTGGGGAATGCAATGTCAGTGGAGTCAGGAGCATCCCAGAAGCCACTTACTGTCACCTGCATGCTCACCCCAAGCATCTGTGCCCCCCCAGGGATGCCAGAACCTTGCCCTGCCTCTGGCCTGTCTTTCTGGCCTGTTTGCCAAAACACAGGGTAAAATCTCTGATGGGGGAGAATGACCAGAATAAAATGTGGAAATATTAGAGGATTGTAGGACAAGAAAGGTTTTCTTGAAGACTTATAGGTTTTCCTTCCCATCCTCCTCTTATCTGCTCAGTTCCTTCTTCATATCTAATTTCCATTTCCACCTTCAAGTTCTCCTTCCTGATCCTAGAGATCTCTGTGCAATCTGCTTCTTACAGATAACAAACTCCCACCTAACCCAAACCAGGCCCTTTCCCTTCCTTCCCACCTGTGAGATGAGACCTTGTACAATAGTCTGTTCCCCCCTAAGGGCTGTCTGCCTTTGTCTGATAAGACCTGTAGTCTGTAAGCTTTTTCTGAAAAGAATGGAAAAAATAACTACATCTACAAAGACCTCAGGCAGATTAGAGAACAGCGTCTTTTTCCAAATCTGCAGTCAATTGTCTTTTTTAATCAATTTAACCTGAAATAAGATCCATTCCCTTTCAAAAAGTCAGCTGTAATCACAGGGCACTCAGTCTTGCTCAGGCTGGAGACCAGAATGTGTCTCTGACAAGAGTACTGGGCAATTTATCACAGGAGATTACACTCGAGGGTGCTCATGTGACTGGGATTTAACAGTCAATTAAATAACACCAACATTTCTAACAAAGGAGCTGGGATTAAGGAAGAACTCCAAAATTACTCCTTTTCCTTCCTAACTCTTATGCCAGCCTTGGGAATCTCCCTGTCATTAATCCAGATGTTCAATTAAAGCCGACCGGAACAAATAAAATTGCTTCTGAAATGTCCCTACAGTGGGAGTCAGACAGTCAGGTCTGCCCTCGAGGCAGCACGTAGGAAACTGTCCTGTGTCTTGGACTTCATCAAAAGGATTCTAGCCATGTGTTCAGTGCAAGTGATTATGCTGTTGCTGCTCAGGTCATTTCCAAGGAACAGACAGGGAAGCACTACTTATTTTCAAGATTAGCCAGTACCAGACAGTGCAGATGAACATGGTGCTGCTGGTTAGAAAGGACACATCCAGCTGTCCATGCATTTACACAGAACACAGGGCAGTGCAGTGCTTGCACAGTGATCTGAATGTCTGGGCCCCTCAGAGCATATAAATACACAAACCCTCTCCCTTCCCCATCTCTGCCAGCAAGCAGCAGTGCCTCCCTCCAGATCTCAGTATGGCTTTTCTTGAAATTTCTCCCAAGTCATGACCACGGAGCACCCTCTCAGTCATGCCAGCACCTCACTCCTTCCTCACCCACTCCTCCTGCCTGAATGTGTCCATTGCTCCTGTGGTTATCCTGCTTTATCCCTCCTTACAAGCAAACCCGCTCCAGATGCTCAGAAAACTCCTGTTCTGGTGGCATCAGCTCCAGTTCCACGGTTCTCTGTTCTTTAACTAGCAAGCCACTCTGTCTCTCTTCACACCTCACCTACTGTTTTCTGCTGGGGTCCATCTGCCCTGTCTGCTTTGCCATGAAAGAGGGTTGGACCCAGCTGTGAAACATCTTGTGCACCTTGTGCAACACATTTCTAAACAGTGCAGGAAGACACACACAAGATCACAGGCTCAGCATTTTGGTGAGCAGCTCCTTTCAGGACAGTAAGAAGAGGTGGCTGCCCAACCTGTAGTCACCTTCCACTAAACACCAAACGTTTTCATGTGCTCCTTTCTTTCAGTTACTTTTTACAATAGTAAAGGGATAAAAAAGTTGATTGCATCACTATTATCTCATTTTATCAATTTCTTCCCCTAAATGCTGCTCCCCAGAGATGTTCCTTGGGAATCCCACGTTGCACTGCATCACCTCTGGTGTCAGAGCTGTCACAGCACTGGGTCTCAGTGTCCAGCTACTATTGTGCTTAGGCACAAACAGCCCATTTAGAAATGACATGGTTATATAGTAGAACACAGCTTTTGTGACCCAAGTTCCCTCACCACAGAAGTCAGGGAAGGGCTATTACACTCTTGTGAAGGTAGCCAAAATGCTGAACATTGTCATTTGGCAGAAGAAACAATCTTCCCCCCTTCATATCCCCACTTACACTGCAGGCTGCCATGGAGGTTTCGTGCATCTCCTTGACTGACACCAAGTCCCACAGGTTCGTATCTTTCCCTCTCCTCTTTGTGGGGTGAGTCCAGAGTCTTGTTTTATAGGTTGCTCCCAGGATCCTGTTCTGGACAATTCATCCCAGCAGTTTTCCTAAAAGAGTATATTATGAGGTCATTTCATCATCTAGCCTTTGTTCAGCAAGGTCATTCAAAAGTGAGGACAGTGGAGGCAGAATCCTCTTAAGCTCTTTTTGGTGTAATGGAAACTGAACTGTTTGCTGGAAGAGACAAAACATGGCTCAAATAAACCCACAGATTTTCCCCTAACTGAGTTGCTAGAATAATAGCAAAGTCATGACTCTCTCTTGCTCCTCATAATTGCTGCGGCACATCCTTAAAAAGGATGACTGACCACAATACAAATATTTTTTTTTTTCATGTAGCAGGATGGAGTTGTTGAGAAATCACTTGGAGCACATGAGTGTCAGCCTGACACTGTACTTGGGACCAACTCCTTGCCAGGGATGCTCATCTTCTCACATCTACATAGTTCTTTAACAGCAAATCCAGTTTTCCATTATAAAGCATTTTGTTTTGGTTTTGGGTTTTTTCCCCCAAACAGTGAATGTATATTTTCTCCCAAAGGTCTGCCTCATTTTTATTAGACCATAGTATCTCAGAATAAACGCTTGAGGCAAAACTAGAGTTAAGATACACAGATTACCATGTCTTATGTCTTCTCCTCAAGTAATCATCATCTGCCACGATGAAGGGATGCTCTGCAATGGCAGTGATGACACCAGAAGGGTGACAGTGGTGCACAGAAGGTGATGTTATCCGTGTGTTTGTTCTTCCCAAAGCACGGGGCTATTAGGTGTCTGCTTACAGTTCTGAGAAGAGACACCAATACTGTGTCTTAATGAAGACTTTGTATTCCAGCAGCTTGAAAACCAGATCCCAACAGAGGATGTCCCAGCATTTAAACAACCTCCATACTTCTGGCATGTTGTTTTTGCTGATATATGTTGTTTTAATCACTAGTGCATTTCCCAGCCACCCAAGTGACAGCCAAACAGTAATCTGGGGCTGTTTATTCGAACAACAACATGTTCTGCTCTTTCTCCCTAAGGCCATACAGATATTCAGAGCTAGCACTCCCACTAACATTTTCCAGGAAGTAGTGACTTTTGGGAACCTGAAAGATAGAATGGAAGTCGTTGATTAGAACAAGCAGCTGTAGGTCCCTTGAGGCGACACACAATACAGCACGGGATGCTGCCTGACACTCTGTTTAAATTGGGTGGATTTATGAGCTCCTCTGATAACAACTGTTATCTGGAGCTGGAATCAGTCACCGCCCCCTTTGCTGGAATTTATCTTGGTTTGTTCTGTTCCCAGCTCTGAGCACTTCTGGAGAGTGTCCGGTGTCTCTTGCAAATTCATGAAGATGGGAATCTAAGCTAATGCTATCCTGTGAATTTGCATTAAAGGCTCCACTGACCTCAGAGATCCAAGAAGTCTGTAGTCTGGGCCAGAGCAGTAGGAGCAGACATGGCAGCTGCAGCTTGGAGTGGGTACACAAGGACCAGTCCTTGCTATTCGTGACTCCTGGGTCCCAGCTAATGATACAAGAAAGGGGTGACGTGAAGAGCAGGCTCCCTATGAGCATTGCTTTTTGCTTTTCAGAGTCTCCAAATACCAGAGGCATTATCTCAAGCTGCAGAGCACTGTAAATCAGAGTAATTCCTTTGATATGACCCTCCCTCTCCTTACCCACTCCCTAAAGGAAGAAAAAACACTCAAAGGGTCCTACCCCCATAAATGATACTGGATTCAAAAAGGGAAAAATGACACTATTATATTTGAAGGTTTAGAAAATTGGTGGTGTAAAATTACCCGGCTGAATAGCAGATAAAACCACAGGTTAAAATAGTAAATTAGGACACCTGCCTCTGACTCAACTCTACTGATTTCACTGTGGATCTTCTTCAAAGTTTAAACTTCTGGTATAAGTTATTTAAAGAACTGTACCACCTCATACTGCATTTTCTGAGCACTCCTTAAATTCATTCAAACATTCCTATGTTTTTAATCACATTGATTTGACAGATGGGTAAATTCTAGTATAGGATAAAATCTAGTATAGGTAAAATCTACAGGTCTTGCTCAAAACAAACACCACTGTCAGAGGTAGAAACTGGGTCTCCTGAGCCTTGATCCCAGTGCTCTAATTTTTTGGAATGCCTGTGATGCACACTTCATGGGAAGCACGCCAGGAGCAGCTCTGTGCTCTGCAGAACAAACAGCACTTTTTTTTTCCTCTTTCTTTTTAAAGGCACTGAAAACAATGAGGGCCGAGTAACAGAGCAGACATGAGCCATGAGGTATCTGGTGAAGTCACAGTTTGAGATTTTTACATAACCATGTGGAAAGCTGTTATACATATAGGTGTATGAGACTTTCCTGCGTATTTGAAGAAGTTTTTAGGGAATTATGACTTACAATAGTGAGTCAGCACTGTTCCAACTAAGGCAAGGCTCAACCTTCCTGTCAGGATAGTCTCAAACAAGCTTGAAAAAGAAACCTCACAGAGATATGTGACAAATAATATATTTTGGAAAACAAAAAATGTGCATCTAAGGCTTAAGAACAAAGCAGGTCTGGTATCAACCATTCAACCAAGATCAGAAGTGAATGCTGGCCACAGTGTCACTGCCAGGCAGGTTCATTGTCACCTGTCCCACACCTGGAAAGCCTTCTGTTCCCTAGACAAGTGCAGCATCTGGGGGAAGGTCAGAAAAATCTCATAAAATTGCCTCCCTTTAACCTGAATGGGGTTTATCCCCAGTGTGGTCACGCTTAGATCACTTTTCAAGAAGGCGACTGCTGAGAGATGTTAATTCCCTCTGTAATCAGAAGACACAAACTTGGCTCTGTTATCTTCTGAAGGAGGATTCAGGCTCTCCAAAGGCAGTGCTATGTCAAGATGTGCTGGGTTTCCAGAAATATGAGCTCTGTGCACAATGATCAAGCTCCCTCTCAGGTAATATACTTCGCAGCCTGAAAGCTGCTTCCTTAAATCTCCCTTTGTAGTTCATGTTTTAATCAGCACCGTCTGGGATTAGCTTCCTTTTATTTACTTATTTTTGGGTACAGGGCAGTCTTAGATCCTCAGATTTTGGTCAGCCTGCCTGGAAACTCTTCCAGGTTTGAGATTACCAGCTAATGCACTGAACTCTGGGATGATGGTTCCAGGCACTTGAGAGCAGACACAAGACAGCAGCAAAAGTGTCCCATCAGCAGACACGGAACTTAACTGCAGAGTCAACTTTTTAAGGTTGTTATTTCCTCAGCACAGCTGGCTCGTGGGCTGTACAGTCACAGAGTCATGCTTGGCTGAGTGATCCAGCACAAATGACCCCATTTTCCCAGGAATGCAGAGGGAGTTTGCTGTGAGCATGGCTCCATTGGTCAGGACGGGAATCAGGCATGTAAATCCCTTTCTTTTAGCCTCAAACTGGTCAAAGGGAGAATTAAATCCCCAGCCTTTCTAGCCCTTGTAGGGGAAAGAACTGAATGAAGCAGGGACAAGCAGCAAGTAATGATCTCTGCCACCTCCCAGTGCACTACCCAATTTATTCTGAAGTGCTATTTTTGTTTAGCCTCAGACATTTGAAACACTTTGCCTAGAGCATGAACTATCACATTTCCCAGCTCAGTGAGCAACCTGTATAGACAACCTGTATAGAATTGCACTAAACAACCTGTACAGAGTTGTGTTAAACACTTCATGAAAATGCTGTTTTGTGAAATACAACACATGGTATCTCAATATTCTTGTTTAACCTTCTTACCTGTGAGGCACTGCAGCTGGTGAGAGGGTGACAGCCTGAGTAACTTCACATCAGGACACCAGTGCATTGCATTTTGGTACACATCAATGTATGGATCAAGGTGCTTCTCAGGACTCTGGTGCCCTGGGAATATAGTGGAAAGATTATTGCATTTACTGCCAGGTAAAGTAACCCCTTAACTTTGATGTATGTGGCGTGTCCCAATGCACAATCAGCTCACCAAAATGCAGCGTGTGACTTCTACTTCCATCCTGGCAGTAACCCCCAGTCAATCCCCCACAATCCTGGCTTCCCAGAATAAGGATTGTTCTCCATCCTCTTGGAAGAACACCTGAATTAACAGGTAATATAAGTATACAGCCCTGGGGCTTCAAGATCTGCAGTTTAATCCTGGCTCTATCAGGTGTCTGATGGACGGCCGTGCCTCCCCTCAGAGCGCCATCGCTTTCCCCAGGTGAATTCCACGGATAAACACACACATATCCCTATAAAACCATGGATAAACACACACATGCCCCTATAAACCTGCCACAGGAGAAGCACAACAAACCCGAGGTGATGCTGAAGCCCACCAGCAGCTGTAGCAGCGAGGTTTTTTTGGTTTCAATACCTGTTGGTGTGGGGCAGAGGTGTGCTGGGTGCGTGGCCGTGGCAGGAGGGGCTCTGTGAGGGGAGTTCTGGATGGTTCCAGGGCAGGGCTGAGCCCCTCAGCAGTGCCAGGGCATGGTGGGGAACACGGGGGTGAGAGCGGGGAAAGGGGTGTGAGAGTGGGGAAAGGGGTGTGAGAGTGGGGCAAATGGGTGTAGGAGTGGGGAAATGGGTGTGAGAGTGGGGAAAGGGGTGTAGGAGTGGGGAAAGGGGTGTAAGGGCAGGAAAATGGGTGTAGGAGTGGGAAAAGGGGTGTAGGAGTGGGAAAAGGGGTGAGGTAAATAAAAATTAAGTTGTGAAGGACAGCCCTGTGAGCAGTGGGGTTGGGGAGCTGCGTGTGTCCCCTGAAACAGAGCCTGGGAAAAGGGGGTGCGTGGGGCTTCCAACTTCCCCATCCAACCCTGTTTTAATAAGCAATAAATTGATTTTCCTGTTTTGTCCATGCTGGTAACTGTGAAGTGATCTCCCTGCTGTCACCCATGTGCTTTTCCATCCTGTTTTCTGTGCTGCTGTGGAGGGGGAGTGGCTGGGTGGGCACTGGTCAGCCATGGTGAGCCCCAGGACTGCAAGCAGCAGCTCCCAACCCCAGGGACCCCAGTCCTCAGCAGAACAGGCAGGTACCTGCTCTTCAACATGGTCCCACTCCTTTAGAAAGAAACCAAAGAACAGGATTTGTTAACAAACTAAAGATCAGGTGTGTACACTGCAAAACATGCTTGGTTCAGCCTGGCCACGTTAGTTTTACAATCAGTTATCTGAGAACAGATGTTAAAATAATACCTTTTTTCATCATAATACATGAAAAAAAAAAATCCCACATTGTCCTTATTAATTGTTCTTAATTCTTAAAATCTCAGTACCTGCTGTTCCTGTTGAGGATTCAGCCAAGCAGAACTCCTGTCTGATATTAAACAATAGTGTCTTTCCCAGCAGGAAAAGAAATGTCTAATTAGTTTTCTCTGTTTTTTCCATGGCTGATTAGTCCAACATACATCCAGGGAAGCTGCCTCCCCTGAGATGCAAACAGCTATAAATGAATTAACTAAAATCAAACCCTCCCTTTACCTGTTCAAAGTCACATTTGCAGCAGAGGTGTATTTATCTTGGTGCATCACTAAGAGTGACAGCAATTGAACAAAACAGGAGGTGGGAATAGACAGCTTTGCACAACATCCAACTGAAAAACAAAACTGCTGCCAAATCTAATGGAACGAGATTAGCTCAGGTCTCTAGGTAGGCTTTCAGCAACCTCCAGGATCACCACATGCTTTAGGAAAATAAATTATATCCCACACAGCTGTCCCAGGTTCCTTTCTGCAGGGAGCACTAGTGAGACAGAAAACCTCCTCAGGAGCCTGAGCCAGGCAGAAGGGCAGCAGCAATGGATGGACACACCTGAAGGCAGAGGACACTCTTGGCCTTTTTTATCCCTCTCCTGAGTCACGGTGCTCCTCTGTGCAGTGAGGCAGGAATGATGCCAGGGAAGCACGCTGCCTCTTGCCTTCTCCCAGCCTGGCACTTGTGCCTGTTTGGCACCTTGCAGAGGGGTGATGTTATCAAAGCTGCTGATTCTGTGCCCACAGCAACAGAAGAAGCAGTGACCTCCTAACCCCGGGTGTCTGATCACAACAGGCTCACAGCTGAGATGGACTAAAGCTGCTTTTCAACACCATGTAGTTCATTAGAAGAATGTCAAGGCTTAAAAGAAAAATCAGTATCATGAGACATCTACAAGCTACAAAAAAACTAGGTGTTTTCAGGAGTGGATAGGCCCTTGTCTGAGCTGCAAAATTTTGGCCAAAGACACTAAAATAGCCCCAGTTAAATCAGATGTCTTTAGGATGCCACTGCCAAGTCCTTGTAAGTAACAGCAAAGAATTTCACAACTTGGTGCAATGTAACCATGTAAGGGCAACTCTGTCCATCTTGTACAGTACTAGTACAGTTCATTCCCTTTCATGGCTCTCGAACATCTGAACTATTCCTGTTCCAGGAAAACAAAGAACATTTTACATCACAATACTAGAAAATGCAACTGAAAATTGCATTTTTAAAGGGACATATGTCCTCCCTTGTTAGTATTCTGCAGAAATTCTTGTAAGACTCATGTGCAGTCTTGCTGGTGACGCCGATGTGAGCTTCAGGAAGCCTTTAGCACAGCACTAATCCATTCCCAACTGAACTGTTTTAGGATATGGCACCATAACATTTCTTATTTTGACAAGAAATTAATGAAAGAGTAATTTGTTTCAAATTTTTTAAAATTCCAAAACCCAAATGGCAATAGTCAGTATTACAAAGCACAGAACATTTTACATTACATTATTCTTAAAAGAGAAGTGTAAATTTGGTACAGCTGTATGCTAATAGGGTTGTACTGCATAAAAAGACATCTGAGAGACCTCAAGTTCGTCTTGAACTTTTAAGCTGTCAGTTCACTGTGCTTCATAGAGGAATTCCACAGAAATCCACATGGATGAACAGTCTCAGGGGATTAGAAGCAAGTCAACAATATTTAAACTCTTTGGTAAACCAGGCATTTATCAGCAGTAAACAGTTAGTGGTTTTATTTAAAGTTCTACCCTAATGCCAAGGCAGAAACAGTTAATTTATGTCAGAAAAAAACCATCAAGTTCAATTAAAACTTATCTCCTCTTACTGTGTACAAAGGAGAGTAATAAGGATTGGACATATGCCAAGCTGAAATCTCTCGTTTGGAGACTGTATTTGTCTTTCCAGAAAGTGTTTTCATAGATTTATCTGCTGGAAAAATTAATTATTTCTAGCAGAATCACAACCAACAACAGTGTCATCCACCACCACCCCCCTTTTTTTTTAATGCATTTTTCATAGTTAACTTAGATGTCAGAAGAACATAGCTCAAAAATAAAGTGTGCTCATTTTCCCCCCAATTTTAGTATTTAAAACATTTCTCTCATGTGCTTTCTGTATTAAGTTCAATGGGAATTCAACATAAAGCCTTTTTTTGGCCTTTTTAGCTGAGTTTCCGCTACTCAAAACATCCAGGAGTTTATCTTTTAAAAGTACTATCATCTCAGAGGAGTACTAGTAAATTCAAGTGTTATCAGTGGGAAGAAAGAATGTGCAGCCAAAGATGTTTTAGGTTATGACTATGCTAGAAAGGACTGAGATCTGACTGCTGAAATTGCTCCTGAAATAAAGGTTTAGTTATGTACTTCATTGTATCTATACAGTGGCTTACACTCTAAATTTGCATTTACTTTATGATTTAAGAAAAAATGGATTCAAATTTAAAAAGAATCACACCACACTGTGCATATTAACATGGCCTGATTTGCTGTGTTTACATTCAGTAGATACCCATGGTGCCAAAACAGGATCTTCCAAAGAAATATGCTGCACTTTGACATGTCTGAGAAGTTAAAAAATACAGGTAAGGAGAAAGATGCTACACTTGGATAGTTCAGTCATTCTCCTTAGCCCTTAGAAGCAAGAGCATCCCTGTTCCAGGCTCTCCTGAGGGAGGCCTGAGCCTTGTTTCCCACAGCCACAGGCAAATAAGTCAGAAATAAGCCACATGGTAACCAGCTCTACATGGTGACAGCTTACAGCATAAACAGGAAGGTATCACCAAACAGCCCCTATCACTTGGGAAAACTTTTGAGAGGGCCTATGCCTTATTTTAAAACCAAACCCACATATGACATTTTATTTAACTGATAAGAACAAACTGACAAATAAACCTGCTGCCTGCAAACAAAATCTACCAAAAAGCAGCATCTGGAAGAAAGGACTGAGCTTTCTCATACCCCTCCCACAAAACGAAAATCTGAGAGACATACCACTAGAAAAGACATCATGCTTTCAAGTCCTTGTGGAATTATAGCCAAAATAAATTATAGATCTCTTTTCCTAACAGAGGTACTAATTTTTTTGACTCAATGCTTTAAAACACAGAAGTATAAAGTTCACTAAAGCTCAATGTAAAGAGCAGATCAAATAATTAAAAAGTTTCTGTATTTCTGGCACATTTTGGCACACAAAGCAGGAACAAGTTCAGAGGTGTTGGTACATGGCACCACAAGGTCAGGGTGATTATAAATCTTATAAAGACTCCAGTTGGACAGTCCATCTGTGATTTATCCTGCAGGATAACCAGAATTATGTCTAAGATACTGGATGGAGCTGAAGTTTATGCCTGTCAGCAGCTATCCAAAGCTTGTGGTTTGAGTATCAGTGCACTCTGAGCCAACAAGCTATATCATTCTTTCACACTAGCTACTGCAGAAGCTTTTCATTGTCAGAAAACCAACCAGCTCAAATTAAAACACCTCAAGTACAAGAGGTAAAATCTTGAAGCAACTCTGTCAAATGACATCATAAAAACTTCTGTGTTAGCTCAGAAGCACAAAGTGATGGAAATGAAGCAGAGACTGGGAACCAACAGATAAGAGAGGCAATGTCAGCAGATGTAGAACCATTCAATCTGATTGTTTCCTCCCCTGCTTCTGCTAGGCAGATAGCAAAAAACTCTCCCACAATAGCAGGTAGAAAGTCTATCCAGCTATTAAAGGACTTTAAAGGAATTTAATAAAATATAGGAAAATATTCAGATTCATTTCTTCTTAAGTTATTCCCCACTTTTCAACACTGAGGTCCTATTTAAGAGAAAAAAGGTAAAACTTTTAACTCTCTCTCACATGACAATCTATTAGCATATCAAGAAGTATTCCCAGTTAGTTTCCCATGAATTCCAGTTTAAAAAATTCATTTAAAGAATGTGTCAATGGCAGAATAAACAGAGTGAGCCTCTATCAGCAGAAAACCCACTAAACCTTGATAACAAAATGAGAATACCCTTTGTTTTTCCACTGAAAAAGCAACAAGCTGAAATGTTCTATTACAGGTCAAAAAAGCACTTGTACTACAACTGCAAACCACATTAAATCTGGAAAAGAAAGATGACAGTGAACTAAAGAGTGAAGTGGAAATTCTTGAATTTCAACTCTGGCATTACATTATAAGCTGATTTATTTTAAGAATTCACAATCAGAATCTGTGTATTTTTAAAGACACATTTCTAAGTCTTGTAAGACGACAATAAATCCACTGATGTTTATGACTTGAACAGAAGACACAGCACAATATAGGTTTGAACTGTTTATTTCACGTCACATGTTCCATACCGAAGTTTCTTCAGTTAGAAGTTCCTAAAAGAAAATGAAATAAACATTGTTACAAACCAATTTGCTTCAATAGCTTAAGTAAATATTTTTGAGCAACTGTGTAATCATCCTATAAATACAACTTACACATTGTCATGCTAAAAGCTGGATTTGGGTATGGAAGCTACCCCTGCTAGAGTTAGAGGATAAGATAAACATACGTACTTGGAAACAATTCCATCATTTTTTGCCAGGCGCAGAATGGAGTCATCTGATTCACCCTTTAAAAAATAAAATAAAAATGTTTCCAAACAATTGCTGCCACACATGGAAAAGAGAAACAGCTGCAGCAGCTAATGCTGGTAGGGAAATGCACAACACCTTCCACAGATCCCTGTATTTTATACACAGATCAATGTTTTCAAAATAAACTGTTTAATTCTTTGTCATCCTTAAGGATAAGAAAGAGTTTTAACTTGATAAAATACACATTTGCATTAACAAGATACACTTTTGGGTAAGAGGACTTTGATGAACTCTAAGAAGCTTCACACCATGTTTAACAATTGGAAGTCATTGTAGTATCCTCTCAAATAATTGTAAACAACAGATAAAAGCCAGGTATTAGTGTCTTGGTACATTCTTAAAAAAGAAATCACTTGCATCCTTCAGTGATTTTAAAAAAAAATAAACTTATCTAAGTCTACAGATCAAAGTAATATGAAAACAAACAAGAACTCAGAAGAAACTGATTATTCCAAGTTAATTTGAGGCCCTGGCACAGGCTGCCCAAAGTTGTGGCTGCCACATCCCTGAAAGTGTTCAAGGCAAGGTTGGATGGAGCCCTGAGCGTTCTGGTCTAGTGGAAGGGGTTGAAACTAAACATTCTTTAAGGTCCCTTCCGATTCCCAACCATTCTGGGATTCTATGAATTTGTTCACATTTTACTTGTCTTCCATTATCCCCACAAAAGTTCTTGCTTGTGACTGATCTGAAAGCACATTGTGTTTTCAGGGTCAAATCTCCACCTCATTAATTACTAATCAACATGTAAGGAAGCACAGTAGTTCCATAGGTGAGGAAAGCACTCACCATCCTCCGGATGGGGCCGCAAATGGCGTAAGTCTTGAACTGGCCATTCACTCTGCCTGTCACCTTGTCAACCTGTAATTACAGCCACGTTACTGCACAGATCCTTACAAAGTTTTATGCTCTTACATTACACTTGCCAAGCACCCAAACTTAAGAATTGCAGAAAAACACTGGCAGTGTTGAACAAGTAAACTACAAAACCCCAAGAGAAATAGTGAAGTCAGAAAGACAACTACAGATGATCTTTGCACAGTAAATTTACAGCTAATTATGTAGTGCAGCTACAAAATTTAGTGGATCACACAGAATAACAAGTAGTAGCTAAGAGAAAAAATATTTGAGTTCTGTACAAACAGAAAAGTTCAATGTCAAGTTTATTTGTGGATTTTCCTGCCTTTACTAATTTTTTCATTTCTTTTACCTCAGGTCAGTATAATGGAAAACAGAACTGAAGGGGGGGACAGACTTGTTACATTGCTAGGAAAGTGCTCAAGTTGAGAGACATAAATTGTGTCACTTTCTCCAGATGCTGAGAAATTTACCAGGAAAAAAGACTAAACAAAATAAATCATGAAATGAAAGTGTGGTGAACCCTGGAATACCAGGTGAGTTTGTTTCCAGGTTCTGCTAATCTCTGATCCTTTGAAAACAAGAAATAGGGAACACTGAAGAAATGAAACATGGTGAACAAGCAAAGTATTTGCTCTAATATTTACAGAAAATCACAAACAGAGCATTTTTTAAAGTCAGATAACACAAGAGACTGAGATGTTTAAAAAGCATGAGAATGTGGCCTTGTGGTCTCCCATTCAACAACTAAATCAAGCTCTCTAGTTCTATAGCTCATAAGCTATAGGAACATTGTGTCTACAAAATCCCTGACAGGTGAAAAGTAATGAACAAATGGGGAAAAAAAACCCCAAACCATGCTAAAAGGAGCTCAAATTAAGTGGAGCCCATAGGCATTAACTGGGATCCAGTAGAAGTGAAAGTCTACCATGGCTTTCTTTAGTGAATTATTATCACAAGCTGTTTTATTCCTTAAATTGCAGCAGAAGTTTAAAGATGAAGCTGTCTCATCACATACCTCTGTTAAGAAACTTACCTCTGAAATATTTATCTGAATGGAAGCATGGTCCTTGGCACCAATGATTCGGTTGCTAGCAGAGCTAGGAAACAAAACAAGGAATATTTAAACAAAGGGAAACAGACAGTGAAAATGACAAAAAAAGCTACTAAAGACAAGTCTACAGGCAAATTAAAACTGGACAAGAAATTTAGGCAGAAACAGTTTAAACTTTCAGTACTTAGGAACTTAAAATCCAGTTTTAAGTATATTTAAAGGAAACTTTCACTTTGGTGGCATTGTGTTAAGTTGCTAACTATCCCTTCATTTTGTTTTTTTATGCCCAGTTTCAAAGAGCAGCACGGGCCTTCAAAACACAGAATGTTATTTCTTTTTTAAAATGCAAAAAATACAGCAATCAAGGTAATCCATAACATTGCAGTTTCTATGCCTTTTTCATTAGGAGGCATTACAGCTGCCAAAGACCCTCAGGTTGCAAACCCTCAGAAACACCAGTGGTAAATAAAATTTGACTAAAATGTAATAAGGTGCATGTAAATGGTTTATTTGTAGTATTTTTTAACATACACAGAGTTTGAAAAAAGCTTCTCACTGTCCAATACCAAAATTATCCTTACGAAGTCCTATCAAGATGTGATTATTTAACAGGTTCAATACCGCAGCTTGCAGCAGAGCCACAGGAACACTTGTGTGCTACAAACACTCAAGTTCACTTCTGATAGGAACCATTTTAGGAAGGAATTCTTCCCTGTGAGGGGGGTGAAGCCCTGGCACAGGGTGCCCAGAGAAGCTGTGGCTGTCCCATCCCTGGAAGTGTTCAAGGCCAGGCTGGACGGGGCTTGGAGCAACCTGGGGTAGTATAAGGTGTTCCTGCCCATAGCAGGGGGTGGAATAAAATGGCCTTTAAGGTCCTTTCCAACTCAAACCAGGCTGTGATTCCTGCGCTGTAAGACTGGTGGTTTTGGAACAGAACATGCAGAGTGTTCTCAACTTTAGCCTTTGCTTCACTTACTTTACATGCGGTACGTAGAAATACAGAAACTGATAGAAAACTTTGCCCCCCCGCCCCACATATTCGCAGAGGCCCTCGGAGTCCCTACTCACCATTTCCGAGGCACATAAAGGTCCACGAACTCCCCGGCGTCGTTCTGCATCTCGCCCGGGTCCCCGCTGCGGCTCCAAGCAGCAACACCTGGAAGAACCGTGGAATACCCTGAGCTGGAAGGGCCGCACCCTCCGGCTCCTGGCCCTGCCCAGACACCCCCTGTGCCCGAGAGCTCCGCCAGCCCCGGGCAGCCTGTTCAGAGCCCACCGCGCTCTGGGGGAAGAGTCTTTTGCTGAGATCCATCCTGAAATCCACCCTATTCCCCCCCCAAGACAAGGCCGCTCCCTCCGGTTCCGGCGCTGAGGGAGCGCGGCCGGGCTGCCCCAGCCCAGAGCCCCTTCCCCGGCGGTGCCGCTGTCTCTGTGTGTGTATCTGTGTATTTATGTATTTATATGTGTATATATATATTCATAGATCTCTCCCCAGGCCCGAGCACCGCCGCCATGGCTCCCACCTCACGCGCGGCCGGGCGGGAAAAGGGCCGGGGCGGGACCGGAACCGGAAATACGCAAGAACGGAAGGGGGGGTGCCACGGCGGCCGCGGAGGGACAGAATTCAGCGAGTCGCGGAGGAGCCTGAAAGAGGGATAAATAACCCAGAAATGGTTAACCGGATCAGTTCGGCACCTGCTTTGCTTGAGTTCATCGGAGAACACGGAGATGCGTTCTGTTCAAACCACTGGGCCTGATCTTAGAGAACTATACACAACCCAGCGCTGTAACCATGACAGTGTAGACATTTGAACAGAGCAAAGTGGCCTCAAGGCAGGAGTTTCTGTCAGATTCAGTGGCTGGGTCGTGGACAATGAAGGCTGAAGAGGTCAAGGTGAGGGAGAGCAGTTAAAGACCCCTGGAGTGAGGCCGAAGATCAGAAACCACCACCTAATCCTGATGCCAAAAGTTCTTGGAAAGCTCCACCTATCATTAATATGCATGATCAGATATTGTAATCTTATTACCATGCAAAATTGTATGTTGTAATCGTGTAGTGAAATGTACCAAATGGCTCATTTTGCACTGTTGAGTCAAAGCCAGTCTGTCCAGTGTGAGCTGGCTGGCTTTGCATTGCTGCTCCAATAAATACCTTTGCTGCTCAAAGAACAAACTCTCTTTTTAGTTCCTTTCGTACCGAGGTTTTTCGGCATCAAGCCCCAAGAGCTTGCCAGGCCATGGCACTGAGTGCCACATCCAGCCTTTTCTTAAACACCTCCATAGACAGTGACTCCACCACCTCCCTGGGCACCCCATTCCAATTCCTAATCACTCCCTCTGTAAAGAATTTCTTCCTAA
>JAWWEE010000051.1:9501290-9523833 GCA_035221455.1 Xenops minutus | reverse complement strand
TCCAGCCCCAAAATGTCCCTCCTGATCTGAGGGCCCAGCACTGGACATGCTCTCCAGGTGTGGCCTCAGCAGTGCCCAGTCCAGGGGCAGAATCACTTCCCTGGTCCTGCTGGCCATGCCACTGGATCATGGAATGGGGGTCATGGATCATGGAGAGGGGATCACAGGGCAGAGATCCCACCCTCAGGGCTCAGGGGGGTCCCACCATCACCCCCAGCACCGCCCAGGCTGTGCCCCCCAGTTTGGGGATCATGGAACGGGGGTCTTTGTCCTCCCCTGGGGGTCACAGTGACACTTACCTGAGGGGACTGTCAGGAGACATCCCCAACCCACCTCGACATGTTCCTGTGTCACCTCCAGGTGACCCTGCCTTGGCAGGGTGGGCTGGACTGGGCAATTTCCAGACGTCCCTTCCAACCCCAACCCATTCTGTGATTCCAAAACGAGACATTTGGTTACAAAACATGTACGAAAACAGGTTTTATTTCACAGCATCTTAATTTCACAGAAAGAAAAGAAAAAAACCAAAAAAACAAAACAAACCAGGCTACAACTCAGACATTTAAATAATGGAGTATGACAAAACCAGAGCAGTATTGTTTACAGGAAAATGTACAGCCTCTTATCAAGAGAGTTCTCCATGCTGAGCCATCCCAGCAGCACCTTCACACAGCTCCAGACCCCCCGACGTAAACCTGCTTCTCTTCAGAGCAAGAGGAGTTTGGCTGTGAAACTGGCAGATCTGGGTCCTTACTTTGGGTCCCACGTTGGGTTTATGAACAGACAACGTACTGATAGTCCTTTGCCACACGGTGGCAGCTTTTAGGTGAAAAGAGAGAGATTCCCACACTGGACTGCGAGCTGCGCTCTAGAAACGGGAAAAAGCGACACACGAACACACGGGGCTGGTGTGTCTCTGCTGTCTCTGCACAGACACACACGGTGCCCCATGTGCCAGCCTCAGGCCATGGCTCTGGGCAGCATCACCCCAACCCCAGGCTCTGCCAGGGACTGGCACAGCGCTCGCTGCCCCGCGTCATCTTTGGCCGGTGCTCCCAACAACTTTGGAACTCAAGTGTGCGCCCAAGCCAACTTTTAGAGTAACTATTAGACAACATTCAGCGTTCTGTAATTTAATGCTCCTTATCCTAATTCGTTCTCCTGGAAGAAAACAAAAGCTTGCCGGTTTGTGACGCGAATCCGCAGTTTCTAGGGAGTGTAATTACAGCCCAAAGGGCCACTTCGACTAGACAAACTTCCACTGAATAGAGACTGCAAAGTGCTGCAAACCAAAATGCATTTTTTCCCTTAGATGGTGAGAAAGGAAAGTTAATCTCGTTACAGAAAAGCCTTTATACACTAAACAAAGAAATTCCCAGAGAAAAGATATTTTCTCATTTCATTCACACTACCCAAGCTTTTCTGGAGACACTGTGAGAAATTTCTTTGCTCTGTTGGACCTCTGTCCCCTCCACAATGCCTTGAGGATGTGTTGGACCACCTCAGCTGTCTCCTGCACTGTTTGCTAATTTGGAGGCTCATTATACACTAGATGTTTAGTAAATCACTATTTCTGCATGCAAGCACAGTTATATTCAGTAGAAAGTTTAACTAGTAGGCAAATTTTTAAATCTTTTGGAAGATAACTGGCAAGCTTATTGCCTAAGCTGTGAGCTACCATCTCACCTATGGGAACTGGAAAGTCCTTCTGTGTTAGAGAAATCACAAGCATATTAAATTTTACACAAATAATTTGAAGCGACATACAGCTGAACACAGTTACAAAAGATTTGATAGTCACTGTAACTATTATATATGAAAAATACACTTTGAGCCCTACTCAAAGAGGAAGGGGCTCCAGTAAAGTTTGCTGCAATTCTAATGAAGCCAAATTAGCTTCAGACAAAACAAGGCTGAAGAGCGAAGATTCAGCTTTGTTTTTGGCTACCACCAACATTTAATACAAGGAACAGGAATTTACATTACTTTACATATTAGATAGCAAGTCCCTGACCTCAGCACAAGGTCTGGTGTTTCATTTAGGAATCAAACTTAAATTACGAATTTCTCAGTCGGAATAGCCAAGTATCAGTTTTGTTCCTTGCAAACGGACACAGTTACTTATATCATAATATTGCTTCAGAAAATAAACCCAAGAGCCAATACCACAGAAGGTTCCAAGGACAATCAAGAATTCATTCCTAACCTGGATATTTAAAAAATAAACGAAGGAATAGCCAATGTTCAGAGAAGTTATTTAACCTGTGCGTATGCACTAGAGCGCTGCTGGGCACCAGTCGTCAGTGGCTGCTCAGATGTGCAAGAAATGCCAGTTTTATGAGGACCATCACAGTGATGCAACGCTTGGAAGAACCGAGTAAAAAAAGTAGCATTTTAAATATCGAGCATGCTTTGTTTCATTGGCTTCGTTTGGCAGCAGTAACTCTACTGACTTCGTATTTGCTCAGAGCATGTAAGACCATATATAATACAGTCATACTAAAAAGGTGCTTATTTCAGGCTACGGAACAGTAAAACAAATAAAAATCCTAAATGATACATTTGACAGCAAATTGCTCTAAGTCGAGTGCTCATCTTCCACTGAAGGGTGAATTAGGATGGCAATCACTTCCCAGCTACCTCACTCAACATGTGGTACCTCATGACAGACTTTTTCAAACCATCTTTTAAGTAAAATGTATATCCTTCAGGTATTAACAGCAAATAAACTGGAACGGAGTAATTTCAGTCTTGCTACTTATAGATCTATAGAATCATAGAACAGATGCCCTGTGTATCCTTAGTGCAGATAAACTGGAATAGTTTTCCTTGTATGCAAGGCCAATGCAGGTAAAGAATAAATGGCTATACAAATTCAGGATTCCCCACTAAATAACAGAACTAACTTAAAAAGCACTGGTACCAGACCAGCCAGTTTTAGGCACATCTTTAAAAAAATAAAGTATGCATTTCATTAATGTAAAAATGTGAGAAGATTCTTAGAAACATCTGAACTTTATGGTGCACTGGAATGGAAGTGATGTTTCCTTTAGTTTCAAGGAATACAATAAAGGCTTAAAAAAAAGAAAAAAAAAAAGAACCAATACCATAGTATTCTTCATAAGGAAGAAGAGTTTTAGTAAAACCAAAAAGATAAATAAGGAATAACGAGCAGCCATGACAGCTGACTGGTGAATATTTGTGCTTTAAACGTCCAAAAGAAAACAAAAGTTCAGTAACTCTTCTCGTACCATCCCTCAGGCTTGGCATCCGTGTCCATAACACACAACTCGACAGTTTACCAACACCCTGCAGCCTTCCCAAGGAGCTGGAGCCACGGCGAGCCCAGTGGCACCTCCACCAGCAGCATCCAGGGATGGGACCCCCGGCACCGCCGGCTGGGACGGAGCTTTGGTTAAGACTGTTGTGTGAGCCGTCTGTAATGAGGTAAAACTTGGTTTTCAGGAAGATAGAGAGCCAGTTCCAAAGCTACCAGGACAGTGAATTCGAAACCGATGAGATCTCTTCTGTTGAATCTGAATCTCTCTTCGAGTTTCTATGACAGTAGCAAAACAAAACAGAGGAGGGGGAGGAAGAATCAGTTAATCCAGATGATTTCAAGGCACTGTTAAATTAAATCAGCATAAAACAGGAGTCAGTGACGCACGGCCTGAGCTGTACCTACAGAATCAAGATGTGTTGCCAGAGATCAGAGAAGTAAACCAGCTTACCAGCTCAGCTGTGACACCCACACACCAGTTACTGCTTCTCAGGCAAACATATGCAAGTGCAAAAATAACTTTACTGTAGGATCAGTAAGACATCAGCCTGCACCAGTCAGATAGTTTTAGATAGTTTTAATGAATTAAAAAAAGGACCTAACGAGACATAAAATTGTCTGAAAGAGATGGTCTTAATTTAATGGTCTTAAATGCAAGCATGCACTGCTGAAAATCATGGTTTTAATGTTTGTCTTCATCTCTGACCTAGAGAGAAGGTTCTGACAACACCTGAAACAAGTCTGTGAGTACTTACATCTATAAGGTGTTTAACTTCGTGTTTCCTGAGGTCACTGCTGATCTTGGCTGCAAGCAGAACGCAAGCACCAGCACACAGTTTGCGGTTCTGTTTGTTGAGTTTGCCTTGGAGGACGAGCTTCTCAAAGTAAACATAAGCCATGGAGACAGTAACAGGCTCCAGATTGCACTCTTCACTCAAGTTTCTCATCTCTCTCTTCAAACTGGGAATAGGAGAAAAGACATCCCCCCCCCAAACATGACAGCTTTTATGAAATGCTCTAGAAATACTGCAGCATGGCAACTCAGAGGAGCATATGGACAAGCCTCCTTTTGGAAAACCATGGTAAGTATTATCCTAGAGTGGAGAAGTCCAGCTGGCAGCAAGCTGGTGCTGATGCACAAATTGATTTAACCTGGCTGACAACATCCACTGTGGTGGAACAGCTCCCCATCATCTGCCCATAAACCAGGGCTTCACTACCTCACTGACACACAGGCTATTGCTGTATGATTCCTTCTTGGCTTCCAAAGTGGTTCATGATTCATATCATAAGACTGAACCACTCTGACCTACAGAAAAACCACATCAGAGCTGTGCAGATCACAGTAGGTGCTGTGTAGAGACCTGTCTGCTACACACCTCATGTAACAGCCAGGTGTGAGGGGGAAGGCAGCCTAGTTTGCACACTCCCCTCAACAGCCAGCACTCCACCTCAGCATTAAGACAGACTTGGAGGTGGATGGTACCTCTCCTGGCTACACCTGCAAGCTCTCTGTGTGAACAGATTGCTCCAAACAGCTACAAGGAATAGCATGCAGGACCCCAGCACGACACAGACTGCCCCAGAGAGCCTTCACCTGGAGCTCAGGTACACCTGGTGACTCAGCAGAATCACCAGGGGTGATAGGGGTTTAAGCCCCTATTTCAGCAGGCCCTGATTGCATTAATCACCCTGTAACAAACACCAGCAAGATTACAGCTCTCTGAAGGTGCAACACTGCACCTCACTGAGGAGTGGCCAAATGCATTTACTGAAAGACGAGAAATTCTGCGTGGCCTTCACAAAATGCTTTTTCTTTACCGAGATTCCCCTAACACTCTTAAATCCTAGAATCTTGTTAGAGTCCACGGTCATCAGTGAGTCTGGTAACTGAAAGGCAAAAATAGCCAGAGGGCCCAGAAAGCCAATCCAGCTGAAGTGGGACTGCACTGCAGCCAAGCAATCAGGTTACAAGTGTTTGTTTCAAAGCTAATGCTGCCTCACTGTTAATTGGATGGTAGTGTTAGTACACCACAGCTGGTGAAACAAAACCCTTTTAGGTGGAACTATGAAAACCAACTGCTAGCCTTTCTGAGCACCCTAAACATTCCTGTACAGGGCTGTCATCCTACAGACAGCTCAACTGGCAAGAACAGATTAGTGTTTAATCATATATGTTATTAATAGATCTAGTATTTGCTCCATACAAGTAGAAGATAAAAGCAGTCTCATAGTGTAGAAGATGTTCTCATTATTCAATGCTTATTTCTTACCTTCTAATTTTGCTCAGTGTCAACTTGATATGAGGAAACTTCTCTCTAAAGGTTTCATTCATATCCTTTTTAAGGTCTGATGGTTTCACATATTCTATGACTGTAGTCTGAAACACAAGAGGCAAAATTTATCATTTGTCTTGTGAACAAGGACGGACAACCAAAGAAATCTTCCAAAGACAATAATGCATAGGCAAAGCTGAGTTTTATAGTTCACAATTTAACATTTTTGAAAGGTCCCAAAGTGATAGAACACGCTGAATCCCAACCACAAAGTCTTCAAAAACTTGTAAGCAAATGGTTACAAGAAGCAAATGACAGCATGGAGATAGGTGTCAAGCTGGCCCTTGACAAGCTCACTGTACCAACTCAGCTGTTGGTATTTTTCTGAATCAATTATCAGAGAAGCTAGAACTTTTTCTTCCTAGAGGAATGTTTCTTCCTATAGAAGGTTCTTTATAGGAGCATCTTCCAGGCACACACTCACTCACTCCCCTCTTCAGGTGTGCCAGTAACTCACCATGTAAGAGGCAAAGATGAGAACACGTTTATGTTTTCCACAGGGCCACTGAGGATCATCCAGAAGATTTGGATCATATTCTGAAGCTTCCCCAGCTTCACTTCCTGAAGGAATGAGGAAGGCACATTCCGTCACAAGATAAAGGGCTTTAAATTCCCTGTTTCTTCTTTGAAAAAGGTTTTTTTAAAAAAGCAAACACTAAGCCTGGGCAGATCTCATAGTACAGGCAAACTGCAGCTAAAGTCACACATTTGCATTTTGTAAATGTACCAGTAAGGTATTAAAATGATTAAAAAACCCAAACAAGCTCTTTCTCCACCATGTGCCTGATGCACTTGTTTCAGATTTAGTGCAAACTAGATTTGTCATCTACAAAGATACCCAGAAAACAACAGCACAAGACTGAATTCTTCTGCCTATATCTAACAGACAGCAGAGCTGTCAGGATTGCTCTTTTATATAAGAGAAGTGATTTTTGGCACAAACTCTTTGGCTTATGCATTGTTACTGTGCTAGAAGGCAAAGAGAACCACCTGCATCCATGTACACCAGATGTTTCTCGGTGAGTAATATAAAACTTTACATTTCCAAGGAAAAGCTTTGCACTCCTTGAATGGCATAAAAAGAACTAGGCCAGATATATGGAGGAACGTGTGGAAGTCTCAGTCCTAAGGCTCATCATTTAGACTTCATTAATGAGCCTTCTTTACAAGCCTCTGCTAAAACCAGTCTCCTTCCAGTTGTAGCACATCCATCCCAGTAACACACCTTGCAATTGTCTCAGACAAATCTGTGCCTTTTCTGCTGGGTGCACGAGTGATGGCAGAGCTGGTGCCTGCCCTTACCAATGTCTGTCCCTGCTGGTATTGTTTTTGCTGTCACAGGTTTGTATCTGGATCCAGGAAGACTCCGTGGAGCACTGGCTCGACACGAGGGAGCAGCACCGTAGCCGTCGGCTTTGCGAACAACCAGAGCATTGGTTGGGTACAAGAATTTTGCATAGGACACAACCTTAAAGAAGAGAAAGTTGTAGTTATGGGGTGGGGAGATTTTCTGAAAAGCCTATTTCCAGACATCTAGGATTTTTCTAACTCAAGAGTGCCTGGAGTTTGTATTTGTGAGTGGGGACCTTGAAACTGTGGGACAGGAGGAAAGAGAAAAGTTGGACAAGGCATGCCTTGTTTCCACAACTGCAGAATGGAAGTGTTGTAGAAAATGTGGTGTGGTGGCAAAGAAAAGGGGAGAATCACATCAGTGAAGTTCTGGCAGTATATAATTTAACTAAAGGGGTAAAAATTTTACCCATATTTCTATCAAAACATCACTCACACATTTCCTGAGATAGCAAAGTCAAATCAGTTCTCCAGAAATGGAGGCAGAAGTGATCACAAGCTTCAATAGCCTCCTCAGAAGAAATATTATCACAGGCCAAAATTTCAAACTAAGGATCTAAAATTTCCACTGCTCTGAAAAGCCACAGCTCTCACTTTATGGATAGCAAACCACTGCATAAATTAAGTGATTTGTCCCAGCATGAAATGGTTCCAGGGTGAAAAAAATAAATGTCCTTACCTTGCCATCAGCACCCAGCTCTACTCCTTCCAGCCCAAGCACCATCTCAGTAGAGACTGAAACTCCCCCAGAAGGATGTCGCTGCTTCTGTCCTTCCATTTTCAGATCACTAAATGCAGTAAGAAAGTGCACTATTAGAAAATGCAGCACAAGCCCAGTTTCCTCTGTGGTAAACACCAGTTCCATTCCCTAGATACAGCCAACAACCAGGTCAGAGTTCTCTTGTGTGGGAACAGGGCAACCCCTCAATCCCACCTCAAAGAACACATGAATTTTTAACTACTCTGTTCAAAACTTGGAACTGTTAATCTCATTTTAACACAAATCTGTAGCAATATACCCACCAAAACCTTTTAATAATAGTCTTTCTGCACAAGATCACACCCTTACTAACACACTAAGGCTCAAACACCTAACAGCAAACATGACGTACATTACTTGTTTTCCAGGACTAGAAACTTGCCTTTCAAGTGCAATTTCCCAACCCCTGGGCACACAAGCTCAAATTAAGAATGAAGCTGCAGGACTCTGTGTCAGCGATGGCAGCACATGGCTTTGTCACCAGGATTCCAATGCAAAAAAAAAACAGCTTTCAGTTGCAGAACTGCCTTGCCAGCTTACAGCAGAGCAGCCCCGTGCTCAGAACTGCTCTGAAACAGCTCCAGTGACCTTGCTGCCTTTCCATTATGTGAAGGAATATTTTCCCATCGACTATTTTTATGGTGATGTATTTGCATACAATACCATTCCCACCACTACACATCCGTTTCCTTTGTCCATAAGTTACGTACAGGACAGAAGTGACAACACAATTGTTTTGCCAGAATTGGATCATAATAGAATTAGTATTTTCTATGGTATATTTGTAGGTCAGAGACCTTCACAGATTCAACTTAAACTTCACAAGGGACTAAGCCAAGATAGAGGGAAATCCTGTTTGCAGATTTTGTTTCTCTTACGTGATTGTACTGACAGTTGTATACAAAAATGTAGTCCAAACACTAACAGCAGTTTGAAGCAGTCTAAACTGTTTCAGTTTTTCTTAGATTGCAAACAACGACATTCATGGCTTAGAGCTGAGAAACAGAAGAGCATCTTAAACTTATTTAAGTGTAAATTCAGGATAAAACCCTGAGGGTTTCCATTGAAGGCGGCAGCATCCTTCCCTGATGCTCCCTGTGCTTTTTTGCTGACACCATTGTTTGTGGCACTAAAGACAGTGGATTTCTGATCACTTTAGGAGTACAGAAAATCCCACACAACAGCCAATCACATCACCTGCTCAAAGCTGATCTCAGAGATTTTACAGGACTGGAGTGCTTTAAAATGTCAATAAACACTGGAAGAACAGGCTACCTTTTCCACTATTTTTCTCTTAGGGTTTGAATGAACACTTGGACACTCTGCTCTGACATCAAGTTCTTGTCCTTCCACATGAATGGTAAGTTAATTAATTCTACCTGCTTCAAAGCAGGTGACCTACACCAACCATACTCATTTCAAAAGACCTCTTTAATCAACAGACCAGACATTTCACAAAGCAGTTCCAAAGACTCACCTGATCCGTAAACCCTCCCCGTAAGGTAGGATAGAAAAAGCCACGCACAGTGTTCGTTTAGCACAGATTAACACTATCCTGTAGGCAGATGGAGAAAGATCAGGATATGAATTAAGATCTAGAAGTTACAAAGCAGCTTTATGTGGAATATGAACACAAGACTCTTGTTATCTTGCTCTGCAAGTCCAATAGATACTGCTATGGATGTTATGTTTTCAGAAAGCAGCAGAAGAGCAGAGGTTCCATGCTGATCCTGCAGGTCCTTGGGGTTAAGCTCTGTGTAAAACCTCAGCCTTCAGGAACTGCCATCACTTTGGGAGCTCCTCAAAGGAGAGTCTTTAAATATATGTCTATATTTATGCAATTTTTACGTAAACCTTGTGAAAAGATGTAGATAATATTTTACATTTAGATGAAACCTCACACTTCTATTAATAATAAACATGCATGCAGCCTCCCTTTTCTCTTCTGCTCAGCAACTGAGCCAAGAATTCAGCTAAACCAAGTCATTCTCCTTAAATCCTGCTCAGCTCTGACCTCTCTGTGTGCAAGAGATAAGGAAGGTGTTATGAGAGAATGATTTAACATCCTCAAGTAGGATAGAAGAACCATCAGGGTATTGCTGCAAATGTAGCAGATATGAGCACCTACTGCCTTTGATAGAAGCCTGTATAAAACTAACAAGGCCCCAAGGACATCCCCTTATTCCCACTGATATTAATGTCTAACTCCATGAAACTGGAATGTGCTCCTGAGCACATCCTATCTCACCCGAGCACAAGGGGAACCTTGATCTCCCCAAGTTACCTGCTGTTTTTGGTGTCATACTGCCTCATGTTCTTGATGAAGTGCATCTTCTTCAAACTTTTGTGCCTTGGAGACCCAGATATATGCTTGGTTCTGCAATGATAAAAAGAAAGACAAAAACCCCCCAAATCTGTTAAGTGCTCTGAAAAAAGAGTCATGCCAGTTGTATGATCAGATGGCAGCACTAGCATGCAGGACCTCAGATATTGGCGTGGAAGAGGGTGGAGGGAGGAGAGGACTGCATGCAACGAGTTGAGATTAATGCTGCTTTTGAAAAAAGTACCTTCGTACACTGGCATATTCCACTATGTCTTCTAAAAAGTCTAGAGAGCAGCGCTGGGAGATAAAACGCCTTCTGTAAAATGTACAACACCACGAAGAGTGAACAATATTAGTTCATGGCCTCTGAGTTTATGAACTGCAACAGATCTATGAGTGCTTAGGATAAATGGCAGGCTTTTTGGATTTTGGGTTTTGTTGTTGTTGCAAGAGTGTGCTTAACTAAAGTTCCTAAAAAGGCCAAGAACTTGTGTCCCCCTCTAAGGCCCCTGAAATACATATTTTTAGTCATTAACAAGAGCATTCACTACCTTCCACACAAAAGGGCACCTACCTCTAAGTTAAACATCAAAAAGCTTCCAAGTACCCATTTAAAATCTGACAAGAAATGTCACAAAAGGCTCCCCCCATCAAGGCAAGGGAAAAAGTAATTTTTTATTAATTTATGTTCAGATATAGGTGTATCTGTAAGATGACCAAACACCTGTGTGCATTCTCTATTCCAGCAGCAGCAGGCAGCAGACTGAGAGCCTATAACTGCAGCTCAATAAAACTGACAGATCTCTCCAGAAAACAATAGAGAGGGTTATTAGAGGAAGCAAAAAGTATTTGGCACCCATCTGAAGTCCCAGAATGGAAGATGCAAGGATAATAGTAGGAATCATGTGAGTTAGTGTAACAGTAATAGGATATTACATTTAAAAAAAAATAGACTATGCCAAAGTAAGATACATTATTATTGTCCAAGTCAAGTCCTTCTTTGTTGGTAGAGATTTACAAATGAATTGTGCAACTATAGCTGCAACTTTCATAGAACAAAGCACTCTGATTGAACTGCCACCAGCAAAATGCTGACACAACTATAAGATTCCACATTTTCTGCTTTTGTTTAAGCATACATTGTGCTACACTTTTAGCACTACCACGTGTGCTCAAGTCCAAGGTTTTCTTCCCAAGTGACACAGTAACTCAATTAACAGACAATGCTGCCATGAAAGTCAGCATAGAAGCAGCACAGGAGATAAAATACGCAGGACTCTGGTTTGACAAAACCAACTTCTGGCAAAAAAAATTAAAAATAAAATAAAAATAAAAACTTTAAACTGCATCGGAGCAGACTCTCAGCTGTTCAGGCATTCTTAAAAGAAAGAAAAGCCCATGACTCAAACAGGTAGGAGGATGAAAAATTAGTGCCCCTTTCTGTAAACACAAGAGAGGTAAATCCTCCCCCAGGACTAACACCTCCAGTATTGCTAGAGACTGCCTCCTGCAAATCAACAGCCATTAAGGTGCTGCTGCAGAAATCCCTGGCACAGCTTCAACACCTTTCACCAGCACTTCAGTTTGAAAACTATTATTGTTCTTCAGCACAGGAGCATTTAATGCTTTCACAAACACCTGGTTCTCTAGCCTATATCAGCATCTAAAAGGCAATAAAACCCCCTTCAGGAAATGAGATGATGGCAAACCTCCTGGCATCAATGCAGTTGGTACCATCCACAGTGTTCCTGCCCTCCTGGGGGAGACCTGGCTGGATGGAGACAGAAAGACGCCACATATGGCAAGCAAAGGGAAAACACAGCCAATGCCAGTGGGCACTGGTACAGAAAAAGCAGGTTGTTCTGTAAAAGGATGCTGTTGTGAGGAACAGAACGGATTGGGAGAACCATGGATAGAGCCTTGCTAACTCCACAGTGCTGCAGATGCAACCACCTATAGTCTCAGTGCAGGGAATCCATGGTGGAGACCCAGCCAGGGCCTCACACATTCTGAAAACTGCCCTGTTTTCTCAGGAACAGGGACAGGAGTGACAAACACCAGTACCTGCTGCTCCAGGAGTATATCTGGAAGTAAAACCCTGATGCAGCAAAGGGAAGATCCCACCCCATGACTCAGAACCACAATGACTCATCCCCACTCTGCCAACAGGAAACTTCATTTTTAGCTACACTTGTAAATAATTTCTGCCCTCAGTGAGGCTGTCACCTTGAAGGAATCCCTTATGCTAAGCAAGACACACTCCCTCAAATCTCAAAACGGGGTGTACGTAAAGACCTTTCACTAATCCAGAGAACCTGAAATAGCTTGTATGCTCAATCCAACATTTTGTATGCTCAATCCAACATTTTGTATGCTCAATCCAACATTTTACAGTAACACAGCACCCTCACTGCAGTCCAAAAGACTTGCTAGTGCAGTACTTGGAGAATGCAGCAAAATGTAACGCTTTTTGAGCAATCATATATATATATATATATATACACACACACATATAAATGTGCTTTAGTTTGAATGCTCTTCTCATGCAGCCAACTCACACTTGAACAATAGGCAGCACAGGGTCACTCCAGTGCCTGGCAGCTTTGATGACACAAAAATGTCAAGTCACCTATCCCATGCTATGCAGCTTCATCTAGGACAACACTTCTTGCTTAAGGTCTGATCCACTGGAATTCAAAGGATTTTAAGTAGTTTACACAGTGTGTTTGTTGCTAAATGTGACCTGACACTTAGAAATTGAAGCATCCAGTATTAACATGTTTATGGGTTCTGTGGCACTGTAATTCCAACAATATCCTAAAGTTCCAATGTGCCTGTTTGCCAGTACCAGCTATTGCCCTGACAAGCTATATAGGGTTTGGTTGGGTTCTACATCCCTGGCTCACTTTGGGTTGCTTCCCAGCCCTTTATTTCAGGAGCCAGAAAAGGCCAAGGCATGACCCTCACAGATCATTAAAAACAGCAACTCTGTTTACACAGCCAGCACCTGAAGGGGACCCACCAAGACAGAAAACATACATGCCCAGAGATAAGGCTATCAAGCAGAGGAATTCTGGATTACGCCTTGGTTTCTTATCTCCATGCACACACATGGGCTCACACAATCCAACACTGCTGCCAAGTCTTGCAGGAGCCAAACACGCACTTTAAAAAAGCCCACTGAAACCCCTCGTGTTCAGAGAAAACAGCAACAAATTATGTTCAGAACTGCATTTTGACTCCTGCCCCCGAAAACAGCAGCCAGCCCACACATTTGGATCTCCCTCTGGTCCTGCCAGTGTCCCACCAAGCGCTGGCAGAGGAACTCTCTGCAGAGGGTGAACGCTGGACAAGCAGCATGTGGGTTCCCCAGTGTCAAGGTTAACCCAGCTCTCTGAGTGCTCCCGGAGAATGGGACACAGCTAAGGCAACCTATGAATAGCACCGGTAATCCCTGCACAGCCCGTCTTTTGAATTGAAAGGAAAAAGCTGGTTAAGTCACAGCTCCAGATTACAGAGCACTGACCTTTCCGATGGCTCGCCAAGAGTATTTTCCCACTTCCCACCCCTACTGCAGACACCCCAGAGGACAAGGGTGATGTTTTGACATATTGCTGTAGCTGAAAGTCCAAGTTTCTGGTTCTTTAGCATTATATGGCTGAACATAAAAGACATGCTAATCCTGTGCTATCAGATGTGTTTTCAGGCACGGACAAGCCTGTTCCACTCCTGCTCGTGGGACACTGGGTCAGGACTCCCAGGTTCTGCAACAAACAACCCTCCCAAATCCCATTTTAACAGCTTAATGTTGGGCCCTAGCCCCTAATACTGGGTCTTACAGTGGCAAATGATCTTAGTCAAGCCTGCATGCAGCTCCCATTTGGTCATTTTCACCAAAGCAGCACCCCGAGTTCATCTCCTGCCATGACTTCTCACCCTCATCACTTCCAGCATCACCAAGCCCTGTGACCAAACCATTCAAAGGTGCTGCAGGAGCTGGACAGTAACTGGACTGGAGACCTGGTCCAAAGGGCCCTGCAGTGTGGATTTGTTTCAGATGGAGCTGTGTCCCTTGTCCTGCTGATGCTGCTTGTGCCCACACAGGCACACACCCCAGGCACTGGGCTAAAATTAGCAGCAAGGCTGATATCCTCTGTTGCTCTTTAGCCATCCATACTGCTAATAGATGGCTGGAATGGGGGAGGTCAAGGATTTTTAATTACTGTGTAAAATTAGGGCCTAATAGAATTTGGTTTCCTATTTCTCACTCGAGTTTTATTTTAATATGATGTCCCTTTGTTAGGTTTTTTACAGGCTTCAGTATAATCACAGCTGTCAAGGGGCCAAGTTATTAATATAACAAGGACAAAAATCATTTATTGGTTTTTGGAAGCACTAGCTTAGCAACAACTGTCAAAGGTAATTTGCACAAGAAATCCAGATCCCAAATCCTGTTTACAATAGGAAGACACACCTGTCAGATTTGTTTTTCCAAGACATATTTTAAAGATTAAGCTGTATTGTTTTCATTCCTTACAGGCAAGCCAACAAACAAATATGAACTGTGCTTGGATTTCACTAGGTAAAACACAGGCATCAAGGGATTAAGAAAACTAGCCCCAATTTTTAATCTTACTTTTTAGCAACTGCCATTTCTTATGCTGCCCAGGAGACATTTACTGCTTTCAGGCTTGCATCCCAGTGTGTTTGAGTGGGAGCATCCCTGTTCTGCTATCAGTGCCCTGTGCCTCACCACCCTCAGTGCTCACATTAATGAGTCTCCTGTTCCAAAGCAGATTGAGTACAGCTCACTGGTAGCAACAAGTTCTCAGTAATTAAAGCCAAAATGAAGTCAGCCACTTACACTGAATCACATGGAAACCATGTCCTGGTAAAACAAATGACTTCACAAAGAATCTGTCCCATGAAGTGCCCAGCACTAAGTCATTTTCATGGATAGATGGTTTCAGCTCTGATGTGCATTGAGAGGCAGCAGCAGAGAAGACACTTTGCATCACCAACAGTAAGCACAGACCTCAGTGCTCCTTCTTCACCAAGTCAGCTATTTGCTGTTTTATGGCACCACAAATGTGTAGTTTGGGTTGCAGGCCACCATCCCAGGAGCTTTTTCTGACATTTGTTTAAGTCACAGAGTGCCAGAGAATAAATACAAGTCTCACAGTGGGGGTAGTTTAATTTATTCCTCCTGTAATCTTAATTTTAAAAAGGGAACTGAAATCAGCCACATGCATATGTACTTTTAGGCTTCAGAGCAGATCCCTGTGTGAGACCTCAGGATGAGGGGGGAGGTGTAATTCCTTCACCTTTGTGTTCTTATTCAAGGTTTGTTCACAAAACTGAAAGAGGCTTTCCTGCTGATCCCAAACATTGCACTGCTGCACTCCTCCAACACCAGTAAAGCCACAGGCAATGAAAGAATGTGTCACACAGCCTGTGGGACAAATGAGATCGAACAGAATTGAAGTATAATTTGAATGAAGGTGGAGGCAGAGTAAGTGGGAAGCTCACTAAGCTTAGAGAGTTTTAAATACTAACAAGGAAAGAAATTAGATAATCTTCACAGCAGCTGCTCCTTCACTGCTGATTCCCAACCACATATGATTAAGACCTAATGGAAAATGAGCTTTATATTCATTGTGTTTCATAAATCATATTGCTTTGCTGCTAAGAGTGTTTAGACAATCCAAGGATAAAATAATGCCTTCCAGTAAGCATTGTGAAAGCCAGCTGTTGCGACAGAACCACCAAACCAGATGTAAGCTTTGCTGTGCCCAGAGCCCAATCCTAAAATCCCTGCTGCTTCTCACAAAGCAGACTAGATGTGCTGGCCAGGACACCACCAGTATTTCTCCAAATTTCTACCACTTTCTGGAGGTGTTCCTAGCTCACCAGCCTGGTCCCCCCGTGCTTTTGTGCTCTGCTTACTAAGCATTGAACTGCTGACCAAAACAGGCACGTGAAATGCAAAGTGTGTCCTTGATGGCACTGTGGGCATTATGCTAGAAATATTCATGCACTTCACTGAGAGATGATGCTGTCATTTCATCATGTGCCTTGTTAAATAAAAGCCTTCTGCATGACAAAAGTCCAGAGGTTAAAAAAAAAAAAAAAGAAAGACAAAGAGAAGCTTTTAACTGGGAAGGAGAGGAAAATTTAAAACAGGCAACTGGACAAAACCCAGTGAAAGCAAGTTTAGAGAGATCTCACAGTGTTTTTATGGGCAGTTGGTTCTTCCCACCTTATCAGACATCGCCTTCAATCCACAGTCAAGAGGTTGTAGCTTCACCAGGGCAAAATTTTTATACTTAATTGTAGCCACCTCAACAGAGCAAGTGCAAATCTGCCCATGCTGTTGAGCAAGCAGCTCTGACCAGCAGCAGTGCAGCCCATGCTGTGGGGACTCCAAAATGAAAGAGCTACCCAGCTCTGAGGCAGGTTTGCAGCTTGGGTACACCTTGGGTACCACCACACTGAGCAAGGGCTGGAACAAGAGGAGCATTCCCTACAGGGAGAGAAGAGCCTCAGCAGCAGGGTCAGCCAGCAGCAAGCTTTTAGTTTTAAAAGACTCTGTATGTTTTGTGAATCAGAGGGCTGCCTTGTGAAACACTCTGTTTTGCTTGCACTGACAAAACCAGATAAAGTTTCTGCATTTAACACCTTTTCCAGGGAATGAACTCTAATAATTTAAGTAGGTTAGATACACAACAGCTATAAACCAAAGGTTAGAGGAGTTCAGAGTTTTGTGTTTGAGGAGCTGCTGGGAACCAGTGGCTTTAGCTGAGTACCCTCCCTCTGCAGTCACCTGCTCTATCAGCAGTACCTCATGCTCATTAAAGAACCTAAGTTTCATCGTGCCTTTTTTAAACTTGAACTACAGAGCCCGATGACTTCAGAACAACCTTCAAAAGAAGGCTTAAAAACATCTTCAAGCTCACTCAGCCTGACAGCCTCACAGCTTTAACTGGCTGACAGATGGAAAACAGGAGGAACACAGGATTTAATATACTATATATAACTAAATAATTATATTTAACATACTAAATATATCTAAAAAACACATAATGCAGGAAATAAAAACCCAGAGAATTTTGCAAGTCACTTCCTCTTCCTCCACCTGTTTTATTTTCCCTTTCAAATCAAAGAAACCATACCCAAACCCAGAACAGAAGAGCTTGTCAGTAGCTCAGAACTACTCTTTAAAATGGAAAGCAAAGATTCTTCCATCCCTGCCTCGTCCTACAGTTCACAGAAAATTACTAGAAGCTGAGAACCACTTCTAGCAACTCTTCTGAACCATCTCAGCCACAGTGCCAAGAGCACACACAGCCCTAATGCAGCAGCTTCACCTACAGCCAGGCAAAGCAGATCCAAATTTGGGCAGCCCACATCTCTTCAAGTATCCAGGAGGAGTTTGGGGCTAATCAGAGCACTGGTAAGCACTGACAACCTAAACATGTCCTTCTCACCAGCACCCACAGTGCTCAGCTGCTGCTCAGTGTGAGCTTTGGGAACTCTGAGTGCTCAGAATGGGGAGGAGGCACTTCACCAGCTGAGATCCAGGGGGAGGAAGGCAAGGAGGAGAGAGGAGATAACTGGTTTTGAATGTGAATCAAAGAAATGATGTTTTAACCCAGTACACAGAGATCCTGCAGACTCCAGGGTCAAGAGTTACACTTGAAAAATAATGGCCCAATAAGCTTTTGTTATTTTTCCTAACTCAAAGGAAGCCTGTAAAGTAAATCTTAAGCGTAAAATGTTAAACAGCCACAAATCTTGTGCAGCTATAGAAGGTTTTGACAGTACATTCCAGTCCACAGCAGTGGAACACCAGGGTAAGGAAGGTCTGACTGCAACACTTCTACAGGACTTGCTCACTGGAGATCTAAATGAGGCCCCAAAAATGAAGTTATTCATTTTTTTAATATTTAATTTAGCAGTATTGTCCTTCTTGGCTGATGACTCATTGCATTGAAGCAAGACAACATCATTCTGACCACCATTATCGCCTCCTGTGGAAATGAACTTTGAGCTGGCAGCAGGGGAACAGGAAAGGTGGAAATAACACTTTCAAAGCATCCCCTCTCCTGCAGTATCCTGAAACCTGCTGCCAGGGCTTCTGCACAATCATTTAGAAAAGCTACAGAATCCATCCACAGGTAGAATCAGCTGCAAAGTATAGTTAATTCTGCACAGACTACTCCTGCCTGGAGAGCAAAGTTACTTTAAAGCCTCTGGACTCTCTTAAAGGAAGAGGTCAAATAACCTTGGTGCTAGAAGTGTCTCGGATTGTCTGATCCAGACCCATTCACAGAAGCGTGCAGGATATAAGGTCATGGATTTTCTGATCTCCAAGTTGCCTGCTAGGCACAGAACTTAATTCCTCTGGTTAATATACCTGACTGGGAATGACTACAGGTAGCTATAAAATACTTAATGTTGGGCACATACAATTCACCCGCAGTTGCAAATGAGAGAAAGCTGCTGAAGCAACCTGCCTGCTGGGGAGGAGACTGCAGCCTTAACATTTCAGCTGACTTTTAAATAAAGTTCAGGTTTAGAATAGTTCACATTCAGCCCCAAGCAGCACATCCCAGTCCACTGTTCACCTCTGAAAGGTCAAAGCTTTCCACCTCTGACAGATCTTCCTGCTTCCTGAAAAGCACCATGTGCTCAGCTTATTCCAAATAAGACTCCAAATTAAAACTAAGACTTTCAAACATTGCATTTTAACCATCTCAACAAAATCTGTTTATTAGAAGAGTGTTATTTATAAAAATATTTCTATTCCTTGAAGTGACAACAGCAGCTAAGCTGACAGTAGGACAAAACAACACATTAACCATCATAAGCATAAAATCCTGACCAAGCATTTCTGCCCTTCCACCCAAGGAACTAATCTGATCACACCTATGTCAGCAATCTGGCATCCAATTAAGACTTAAAAGCAGAGTTGGTCCAAAGTGTTGCTGTTATCAACTACTGTTTAAACTCCCACTCTTAAAATGACCTAAATTTGCTGATAAATCAGAAATGACTGAGCTATCACAAACACTCAGTTCAGCTCCCTGACCACTGAACTCCAAGGATATTAAAGCATCAGTTCCAAATAATTTACTCTCTGTATTTATTCTTAGGCCCAGCAAAATGCAGCAAATTATGGCAAAACCAGCTGTTTTACATTATGCTATACTGAAACCTCAGAAACACAACAAGCATTGACATTCAGGGCTGTTGTTTCCATTTTTCATGCTTTCATAACCTGGCTATTTCCAGGGCCCTCTGTTATCTGTGTTTCCTCAGAAAGCTCTGCCAGTTTCAGACCCAGCTGCAGAAATTCATTAAAAATCTGTGAATGCTGATTTGTTCGCTGTTTGCTGCCTCCCTCCACTGCTTTCTGTGAGGCTTGTTCTTTGAAAGAACAAAAGAAAAGAACAAGATGGAAAAGGAGAAGGGAAGAGGGATGGCAAGCAGATTAGGCAAGTTGGTATAACACAGCATTGTAGTTTAAGATCCTGTAAACAAAAGATTCTTTAGGAAAACAAAAGTGGAAGGTTAAAGTCACTAAGTTTATAATGCTCAGCCAGCAGCATGAAGAAACTGAACATTCAGACTGAAGGTGCCTCCTCTGCTGAAGTTTCCATCCTAAAGGACCTGACAGCTACCGAGAAACTCAAAGGAACTCCAGGTTACATCAGGTGAGATCTCTTGTTCCTTGGGCTGTACTGAATGTCCTGCCTATTGCTCATTAACCAACCACCAACTCCAGCAGAGGTGCTGTCATCACCTGCCCCAAGCCACACTGGCCGGTCTCATCAGCTTCTTGCAACTTCTCAATCAAGTCAAACAAGATCAAGTTTTGTAATCAAACTCAGCCCAATGATAGCATCAGTTCCAGATAAAGATCTTCGTAGATCTGGGCAAGCCCCAGCACAATGAAATCCCCAGGCACAGCACAGGATTGCAGCAGCATTGGCCACTGAACATGGACAGTCTGAGGCTGGAGACCCTTCAGCCTGTGCTCCTGGTGCATTTAAGAGAGGTTCCAATCAGGACAACTCAAAGCAGCTCTTGACAGTAACTCAAAAAGGTCTCTGAGGAGAACAGCTGCCTTACAGTGGGCACCAAAGATTAGATGTTGAAAGTGGCAGCACAGATTCTGCCTCTCCCTTCCCTCCAACAGCTTCACACACCTGTACTATTGCATGATGCAGGCAGTTAACAATCTAGAACAGCAACATCACTGTATGGCAAAGCAATACCTCAATTCCCAAGTCCCCATAAAAGAAACACACATGTGATTGTTGATTTCTGAATCTTGTTTTGCAAACATCTCACCTAACACAGAAGGGGAAGAAGCATAACTACCCCCATCCAGCAACAAAGAAAAGAACCCAAATAATTCCTAGTGTATTTGCAGCAAGAAGAGATGCCTCTGCTCCATGGGGATGAAGGGACAGCCTGTTGCAGTACAAAGCACAGAACTGTCCAGTGAAAAAATCAAGTGCTCCAAGTCCCTCACCCTGCAAATTGTCAGCCAAAAAAAAGGAGATATGTTGGGTCTAACCCATCCCCACAGGCAGCATAAAACTATCCTTTTGTCAGAAGATTTGCCTATTTCCAGGTAAAGATGTGGATCTGCTGCCTGATAGTTTTAGTGGATGATCTTTTTCCTTAAAGATAAAAATCAGATGAACTCTCACTCCAAATCACCCTCAAATGTAGTATACAAACTGATTAATGGCATACAATATATCCTTTCAGCCATCTCTTCCAAGCAAAAAAAAATCAAGGTCTGTTTTGTCATTACTCAGACAGAAGCCTTTTGATTCCCTTGATTGCCCCCTTGCACTTCTAGCTTTTATTTCCGATTCATCATTCTTTTCAGGTGGATTGATTAGAATTACTATAGTGAAACAACTAAAACCTGATGCCAAAGAAAGGGGACATCAAATGAGAAGATCCTAGGAATATTTTCTTAGCATCCTATTGACTTGGAGCAGGAAGGGGAAGGATTGAACGACTTACATGAACTCCATCAGTCCAGAACTCTGTACACAGAGGCACCTTGAATACCAGATCCACAGAGGGAACTGTGCTTGTAAAGCTCTTGATGCAAAACTTGCCCTCAAGACCTCTACCTACAATATTAAAGCAATGAAATGGAATTGCACAGTGCCTCATGTGCTGGCTTTTGTGAACCAGGTGCTGGAAAGGAGCTGTGCCACAGCAACACCCTCAACTTCAGGCTTGCCTGCTCAACAATCAGCACACAACAGCACAACCTCTGGATACAGAGCATCCAGAGAGCAGGTCCAGCTTCAGTTTCTCCAAGAAATAAGGAAAGAAAGGTCTCTTCCATTACAAGAAAAGCAGTGGGGGGTAAATAACAGTTCAAAAAGGAAAAACACCCCAGGAGGGACAACACACAAGGACTCCCAGACATTACTGACAAACAGCAACTTCTCTCCAAATTCACCTGAACCTCCAAGTAGCTGTTTCCTGGGGATACACAGGACACCTCCACTGTGAGATGCACACTGACAGGGAATACTCATCAACTGCATTAGCAAGCTCCCCAGCTTTAAAGCACTGACAACATCTCTATTTCGGCTCTCTAACAAAGCTCTGGAAGCCACTGTAAAGACCACAGAGACTTAAAGCCTTTGATACCGCTGCCTATCTGCAGGCTCAGACGGCCACCTCACTTTACAGAGCTATTTATGCAAGAAACGGCCTGAAAAGAGTTCTTTCAGAGCTCAAATCCCCAAGATCTGAGCAAGAGCCCGCCTTCCAGTCGATTAGAAAACCAGCACTTCCACGCTGATAGAAGTCCCTTGCAAATGCAATAGTAATCCTCCTCTGAAGGCCAGAGCATCCTCCCCCGAGGCTGACTCCAAGTTCCCAGCGCACAAGCACTCATTAATACACAGAGTTACTGCAGAGACAAGCAGCAGAGAGCGGGACAAGGCACGACACCAGCCAGAGCTGCACGAAGGAAGCGTCCTGCCTAGCAGTGACCCTTCTCAGCTGCATCTGTGAGCAGAACAGCAGAAACCGCGGCTGGGTTGGGGGGGTAAAGCAGGAGGAGGCAGGGTTCGGGGTACCGCAGACCTGCAGCCAGAGCCTCAGCGGGTGATGCCCTCCGCAGAGCCCGCTCATCCTCCGGAGCATCCTCCGGGGGGCACCCTCCCGGGTATCCTCCGGGGGGCATCTCCTCCTGGGGCATCCTTCCCGGAGGGCATCCTCCCGGAGGGCATCCTCCCGGGCATATCCTCCCGAGGGACATCCTCCCGGGGGGCATCCTTCCCGGGGGGGCATCCTTCCCGGGGGGGCATCCTTCCCGGGGGGGCATCCTTGGGGGGATCCTCGAGGGCATCCTCCCCGGGCATCCTGCCGGGGGGCATCCTCCGGGGGGCATCCTTCCCGGGGGTATCCTCCCGGGGGTCTCCTCCCGGGGGGGCATCCGCCCGGGG
>JAWWEE010000051.1:9417230-9493489 GCA_035221455.1 Xenops minutus | reverse complement strand
CCGCGCCCGGACCGCTCCGTAGGCCGCACCGGTCCCGGTTCCTATCCCGCACCCGTCCCGGTTCCTATCCCGCACCCCTCCGGGTTCATATCCCGCACCCCTCCCGGTTCATATCCCGCACCGCTCCCGCTCCATATCCCGCACCCGCACCCCTTCCGGCCCATGTCCCGCACCGCTCCCGGTCCATGCCCTGCTTCCACACCGCTCCCGGTCCATGTCCTGCTCCCGCACCGCTCCCGCCTGGCTGCGTGCGGGACTGTCCCCCGTAGGACTGTCCCCAGCTCTCCTGCCCCTGCTCCCCTCCCTAAAGTGGGATTTTGGGGTTGGGAAGGCACTGCGGGATAAGGATGATGCTCTTGGCTGGCTGCGCTTTGCCTTTGTTCTTGTAAGCGGGCAAACAAAGACAAGTTTAAACAAAAATAGCTGTGGGTAAAGGAAACGATGGGGCACCAGTCAGAGCAGGTACTGGCTCTAGCACTCCTCCTCTGGTCTCCTGCTGTTTTGGCCCCCTGCTCTCCACTTGTGCTTCAGGAGCACCCCAGCCTGGCTCCTGGAGTGAAGTCGTGGCTGCAGGATGCTCACTGCAGCCCTTCACATCTCATCCCAACAGAATAAAAAAAAAATTATTAAGAACAGTTTATCCATGTGAAAAACAGCTCCCAGCAAGCCTGCCAAGGTCAGTGGGAACTGCTGAGCTGGTGCTCTGCTGTGAACCACAGCTGGGTCTCACTCACTGACCTTTTCCAGGCATGCAGGACACCTTGGGGAGAGGGAGCACCCAAGCCATCCCTTCCCATGCTCTTGTCCCTGCCCTCTCCAAGGGACATATCCCAGCTGGCCACTCATGTGCTGGCTCCTCACTTAACAAGAAAAGGAAACCATGGACTTTTTCCGGGTCAAACAAGATCCACATGTGTATGAAACCTGGGTAGGGATTTAATCGAAGCAGGTTTGTACATGGAGCCCTGCAGCATTTGGTTTGGTCACCACCCTTTGATGAGCCACAGGGACATCCTACATGAGAAGCAGAGTCTGGGTACTCTGTTCTGAAATCCCAGGGAAGAACACGGTTCTCACCCAAGCTGAGGGCTGCAAAGAGGTGTCTCCTCCTCTCAACTCCAGTCTGAGGGTTTGCTCCAGTGCAGGGCTGGGGTCACTGAATGTGCTGCTCCACCAGCAGTGACCTGGCTGCCCCAGGTATCACTTGCATGGCTCTTCCTTGCCCAGCCTCTCCTGGGGCACTGAGTGAGGAGTTTCAGAGTGCTTTACCGGCTAATGGGTCCTTATGAATTCCTCACTGCTTGACCCAGCACCACAGAAGGATTCACTCCCCCAGCATGGGTGGGGTGCTGAGGCCCCTGAGCGCTGTCTTTTGGTCTGCAACGTCTGTGTCGCTTCATCCTGCCCTGCTGTTAACTCTCCTCAGAGGTATCATTGTGGGAAGCAGAGCAATTCTCCAGGTCCTTTGTGATCCCCACTGAGCATTGCTCCACTTTGATTTTCTTTCTTCCTCTCAATGACTTCTTAGATCCTGTGAACAGCAAGATGACAGCAGGAGTTAACCACAGAGCAATGCATTTTCATATACAGAGTCAGCGTGGCCTCATCCCAAAATAGAGATGGTGCAGGAGGAAGCAAAGCTCAGCAGAGGAAAGATGAGGGGAAACACCTCACAAGTGAGATGTGTGGGTTATTAAGGGTGTGTGGGGGGCTCTTGTGATCCTGGACACAGAAACAACATGTACATGGCCCACACCACATGCTGAGAGAGGTGTTATGCCTCTCCATCACCCCATTTCTGCCACAGCTGCATCCAGTCTTCACTCATGACACCTCCATCCTGTCCCCAGAGGGTTGGATGTTTCTGTCCTGGGGTGCACAGGGCATCTTCCTCCCCGTTGTTCTGAGTGGTTGATTTTGTAGAGCAAATCCTCTTGTCACCCAGCTGTGGTGGTGTCCCCTGAGCAAGCAAACCCCTCCAAAGGCTGGGCTGTTAAACAAGCTCCCTTCATGCTTCAGCAGCAGCCCTCTACATTTATAATTGGGTCAACACTTCCCTGTCTTTACAGCTGGTACAGAGGGGGCCAACAGCAGAGTTTGTCTGACAGAACACTTTTTAAGGCCTGACAGACACACTGTCTTAGCCTTATCAGGAACAGGTTTCTGCTTATTCACCTGTAGGAAGCACAGGTACAACACATTCCTCTGTCAGCAGGGAAAACTTCACAGCCCCACTGGAAGATCAACAGAACTGGCAGAAAGCTTTCTCTGAATGTCAATAACTCACCCCTGGGAATTTGGCCTTCCCCAGTCACTGCCTCCCTGACCTGCTAAGCAAACACGAGCTCTGTTAGCTTAGGTGCTTGGGAATGCTCTCCTGGTCACCCTCCCCAGGCTGCCCTGGCTAACCATTAGCAGGGGGCTTCTCCAGCTGGAGACAAGGGTGTTGCCAAAACACGGCACAGCATGTCATGTGCTTGGCAGAAGAACACGGAGGAGAACCCTCCTCCCCTCTGCCCTCAGTGCCCTCGGGCACTTCTCACAGGCACCTCTTGGGAAGCAGCAGAAATTGTAACCCTGAGCTGATGCCCCGAGGAACTCCTTCTCCCTACCTTTTGTCCAGGGATCCTGTCCTCTCTTTCTCTTCTTCTGCTGCACATGAGCTTTGTCTTTGGTGCAAAAGTATTTCCCATCAGCCTCAGCTTCATCTTCATATGTGGCAGCCTCCTGTATCAATGAGAACAGTCAGTCTACAAACTACTCTGGCTTTGACAGGGAGTTGATGGCATTGTCAGGGACTTTCGTGACCATTGCTATGGAATGATGACATATGCTATTGTCCATAAACACTCCTGACTGGCTGAAAAGAGTGACATTTCTGTGGCTTAGCAATAAGTTGTGTAACAGGGTGGGAATGAGGTTTGGCACTCGGTGCAGGAAGAGCCATCACCTTCTGGAGGCAGCCCAGGCAGGGACAACCTGTCTTATGGCTCTTGGACCCCCCTGATGGCTGAGGAGAACAAACCAACCTCACTGTCCGTTGTGTCTGGCTCATCAGACTCCTGCTTCCCAGACTCGGCATCATTGTCATCTAAGGAAAGACAAAAAGAAGTGTTTCTTGGCTGGCAGGAGGCTTGACAAGCTCATGAGCACACACAGAGCCACTGGTCTCTGAGAGCCACTGAGGCAGAAAACAGGTTCAGCAATAAACTGTGTTGCAAAGCAGAGACACTGTGAGCTACATGGCTTGGAATGAATGTTTATGGGTGATCCAACAGGACTCTGTTGGGAAACCAGCTCCCAGTAAAGCTGTGTCCATAGTACTTCACCGCACCAAGGCTGCAAATGTTGCCCCTATGTCTGTGGCTATAATCAGGTGGGAAGCTGAGGGGTATTTAAACCCCAGACTGCACTTTTCTGTTTGAGCCCCAGGTGGAGAGAAGTGTGTTGGGTTGAAGAGGATGGAAAGGACAATCCTCACATTTGCTGCTGTTGTTGGTCAGTGATTCTTGGCAGGAAATGTGCCCAGGAGCAGAGGAAGGAAAGGCAGGGGAGATACTTCCCTGCCCAGCAAAAGGATTTTGCTGTGTACAGACCCCAAGGCTACAGAACCCCAGACAGAAACCTGCACACACCTGACCTCTGCACAGAGCAAATCTGCACGAGTTGGGGCCCAAAACCTTGCTGGTTGTGGCATCACTCTGTCTGCATCCACAGCAGCATACCTGGGCTGGCCATAGGGGGCAGAAAGGGATGGGGACAGGGCTGTGCCCTCTTCTGAGGGGCAGGGGCATTCCAGAAGCTCAGTACTTGCTCATGACACCAGGTCTAGCACGGGTGGGGCTCAGCAGGGCAGCCTCCCTTGCTACCCCTGCCTAGGTGGGAAAGCAGGTGATGCTGCTTCCAGGCACTCCTGGAGTTCCTGTAGCCTGATCCCATCCTCACCTTGTCCTTCTGCAGGTTAAGGTTCACTAGAAAGTGCAGAAGTTCTTGTGTATTGTTTCCTGGGCTTTGTGTCAACCTTAAGGTGAGAACTGAAGAAAGTCCTGTATTCCCACACCCAGAATGTAATCAGCTGAAATTCTTCTGCCATGATGATATCTTCTTAGCATGTAAATCACAGAGGACTTTCCCCCCCCTCCACGTGAAAAATCCTGCTCCCCAGAGTGTTCCCAAACCACTCCGACACGCCCAGACCAACTAATCCGGGTGAGCTCAACTTTCTGGTCAAGCCAGTAAGGCTGGTACAGAGCAGCTCTCAGCAGACGTGCTTCCTGCTCTGATCCCCATGGCTGCTGCCTCCCACCCACCTGGGCAAACCTGGCACCCATATCCCCTGGTGGTCACCAGGGAGAAAGCCTTGAAAGGGCTCTTACCACGGAAAGAGCAGGGAAAGGGAGGAAAGCATCCTGATCTGCTTGCTGCAGGTACCAGCATCCCTGGCTCCACTGGAGCAAGGGGACAGACAGGGATGGTTTTCCAGTGTTAGTCCTGCAAACCTCTTGCATTTTCTTCACCTCTGCTGGGGACTTCTGAGCTTCTGATTCCCTGAGTAGGGTGGGTAATGCTGGAGCAGCAATATTATCTTGTTGCTGCTCACTCTGGAGTGGGTTTTGCCAAGAGGTCAGAGCTACACTGACCTCTTTAGCTCCTGGAGAATTCCAGGCCATCCAGCATGGAGTGGAGGGTGCTCTGCAGGGTGAGCCAGGGCACCCCATGGGGGGCTCCTGACTGTGCTGGGCAGAGACACTGGGCTTTTCTCCAGAACAGCTTTCTCTCTGTAGATATTGAGGCCCCAATTTTGGACGTCTCTAGGGTTGGAAATTGAGCTCTCAAGGACAGAAATATGAAACCTCAAATTATCTTGATGGCCCAAAAGCATTGGAAGGCAAGAGCACTTGGGTCCCTGGATGGGTCGCTCCGGTCAGTGGGTTTGCAAGTACGTGCAGAGCCCAGCAGAGAGCTCTGGGCTGGGAGATGCCTTCACCAGAAATGCACCTTTTGCTCTTGCCTTCTCAAATGTCACGTTTGCCTGGGGCTTCTTACCTGCTTCTCCCTTCTGCACACTCACATCCCGTCTCACCCCTTTCTCAGGAAGGGCCTCTGGGTTGCTTGGCATGGAGTTGTTTGTCAGATGTGCCTGTGAGAGGGTGAGCTGTGGGATACAGAGATACAGGGAGCACAAATGCTGCTGTCAGCAGGCAGGAGGAAAGGACTGTCCCCAGCCCTTCCATGATGCCTGTGACACCCATGGGGACAAGCATCAGGGAGGTGTTCCTGTGCACTGTGGTATGTTGCAGGGAGCCCAGCACACCTGCATCAGCCTGCAGGAGGAGGCACAGGCAGTGCCTGTCCTTGGGTGTGGATTGAAACCCCACTGGAGGGCACTGGGAGGGAGATGGGGAATGAGAGCCCAGGCTGAGAGCTGTGGCTCTGCCATGTGCAAATCGGCTTTGCACATATCAAAGCCATCCTCCTACAGGACTTTAACACTGGTCACAATAGTGCCAGCAGCAGTGCTGGACACAATGGAGAGGGGAAGGGGCCGCCGCTGATGCTCACATGAGCTGAACTCATCATAGCTGCATCCTCTTCCTCCTCCTCCTCTTCCTCCTTGGCAGCAGCAGGCAGTGCCCGGGTGGCACTGGACCAGTGGTAGGGGAAGCGCAGGTCGTCCCGCTGTGCCCTGTGTCTCGCGTGGGCTGCCAGCTCAGCAGGGCTCTCCCTGGGGCTGTGGGACCCCCGCAGCTCCTGGCGGTGGTGCCAGTCTGTTTCCCTGCCACGGCCAGAGTCTGACAGATCCAGTGGTGTGTCTGCATCATCATCCCTTGCCTCCTTCACCTTCGCTCGGAGCTCAGGGCGGTCCCGGCTCAGCCAAAGCTCCTTCTCTTCCTTCCCATCAGCGGTGTCCTCCAGGAAGGACCTTTCCTCCTTGCATCCCGCTGCGATGCTCAGCCACGGGGAGAGCGGCCGCTCCTCCGGTGTGAGCTTTGTGTCTCCCTCTGCCCGCTGGCCTGGCTGGCACTGCTGCATGAGCAGGTGCTGCAGCCGCTCCCGGTGCTTGAGGAGGTGCAGCTTCTCCTCCAGGTGCTGATCCCTCACGTACACCATGGTGGCAGGGAGCTTCAGCAAGGCTGCGTGATCTTCCCAGCCGTCGCGCGACCGTGTCCTGCCCTCGGCATCCTTGGTCCTGAGCAGGTGGCTGGAGAAGCTGCTGCCATCCCGGTCACCCGAGGCGCAGTGACTTGCCAGCCCCAGCTGGTGCAGGGAAAGGTGCTTGTGGAGCAGGCAGAGCTGCTCTCTCCGGGTGGTCAGTTTTAGGTTTTCATAGGATGGAGGAACCTTGGGGGAGTCCAGTTTGCTTGCTGTTAAATAACTAAAAAAAAAGCAGTGAAAAAAAAAAAATCACATTAACCAGAGGGTTTTCCCATGGTTTCCCAGCTCTGCAGGGGATGTGCAGCAGCATCCTACCCACCACCCCACCTGGGCTTTCTTACTGCCTCGGTAAGCCTGAAGACCTCCAGGATGGAGGAACAGCCCACTCTGCTCCAATCTCACTCAATGGGAGACTTTTACAGCCATGCTAAGAAGGTTGGTACAGAGCATGAACCTGCCCTGCAAACTCAGTCTCTGCTATCACTGGTTTTTTGGCTTCTATGAGTGCAAGCTTTTCCCAGGAATGCTCAGCAGAACTACTCCCACTCTGGAAAACTTGCTACAGGTGAACTCACTGGCCTTGCTCAGCCCTCTGTGCTCCTGAAATCCATGGAGAGGATAAGCCTGGAAAGTGCTGAGCCCTGCAGAAAAGCGCGTTAGAATAGATAAGGAGGAGCAGGGATTCCTGATTGCCACGGGACAAGTCCTTCTCCTGGCTGGAGGTGGGGGCATCCATTCACTTTATGGAAGCTGGAATAATGAGAGGCTGATCTTGTTGGGCTGGATTCCAGTCATTTTTAACTGGTGTAAACTGGGAGATTCCCCCCTCCCCGAGGCTGTGGGAGAAGTTTGGAGAGGAAGGTGGGCAGACACAGCGAATACCAGCCATCCCATCACAGTCTGCCCTCTGGGACAGTGCCATGGGTCATGGATCAGACCCACACCACCACCCAGGAGCTGCTACTCACGCCTCAAGACTGGGGCTGTGCTCATGCTCTGGAGGGAGAGGAGTCTTCCTTGCTGGTGGGGATGCTGCTGTCCCTGAAGGACTTTTTTCCAGGAGACAGGGCCTGGAACCAGGTCTCACCAGGGCAATGGTTCCATGCAGCTGGTTGGCAATCCTCTGGGATGCCTGTAGGAGAGGGGAGAAAGTCCAGGTCAGCTATTCTGCTGTGTACACCGGGCTACAGAGAGCCCAGCTGAGCTGGGACACATCTCTTCACCAGTGAGAACAAGACAGGCAGCTCCTGAGTGCTCTGTTTGATGATTCTGGTCAACAGCTTGACCAGATTTTTATTAATTTCCCTGGGAAATTTCCTTCTCATGTTTTATGGTGGGATCTACTGTACTGTCTATTTTCTGGCTGCACTGATTTATAGAGCAGAACATCTTGTGTCTCCACTCAAGCCATGATTCAGTGACTTAACCAAGATAAGACCCTGCAAATTCCCTGGCCCTTACTCAGGCCTTTATTCATGTAACCTCCTGGCACACGCAGGTTTGGTGGGTGTATTTCTAGTGGAGTACCTGGTTGTGAGGCCAGGACATCATCCTCTCCATCAGCCGTCATGAAAGGCTCACAACATGTTCTGACTTGACTTTCCCCTGCCCACCTGGAGATGTCACCAGCCCTTCCTGTGATCCCTATTAATTATCCCCACAGTCTGCCTGCAGTCTCACCAAAACCCCTTTTCATATGCTCTTTCAAGTTTTTTGTGGAGGTCAGGTAAGCGAAACCTGTGCCAAGCCAGAAGCATCTATGTGGGTGTGTATGTGGGCTTGATTTCCCACGACCAGGATCAGGGCTCCAGATCCTGCAGTCTCATCTCCCAGTGCCCAATGCCACCATATCACTCAGCAACCCTCAGCTGACTCTCTCTGTGTTTGTGTTTGCATCAGTGCACAAAATGGCAAGCACTGAATGCCAGGCCCTCTGGAAATACCAATATTCATTATGCTGCAGGTGGAGAAACATCTGCATCTGTTCTTGGGCAGGGCTGCTGTGGTGTATTTGTTCTTGTCACCCACAACTCCCACAGTTTACATATTCTCCAGGCCTTTCCAACATTCACTATGCTCCAGCTCCTTGCTCACCCAGGTAATGGAGAGATGACTCTATGGCTCAGGATAAGCTATACTGAAATGTGGCTCAGCACAATCTCCCCTGGTCCTCCACTCCTCAGAGGTTTCCCCAGCAAGACATCTAAGAAAGGAACCAGAGTGATAGGCAGAGGACTCAACGATGCTGGACACGTTGTCATGGAGGATAAATGTAGGAGCAAACAAAGATGTGCATCCTCACAGTGGGGACAGGAGCCTGTGCCAAACTTCACATGCTTTGCTTGCACCAAGTGGCAATGTCTGCATAGAGGATGCATCTGGCATTTGGTAGGTGCCCTCCTTGGCACTGCCCAAGTCTGGTTAATTGTTCCACCATGTGAGTGACTCCTATTCTTACCCTATCCCAATCTGCTTGCCCTGATCCAGTTCAGATGACCACAGCAGTGAGCAGAAGGCCTAAAGACATCAGACCACTTCTGACAACTCACCATTTCTGCAAGGCTGACTTCTTGGAAGGCAGTGCCTGGGGAAGTCCTGCTGCTTGGAGAGCTTCTCTGTGCTGCAGGCTTTTCTGCAAAAAAGACACAACCAGTCCCCCAGAACTGCTGCAGCCCTGCCCTGAAGCATGCTAGGGTGTCACAGCCTCCCAGGGATGCCACTGACTGGTACCAGCCACCTCTTACTGAAGACTTTGAGTCAAAATTTCCTTTTGGCTCAAGCCAGCACTGGATTGAATGTGCCCTCCATTGCATCCATGCATAGCAGCAAAGCAAAAACATGGTCTCTGCATGAAACAGAGTGGTGGATCAGCACTTGCACATCACTTGTCTTACAGTAAGGTCACCAAAACACTCTTGCTCTAATGCAGAGCAGTGCCTTTCTCCCCCAGCAGCTCTTCTGCCCATAGTAATGTCCATCTGAGCTACCAGCAACCTGGTTTTTGCTCTCCAGACCCTTTCCCAGAGCAGTTTTGCATCATGACTCAGTCACTCTTCCCATCCTTAGGTCCCTCAAGGGTGGCAGAAGCCAGCAACACCCACCTTCTCCCACCTCAAGGTCTGCCACATCATGGTGAGCTTCTTCTGCTTCCCTGCGGGCTGCTTTCTCAGTGCCAGCATTCCTGCTCACTGGGGACAGTAAAGCCAGTGGGGAGCTTGGTGTGGAGCTGCTTTCTCTGGAGGTGACTCCTGTGTTCTTTGCCTTGTCCCTGTTGAAAAGAAATGGACATGCATGATTGAGAAGGGACAGGAGAAGAAAGGCTTTGGAGCCAGCATTCTGAGAGCTCTGAGCCCGATATACAAATATACATATTTATGTACATGTGTATGTGGATATACCGGATCCTCAGACTCACCTCCTTCCACTGCAGCTTATCACTAGCTCAGCTGCTGTCTGGAGCATGGGACAAAGCCAGCATGACAGCTCAAGGTCTGATTGCCCCACTTGGCCATGGGTAACATTGCAGGAAACCACGACATTGAGTAAGCCAGGACCCAGCTGTGACTATTGCAAAAGCCCTGTGGGAACCTGTATGTCCCTGGCCGGGCTTTCAGCCTGGTGCAGGGGTGGATTCAGTGTGGGGATGTGTGGCTGTCCTCCAGCATGGAGGGGCTGATGCTCCTGGTGACTACAAGGGAGTGACTAAGTCTTGGAGACACACAGTTTTGTCATGGACAAAGTCCTGGCTGGACTGCGATGCTGAGACATGGATGTTTGTTTGGAAATCTTCCTATCCAGCATCCCAGGGGAGAGCAGAGCAGAGCAAAGCAAGAACACTGAGCACTTATCAAGCCCAGCCCAAGCTACAGCTCTGGAATTAGTCAGGTTTTGGGAAGCACTGGGGAGTAAAAGCCAGAGTTTCTCTTTAAGCTCCTGTGCTCCAAGGAAAATACGTTTCTAAACTAATCCCTCAGTGCTAATTCCTATGGACTTTAAACCCTTGGGGAATGAGCTGATTTGTATATGTTAGCCAGCCTGGCAGGTTACTTGGCTTTCAGCACAGCCCTCTGCTGGGGTATGAATCTGTTGTGCAAATCTCTTCTCCCTCTTTAACCACATCACCCTCCTTCCCCCAAAATACAACCTGCTTCCTGAAGACCCCTCTGGCTGCTGCAGGAGGGGAGCTGGTGCCATGGAAAAGCCATGGAAGCCCAGGCCGAGGTCCGTGGCCAGGCTGAGCAGTACTTTGCTTCCCAATATGCAGTACCCCACAAACTGAATCCTTGGATGCAGGTGAGCAGAGGAGTGAGACAAGGTCAACAAGGGTTTTGATACTATTAGGATTGTTTCAATGTCTAATATATATGGGAATCCAGAGGATTTATATGCTAAAACACCCCTGAGGATGCCACAGTCTGGACATAGCCCTGCTCAGCTGTGGGGATGCCCATGTCCTTACCAACACCCCCTATAATGAATGAAACCCAGGAATGCACTTACTCCAGGCTCCGGAGCTTCTTCAGTTCTTCTTTGAGAATTTTGTTCTCTTCCCTCAGGCGACTTGTCTCATTAGCTGCAGAGATAGAGGTTGTGCCATGGGTTCAGGTGCTGCAAGGAGAGCTGATGCTCCTCACAGCTTGCTGGGGTGCCCGGGGGAAGGAGGAGGGAATGGCAGCAGGTTTGGGAGGGATGACAAATTTCCTTCCCTCTCTGAAAACATGCAGGGGCTAAGGGCTAAAAGGGAGCAACTTTCTGACTCAGGTTTCATCAGAATTGAGTCTCAGCAGCTCATCCAGCTCAAGGGGAGAGCACAACCCAGACAATGCTGTGGTGTGGTGGGTTGGGCACAGCCAACATCCTGCCCCTGAACACCGTGGCTGCCTCTGATGAGCCGGTGCTGGGTTAGAGGGAGGACTGGGGGTCTTGGGTGGGATCAGGCAAAGGCCAGAGGTAGCTGAGAGCATCCAGGAGCCAGGTGCTGAGGTGAGGAGGCAGTGGGTGAACATGGGCAAGCTCTGGGCAGGGTGACTGCCTTGGCTTGCTCCTGCTCAAAAGATGCACTCAGGGAGCAGTGGCACATCAAAGGAGATAAACCAAGGGCTGTGGCACCTCTCCATCTCTCCTAAATGCCTTATCTCCTTTACCCCCATGACCTTTCCTGGGCCAGCCTGATCCCCAGGGAAAACCACCCAACTCCTGAACTGAGCTGGGAGCTCTGCCAAAGGCTCAGGAGAAGATCCATCACATGTGTTGCTTGATTTCCATTTACCCGTGCTGAGCTGCTGCTGTGACTTTCCTGTCTTTGCCAGAGTGTTGCTTCTGCTGTGCCAAATGCATCTTTTCTCCAGGCACCAGAAATGGCCTGACACCTCTCACTTTTCTGGAGGTGCAGAGGGCTGCAATCCTCAGCTCTGCTGCTTTGTGTGAGGGGTTACTTCTGCTTGTGGGGGGATGTGGGCTGCCATCTGCAGTCCTGCTCCCTCCCTTCACATCCTCCTGCTCTCCCTCCCTGCTGTCCTCCATCCCCAAGCCTCTCCTCGGTGCCTGGTCACCAGGAGGGCTCCTGTGCAAGTATCTGGGAGAGGCATTAACTGAGCAAAGGCTCAGCCAGCCAAAGCTGAGCTTACAGCAGGCAGTGGTACGTACAGAGGATGAAGATGTGCTGCAGGCTCTGGAAATGAGAGGTCTCATACTCATTCTGCTTCTTTTTGGCCAGCTCCTGGGTGACCATGCATCTGTCGCAGAGACCTGCTCGCAGCCTGGAGGAAGGGAAACCCACGGCCAGCAGCTTGTTACCACACAGTTCCCATGGAGGAAGTAAGCTCCTGCCCTGCCCACAGAGAAGTGGGAATACCCAGCCCATCACCCAGGACGGGCGAGAGGGACTATCACCCCTGCAGCCCAGCACTGGCCCTTCCACCCTCCCAGATTCAGTCCCACCACCATCAGCTTAGGGAAGCTCCTCTGCATGTGCTCAGACTCCTCCAGCTCTCCCAGCAGCTGAGTATGAGCAATAAAGAGGTTCATGTGCTACATCCCACTCCTGGGAAGACAGCAAACCCCCAAGGTCTCCTCCTAGGAGGGTGCAGTTGCTTCCATCAAGCAGCACCCTATTGAAAAACAAATCCTACCTGTTTTCTAACACCTTTACATTTTCTTTAAGGACCTTTTGCTGTTCCCTTAATTGGTGATTTTTCGCAAACAGCTCTTCAATTCTCTGAGCATCACTAATTGAAGAAACAGAACACACAAAAAAAAGGGGTTATTAGATTTGTCCCCAAAATCTGTGCCTTCATCCATAGTACCCTTTTGCTTGTGTGGCAGAAGGGGAAACAAAAGTGTTAGAGGCAAGGTGCTGCCCTGTGACACTTCCCTTGGAGTTAGCAGCTTGCTTCCTCACAGTTTGTTACTTCCCAAGAGAGTAATCACAGGTTGACACGAGCATCACTTGCCAGTGGGGAGGAAAACGGGAGGTAGGTTGGGATCCCACCAAACCCTCCCTGTGCTGGTGAATTCTGTGGCAAAAAGTCACTAAAAAGTTTGAATTTGCCAGAGCCAGAAAGGCAAGCAGTGCTTTTTAAATCCATCAGTCTTGGAGGAGAACTCAGGAGGTCTGAAAATTTAGCTGTGTAACCACCCCTCCACCCCCTGTCCCACCATGGAGTGAGTGCAGTGCACTCAGCGTTGCTCACCGGCACTTCTCTGTCGTCAGCTCCGTCAGCTTGCTGTGCAGACCTGGAATAATGAACAGAGGCAGAGAGGTGGGTGTTTATTGCCAGTTCCCTGGCGCTCAGAAACAAACTGCAGTGCTGGAATTTCAGGAAGGTGTGTGGCTTTGCAGAAATCTCATCGATTTACAAATGGTATTTCCGAGAAGAAATAACACATTGCATGTGTGAAGCACAACCACAGTTTGATACAGCTGGAAAAGTTGTACAGAATGGGAGCACATTTTGTATTTTGAGTATTTAATGCATCTGCATTTGCCTCCCACCCCCCAAAAGTCTGGTTTAGTTTTGTTTCTGCTTATTTCTTGCTACAGCACACATTTCCCACGTGGGCAGTATTTTATAGCTCTCAGGGTTGGAAAGCATTTTGGAGAATATTTACAGCTGAACAAGAATGGCTTTAGTTGATGGATCTGCAGACGTTACATCCTGTCAAATACATTTTATGCAAAGTAGATGTAAACATGTGGTTTAAATTGCTCAACAGTTTCCTCTAACTCTCACATGGCTTGAAATTACACAAGTGAAGAATGAATTCATAAGCCAGAATCCTCCAAAAGTGCTGATGTTTTGTTCATAATATTGATACTGGGAATTATTCTAATAGGAAAACGATTGTATTTGGCATTTGGTTGCTTAACCTAATGGGTTACATTTTAATAATGTATGACCTGAGGAATAATTTATTCCCTAGAGGAATAAACTATCCAACCTGACTCTAATGTTTTCCTTTAACAGAGCTTCATCTCCTACTGCTTCTGTCTTATAGATTATTGCATCTTTCTGCTTTCCTTTTGATCCTTCAGTATCCAAATCCTTGTTGCTTGGAGCAGATGCCCAGCAGGTGTTTGTGTCACCTCTGCAAACCTCTCAATTCACCTCTAGCACAGACCATGGCAGTGGGAGCAGGAAAGGAGCCAAATCCCCTGTGGCTAATGCTTGGAGCAAGTGGGATTCCTGCATGGACTGAGCACCTCCATGGCTTGCTCCCCAGGAGCATCAGGTGCAGAAATGCCCTCTCTTTTCTGCTCCTCCTCGTCATCCAAAAGTTACTGATTTTCTCAGTAAACCTCATTCTCCACCAGTGAGAGGTACCAAGGTGCCATTAGAGGGTGTGGTCCCGAGGGCCAGGCTGTGACCCCACATCCCAATACATCCCCATGGGTGATGCTTGCTCAGCACTAATTCCCAAAGCTCCACACCTGCTCCTCCTCCCTTCAGTTATTTGAAGCCAAATGGGTCAGGATGGCATTACAAAGAAATGGACCCTATACAGTTTTTGATAAGGCATCTCATATCTCCTTACCTTGGACCTCTTTCTCATGGATTTCCTTGAGCTTGTTCAGGAACTCTGCAAAACTCTCTGTGGTCATGTTCAGGGCTGTGTCCTGCACAAGGATGTCCTTTTGTTTCAAATTATTCAAGTTTCAGCCTAAAATAGAAAGAAAAAGTCCAATAGAAGAGATGTGTCTTGTGCATGTGGTGTTCTGGGAAACATGACAAAGTCCAAAGCTAAGAAGGGAAACCATTTGCTAAACCATGGGATGCATTTTTGTCTACCTTGTCTCAGCTCTGCACACAGCAAAGAGAAAGTTTTGGAAACTGGGAGAACTGAAAACCTAGCTAGAAAATCAGGCTTTTCCTCTGCCTGTTGAGCTGTTCAAATTGCATTTCTCTGGGATGAGGTGGGGAAGGGCATCTTCTCAAGGATAAACTGGGGACTTCAGAACTTATGTCAGGAACACATGAGGACTGAAGGTGGGAAAATTCACAGCAGCTTTGGTTCCTGAGCCTGACGGACCCAGCAGGAGATGAGTCTGTGCATCCCTCCTTCCTCTGGCACCATGCACTGCTTCTACAGAGGTAACACTCAGCCACCCCACTGCCATTGCCCAGGCTTCCTGCACAGCCTCACTGGCTGCATCCTCTTGGAACCCTTCAGAGACACCAAACTGAGAATTTTTCACCCCATTTTACAGAGCAACCAGGAGAGCTGGTGTGCAGAGCCAAGCCCTGCAGCAAGCTGGTGTGGGCACAGCACCTGTGGGGTCCTCCAGTACCACCAAAACCATGCTGGGAGAAGATGGACTTCCACAGCAAGGCATTCAGCACCGTCACCTGGGAACTTCTCCCCTAAAAGTCATGCCGGGTTAGTGAGTCAGTAACCCCAACCCCAACAAAGCACCTGGACTCTGAGCCTTCAACCATGAAGAGATGACCAGGGAGACAATCTCTCCTCTGTTGCTGGAAAGTGAAGAGTGGGCTGGGAGCTGGGTTTGCAGTCACACAGCTGCATGGGGAAGTTCTCCACTGAGTTCCAGCACTATCCCAGCCCGGCTCTCTGCCGGCAGCCCGCCCGTGCCTTTATCTGCATGCAGAGCAGAGGTGTGCCAGATTGCCTGCATATGCAAGATGTGGGCATGCAGAGCTGGAAGAAGAAAGTTTCCCCTAAAGCATCTGATTTTCAAAAGAAATGAGGCACGCGCCAGCAAGCACAAGCAGGGAGCTCTGCTCGCGTGCTCTCGGCACGCTCGGATCAGCGGGGCAGCTGCCTAAACATGAACCATCCCAGAGTCACTTCGTTTGGCATTCGAGCAAATCTGGTACAAAGAGAGCAGAGATTTCGCTCTCTGTGAAAAAATTAAAACTATTCATTGCTCCCACTTCCCTGGGCATAACCCACATTTCCCAGGGCTGAATGATCTATCCCAGTAAATAAAAGCTACCCAAGGAATGGTGTGTCTTGTCACAGCTCATGCAGCTCGGGATGGGCCACTGTGAAAAGGGATTGGGAACGGATCTTTGCTACTCAGCTCCAAGAGCCACAGCTGAATAACCAGGCAGGAGAAATAACACCTGGCTCTACTGCAAAATAGAAAAACCCCAACCCCCTGCTACTCATGGATCACTGAGTCCTAAAATTTACTCTGCCCTGGACACAGCACCTCCCCAGGGCTGAAGGGAAGGTTGTGAGACCCACCACTGCTGCCACAGGACTGACACCTCAAGTGCTGGCTAGGAAGGCTCCAAAGTGTTCAGGCATTAATTCCCATTGCATTCCCTAGTGCTGTAATCTGGGAAGGGATCGCAATTGGGAGCAGAGCCAGAGGTGGCTCCATGAGCTCCCTACTCTGCTTGCTGGGCTGGATCAGCCCCTGCCCACCTCAGTGCTGCCCTTTCCCATAGGCTGGTGTCTCCAAGGGCTGAACCCAGCATTTCAGGACACAGGGCTCCAGCTGGGACATCCTGGGAAGGTGACACCCTGCCTGGGACTGGTGCCAGCCTGCGGTTCAGGGAGGTAGGGCTGGGCTGGGCTGTGGCAGGAGGTGGAGGGCGCGGGGGCAGCCCAGGTGCTCGGTGCCAGATCCGGATCCCTGCAGCTGTGACTCAGCGCTGCGGGCAGAGCCCGGCACATCAGGATTTGGGGCTGGGGTGTGGGCAGCAGCTTCGCCTCCCATGCACGGCTGCCGTGCCACCAGCACTGGGGTTCACTCCTGGTTTTCTTTTCCTCAGAACCCTCAGGTGGGCAGAGACCTGTGACCTGCTGCAGATCCAATCCAAAATTGCTGGTTTTGGTGCTTTTGAGATACCAGCACCCATCCCTGCCTGCAGATGGGATGGCCACTCTGCAGCAAACCTGGGGAGGACTTTGGGGCTCTGGTCTGCGCACACACACAGAGATCCTGCATGAGTGTCGCTCCGCATGTCTGTACTCAGTGTTCAGCCTTTTGCTGCAGCAGAGCAACCCCACAGACAGCCCATGCTCTCTGAGGGGTTCAGCTTTGCTCCCTCCTCACCCCATGTGGATTGGCCAAGGCGTGAAGCCACAGCCCCCCACTCTCCTGTCCTGCTCCAGAGGATTTATTGAAGGAGATTTATTGATGAAGCCCAGACCACAGAGTCCCTCAGTGTGGAGCTTGTTCCCTGAGACAGGGATTTCATTTACTGCCTGAGCCCTTTCCAGAGCTGTCACTGTGATATACACCCAGCGGTGCCGGATGTGGCCGCTGGAGCAGCCCTTTGGTGTTCTGGCAGGGCCGGGTGTATTTCAAAGTGACAGGTGCTCTCTGCAAACAGAGCCCCAGTGTCAGGGACCAAAGGCAAACTCCTCATCCAGCCCTTAAATCTGGAGGGTTTGGAAAACCCAGGACCCGGGGCAGGGCAGTTGTTGAGTGCCGTGGCTTTGCTCACCTGCTCTCCTCATCTCTTGATGCTCAGCTCAGGGCAGGACAAGGGGTCCAGGTTGGTGCACAGGGTCCCCTGGGATGTCAGCTCTCATGCACGAGTCTGGAGCAGCACCAGGCATTGCCTGGGTACTGATGGCATCACTCCTTGGGGTGGGATGCTCACGGCTGGGGAAAGGAAAAGGAGCAGGGAGGTTATTTTCTATCCTATCTGAGGGGGCTTGGGAAAGGATGGACTCAGACAGCTGGGTCTGGCAGCACAGCTGTCCCCCTGTCCCTGGTCCCCAGGGGGTTCCTGGCCCCTCAGTACCACTCCAGCACTGCCTGGCACACTCATAGTGAGCCACAGAACATCCCCACCCTCAACATGGTCTCCTTTCAGAAGGATAAAACAGCTCATTAGCTAAATGAGCTTAAGCCTTAAAAATAATAATAATAAAAAAAGCAGGACTGTGACATTCTGACACTCTGGGATCAGTGAAGCTTAATGGATTTACCACCAGATATTTCCCCATCAGCCTGTTCAGCTCCAGGCTTGGATTGATGTCATACAACTACCACTGGGTGAGTGCCGGGCAGAGATGATTTGACCAGCCAAACTTTCTTTCCTTGGCTACCCTACTATGTTCCTGGTCTAATTTTAGAATTATAAAACAAATTTATACTCTGAAAAACTGCCTGATCACTCGTGGAAAATCTGCAGTGCCAGGAATATTTCACAGGCCAGCATGGAGCTAATGCTCTTTGTTGATGTACTGTGAGCTTGGCAGTTAGAAGAGCACTTTTTTGTGTGTTGAGGGTTTCTTTTTCCTGCTGGGTATTTATTTATTTGCATGACTTAACATAGCACAGGCTGTCCTAAAATGGAGCCCAGTGCCTGCTTTCCACTACAGTGGGTTTGCTGTGGGTGCTCTACAGGGGCTGGCAGATTGCAAAATTACCCCCCAACAGGTGAGACAGGAGGAGCAGCCTTGGCTCTTGCCTCTCCAGGGAGGAGGATTCAGTGCCTTCCTCCACCTCGCACAACCTGAAAATCCTCCCCTAAGCAGGGCAGCTGCTCCGTGCTGCTCTGCCAGCCCAGGGGCAGGTTTGCAGCAAGCTCTCACTGCAGATACCCAGCCCCAGGGTCGCCTCTGCTTGGGGTCCCACTCCGGGTGATGTGGAGCTACAACTGGGCTGTGGTCAGCCTCCGTGGCCCCTTGGGTTTGCTGGGGACTGGTGCTGGTCACAGCCCCCTGAACAAGTTAAACGGGACCGGCAGCACCAGGGAGATGCTGCCCCTGCTCACATGTGCACAGACGTGTCCCATTGCAGGGAGAGGAAAACAGCAGCGAGTCCTCCAAGATAAAGCTCCAGCCTCAAGTCCCAACCTGCACACTGATTTACTTCTACCCCATAAAGCCTCTGTTGCCATAATACAGCACAGCCCCGGCGATCACAAACCCAGCAGCTCAATTTCTCCCCCAGCACCCCAGCCCTACGGAGGCAGCTCCTGTTTGGCAGCCACCAAAGCATTGGGGGTTTTCTTTCATTCCCTCGTATCTGCTTGAGAGTTCCTGTTTTCCCTGGGAACTGAGACATCCCTCCTCCCAATAGAGAGTCTTTGCTGCCTTGGACTTGCAGGATCACTAAAACAGGAGCTGCTGGTCCTCTGTAATATTTGGGAATAGCCAGGAAAGGGATTTTGGCTTTTATATAGGCAACTGAGTAGTTTGGAGGGCTCTTCTTGCACTGTACCCCTCTGGGAGGGAGGTTTTTTCTTCCACTCCCCAGATCCTGCTGCTTTGCTGGGGCTTAGCATTAAATTTTTAACTTAACACTAAGTATTTGTTCTTCTCCTCACTTGAGGAGGAATGACATTTGGACCCAATAAACACGCCATGATGCTCCACAAAGCATGGTGGGCTTTGGACAGATCTGTGGACAAGCTTGTCTGCCCGCACAAGGATTCAGGTGATTAAAAGTGGCCACTTATCTGCCTGTGCATCTCGGGGTAACCACAGCTTCTATAAACATTATTTAATTAACACCTCAAAATGCTTTGGGAAATGGGTAATGAAGCATTATCACATTTTTCGGTGGTTTAATTGAGAAGTGGTGAGGCTCAGGGAATAGCTCAAGGCCCCGTTGGGAGCAGAGACACGTGGTCACCGCCTCCACCAGACCAGCCAACACACTCCCACTGTCTTCCCCAGCCCCAGAGCCCTTGGCTGGGGAAAGTGGGGGGTAAATACCCAGGGAATCTCTGATAGAAGGTGGTATCACCCCACAGTTTCCTTGTCATCTAGTTACACTGCACATGGCAGCTGGAAAGAATCTCAGTCTCACTGTCTTCTCTGTGGCAGAAGACCCCCACATATCTTAGAGCCCTTACTGCTCCTGGCATGGGGAATTCATCATTCCTGGTCCTGTGTGGGGTGAGAGGTAAGAATTTCCACTGCAATAATGCTTCATAAACTGGCAAACCCTGCTCCTGCTGTGCCAGGGGGTGCATGGGCACCCTGAGTTAAGCTAATGGCTATGTAAATGAAAAGAACATATTTCTTTCCCCTGGATATGGTGCAGGTGAGGAAGTCTGACTGAATTAGTTTTTGTCTTCAGCACTGCTCAACAAAGGGGTAATGTGCTAGGAAGAGTCAGTCCTGCAAAACCATCCTGGGTGTTTAGCCCTGCTGCAGCACCAAGGATGGGTCCTCTCTTACCAGCTCAGCCCCACATTGTGTCACCCAACAGATGGGACAGACACAGTTAGGCATTTTTATGGTCTGAGACATTTCTGTCCCAAATGCCTGGTGACACATTGGTGTTGGGAACACTTTGCTGCCCAGGCAGTTTTGAATCAATACTGTGCATCAGTGACCTCTATCCTCCGCTGCAGCCATGGGAGGATCTGTGGTCATCTCCCCTGTAAGACCTCTCAGAATATTCCCCATTGTAGGACTGTCCCAGCAGAAGGAACAAGGAACAGGCAATGGGGACAGTTCAACCCGCAGCAACAAATGCCTGTGCAGGGAAGCAGCATGTGTGGACACAGCTTCTCCCCTGCAGCAATCCCACCATCACTTCCTTCCTCCAGCATTGAAAGCAGGGAGGAGGGACAACAGCCCTCAGTAGCATTACACTTTGTGCCTGGGGCTGCTGGGAGCCCCAAAGAGCTCTAGCCTTGCTGAACACTTGCACTGCCTGAAGGAACATATCTGGACAACCCAGGAGGGCACTGTCAGGATGACCCACGAGGGATACAACAGGGATGGAGGTGGGGGACAGAGGGCCACCTCGCTCAGATAACAGGGCTCACCACAGCCCAGCTCCAAACTGCCACTGGGGAAAAAAGGAGCAAATTTGTTCTTAGCCTTGGCAAGAGAGATGTGGTCAATTCAGGGGGTGAAATGGGGTGGGAAGGACGTCCCACAACCTCATTGAAAGTTATTTACTGCTGAGCACACACATGGTCTGGTGTAGCCCAGTGCTCCCTGAGAAGGTGCATGGAAGGTGGCTCAGGTGTGAAAGGGGGTGATGCCCCTCCAGTGCCCAGCGCAGGCGAGCAGTGCTGCCCACCCAGGACGGGCACCCCTGCCAGCCCACACGCTCCCACAGGGCACCCCAGAGGGCTTTGGCTCTGCTCACAGCACGGCTGTCACACAGCCTGCATGTTTGCTCGGGGAAGGCTTTGATGGTCCCCGCTCGCTAAATGCAAACGCGACGAGGTTCTCTGGTACTCACATAAACCCTCACACCCGCAAATTGCTCTGACCCTCCGCGGCTGTTTCGCTCCACCCGAGCCAGAGCTGGATGCCATTTCTCTGCATTTTGGATTGCAGGGAAAAGTTTTTGTTAAGAGGAAGGGAGAGCCCCGGGGTCCCGGCTGGGCAGTGGCCGCACAGCCCCGGTGGGCTCAGCTCTGCTCCCCACCGACCCCGCACCCCTGCAGAGGCAGAGCCACCACTCTGTCACAAACCATCGCCTCCCCAGCTGCTAGAGAAATCCAAATTTCCTCCGCGAACTCCGAGAGGATACAGAAAAGCAAGCAAACCTGTGACACGGCAGCTTCTGCTCATCAGATGGGAGCTGGACCCGGCTCCATCTGCCAGCACCAAGTTACGGCTCTCCCGGCGCTCTGCTGGGCTAATTTTGGGCAATTCTCTGTGTGTGGCTCCCTTCCCAGCTACGTAACACTGCCCAGGATGCCAGGGGGCAGATACAAATCAGTGCAAGCACAATACTCACACTGGGGGACTGTGTCTGCGCCTTCCTCCACTCCTCGAACTCAGTTAGGTGGTGATCAGGAGACGGTCATCTGGGACACAGGAGACAGGAGTGAGCAGTGTGGGTGAACTTGCACAGACAATAAGCCATAATTTTTCTTTGCAGTCTGACTGGCTCTACTGGTTTGCGTTTCTTTGCCCCAGCAGCAGAAAGGAGGCTCAGCTTAACTAAAGTTGTCTAACAAGTTCTGCTATAGTACAAAAAGTGGCAAGACCAGTATGGTGAGAACCCAGATAGAGATTTGATTGTTTTCCCATAATTACAGCTCAACCTGTGCTGTTGGTTGAAGTCAATCACATTAGCAAAAAGACCCTTTTAAATAATTCATCCACCATTAAGATTTTTTTTTTTTATGTATAACTTGGCATTTTCTGAGAGGAAGAGGAAAAGAAAAATAGAATGTCACAGCAACAGTGCCCAACTAAACTAGAGTGGCACAGCCCAGAGCACACAACAGACCCCAATCCAGGCCCTTGGGAGAGGGGAAGGGATGTGCCCAAACTGACACAAATGGTTGTTTACAAGTGCAGGATGAAAGCCCGTGGTCCTGAACTGTCTTTTGGGGACACCTTGCAATGTCTGGGGATGCTTTGGGGACCAGTGAAGAAAGGCTGGGTGCTGATCTTGGCCAGCAGCCCTGGATTAGCCAAGGTTGCTTCCCAGCTCCAGCTGCTGACATAAGCAGCTTCCACCCAAACTGTGGGCTGGTGGAGCTGAAGGCAAAATGGACACTTCCTGAGCCTTTGAAGTGCAACTACTTCAGCATCTCCTGGGGAAAATGCTGGCATGGATTTCCCTGCTCAGATTGGGCAGGAACAGCCTTCCCCCGCATTGTTAGAGACAGCAGCAGCACCCAGGCACTGTGAAATGAGAGCAAGGGATGCACTTGCTCCCCATCAGCATGGCACTGATAAAAAGCAAGAAGTTGTTGCCTACATATCTGGGACCCAGACAGCACATCCTGCTTGGCTGAAAGTTGCCTGGTGAGCATGGAGCCTGCTGTGCTGGCACAGCCACCTCCGAGTGCAGCTCCATGCTCGGGAGGGACGCGTCCCTGTTGCTTAACAGGACACGTAAGCTGGGGAGGGTGATTTACATGTGATATTTCCAGAGCCAGTGAATAGGGAGAGCTCCTGTGGAAGGGGATTTTGAGCACTGAGGCTGAGCTGCTTTTCCTCTAAGTCATTCTGCACATCCCCAGAGCTTGGTGCCCAACCAACAGTTCAGACCCTCAGCTGGTATAGAGTTCCATCCATCCACCAGTAGGATATCACCATGCTGCCTTACACCCCAGCTGCTGGTCAGTGGAGCGCTGAGCATCCTTGGCAGTGTTTCCCTGGAGCAGCCACATCACCCATGTACAGCTCTGCTGCCAAACAGTGGCTTCGAGCTTTGCTCCCCATGCACGGACAGGTCGGGCAGGTGGGAGCAGCTGGGGCTGCCAGGAATGCAGCTGCACACCCATGCTATGGAAATGGGTGGCAGGTAAACAAGCAGCTGCTCGGGAAGCCACGGTCCTGGGCAGACCTGTAGGGACTGTTTAGTGATTGCTCTACGTGCATGAAATTCCTGACTCATTCCTCTGCAAGAGGGACAGAGCAAAGGGCTAAGGGGGGCATTTTCCATCCAAGGCTTATGAGCCACCTGCGATGGGCAGAGGGAAGCTCTTGGCCTCTGTATTCCCTTTCTCTTTCTTATTGGGCTTTTCGTTTTATTGATGGATACAACAATTAGAGATTGATTGTTTGATATGGTCTGGTACCTCAGGCTGATATTTGTGGTGGTGGAGCTAAGGGAAACCACACAGAAGAAAGGGCCTTGCTCAGACCAACCTGGCGACATCATGGGAGGGGCAGTGGGGTAACAGGGAGATGTGGAGCTTGGGGAGATCACCTGCAGCAGCCAGACCTCCAAGCAGTGATGGTGAGACACATGGCACGAGCCAAGGGGGCACCAACACCATCCCATTATTGCCTCTGATAGTTCAGTGACTGCTTTATCTGCTGCATCGCCCCCAGGGCATTGGGAAGGCAAACACCAAAAGGTGGGATTAATGGTAGTGGCTGCTTGTGGGAACAAGGTGGCTCGAGGCAGAAGCAGCTGTCTGGAAGCATTGCTCTGGTGCAGGAGCAAGGATGGACATCTCTGGGAAGCATCTCCCTATAACCTCCACCTTGTCTCACAGGTGTCTACTGGTGATCATGCAGATTGCTCAAAGGAACCAAAGATCACTCTGCCTCCAGGCTGAAAAGCCAGAATATCTGGACAGTACATCAGTTTCTTTACAACTAGGAACTTAAATAAAAATTAAAAAGTAATTCCCAAAGCTGTTATTTTCCTATAGCTTTGAACTCTATCTAAAGAGGACCAAGAGAGGGGAATTAACCCCACTCTCCTGCTAACAGAGAAAGCAAGCCTCACAGTTTTCTCATCACCTTTTTGTACCAGAGGGCCTGATTACACATGAGAAAAGAACAAGTTAATTGGTCTGAAAGCACCAGCTCAATATATGTAATAGGGGAACTGTTCTGATGGTGGGAAAATCCATCCCCAGAGTTGATTTATACTGACACCCACCCAAAAGCAAAGGATAACAGAGAGTTAGGCTTTCAGGGAAAGCTGGTCACCAAAAATAACATCTATTATGGACACAGCTTATCCTCCACTCTACAAGATCAATAGAATGGGAAAAAATTCCCCTATTTTGTGAAAGAAGGTACATTATTTGCTCACCGCAGGAGACTAAAGACATCCAGCAGAGATGCTCCCCATGGGCTGGGCTGCAGCACCTGAGCATGGAGCAGGGCAGAGCTGGAGATCACCTGCAGGTTCATGTAGGAGCCCAGGCAACAAGGTGATTTCATAGTGACACAGCCAGAGCTGGAGACCAGCATCCTGCAACATCACTGGAACAGGGGTTGGTAGCCTCCTGCTGGGCTACAATGAGCTCCTGGGCCATGGATGTGGGTGGAGCCTCCAGGTGAGGATGCTCAGGGCTGTTAAAGTGCATTAGGGTGCTGACAAAAACATCTCTACATCAGTAGCATAATTTACAGATGTGAGAGATCAGGCAAATGGGTTCTCTGGGCAACATGTGCCAGTGACTCCCCACTCTCATAGTGAAAAATTTCTTCCTAATATCTAACCTAACCATGCCCTCTGTCAGTTTGAAGCCATTCCCCCTTGTCCCATCACTCATCACATATCAGCCTGAGGGCACTTCAGAGCTTGATCCTCTTGAGCTTTTCATCAATCCCCATCAGAGCAAACCCACCAACTGATGCTCAGAGCTCCCGTCGCAAGAACAAGCAGAAGGGAGCAGCATCACTGGGCTCATTTCAGCAGGACACTGCTTTGCAGCAGACACCCAGAAACAAAGGCAAAATATAAAGGGGAGGTAGATCAGTGTTGCCAGGCGGGTGCTGCAATGAGAGAATGAAATGTGCCCTGGATAAGCCGCCCCATCCTGCCAGCACTGCCGAGCTGTGGCAGGGCAGCACCCAGAGCACACAGCACACACTGAGAAGGCAGCGCACACATAGCAGGCAGCTTCCACCAGAGGCTGCTCTCTGGCTTTGAAACACGTCCATTGCCTGCAGCTGCCTGAGCGGGACACAGCTCCGGGACATCGCCTGGGGCAGGATTTGGGAGCCCACAAGCTTGGGGCGGGGGGTCCTGTCACACTGGGAAGTGCTGGCTGCTGGACCTAGCAGATGGAGCATCATCACCTGCAGGACAAGGGCAAGGAGCTTGCTGGTTGCTTTTCTCACCCTGGAAGGGTGGAAAGGGTCTGTAAAAGTGGGATAAGGAGAGGCTAAGCAAAACCAGCTTTATGATGCTATATGCATTTAAATAAAATGAGAAAAGCATCCTGTCTTTGTGAGCTGTGGTGGCACCACTTCACTCTGCATTTGTGTGAGGTGGCAGTGGGTGGCACAGGGTGCAGGTGAGAGAGAGCTGCCTTAACACTGGAGGAAACTCTCAGATCTGACATCTTCATGAAAAAACATACCTTAAATTTACATGGCTAGAAGATATAATACCAGATCAGCAGGGAGAAGGGCAGCCAGAGTGTGTTTTCTCTCGACTGGAAGGAGAAGCAGATGAGTCCTTTCCACTCTGGCTCAGTTTTCCTTTGCCTTCTCGAACCTGCACCATCTGGGCTGCAAACGCTCTGGGTGTGCAGCTCTTGCCTTCCAAGGTGCTGGAAACGTGCAGGAGAGTACAAAGACATCAGAAAAGTGGGTGACAGCTGTTCTCAATGAAGTGCAAAAAGATGATTTGAAGGTAGCTGTCAATGTCAGGCTTTGGCACAACTTGTCTAGTCAGGAAACACGTTGTAAGTTTTTGTGATCCCACCTAAATTCACCTGTTCCTATTGCTGTTGCTCATATTTTCCCAATAGCCCAAGGTTTAAATATTTTATACTCCAAAAAACCAGTCTGGCTCTGTGGATGGCATGGCTTGCAGAGCTCAGGGTGCCTGGCTCTATGCTGAGGAGGGTGAGGGGTGGGTGGGTTAGAAGTTATTCCCCTCTCTCTCAGTGAATCAGCCTGTTGAAATGAACATTTCTTAAGCTTTATGAAAATGTCCTCTTACTGCCTCATTCATCTTCATGCCACCCCGCAGTCAGCAGCGGCTTCGCTCAGGCTGGGGAAACACAAACAGGCTGCACTGCTGGGGTTCTCCCCCCCTCCCACCTCTGCCTTCCCCCCCTTCTGCAAGATTAATGCAATTAGGGGGGTTTTTTTTAACCATTTCTTCACTAACATGAAAACACATATGCAGTGTTCACAGCCAACTTCCATTGCCCAGGGATGGAGAAGAGCCAGGCAGCCCCTCTTCCAACTTTTGTTCCCATCCAAGCTGTACCAGGATGCTGATCTTGCCCAAAATTAATTAATTAATTAATTAATTAATTAATTTATTTTAAATGGGGAGAAGGGATCCAAGTCCATTTTCAGCTGGTTTCCACCTGGCTAAACCAAGGAGGACCCTGCTGTCCTCTGACGTGTTTTGGCTCTCTTTTAAGCAGTCATGACCCATATTTTGAGAAACTCTGCACTTAACAATCCTTCCTATCTCTTACTGCTCCATCTCTGCTCTCCCTCCTACAATATCCATTTTCCCTTGCCCCTCCCTCCTCCCCCAGCCAAAAAGAAATAAAAAATTAAGTGTGAATTTCAGAGCAAAATATGCCTTCAATGTTTTTTTACACAGATACTGAGAAGTGAAGGAAAAACCTTGCCCGTAAATTATAGTCCCATGAAAATGGCTCCAATTGCACAGTTTGGCAAATTATAGAAGATGCAAATGTCAATCGAAGAAACTTTGGCAGTAAATATTTTTCACAACTGCCTCATTAGCAAAGCTTGTCATTGGAAAGGCTCCTGCTCCTGAGAGCTGGGGAAGGTTGACAGCTCTTGGGCTTTAAATGGTTTATCCATAACACACAACTATGTCATTTATTCCTCTGTAATTAATTAATCAATAATATCTCAGTTTTAAAGACAAGAAAACTTATTTTGAACTCTATTTCTGGCCCAGGCCCTTGGAAAGAAAGATGCTTCATAATTCTCCTTGGCTCTCCTTGATGTATTATCTCCAGTGTGGCAGCACCTGAATACCCAACATACAAACCCAGAATGTGCCAAAGTTGGGTTTTTTCTCTGTTTCCATCCCTTATTTCCCATGATGGAAAACAATCAGCAAAGTGATCGCACCACAATAAAAGTCACAAAGAGGTGGCTTGCCTGAGTCCAGTTAAAGTGGAAAAAGTGAATGTCAAACCAGCTGTGGAGCATCCAGTGCCACTAATCCATCATTGGTTTCTCATCAGTCTCTGATTATATAATAATTTTTTAGGAAAAAAAAAGAACATAGAAAACCTAATTCTTTGGTTTGCAGTAGTGGCTGATCAACTTTTAGGCAATAAACAGTAGCTGTCCACCAAGTTAGGCTGCAAAACCCCCTCTGCTCTCAGATGCCTCCCTGGTGTGACACTCAGAGTGTGACATATGCAGTTGTGCAGTGCACAGCTCGAGCTGTGCCAGCCCAGGATTTATGTCCCTTCCTCCTGAGCACAAATAAAGACAACATCATCCAGTGTATTTACGAGGACCTCTGCAAAATCCGCCTCCAAGTGTGAAAACTCCTTGGGGAACAGTGGTGGATTTGGGCCAAATTCTCCCTCACTGTGCCAAGGGCTGTGTCCAGTTCACAACCCTCCAGACGTGGTTTTTGCAGGGTCCCCTTGCCCATCTCACCCCCTTGCCTTGATGTCAGATGGTATAGAACAAGTGTGCCTGGCACACGAGGGTGGCTGGGGGATGGCTCCTGCAAAGCCTCCCTCTCCCCCACATCTCAGCAGAGGACTCCAAGCACACCCACCCCAGCCAGACCGCTGCAGCCACGCACTGCCAGCTCCTCCCCAGGAGCCCCGTCCAGCGTGCAATTCCTTTTGGGAAGTATTTTAGCACATTCCTCTCCATCACTCGTTAAAAGCAACACCCCTTCCCTGCTCTTTGCAGAAATGGACATGCACATAAAACCTGGGGGTGAAGGGCTTCACTGCCTGCCCCCACACTGGTCCGGCTGCTCCCAGCTCTGTGATTTATGCCTTGATTTGCGAATGCCTCTTCCTGCCAGGTGATCACATGGGCCCTTGCCTGCACATTATTTTTGCATTTGCTTTTGCTTCCCTTTCCTCCACACTCTCCACCCTCAAAATGGTTTTCATTTTTATTAAAGCAATTTATTTTTGCCGTTGCCAAAGGCTTATCAGGTTCGGTGTACGTTCAGACAAGTTGTGCCTGGTGATTTTGGAGGTGGGGGGGTATGTTTGGGGGGAAGAAAATGAATGAAAGCATCTCCATAAAGGCGGTTGAGCAGGGCTGGAGCAAGCGTGGCCAGGCTCCAGCACCAAGATTTCAGCTCCAGTCAAAGGTGGAGGTCAGGAGCAAGACAGCCTACATGTTGCTGGGGAGGACCAGAAAAGGGACAAAGGGAATGGGAAAGATATTTCCACACCCTTGAGCTATTTGCCATATGGCCACTGCCAATCCAGAGTGTAGAGAGGCGTCTCTCCTCCCTCAAAGGTATGTTAATGAGTGTCCTGTTAAGAAACTCCTTGGAAACTTCAAGGGAAGACAAATCCTCTTGGTTGATAAATTAATTTTCTCCCTTTGCTTGACCCGTTCGTCTGTGCTGCCAGCAACATTCCCATTAGCCTCGTCAGAGTTTGCCAACATTTGCTGAGATCCAAGACCCATAGAAATCCACTGGAGCCTTTCCATGGATGTCAAGGAGCTTTGGGTCAAGTCTTCTGCCTGCGGGATGAGGCTTGGGGTATGCGCGTTGGCTGCCTGTGCGGAGCCTGCCGGTGAGTGATGAGCTGTTGAACAATGTCTTCATCTCTGGGCAGGGCTGGGAGGAGGGATGGGGATGCTAACTGGAACCAGCCTGGAATGAAGTCATTTGTTTCACCACGCTGTTTCCCTTCTCCTGAAGGTTCCCAGGGAGGGAAGTGAAACTCACAGGCAGCGATGTCTGCAAAAACCCAAGGCTCTTCTCTCATGGTGTTGAAGCTTCACAGCCCTGGAAGAGCTGTTCAGTCTCTGAGGGTGTCACCCACCTCCAAGGATCACACTGGTCCCACCACAACAGACCTCCCACCTCTGCTTTCCTGCAAACAAAATGGCTCTGCTGGGAAAGGGCTGTGGCAGATGCCAGCAGCTGCCAGAGGCTGCCCTGTCCCTGTTCCTATCCCTGGCCCTGGCCAAAGACAGTGAAATATCTTCAAACTGGCAGTTTCCGAGCACTCCTAGTGAGGCAGCTAAACATGGGTTTTATCAGCATATGAGAGCTTGCAAAGATAACACTTCAGAGAAAACACGTTTTAAATATACCTTTAAAAGCTTTAAAATGTAATTCCATAAATGTTTGTGTTACTCGGGCAAGAGATAAAGCCAAGTGGTGTGACTGAACTGTAGTGGGGCTCAATACCTGCACACTTCCCTTATGTCTCTATCAGATGAATGGTTCACTTATTAATCCATACCTGGGTGTAGTAGAGCCCTTTCCTTTCTCAATAATCTTTTTCCCCCATCTCTGTGTGCTGGCCACTTTGCTGCTCTGCCAGGACCCAGGTGTGGGTATAAATCCCAGCAGGAGCGTGGTGGCTGTGCAGGCTCTGGTTTGATGCAGAGACTCTGTCCCTGCAGCTTCACCCCACTCCTGAAGATTAACTGAAGAAACAAAGTTGTAGAGAAATAACTAAAGGCGATTTTCACTTAATTGGTGATGCTGACCCCACTGGTTTGGAAGTGGTTTATCCCTTTTTCCTCTGCTGTTGATGGATCAGGACTGTGATGTCTCCCTGTCCCAAAGGATGGACTGCAGTGGACATAATTAGATATTCAGGTAGATCTAGATTAAGTATTAGGAAGAAATTCTTCATTGTGAGCATGGTTAGACACTGGAACAGGCTGCCCAGAGAAACTGTGGATGCCCCACCCCTGGAAGTGTCCAAGGCCTGGTTGGATGGTGCTTGGAGCAACCTGGGCTAGTGGAAGGTGTTCTTGCCCGAGGCAGGGAGTGGAATGAGATGAGCTTAAAGGTCCTTCCAACCCAAACCAGTCTGTGATTCTATGATATTTCAACATTATAAAATTTCCAGGAAAGATTTCTAACATCCAAGGACTGTGGAGCTGTGGGGTACAAATACCCCATTTTCAGTTTTCTTTGTTTGCATTAAAGAAAAAAAGATAATCCAAAAGGCAGGACTGAAGCAGTTCATGCAAAATCCTGAATTTAAATCCTTCACAACACTGTGGTCAAACGAAAATGACTCACACTAACACACATCCAGAGAGACTTTGCCTTGCCTGGGGCAGGAGGGAAGGAAATCCCTGAAATCTCCGCTTTTCCATGAGAGAGCTCTGCTCTGCTGTCACTGCAGGCAGCTGGTGGCATTACCGTGGGTACATGGGGTTGTGAATCTGGGAGGGAGAGACTAATATAGTTTTCCAATTAATTTCCCTGCAGCTTGTTTGGTCCCTGTGATGCTCAGTGGGGAAGATGGCACACTGTTCATCGGGCTGATGCAGAGCAGCAGAGCGAAGCATCTCACCAACACCTTTGAAAATGTTGAGCCTTGTGAGCATCAATCCCAAAAAGCTATTTTAGGAAGTGAGTCTGTCCATGCTGGCACACGTGCAGCCCTCCAGCTGTCGGGGCTGGCAGCGAGATTTGGCCATTAGGGGAAGATTTTGTGCCTATTCACCCAATCTATCCTTGAGTTGGGCTCAGCAGCTTCCCTGAAGCTCAGTGTGGGGGGATCTGCCCAGGGTCACCAGTGAGTGGTGGCAAATATGAGCCAAGTACAGGGACTTATCTCTGAGGGGCTACACAGCCTCTCAGGTTTTTTTCCTATGTGAAAAGTGGAAATGAGGCCAGAAGTTTTCCAGCAGAACTTGCAGCCCTCACCCAAGGGCAGGTCCCTGGCAGCACTAATAATCCAGGAGTGGAAATCCATGGTGGTGCAAATGCAGAACAAATTGATCCAAACTCTTGCCTGATGGACAAAAGATTCCTGGGACATCACTCAGTGCCCTTAGTCTTAAATAGTTAACATTATTCTTAAGGTGTTTTCTTCTTTAACCCCCCACATGCACCTCTCTCTGTGTCTAACCTATGCAGGCCACTTTTCTATTCTCTTCTTTCTCCCAAAACAAAACCCTCTGGATTTCTTTGGATTTCAGAAAGCAAGAGCTTGAATATTTGGTTTTGATCCAGAATCACTTCACTTACTCTAAGCTAAAGCAAAGGCATTTGCAATTTTTTAGCACTACATAGTGCAGAAAGATGTCTAGAGAAAGGGGAGGTGAGGAGTGGTCCAGGGTGTGCCACATCACTGGAACCTTGTCCTGTTGGAACCACCACCAGGACCCAACAACCCCAGCAAAGACCACAGGTTTTCCCCATAAACCCCACTAAGTCTGAAGGGCACCTCGATGATGATGTGATTTGCAGGGAAGGCTGCTCCACCCTGCAGAAAGTGTCTCTGGAAGCCCTGTGGCCGAGGGATGGCAGCTGGGAGCCACCCACCCGCTGGGCTGGAGATAGAAATCAGCAGTCAACACAGATGAAGGATGGCAGAGGGAGAAATCCTGTGTTTTCTCTCAAGGAGATGTTTTCTCTTCTTTATCTAGTGCACAAGCTATCTAGGCTGTGTGTATGTTTAGCTGTCAGTGCCTGGGACACTTAACATATTCCCTTCTGCTAAGCATCCCAGGGCAATCCCAGAAAAGGCAATGGCTGTAGCAGCACCTTCAGCAGCTCCCATCCTTCTCCAAAAGTCACTTTTGAAGCCCAGTTCTGCTCTTGCCTAAGGGCTGCTCTTGATCCTGGTGCTCAGGATGAATCCTCAGCTTGTGGGGCTGACAGGTCAGTGCCACAGCTTGGTAAACTCAAGTCATTAATGGTAAATAAAGGCTTAGTCATTTGTGTAATCTTTCTTAATTACCAAAGAAAAGCAACTAGTCTGAGACCACCCAGAGGGTCTGGTGTCAAACTCTTCTCCCCATGGTGATTGATGCTGGGTCCCCAAAATTCAAATTGATAGCAGCATGTTGAGTGAATGCTGATGGGCAGGAAAGGGCATCCTGGAAGGTACATGTCAACGTGGGGCTTTGTTTTCAGCCTGGAGCAGCTCAGTCCATGGCTGTGACTGGTTTCTACCAGGGCAGTCCATCATGTTCATGTGAAGGAAAATTGAATTACCACATTAAAATACCTCCCTATTATATTTGTTCCTCTTCTTTCAAGATACCTAAAGTTGCAAAGAAGCAACTTCTTTCTTTCATTTTACCTGACTGTTACATGCTTTTCTTCCTACAAGACTCAAGTGCTGTCCAGGGGTATGGCCCAGGTTTTCAGATCTCTGTGCCCATTGAGTTCTCAGTGGAAATGAGGGACAGATTTGTTTAGCTGTGTGACATCTTTGCAGCATGAATTGCCTCATGTTTTACAGTGCTGACTTGCTGTGCATGCACGCTAGCACTGATAATTTTTTGGCTAACAGTGGTATTAAATCATCAAATAAAAACTAATGAAGGAGAGAGCCAGAAGATGTGATGATGATGAGGGGGAGGAATTCAGAGTAGCAGAGAGGCCCAGCCTTCATGCATCCAGGACTGCTGAATTTATGTGTGTGTTAATTAACATTTTGATTCATTAAGCGTGGCTCATTGTAGGGGTTCATTGATGAGAAGGCAATTTAGGAGCTGGTGCCAAGCAGAAGGAAGTTTCTCCATCTCCCATTGTCCCCTGTTTGTGCTGGTGTAGGATAGAAGTGTCTCTTAATCTTAAATGGAAATAAAAAGAGGTGCAAATGGGCATGTTTGAGGGGGCAAAGCCAGAACAGAGGCACTTGCCCTGGCAGCCCATCCACTGGGCACAGCAATGCATTAACAAGGCTGCTGCCACCCCAAATTTTCTGAGACACTGCAATGGTTAAGAGAGCTTGATGAAATCTGGCATCTGGATCCCTCAGCCTTCGATTATATATGTAGAAAACACCATACATCTCCTTCTGGACAGCAGTACATGGCATAAAGTGGTTATAGGGAGAGGGATGGCCACATTACTCATGTGCAGCCAAGTGCTGAATCATCTGGGTCACCTTATGAGGTGTCATCAATATTTGTCATCTGTATTTTACAGAAGGAATATTTCCAGGATGTTTTAGAAAGCATTAATATCATTTATATGAATTGCTTCTTTTATCCCGTTGCATAAAAAGCCCGGTGTACTTTTTTTGACATGAATTCTGGCCTCCTGAGACTGTAAAAAGAGAAGAGTTATAGCTCAAATATCTCAGAAATCTCTAAAATGTACCTGCAATAGCTTCTTCATCCATCACTGAGCTGTTATTTTGAGCTTCAACACCCTGGGACATCCCAAGACTCCAAGTGAGCATTGTGTGTCCTCTCTGCTCTCTCCTGGAAATTAATAACTACAATTAAGAAGGTGGACCAGCTTCTCATAGGTGGAAATCAGCTCAGAACCAGTCCAAGCCACGAAGCCTTGCAATTGTACAGCAGCAGAAGACCTGACCCTGACATCTAGACAAGGAAACACTGAACCAAGAACCAGAGGGAAATGAATGATTCTTCTTGAGGCACTTAAATATCTTCTTCTATAACTCAGAGTAGAAATTCCAGGGACTCATAAACCCAGAAAAAACCCTGATTTATTCTAACTGAACATCAAGAAATGAGAGGGTCAAAATCAGAGATTGGTACTTATTGTGTCCCATCTGTTTTGCCCAGTGCCTGGTGCCCAGATTTTTTATTGCTAATGCTTTTTCTTCAGAAAAAAAACCCAGCCAAGTTGCTCTGCTGGCTCACTGTACTTTTAAGAAGTGCATTTAGCCTCATGAGAATGCATCAAATTTTTGATGCTTAGCAGAAAATAAAAATATTTGCACTCAGTTCATTTATAGAGCTGCACATAAAATCCTCCCCCTCAGGGCATATCCAAGGAAAAGCCTAGAAATAAAATATAAATTCTAAACAGCAGTAAAATTTTTATCGCTTTGGGGGTTATGAGTGTTCAGCTTTTATTACTACGAAAATCAATTTACTGATCTTGGGTTTACTGCAAAATCACAGAAGTGAAAACCTGAATTCATTTGGTGTCCATGGCTTTGCTGCTTCTCCCTTCTAGTACCAGGGAGAGACGTGTCCCATATGGCCCCCTCTCTGCTTCCTCCCCCAAAAATAGCCAAGCCACCCTCCTTCTTGGCTGCCTACCTGAGTCCCTCTCACTGGACCTCTCCAAAGAGCCCAAGAGTCCAACCTGACAAAACAAACTCTGAAAAAGAGAGGAAATGGCCTGTTTCCTCCATCAGGGTTTTTGGTTGTCTTAAGAACTGAAGTTTGGGATGGGGATGCAGGATATGGCTGAGAAAAGGGGCTGCTAAAACCCTCGTGTGAACTTCAGTGGAACTGGATTGTTTGTGGAAAAGTGTGAATCTACACACTCAAAATAATATTAGAATATTGCATTAGTCAGTCCAATAGTCAAAATAATAAAATAGTAGTAAAGAAAGGAAAAGTAGATGTATAGAAGTCACTTCACTGTAGCTGAGTATCATTCAGTGCAAACCAATGTACAAACAGGTCCCATGTAGCCTCTCCTCTACTTTAATTTCTGGCAGATTTAAGGGTAAAATCAATGCATGTTTTAACAGAGCTAGTGGAAAGCAGTGCAAAGAGTTTGGCTAAAGAGCTTCAGCCTTATTGTCCCTCAGCAGTGGCCCAGAAGGGACTGTCATGATGGTAAAACTTTGCAAATCTTTCACAGTCCAACATATTCACCTCCCAGATTCCCAGCTCTCAGTCAACGCAAATATTTCATATGAAGAAAATTTCAGCCCTGCTGATAATTTCTGGGAGAAAAAATGTAGCAGAAAACCATATTTTTCTTAAAATTAAAAAAAAAAAAAAAGAGAGAAAAAGAGGAAAATATCGAAAGAGGGTTGGGTCAGCTCTACAAATAGTCAAAGCAAATGTTTTGGGAGTGATGAGGAGGATGAAAGCCACCGACCCGAGTGAGTCAGCAAATAGCTGGGGATAACAGCAAATTCCGGGAAGGAGAGGCACTGCTGGGGAGAGCCTGTTTGGGGTGGGAGGGTGAAACTTCTGCCCGATATTAATAGGTTTGGCCCACTCTCCATGCTGAAACGTGATCAGAGAGACATGAAAACAAGGTGTGTAAGAGGGAAGGGCTGCAAAGGCTGGGGTGCAGCCCCTGCAGGGTCCCTGCAGCCCATCAGCACAGGGTTGGGGGCCAGCACTGCTGACCAGCCCAGGGTTTGCACTGAAGGGAAGCTCCTCTTTGGGTATGGGACACCTGGAAGCCAGGACATACATTTCCTCTTTCCCCCAAAAGAGTAAGATGCCCAGAATTTGATGTATGTGTGATTGTGTCTGCCTGAGGTGGCCAGTCAGCACCCTTAGCACTGTCTTTGGCTCCACATTTAGTGGGAGGGCTTGTATAAATGAGGTTCTTTGGAGTGAGTCTCAGCCTCTCCCTGCATAGAGCCAGATGTGCTTGCCAGGACCACGGATTGATGTGGGAGCGATGGACAGGGCAAGGTAAAGAGCTGTGGCTCCATGCACAACCTCCAGCCTCCCCACTGTTCCCTCAAGCCATGATAAGAACCATAATAACACCAAGCTGACTCTATTGTTTCCCATACAACTATTGCAGAAGTTCTATCAGACCGACCTCATTTCCTGCAAGATCAGGAGGAACAGCTCACATTAAATATGGGAAATGACTGCCACCTCCAGCCCTCTGCCTGCTACTGGAGCCAGCCCTCCTTTGGTGACTCCAGGAACCTGGAAACTTGTTTTACTGCTTGCTTGTGCTGAAGATATAAACAGTGGGGCTCGAGAGCAGAAACACGAGATGGCAATTAGCCCAGAGCTATTAGCTGTGCCTGAATATCATATACTCCAAGCTTCCTTGATCCACTGGAATTTATATGACTGTTAATGGGCACTGTAAATTGCTGTCAGCATGGATAACTCAATCCATGCTTTTTCAGAGAGATGGAGGGATGGGGGTAGTGGAGAGGAAGAGGGGAAGGTGCCCTGAGATGGACATGAGGAGCTGTACAACAGCTTTAAGGCACTGCTGTCTACTGGTATATAACAGATAATAAAAATATGGTTTAATTTAGAATGTGAGGATATGGTGTCAAAATAAAATGTCTCAAGGACAAGTAGGGAACATAAAAAAGTCATAGCCCATGCTGTGAGCATCAGCTGCACATCATAAAGATACATTAATGGTATATTTCTTTAAAAGAAATTTTCATACTTTGGAGTTTTATGAGAAATAAGATTTTAAAATATCAAAAGTGGAAATTTTATGATTGGAGGGGAAAAATGTTCAGATGAAGGTGACAGGAACAGAAGTAAAACACTGGTACCTTTGGTGGTGCTGGCAGTGACTGAGGGCAGTGACCCTGCTGTGCTGAGCCTGGCATATTAACCCTTCCCTCTACCCATTCTGCAACCATGGAACCAGTGGCATTTTTTATTAAATGGAAACAGGATCGGGCCTCAGAGGTCAGAAATAAAGGCATGAAGTAATGTCAGATTATAAAGCAAGAGCAAAGCTACTTAAACCAGATCCACTTGTGAGCCAGTGGTCAAAATAAAATCAATTAAAAAAATGAGGTTTTGAAGTAAAATTCAAATGTTAGAGATAAAATCAATTAATATGGGCATGGATCATTCCTTTTTGATTCTGGGTTTGAAGAAATATCCTAGGAAAAGCTCACAGCATTGGAGCATCTCTGCTTTCTGGGTTCATCTGGGCTCAGGAACAATAGAGAGACCCATGAGTTCATTTTTCTCAGGGGAAAAAACCCATTTTTAACCCAATGACTAAAATATTCCTTCCTATTGTTCCACTTTTCTATCAGCCACTGGGAAGAATAACCTGGCATTTCCTTCCCCTGTCCTGCTGCTAAATCTGTAGGTTTCGAGGGAAAGCTCACAAAAATGGGGAATTTCTAAAATTTGAGCTCCCGTGCACAACCATCAATAGCAAACAGCTGTTTTAGGCTACTGCTTGTAGGAATGGTTCTACTAAATATTTCACTGACATCCAGGGATCCTGAACAAAATCAGGATATTAGCATGCTCCTGAGCTGGCGTGCAATCATTTGCTGATTTAATACATGTCTTTAGGCAGGTAGACTGAAAAAGGGTAGGGTTAAATTAGATATTAGGAAGCAATTCTTCACTGTGAGGGTAGTGAGACACTGGCATGGGTTGTCCAACTTTCAGATGTCCTGGAATTGTTCAAGGCCAGATTGGGTGGGACTTTGAGCAACCTGGTCTAGTGGAAAGTGTCCATGCCCATGGCAGAGGGTGGAACGAGACGATCTTTACAGTCCCTTTCAACCCTTTCAAACCACTCCAGGGTTCTATGATGCTTAGCTGCACCTCTTCTGATTCCTTAAATGTGAAGATAATTTGCTGCAAAGCAGAGCAGAAGGGTCTGAAAAGAATAGGCATTGCTTGCTGAGATTGCATTTGGTGTCTCATGTTTGGAGGATGTTGCCTGCCCTGCTCCAGCTGAACACACGTAAAGGACCATGCAAAGAGAGTTTGGCTGCATGGTCAGCTGCCAGCACACTCCCAGCCTGGAAATGGCAAATGTGGAGAAAGAAGGACCAAAATTCCATCTAAACCTGTTAGAAAGACATATTTATCCCAAATATGAAGCCGAATTTGTAGTGTCTTGGACACCATAAATATGAATGCAGAGGTATTATGCTTGTGTAGTGTGACTATTCGTGATGCATGAATGTTAATGCCCTGCATCTGAAACCTCTCTCAGGGCACTCAATGTCCATCAGCAAACCCTCAAGGCTCACATAAAGAGATCCCTCTTTCCTGGGATTTAAAATGGGGGATCAACCCAGTTTTGCAAAAATGGCAATTTTGAGCATTTCTCTAATAAACTTTTCAGGAGGAACATCCTTAAAATAAACCAAAACCCTGTTGTCTTGGTCTCTTGATGCCACAAGGATCCCGAAGATTCTTCATGTGGTTATGGTGGCCTCACTCTTCCCCATGGTACAGAAAATGTGCCTACCATTGTTGGCCTGCTCAGAGCCTTGTGTGGTCCATTATATTTTATGCTGGTTTCCTAAACATTCACAGTTAAATAAACTATGATAACACTTCATAAACATTTTTCTAACATGCGGAATGTTTGACATGAATTTCAGCTATTTTAAAACTAATAAACAATTGTCAATCGGATGTTGGAGACTAAGCAGAAGCCACAACTGTTCTTATGGAACATCAAAGGCATAATAAATATCTGATTTTTTTTTTTTTAAGCGAGGCTTTTGTACTTTTGCATATGAGCCTCTGTCAGAGTGTGGGGGGAGGAGTGCTGGGGCTGTGTTATTGACTGCTGTGCTTTGGGTTTTGAACAAAATATAGGAGGGGTCACACTTCATGGGACCAGCCTGCACTTCAGGAATCTCCCAGCGTTTGGAAAAAAACCCCAACAAGCTGAACATATGTCAGGCTCCTGCTGTGCCTGCTGGGGATGCACTTTTTTCTCCCAGGTGAAAGGCACCTTGCGGAGTCTCACTCGTTCTGCCATCCCTCTGGCACCACTCGTGGGGTGAGCAGGTCCCCACGCTGGCACAAAACCAGGATTCCTGGAGTGGAGGAGCTGCCTTAGGACATGAGTCATGCAATGAGCCTGAGCTGACTCAAAGGGACGTGGAAGGGGCCCAAAGGGAGCAACCTCCTTCCTCCACCAGCTCCCCCAAGACACACCTGCAGGAGTGGGGTAGGGGACCAATGGCACTGTGATGGCCACAAACTCACTCCTCAATGGGCATCTCTGGAGGGTCTTGCATTGCTGCAATGTCAGAGAACACATCAGGTCTCTCAGCATTCAGGACTCTGCCACTGGGCAGGAATGGGATGGCAGGACAGCATCAGGGCCCCATAGCCACCCTGAGTACTTGCAGCTCCTCCCCAGCGCAGGACCAGCCCTTTGATCATGCCCTGATGGGTGGGAAGAGGAGACAGCTCAGAAAAATATTTGTCAAGAGAAATACAATGTCAGTGGAATATTTTTTTTTTCCTGAGGAGTGCCTTGGATTGGAAAAAAGAAAAAGCTGATTTAGAATAACAGCTCATTTAGCAAGAGATAGTCTGTCTCCTTTAATCTATTGTTCACGACATCCCAACTGGTTAAAGGTTTCCCAGCCTGACAACAAGAGCTTGTGAGCTTCGGAGAGGAAACTACCACAGCCTAATATTTATCTCTGGGCACATACATCAGGAAGGAATCACCCACGGGAGCAGAGATATCAGGTCCCTGCTCATCTCTCCTGTGCCACGAAGGGTGTGTGATTCCAGACAAGATGAAAGTTGTTCCTCTGTTTGGGATGACGAATGGTGGCTGGTGTGGGGGGAGGACTGCTGGGATAATTGTACTGCTTCACAAAATTAGAAAGTTTTGGAACTGAATCTGAGGGAAAGTTGTACAGTCTCAGGACCAGATGCACTAAAATCTCTGGTTTCTGTCATGACACAAGACAGAAGCACTGGAGAAGTCCTTTAAAGGCACCCGCAAGGCTTGTCGGGGTTTGAGATGCTCTTGCCAAGCTGCTATGGAGTTGGCAATCCCCAGTACTGGGCTGTCCCTGTGCCCTGAACAGCTCTCTCTCCCTGGAGCCCCTCTGCTTTACAAACCCTCCACTCAATAAAACCCCAGAGGTCCACGAGAGGAGAAACCAAGAGGGTATGAAGCTGTCAGGCAGCTCTGCCCCCTTCTCCAGTGCTCTGTGAGCTCCCAGGTGTGATGCCCAGGGTAACCATGCAGGGACCTGCCACAGCCTCCCCCAGCTGGATGCTGCTCTGCTCCATCTGGAAAACCCCTCTCTAAATTCACACCTTGCCCTGTGCCATGCATGCAGGTGCCCTGTGCTGCTGCTCAGGGCTTTGCTTTAGTCCCTTCCATTCTGGGATGTCACTTCTTGCCAACACAGCTCTGCCTTTCCCACCTTTGTGACTGCCATCCCCCCACTCCAGAGCCACAGGATGGTTTTCATTGCCCCGCTTCGCCCCTCCTGCCCCGGCTGGCTGGGACAGGGCCGGCACCCAGCTTTTCCCACCGGCAGGAAAAGGCTGGTGAGCCCCACTGGAGCCAGTCTGGCTGCTTTTGGCCGAGCTGGGCGCTGGGGCAGATAAGTAAACACTTGCAGCTCTGACATAAATTACTTTAGTCCTTGACAGCAGGACACTGACCAGGGTCGCCTGATAAGGCAGGGAAAGCCTTGCATGTCTCTCAGTCCCACTCAGATATTTCACAATAAATGTCACTGGGAAAGAATAGACACTTCTGTACCCATTAGGCAGCTGCATGTTCCTGTCACCTTGAGAAGAAGGGGCGCATTGTCAGAGCTGTCGGAGCAGGCAGGAACCAGCTGTTAATCTGCTCTGACATCCTTTTTCACAGAGCAAGTGTGAATGGGGCGTTGCAAAAACCCAGTGGAAAGGTGATTAAAAATAGGCCCTCCATGAACATCTACAGGGTCTGTCACTGTGCTGCTGGTGGGGACCGCTGGCCAGAGGACCAGGATGGAGGCACCATCTTCTCCCTGTTTCAGTTCCATCACTCTCTGCAGTCGCCTCCTGCCCAAGCCCTCAGCAGGGGTCACATTGTCCGAGGACAGGCCATTTCCTTTTCCTTCTGATGATGGGATAAGTGTTTGAGACCAGGGCTGGTTGCTTGAGCCCAGGTGAGTTGCAAAGTCGATAGTCAAAAGCTGAGCTGGGTGGACCAACGCTGATTCATCTGGATGGGTCCTGACAGATGTAACAGTGATACCTGAGGCTTCCAACAGCTCAGTCTGGACACCCTGCTCCTGTGCTGGACATCACCCACAGAAATCTGCTTGTGCATGCAGCATCAGTGTGCAGCTCCCTCCACCACTCTGGCTGAGGGGGTCCTGCTCTTGTAGACCTTTTTGCATGGCAACTCTCATTACAGGGGCTGTTCACATTGATGCAAGAGATGTGGATAAAGAGATGCTGGTAACAGGTACCCAGAGAGTCAAATGTACCTGATGGATGGCTCTGGACTGAAGCTCCTGGTGTGTCCACCCAGGAATCACTGTGGCTTCATTGCAGGCAGGCAGGCGACCCAGAGTCTGGGCAAGAAGCAGCATGCCTGCTCTTCCATAGGTTCTCTAGAGAAAGGGGGATGTGGGGCTGAAGATGTATTACTCATTTTAGACTCTGGCCTCAAATTATTTCCAAAGCCAAAGATCCCTGCCTCCACCTTGTCTTTCTTAGTGACATTATTGACCAATGTACAAACTTCTGTATTGGAAATGAGTTTGGGTTTTGTTCCAATGGGTAAGAACAGTGCAGGCCCATTCCTGGGCTTGTAGGTTGTTGCTTTCAGAGAGACTTCACTGATCCAGCCTTTGCTCTGTGTGAATCACCTGCACACACCCTGCCAGATCCTTTGTCTGTTCTTGGATCACTGTGTCCTGCAGATCTTCAGGGCTTTGCTATTAAGTTTTTAGCTACCAATCCCTTTTATTACTTCAGATACTTGGAAGTCTTGTGTGGAAACCATCTGCTTAGTGTCTAATGCATTTAGGATACTCATTAAAAGAATATTTCCCCTGTTGTCCCAAGTATGATTTTTGGAGGAGGATGATGGTCGCTGTGGCTGCAGACTGCCATATCTCACCAGGGTCCCAGCATGGTCCAAGCTGTGGCCCTCAAACCTCACACATCCTTGGGGACCTGGCCTTGGCTCCTGCCTGGGTACAACAGTTCTGGCCAACGCTATGAGATGAAAGCTCCTTTGCAATCCCATGTTCAATATTTGATTGTGCTCCACTGCTTAGCCTTTTAATGTGGTTTTAATGTGGTTCTGCTTATTTTTACAGGTTTCCCAATCTGCCCCCTCCCCAGATTGTTTATATTTTTGGAAAGCCTTCTGTTTAGTGCCTGTAATACCCCTGACGTCCTTTTGCTGCAGTGGTCTTCCCTTACCCGCTCCTCTGCTGAGACTTAACTGGGATTTGTTTCAATACTAATCTCTCAAACTGTTTATTAAACCACCTCCTGATTTATCCACAAAAGATTTTTCTTGAAGTTATAAAATTTCAATCAAAATTCCTCCAGGCATTTTGCATTCCCCTCTTACGATCACTAAATCCTATTTGTTCTCGACGTGACCCCCTTGGCTCCCAGCCCAGGCTTGGTGGTGCAGCAGAGAGCAGGAATACACACCACTAGAGAGTGGCTCCAATTGCCTCCCTGCCTCAGCAACCTCCAGACAAGAAGACTTCTTGAGTTGCTCTGCTGAAACCATTTCTTCCCTTTCCACCTTCAGCAGCTAGCAAAGCTACCCTGTTAGCAAGGTTGAGTTTTCCTTGTTGTTTCATCCCCTCGCACCTAGTTCCAAGCCCATAACATGCTAAATAATTCCTCTTCCACCTTGGTGTTTACATTCTTCAGATACTTTCCGCTGCTTTTCATGTCCCGACTCATTTGGCCCTTTCCTGGGGTATACCCGGCTCCTTTCATCTTCACCCAGTGGAGCAACCTCCCATCCCTTGCTCCCTCCAGCCTGCCCAGGTCAGCAGCACCAGCACTGGCCAGGCTGCTTTCTCCCCCAGAAAAGACCTCTCCACCCATACCAGTTTTTCTAGAATGAGGCTGGCCCAAAGGATGAGCTCATTCCCTGTGTCTGGATCCCTGTTATCCATCAGCTTTCCTAAATGTCTTGGTTCTTTTGGAGTAAACCAGGTGTAGATTGGGCCAGACAGCATTTTTTACCTGCTTCTCACTCCACAGGGAATACAGCTGATCAAAATCCTGATTTGAGAGGCAGCCCATGAATGCACATGGCTAAGCTTCATCCTCCCAGACTTGACTGTTCTATTCTATTTCCCATACCAACACTGCAGCTTTTCCTAGTGCCCAGGGCAGCTTTCAGACAGAGATGAGGACAGAAAAAAAAGTATCTGGAAAAAGTAGTATTTGGTGTTCAGCCCTTCAAACAGCTTTTGGGATCTATTTAAAAGGAGGGAAAACTTTTAAAGGTCTGAATACCCAATAAAGGTCACATCAGGGGTTCAAATCCTTCCAAGGGTTTTACCCTTAATGTAATTTGATTATATATTTACTAGAGCAAAGGAATGGCAAGCCAGTAGTTGGTATAATACAGTTATGCAGAGAAGAAAACCCCACACTATTAGTTTAGTACACACTACTTCCCCCAAACAGCTCCTGACTAAAGTTTGCCAAACTAAACAGCCCACCTACTATATGCAGGGCACTTCAAAGAGAAAATTAAAAGAGACAAAACAGATATGAGGGGATGAGGAATCCCAGAGGGTCCTTATCAGGATCCCTTTCAGTGGATGTTCCCATGTTTTAGTGGGGAAAAAAAAAAGCAACAACAACAAAAAAGAGCGTGAGCCTGTTCGGCTGATAGAGGATTTTCCTCTGGCTAGACACAGAGTCTTTAAAAAAGCTGCGGCAGAGTGTGGGATCATTAAACACCTTCAGATTCCTTCCCCACTGCCAATCACGGCATCAGCAACCTCCCTCTCCGTGGCGTCTGCTGATCCCACTTTGAAAACCTCCCCATTTATCACCGCTGGGAGAGATCCTGCTGAGACCGCTGGAGCCTGCTGCTTGTCAACAGGGCACCTTATCTTCTCCAAACATTTACTTAACCCTTTGTCGGGCAGGCCGGGAACAATGGGAGCCGGGCAGCGGCTCCGCACCGGGAATCCCAATTCCAGCCCTGCCTCCGGCAGGCGCTGCCGGGCTCTGCCTGGTCACAGGCACTGGCGTGGGCTGAGCAGAAGGAGGATGTTGGAGACCACCATAGCACCAGCCTCTGCCTCAGTGGAAAAGGTCACTTGCAACATGGGAGAGCAATTTTTGAAGTGTTTTCTACCAGGGACAGATGTAGGAGCTTTTCTGGCTCTAAGCAGGGATTGAAATACATCATCAGAAATTCAAATAGTCTCCAAAAATCAGCTACATCAGCCCAGAGTTGGTGCAAATCTACTTAAAGGAATGGCACAACCTTCAGAAGATGTAGTTCTTGCTCCAAAGACAATACAGTTGTACTCTAAACTCATTGTAAGTAGAAGATTCCAGATGTGCCTTCATTTAACAAGATTTTCTTATAAAAGCTGGCTTTTTTTCTGAGAACTTTCCTATGATACAGTGCATGAGTTAGACTTACAAGTTCCCAGTGGAGATGGATCTGACACTTGCAACAGGAAAATGAGATCTCAGCTCTTTATCTTCAGTGTAACAGGAGAGAAACCCACGGGCCAGATGTGCACCCACTCCTGCTGTGCCAGCACTTACAGAGTCAAGCAGCATCAATGAAGTACCTTCTGCCAGGAATGATGCCCACGGGGCCACAGATGAGAAATTTCGGCATTTTGGCATGAAGCACCTTAAGGCTACACATCCTCACTTCGTAACAAGCCTTTAGCAGCCCCGCAGCAGCTGATGGCAGGTACAGAGGCACTGGCGCAGCAACACAGAAGGATAAAAATCCTTAAGGAGCCAAAGAACATCGAGATGAGATCTCACAGCTCAGCTCTCCCAGCTGTGAACAACCTGCAGCCGACTGGCTCAGGCTGAGGACAGTAACAAATGGCTGAGTATTTGAAGCCGAGTTTTAAATCTTTGTATTGTCGTTGTACTGCTTTGTGCCGTTATCTGTGACAAGAGCCGGGAGTTCACACCTTTATCTGGGAATAAAGACTCACGGATCATGACAGTGTTTGACAATATGACAGCCCTGGGAAATCTGAAATGTAGAAGGCAACAAACATCCCTTCCAGCAGAGCAGTGGTGGCAGACTGATGCTCCCTTCTCAATCCCAGTCCAGATTACTGGGTTCTTTGAAGTGTTTTAATTAGCTGCCCTTCACGTACTTTGGTGTATGCTTATGTGCATCCTAGTACTTCAGCAAGTAACACCATCCAGGTGGTCTCTCTCAACCATTTGGAAGGAATATAGGAAGGATAAGTAAGAACCTTATGCTTCTGAGTTGTATAAAAGGTCTATTCACACTGTCATTAAGTTCCATGCTTATTTAAGCACATGTTCACAGCCCTGGGAACAGTTTCCTGTGTTCTTAACTAACGTGTCACCCAATGAAGCTTAGGACCCCTTATAAGGAGAGAGGTTTTTATTCTTCAGCAATGAGTATTTATATTGAGTGTTAGTTCTGCAAGTGTCTCATGCTGTATTTTTGGAAAGTTTGGCAGGCTGGGGTGGCCTTGTGGACACCACACAATTGTTACTGAGCTGCAGGAGGACCTTCAGTAAAGGAAGGGAATCCTTTAAACACAGCTTAGATGCATCTGTGAAAGTTGCATTTTCTGAGCCCGTGGGAACCAGTGATGTTACTGATCATTCCAGAAGAGAAGTGAGTTTAAAAATATCTAAAGGCCATCCCTCTAGGACAAGGAATCTTGGCCAGTCAGTAAGAAATGGGCAACACAGGCACAGTGTGCACAGGTCTTCAGGACTTGAGAGTGCACAAGCAGAAAGCTCTGGTCACCTTCTGAAGGGCACTAGCATTTACTCTTCAAACACTGCTGACAACAGAGCCATCAGCCGAGTCAATCTCTGTCCAGAATTTAAGCAAGTGCATAAATAGTACTTTGACAAGTCTAAATTTCACTGAAATCAATGAAAATTTTGCACTGGGAGTTAGATTGGACAACATGCACTGCAGTTTTTCTAGTGAGAACTAAGTCCCTCTACATAAAGACGAGCTCTATTCAGAGCTATTCAGCTACTTAGAGAGCTACATGTTGGTCTTTGATCTGCAGGGAAGTTTGATGGTACTTTCATGTTACTTTCCATCTTTTTTTGGATAGTGAAAGTGTTAACTTGCTCCAACAGATAACTTATGTTTTCTAGGACCTGTGTCTGAGAAATAGTGTTTCTTCAATGCCTTTCCATTTCCACCCCCATATGCTTGTTCTGCATTTTGGACAAGGAACACACAAGCTTTATACTGCTAAAAAACGAGACAAGATTCCCTAGTCCTAAGTCTTGGTGTTTAAGGGATACTGTGTCAGGGAGAGAAGCATATAGGAGTAGGTCAAAGAAATGGTGTTACGTTTATAGTTATGTCTGAGAAGCAAGCACCCACCTTCATTCATTTGCTAAAATAAACCCAAGAAAAAACCAAACCAAAAGAAATCCAAGCTCTAAGTGGCTCAGATAGCTTTGGATCTAGAGGGGCTTTTGATGAGGAAGAAAAACAGACTTTGGATGTAGCTTGTACAACATTTATCCTAACAAGAGCCATAGGAATGCAACATATATTTAGCCAGCATGCCTTGAACTATAGAAGACACTTCTGTGTAACTCATCACTCCCGTTCCCACACGTTTTTATTGAGAAAGGCTCCCTGAAATTGCCAGACATCTGATGTATTCCACTGCAAGAGAAGATAGTGCTTTTGGCACAGAGACACAACCTTTTTCTTCTACAGAGCATTTCTGGACTGACTGGTGAAGTGGCTGTCACACTGCAATGGCGTGCTGTCCCCAAGTTGAGTGACATTCCTGTACCCTTGGCAGCAGAAGTCATGTTTCTCTGTGGTGGAAGCATTTGGAGGAAAGCCCTGCATGCTTTGGCAATGCCAACTGGGCACCTGGCAAAGATCACTCAACACCACCTGCCCTCACTCCATCCCACGTTGTCTGCACTGTGATAATGGGAGCCTGCAAGCATGCTTCTCCTAATCCCAACCAGGACAAGTGGAATGACATCAATCTTAGGGGAAGAGAAACACATCACTGTCCAGATGCATGCATTACAGTGTCTCCTGTCTGACTTAGGATGGAGGGAACAGACCACAGTTCTACCTCATCCATGCACAAGTTTCAATATGAGCAGGGGCAATCAGACCAAGGCAACAGAACTGCCATTGTACATTGAGTTATCACACAGTGGTCCCATAGGTGCTACTGAAACTTTAACAGAAGCAGTTAAAGGGTGTTTTTCTACATGCCACTAGTGATGGACAGAGATTTAGCATAGGCCTTGGGCTGCCAGCACACCCAGACCTTTGTTCCATTCAGGTAGTATCCTCTGCTGTTCAGGTGATATGATTCAGCCACACTCCTGAGCTCTAAGTAGTACTGTTAGAGATAAAGAAACACCTTTAGGTTCACTATAAATACCCACAGGACTTTTGGAGCACTCACATCAGAGGCACAGGTCTATGCTGAGCATTCCTGGTTCATAGAGCTGGTTCTGCAGGAGTAGGAACCTGCCTGCACAGAGATCAAAGTGTTACTGATGATGTGATGGCTGAATGGTCATTGATGCCATAGCATAGGATGCCTCCACAAATAAACTCTGAATCCTTTAGGGAGAATATTCTTTAGAAAGAGAACTAGCCTGAAAACATCTCCTGTGTTCCTCTTCCAGACACTGAACTGAGTAAGTTTCTTTTCTGCCCAACCAGAGCTACTTTGGTTTAGTTTAACAGAGAAGGATGACTATCAGGAGGAAAAAAACCATGGTATTGCTTTGTTCTGCACATTGCATAAGTCAAATCTCATCTTCAGGCTTTCATTTCAGAATAGACATATCTGCACCAGGCCCCCCAAGTCAAGAACTGGTTTTTGAGTTCCCCTTTTTCAGATGCCTCTTTCTCCAGCCCTTCCCAGAGCATTAACTTGCTCTGGTGGTAGAAATGTCAGGTAATGAGCTGGCTGCTATGTAAGGATCACAAGGCTGACAGCAACTCACTGGGTCTGAGGCATGATGAGAGTTGGAAAAAAGACATGAAGCCACAATGAGACTTTGCCAACCAATAATTAACCGGCTGTATAGACCAGAAGCCCAGCTGCAATAGGTTACTACATATAAGTGCTGACTTCCTCACTGTCTGAAAGCTTGCCCCTAGCACGGCTGTGAGAGCAGAACCACAGAGAGAGACCTATTACTATGTTCTACTCACAAAAAACTCCCACATTATTAATTTAATTTATAGAAGATGGCTATAAAGCACCAGGAAACAACATGAGATATGTGCACAATTGTCATCAAGAGCCACAGGAAGGATTAGAATAGGAATAATGGCTCAAACATGCTCAGTTGTTATCACAACAAAACTCTGTTTTAGCTACTAAGCTACTAGCCCTTTACTACTAGCCCTTTTACTACTAGCCCTTTAGTCAGGGCCCCCTGCATCACCCCAGTAATCCCATGCACAGATCAATAGCCACGTGTGCAGCTGAACAGGTGAGCTGCCCTGGGCCACGTCCTGCCAAACCTGAGCCTGTGTGGGATGTCCTCATCAGCAGTTTGGGAACAGCAACAGGGAGTGAAAGGAGATTCCAAACTTCTCCAATGATGAATGAAGCACCTCTGGTGGAAGCCAAGGTTACTTCAGACCCTGAAGCTGCATTCCTGAGACAGCACACAATTTAACACACGTGGTGTCTACAGGGGCCTCAAATGCTGCACACCAGGAGAGCAGCAAGTACTCACATGGGCTAAGTGCTACATCATTGGGGGTGGGTTCTGCTTACCTGAGCCCACATGGGATCAGCAATGATTTCATTTCCTCTTTCCACCAACACCCAAGCACCCAAATAACCTCCCTTATATAGCCTGGCCCCTCCAGCCAGGGCTGGGGGACATCCTGCTCACTCTTACAGAAATGCTGTCCAGATCCAGCCCATCCTCATTAAAACAGGCTTTGTGAGATGGGGATGGTTGCAAAGGGGAGCTTTGGGCACTGCCTTAAGGATATACTAGAGCTGGGGGTGGGTGTGGTAATGCCCACCTCTCTTTTGGGCCACACAACATTGATGGAGCTTCCTCTGCTCTACATAGGGAAGCACAGAATTAATATTTTATTCATAATTAGTAATTTTTTATTCATTGCCACTTCTGTGAAATGACTCCAATCTACAGAGAGTTTAGCTGGAGTGGTAAAAAATTATATAAAAAATTATGAAAGTTCCTACACTTTCATCGATTTAACATTTTTCCACATAAGCTTCCCAGTCCTTGCTTACATTGTTCCTCTACCTGTCATAGTCTTCTTTTAGGCATAATTTTCTTATCTATTACTCTAATCCCAAAATGGTAGGCAGTGCTACATGGAGAAAAAAAATAATGGGAAATAGGCCCAGCAAATGGAGTTAAGGAGAGATAGGAAGGAGCCAGGGTCTGTCAGCTCCCCGGGGCCCCGCAGGATGCCTGGGAATGACAGAGAGCATTTCCCTCAGATGAGGCCAAACACATTTCTTGATAAACTAATTAAGCAAATGTGTTGAAACAATGTGAGTGTGACTGGGTACTCACTCCTCTGTGTGCTGGCTGGGGCTGCTCCCGGGACAGGAGACAGCCCTGTGGGGGATAAAGCATTCTTCCAGGGAGATAGGATCAAATAAAGTGCAATTTGGGAGTGGGTCATGACCACTGTACCCACTGTCACTGCTCAGCAGGGGATCTGCATGGTTGAGGGAGGCTCAGTGAGTGCCCATCTCTGGGGCCATTGTCCCACAATGTGGAGCAAGGATCACTTTATGGGGTTTGTCTGATATAAAGTGGGGTGCTGAGGTGGACTGTGGCATGTCACTGTCCTCATTAGCTGGGATAGGCCACAGGAGCTCAGCCCCAGGGCAATGTTCTCAACCCATGACAGATGTGACATTTTGTGGTTGAGACTGTCAGCCTGGATAGTGAAGCATTGGCACCAGAAGCACTGAGAGGTGTGTTATAGGGACCTTTGGCCGACAGCTCTGGGTAAAATCAGCTATAGGTGTTGTTTAGGTACAACACTGGTGCTGCTGGAGTGGCTGGTGAGAGTGAAGGGGAAGGTGGGGGTATCCTGGAGAGTAAGGGAGCCCAGTGCATCCATCACCTGTGCTCTCAGGTGAGCTGGAAGGAGCTGCCCTGGTGTATCTCGAGCTCATTTCTGTGTCCATCACTTCAGTGCAATGCTGACACACTTCCTCACATGTGCTCTGGACCCTGACTATGGGATGTCTGTAGATCTCCTCTTTCTTTGCTCACACAAGAAGCATCCCTGAGTTCAGCTTGATGTCCCCAGTGTTCCTTGCCTTTGTCTTTTTTCTGCAGCCAAAAATAGAGCTCAGGAGAGCAGTGCCAGTGGCTGCTCTCTGCCTGTGCTGGGGACTCCCTTCCTCCACCCGCTCAGGGCCAGGCCATCAGCAGCAGCAAAATGAAATATTCCCATCCCACATGCCTCCTCTCGGGATGAAAGATTACATCCTATCCTTCCTTCTCCTCCCTCTCAGTCCTCCACTGCCTTCCAAATATGACGTTGGGCCACGTGTATCCTGAGCAGCATTCGCTCAGACATGACAACCTGGACTTGACCCCTGAGGTTCTGGCTCCACTGAGTCTTCCTGGCCATTTCGGGCAGCAGGAACCTCTGTCAGTGCTGGTGATGGATGGGTTCAGTGGGAGAGAGGCCTACAGACAAAAAGTCTCACAAACACAGTGACAGGCAAAAGTAAAATAGAGCCTGAGCAGCAGCAGCTTGTTTCAAGCAGAGCTCATGGTTCATGTCTGGAAGGAGCCATCCCTCCTTGGGGACATTTGGTTGTCACTGTTCTTTCTGCAGCCCATGGTGTGGATGGAGAGCTTTTGCTCTTGTCCAGCTGAATGTTGGCTTTCTGACTTTCCCACACTTCAGCCTAACCACCAACAGCTGGAAATAAAGCAAACAGCAGCAAATGTTTCTGCAGTGGGTCAAGAAGGAGAGGTGTGTGCTTCCCAGGTGGAGGGACTGCCACCACAGACACAACACCTGCCTGAGGACACATCTCTTTATTCACAACTGAGGGATGGAGATGGTCCATGGGTATCTCCAACCAAATGTTGTGACCAGCCTGTCTTGACCAGCAGATGACTTTATTATGTTGTGCAGGGTCAAGACAACTTCTGGGTGGGATCCATCTCCTCAGGCCTGTGACAGCTGCAAGATGTCACTGAATTCAAGGTGATCTGTCATCCCTGCCCATCACCCACTCCTCTCAGCTGCCAGTGCCCTCGGTTGGGTTGGGGGTCTGCACTGTGGGAATCCCTGGTAAGATGCAGCCTGAAGACTGATCTCAGAAACATCAGTGCCTTGATTCTGCTGCAGTGTCGGGAGAACCAGTGCAGCCAGGAGAGGAAATGAGGGCAGAGGAGAGAGGATCTGACCTTGTGTTTCTGCCTCCTTTTCCAGATTAAGCCATTTCCTTATAAGAGACACACACCCTGCAGTCCAAATATTAGCTGAGTTTCCATTTCAGGCAATGCCATCATCAGCAAACTCAATCCCAGCATGCGTCTGTACCCACTCTCCATTTCATTACTTTTTAACATTGAAACTCTGTTCATTTTTAAGACTAGTATTTCATTTGTGTATCCAGTGCAGACAGCAAGGCCATTCGAAGCACCAGTGACCTGAGAACTGAACTGGGGGAACATGAAATTGGAGGGACAAGTCACAGCAACCCTTTGCTGCTGCCCCAGCTCCATATGCCTGAACGTGAGCACAGCAATGCTGCTTCTGGGGACAGCTGAATTTATGACCCTCCTTATTCCACCACCCTTATTGCACCACCAAAGCAGCAGCAGAAGCCACGTTGTACAAACCATCTCCTTCAACCAGTGGTTCAAGGCTGAAGACTAATCCCTTGGGAATATTGACTGTGACCAAGGAATAAGGGTTGCTGTCAGACAGTGACTGCGTGTGCTCCAAACCCTTGCCCTTATTGCCCACGTCCCTTATTCACCTGGTGCTTTATGATGGGTTTTGTTAACATATGTGAAATTTAATTTCCGGTTATTAACCCACAAAAAGGTATTGCTGTTTTCAGAATTACTTTGCTTCCAATTAGTGTTGCCCTTTGGTTTATGGTATGTTGTTTTTCTTGAAAACCTTTGAACCAGGCAGTGCACCAGCTGAAGGGCATTCTGGGGCTGTTAATAAAGATTAACTCTTTTGAGCAAATACATGTTCAGATTCATTTGTGAGGATTGTGCTGTCGCAAAGGAAGGGGCTTTCAGGAAATGCAGATGTCTCTTTGCTTTCTCTTCAATTTTCTCTCTCTCTATATATATGTATTTATGCTTTCCAGTTCCCATTTTCCAGCCTTGTTAAAGGTGATGTCCTTTTTTCATTGTCACAGCAGGATGGCCAGGACAAAAAGTTGCCTTCAGAAGCTGGACATTCTGCAACTGAATTCTCTTTCTGCTACAGAAGGGTTTTGGGATGGCTTTGTCCCATCCCTCAGTAAAACATGTGTGGAGAAAAGAAGACTTGTGACACCAAAAGGAGAGAAGTGGGTTACTGTCACCTAGGAACAGTAATATACAAATTTATTTGATGCCTTGCTCGCTCTTAACTCTCACTTTTCATCTTTTCCCATGCAACCATGAAATTTTATGCTTCAGAGTCAGCTTTAGTGTTTCTAATTGTTGGGTGTCATTTAGTCACCTCTCTACCTTCCGACTACCAATACAAAGACAAAAATGTTCTCAATTCATACATTTTCACTCTGACTGGATTTCAGCGTACGTGTGTTATTACATTTCTATCATGCTGCCAAAGGCTGTAGTCTCCCATGCCCATTTGTTTTGTTCTTTCATTGGACCTTCCCCAGGCATAATATTTAAAACCAAGGGAAATAAGAAAATTTGCCTTAGGAAATTTAGCTTTCATTCCTGACTTTCAGCCAAACACTTCTCTAGACTTCTTGCAGCTCCCCCAGGAGACACATGGCTTTCAGTGTGGGTTCTGGTGCTGCACCTCTACAAAGTGAGGTGATGGGATTTTGTCCAAGAAGGACAGCAATACAAAAGAATTAAGTTTTCCTTTAATAAAGCTGTTTGCACTATCAACAGCTGAATTTTATACTTATTTAAAATGTGACACACAACCTGTCCTGTTGTTCTGCACATAATAACAGTGTATAGCTCTTACTTTCCAGTCAGATCACTTGAGGAGGAGATTGTTGATGTTTCTGATTAGTTCATGGCACTTTTCCTCTTAGGGCATTATGCCAGAGAGACTGGATAAGGTGATCCCAACACTAAAAACTGTCCTTGCTGCAGCCTCTCAAAACTATGTCAGTTGTTCACTGCTCTTTACTAGCCAGGCTATGACTAGATGCCAAGCAATAAACCAGAACTGGTGCATAGGAGCAACACACCAGTATGTGTTCATCTAAACTCTCAGGATTTCCCCCAGACCCACTTTTTTCCCATCCTGTTTTGTCTGTGTGGCAAAAGGTGTAATTTTGCACTTACTTGGTTCTTTCTGCCTTGGTACTGATCTCCTGATGCCCATGTTATCCCAAGGACACACAACTCTCCAGCCTGGAGCTCCAGGGCAGAAAATGGCAATCCCACCTTTATCCCCACACTCCAGGGAGACACAGACATGCCCCTTCTCTGAAAATCCACTGCTGAGTTCTTCGAGTGCCAATGTGTGCAGAACAATATTATCTTTAATTTTAAGCAAAAAAAAAGGTGTTAATTGGACTAATTTGTGAACAGGTTTGATGTTTAGGAAGACAACATCCACATGCAATTCAGGAACACGTCATCCCTTTGCAGATGCAAATCCAAGACAAGATCTATGTGCTGGATAACCATGGGTCAATATATTCCTTGGTCATGTTAATTCTTTATGGAAGTGGGTGCTTCATTCTTTGCCAGTTTTAACAGTCTTGTTTAATCAACTCTCCTGCACTAGGACTTCTTCTGAAATCTGCTCTATGAAACAATGAGCCCCAGATCCTGAGTGGGAAATACATGGCAGTTCCCTGTTTGCAGCATGGCTGTATATCTGCAAGGACACATGGTGAGCAGAACGACTCCAGCCTTGGTCAGTCTGCAGACATTTATTGTGAAAAGAAGCTGGGGAACAATCAAAGTAATTGCTCTGGGCTGATGCACGTGTTTCTAATGAGTCTCACTGCAGAGAGACTTATTCAGTGTGTCTGTGTTATTTACTCAGGACAGCACTATCAGTAAAAAGCCTTATTATCTTCTCCGTATTTGTTTCTGTATCTCTCAGTTTAGCAACTCTCAAATTCAGTTTGGGTTAGTTTTTTTTTATTATTTTTATAGCTTGTTTCCTCTTCAGTGATATTATCATGGAGCCAATAAAAGTGCTTTCCTTCTACATCTGGTCAAGGAAAGATTCTGCTGGGTACACGAGTCATATTTCTGTAAATGCCTCCAAGTGAATATAAAAAGCTGTTGGAAGCAATTGAGTTTACTGTTGCCTTATGTACTGTCATTAATTAGGAAATAAAGCAAACTGCATTTTATATCACTTGTAATCAAAATGTTACAGTCTTAGCATGAAGTCTTCCAAGTGCAGAGCTTGAAAGCAGGCTCTGCTCTTGTACAGATGAGCAGTGAAGAAAAGGATACGGAGCTTTCTGAAGTCTTAAAATTCATGGCCCAGATTTTCAGAGTGCTGCCACGCAGTGAGACAGGATGGGGTGGGAAAGCAGGAAAACTGCACCTTGGAGCTGCCTGGATCACCTGGTGGCCATTGTGATTTATGCCACCACTGCAGCATCCCAGTAACTGCCTGAGCTGCAGCTCATAGCTGGCTCCTGTACTGGGTACCACAAACCCCTCATTTTCAGCAATCACTCTTTTCCTCTGCTTCAGATTCAATCGTTGTTTTTGCCCCCTCATTCTGATTTCATGGAATTCAGAGTTGTCCTGATCCCTTTTCCTGCCTCTCAGTTTAAAACATTGAGCAGGATGAAATATAAATAATCAAAGAAATACAAACAAAATACTTTAAAAGAAAAGAAAGCAAAAAAGCATTTCATCAGTACCCCCTTTCCCCCAACCTTTAACATTAGGTGCCTTTGTCAAGTCCATTAAGACCATATCTGTGCTTTCCGGAGTTTGAATGCTTTCATATATTTGGCTCCATATGAACAAACTAGTGGAACAAACATATTAGTAGATCATTTGCCATGTACATGATTCAGATACCCAGACATGTACAAAACCCAGGCAGGGATTAAGCGAGTCTGACAGCACTGAAGTGACTCCAGTCCTGTGTATGTATAAGCGATAATGAACCAAAGGCCCTGTTTGCCTTCAAATAACACACAAAATGATTAATTAGACAGAGGGCATGAGTAATAATCACAATATTATATGCTCCACCATAATGGAACGCTGGTCTCTCCTAGCTTTGTTCCTCTAATCTCTGAGAAGCAAATATCCACAGGGTGTTACCAGCAGAGCAGGAGGCAGATTGCAGTTGCTCACAGGTTATGAGCAGCACTTCTTTCCCACTGTGATTTTATACCCCTGGGACATACAGAAAACCTCTTTAGAAAACACACATGGTTGCTAAAGGATTAAAGGGACCTGCAGGGAAAAAAAGCAAAGAGTTCTAGTTGCAGATTACAGACTTGAACATGTTCCCATTAAATTCAATGGCAAATTTTCTCTGATTCAGTGTTGGATCCTGAGTGCATTATTATCAAGATATTATTTGGTAAAAGTCATAGTTTGTCATAAGGGTACATAAAAAAAAGAAACAGTTGCTCAACCCCCTATTTCCTGTTTATTCATCTATTTCTGCTGTAAGGCAAAAATGCCCTTTTGAGTATTTACCAAATAGCTCTTCTGGGAGTGGGTTCCCACCCTGGCGATGCTAATGGTGAGTTGGGCACAGGTACCATTGGAATTTGGTCCCGGAGCTCTCCCGGGCTCAGCCTCCTGCCCACAGCCAGAGTCAGCAGAGGGAGCAGCAGCCTTGACTTGCTCCTGTCTCCTTGTCCTTCCAAGGAGCAACATGGATGGCAGGTTTCCAGCACAAACTGGAGAGTAAAAGATGATGTCAGGAGCCACCTTGGTCTGTGGCCCAGAGACCAGGCAGCAGCAACTGCACAAGTCCATTTCCAAACTGTCTCTGCAATCCAAACCCTGCCTTCCACCCCTCTCTTCTACTCTGCTGAACAGCAAACAGGAGAAAGGGGTAAAATCCCCAACTAACAGTGCCTTTAACATGCGATCCACTCTTGCCACAGCCTCCCCAGGAAGCCCGTGCACTGCAACAGCCCCAGGATAAGCACAGACAGGTACACTGCCAAAAAAGTGTTATTAGGTTTGAAATTCAGCTGAAACTAAACCAGTTACCCAGCTAAACCGACACAATTTTCATTTAAGCAACAAACCCCATTTTTCTGTATTAGCTATATATAACTTTGCCATCCTCCAAGGTTAAAAATATTATAGACAAATTCCTGTCTTTGCCTATTTTTAGTTGCTATTGTCCCCTTTGACATTTTGGTGTACAGTATTGACTTGGATGCTCATGGAGCTGGCAGAGGTTTTGCAGGGGTTGTTCAGTAGGAAGTGACCAGGGAACACACGCTGTGATGCAATTCTGCATTTTAATTCATTAATTAGAGCTCAGCCCAAGGGAAGCCAGTGCACTTCCTCCAGCACCACATTATCTTCTCCCCCAGGGACCATGGGGTTTGGAGGGACTAAGAAGGCTCCTTGTGTGGGAACCAGCCCCAGACAATGGAGTTTACAAATGCGTATTTGCTTTTTGCCACTATATTTTTCTCCTTCAAATGACTCCTACCTCTCTTTTCTCAAGCATTACCTGTTTTGGGGGTGAAATGTGCTAGCAGGTCACACTCAAGTGAAAGAAGTATTAAGTTTTTCAGTCCTCAAGGTACTTCTGTCTCAACAACATCAGTTTCTGGTGAAAATTTTCATCTAGGATTGCAAAAGCATTTTCTCATTCTGTCAGTGAAGCAAGCTGTTTCCACCATCACCCCTTGGTCCACCTCTCCATTTGAAGCACCTCAGATGGACAGTACAGAGATGTGAGATATACCCACAGGTTGTGCCAAGCTCTTGCATGCTTCAGAAAGACATGAGAAAGTGAGTGAAGGTGTCTTCTAGCCTATCCCAGGAAACGTTACCGGGATAAGGTTGGGAAAAGTCGTAACTATTCATGATTTAACTCTCCTTGTAACATTACAGTAACGTCTGAAACACAGACCCTGCCAGCTCTGCCAGCAGAGCTTGTGAACATCAGTCTTTCCTTCACCATGTCTTGATCCACAGTATCCCATTCCCATCAAGGGCTGCCCACTCAGCCTTCCCTTCCCTACAGCCTCTGGAGCACCATGCACCCCATAACCACTCTCCTTGCCAGCCCTGACATTTGCACACACGTTCCCGTGACTGACCTCGGCAAAGTTGGAGCCTGATGCAGAAGGGAAAATATTCCCTTCACTTGACATACCTACGTGTTAAAATGAAACAGGCTCATAGAAGGGAAATAAACCTCAGCCTTATCAGTGTGACATTGTGGAGTCTCACGATCATAATCCAATATTAGTGTGCGATAGGGATCCTGCTGGTGGTGCAGCCTGTGCTGGGAGACAGATTGGACCTTGTGAGTGACCTCTGCCTGGCCCATGGCTCTGTCTTCACCCGCCACAACCCCCAGAACCTCCCTCAGACAGGGAATTTGTGACTCTGGGAGGGGAGAGGAAGATCTAGGACCCTTCTTCCCCTATCACTGGCCTTGTACAAAATGCTTTGTAAGAGGGACCAGCCACCAGGAATACTCAAACCTCTCTGCATCTCCTTCACGTCCCCCAAGCTTACATCAGGAAGGACCATAGGTAATATGGAGAACTTCATGCTGGGGAGATGCAGTGGGGTGAAGGGGAGGCTGAATGCAATTCAATGCCTCTTCCCATCAATCTGCCCTCCACATCTGGCTGTCTCCCCCATCCTGAGGCAAGAATATAATTTGGGTTCCTGCTCTTTATCTTCCACTTGCTCAATTACTCCAGTTTTCAAGAATCACACCTTTTTGGCTCCTGAATAACCCATTCTGGGGTATCCCCTGCATTTCTTGCCCACTGCCCAGGGTGCAGGTGACAGCAGCCCTTGGCTCAAACATTACTGTGTGAGGCAGAGTTTGGCCCCTGGTGCTGCTTCTGGACAGGGATGTTGGATATCAGGAGGCAGCTTTCCATGGTCACTCTCTCCTCTGAGCATGTCGTGCCTTTGCTGAGAAGAACAGAGCTGAAGGCCACCAAATTTCCCACAACCAACTGGGATCCACGAAAGTAAACCTTGTTTCCCCATCCTGCAATCAAATCACAGCCAACAGGACCCAAAGGGACTCTGAAACATCTCCTCTTTTCATGAATAAATGGATATATATATATCAAAGCACTATAACTGGATGTGAACCTGAAAAGCCTTGTACCAAATGATGGCTTAGGAGCATTAAAGCTCTACTGGGAGGGGTGCCCTGGAGTCCTTCTGGCACCCTGGCATCCTCCAAGCCTCCCACAAAGCCCTGCCCATGGCTGGCAGAGCCAAACCAGCCACATGGGCCTGCTCATATTTATCTTCCTATAATAATTCTGGCTCAAGGAAGGACATTTAACATGTCAATCATATTCCCATTACTGTAACAATTCATTAGTGCAGAAGAATGAGGTCCTGGGAGAAACTCTCTTGAAAGAAAGGGGTGGAGAAACAGGCTGGGGAGTCTGCAAGGTTAATTCACTAGGGAATTGCTTTATTTTTTAATTCAATGCAAATTCAATCATGCTTGCCAAGTATTTTAAGGAAAAAACAATTACTGCAGGTCCTAACACACTGCAGAGACAAGGATAACTAGGGACTGCCCTGAATTATATCCCTAAATACAAATCAGATTTGAGTTGTTCCAAATCAGGGGCAGGAGAAACAGGACGACAAATGGCACTGCTCACACAGGTAGCCACACATCACTTCCCCCAGTTGTGAGCTCTAAATCTAACATTAAAATTTAGTGTGACAGTGGTTTGATGATGCTAGAAACTCTCCTTTTCCTTAATTACTTGCTTGTAGCTCTGTCTGTACCAGATAACTCCATCAAAACAGCAGCCCAGGCAGCAGCCTGCTTATTTGTACCCCACACAGATCAACAGGATGCACATGAGCTCCTGAAAGTCCAGCGTTTGTCCCTGGCTCAGACTTCAGCAAGAGCTACACGTGGCTGCTGAGAGCATCCATTTATAACTGAGACAGTGGAGATCCTACTCAGCACTAAGGAAAGGGTCTTTACGTCATAAATTGTATTTAAAGACTCTTTCAAGAAGACAAGCAAATTTAAGAGGGCAGTTAGCTCCTGGCACTTAGATGCATAACTTTATTTGAGTATTCAATTTCCTCCTTCATTCATAAAGTAAACATCTGAGTTATCTGAAAGTGACTGTATACTCATGGAGTGTTTTCTTAAAAGAGTCAATAGGAGCAAGGCGACATAAAATGCTTCAGAGAGCATGACACAGGAAAACACAAGCCTTTAAATTATACACATTCAGGAAACGGTTGAATTCAGCATTTTAGATGGAAAGGTTAAAATGTTTGTGCTGAATTGTATTAAATCTTTCGTCAGTAAATCCTGTAGGAAGCAGAACATTTGAAGGAGCCTACTTATTCCCAGTGTCTAGGAAAGTCTCCCAGAGTTTCAAAGGAAAACATCCATTAATCTCATTGGACAAGTGCAATCTAATAAAAGCTGTTGTTAAATTAAGGCAACTTTAAGTGTTTTCCAAATTTAGTCTATTCCCCCTTACCCCAGGAAAATCCCTTTTTGGTCTGAAATGGAGGATATTTGCTGCTTTTCAGCCTGAAATGACCTTTTTTTTAGGGAGATTCTGCCAGCTCTAAGGGGGACAGCACAGTGCTGGCAGAAATGGCCAGCACTCCTCTCCAGCAGCTCAGCTCCACTCCAGGATGGGTCTGTAGATTCAGGTCCCTCACAGCAGGACTAACCCAGTTCTACTGTCTACCCCCAGCAGTGGCTGCATTTCTCAAACATGATCCAAGCTTCACTATATAGATGAGTTTTACAACAATTCCGTGACAAAACCCAGAGTTCTCTTTGCCACTGACCTGCTGCTGGACCTTTGTCAATTCACTTTCCCTCCTGACATCCCAGCTCCAATTACTGCTGAAGTGTGGGTGCAGCAGATGCCTTCTTACATGGAGATGACACCAGAAACTGCCCTCATGAATACAGGGTTAAAGGTGGGGACCAAGCTTGAAAGTCTGATAGAGATTAAACATTTTACCATTGTTTTATCAAAAATCTCATTGGAGAAGGGAAGGAAATCAACTGACAAGAGGGTCAGCATATTCACAGCCTCTTTCCAAATTAGATCTCAATTAGTAATTTCAGTGGGGGACTGAAAATCCATAGCTATACTTTTTAAGAAGAAATCAAACACATTTAGAGTCCAGAGAGCCTGAGGACCTGAAGTGCAGAAACTTGTGAGCTTCCCTGTGGTCAATTCAGACTTGGCTGGGAAGGGAAATTCTCAGCTTTCTTACAAAACAAACTAAAAGCATAACAAACCACTTTTCCTGGTGAGACTTTCATTCAATTCTGCAGACTCAGGAAGCTCCTGAGATAAGCCTCCACTCCAAGGATACGCTCTGTGCTGGCTGAAGCCTAGACCCAAGCTGGTGATTAGCAGGACAGCAGCCTACTTAATGAATTACCACTTTTGGGCAGCCTGACTCAGGCTGGAAAAATAACCTAAACATTTGCGTTGTGTTTTCTGCAGACCAATTGTGCACCTCAAAAAAAAGGCATCAGTGATAACAGAAAGTATGTCAGTCTCCCAAGGAACCTTATGAGGAAGTCCCTAAATTTCCTGCTTCTGAGTAAGACTGAGAAATCACAGGGATTTCTCCCTGACTTCTTTTTTTTTTAACTCCTAGTCTTGGATTTCAGTGAGAAATTCAGAAGCACTCAAATGCTGAGTTTAAAAAAAAGCTTATAAATCTCAAATCAGATTCTGGGTTTGTTTGGATTTGGTTTCTGATGAAGAGATAAGTAGGTTTCTATTGTATCCAAACCAATCCCGCTCATTATGGACTGATCCTTAGCCTGATTTTCTTTGAAAAATCAAAACTGAATTTAATTACAGGAATAGAAGACAACCATTTTAACTGGAGAATATGGATTCAATTGTGGTTTTATTTTTGGCTTTTGTTTCCTGCAAATGCAAGAGGATTTGGTTGCCATTTATCCAGGCTGCCTTTAAAATCCAAAAGGAACTCCATCCCTGGTGACCTTGCTGAGCATTCTCCACATGTATCTGATTTTGTGGTTATGTTACAAGCCCCACTGACACCACAATAACCAAAATGATTGGTGATGCACAAACCAAGCCAGAAAAAGAAAAGTCAGAAGTTATCTTAATTTTATAACAACCATAGACTTAAAAATGTTTAATAAAAGACTTTATGTGAGCACAGAGACTTTCCAAAATCCGGAGTTCCCGAGAAGGAAAAGTGCCAACATCTCAAAGCAGCTTGTGGTGTCTCCAGTCTGCCCTGACTGTCACCCCCCAGCCCCAAAGGGTATAAGGCAGTGCTTTTCCTGTCTGCACTTTTAGACATAGGTACCAATTTCCAAGGGAGAAGACAAAGGCAGGCCAGGGGCTCCCTCCCCTCGAGCACCACAGGGTGTTCATGCTCTCCCAGCCATCCCACTTCGAGGTGATGGGGCAGATGTGGCTCTTCTCTCTCCAGATTTACTGCCATTTACACTGCAAAGGGAATGCTGGCTCTGAAATTGGAGTGCCCAGGGCACTGCACACAGCAGGGCAAAGGGAGGAACACGCAGGCCACTTCTGCATCTTTGTCTAAAGGAAAGGGCAAGCAGCAATGTCAAAGGCAATAACCTCAAAGCAGAGCCCATCCAAGAAGGAGCACTGTTATTAAAACTCGTGCTCAGAAATGAGTTATCCATTATTAATATTTTAAATTGCTAAATCCTTTCTAATCATGTGTTAATATGAGGCAAAGCTGCATGATTTAAAAGCAAAGCTCAAGCCATTGTCAATCACTCCTGGGCACGTAGCAAAGCCTGCTGCAGGAATACTGATGAGACCAGCTTTCCTGCTGAAGTGATGCTTCTGGAGCAGCTTTATTGGGCCCTCAGCCTCTTCCAAGAGCAGGAGTGAGGCCTTTCATGTGCTGGGACTGTCCTGGGAGCCACAGACACTGCAGGTACATTCACCCTGAATGCAGAGCACAGGGCCAAGCTGGCACACCAGGCTCCTGCTCACAGACACTCTTCTCTGGATGCAAGGCTGGATTTAGGAGCAAGCTCTGCAATGTACCAAGAGAGAAACTCACCCAGGAAAAAGTCCCTTTACCCTTTGCTTTTATCATGGTCTATCTCTCACACAACTGCAAGATCCTTCTGGTGACTCAGCACACAGGAATTATTTGCTTCTGGGGAAAGCCTCTTTTGGGGCATGACCTGAAGAAATCCAAGCCAAAGATAGTAAGGCTGTTGTTGACTAGGATGAACTTAGTTATGGAGGAATGACAGTCCAGAGTTACCACTTTCTCCTCTTGAAGGAAGGTGATGGCAACATGTTCAGCTATACCTGAGTGCCAACTCCTTCCCAAATCCTGCCTTGTTATTTTATCTACATTATTTAATATAAAAATATATACCTATGATACCCATGATGATATAATAGGTTTACAATCCTTTAGGACAGCAGAAAAGCCAGCTTACATGCTTCCAAGGGAATTCCCATGGATTGAGGATCAAACACCACCATTATTCCTGACCATGGAAGGTAATGGCTAATAGTGATTTTGAGTTCTTTGCTCTTGTTTGGTGCTGAAGGAATATTAATCAGGGAAGAAAGATGTCAAGGTCAGACTCAGGAGTGGCAATCACCCTGCAATTCCCATCCATGCTGCCTTGTGGTGGTGGCCTTGCCAGAGAAAAAGCACCACAGCACTGGAATGTGCTCCCACAAAGCAAACAAAGGTGGATCTGAATAAACTGCCTCCCCAAAAGGGCACTTTATGGTGCCCTTTGAGCAGCACCTTCCCCTGTTAACACTCCTGCTTACAGATCCCTATACACACACGGAGTGGCTGTTACAGCCTCCCTCACACTCGGGGTAAATGATTAACACGGATTCCACCTGCTGCTCACCTTAGTCCTCCTGCTCACACACAGAGGGGTGGGGTCTCCAGCAGCAATTCCTACCCCCTCACTGTGGCCATATCACTAAAAGCAGCTTAAGCACCCCTCCAGTCAGATGTTACAGCAGGCTACCGTGGCTAAATGCTCCTCATTCCCATTCATTTCACGAGCCAGAGCTACTCTTCTTTATTACAAGCAAGGAGTGAACAGATGGGAAGGAACGATGCTGACACCTGAAATAACAGTGACATCAGGGCTCTGCTCCACAGCCTGTGCCCACCTCTGCTTTCCTCCCACAGTCAGTCTTTCAGGTAATCCCACAGAAGGGTCATTCCCATGCCTTTCTCTAGAGAAGGGAAATGTGAAAACAGGTGAGACTGGGACAAAGGCTGAAACATTCCACCAGTGTTTGCTCTGAGCCATTTTCTTGGTTTGATGGAAAAAAAATTGTAAGAGGCACCCTTACTTCACTTTTTCATCCCTCCTTTTCCCCATGTGTACTCTCATTTACACTCATTCCCAAGATGAGGGATCCCAAAGCTTTCCCAAGTATAAAACTCGTTTTGCACCCAAGAGGAGACAAAACCTTCTATTTGAACAATAAAATTTTTCCCACTTTCTCTTGTTTTCTTCTAGATCATCAGGAAACACAAACAGCATCCTCTTAAAGAGGTTAATTGCTTCTGTGGAAGAATGATTCAGCCCTATTGCCTTGTGTCAGCTGAGAAATTTGCCCTGGAAACAGCTCAGGCTCCAACATTTTCAAACACCACAACAGTCAAGGTCTGCTGTGGAAATGCTTGTTACAAAAATCTTTCCTTAATTTCCAATACTAATTCATTTCTGAACAATGTTAAAGTCAGCCTGCAAAAGCAGGACAAAGGCTGGTAAATCCCAGCAGTCCCAGGGTTTTAGAAAACTGTAGAATATAACTGGTTTTTGCTAATCTTGACTGTAAAGACACAAAGTTCAACACAGCTCATCTGTCCTCTCAACACTTGCTGTATCCATGTGGTGGTTCTCTTGGGTAGAAATTTTACTCAAACATGGGATTTGGGGGTTTTGGAGAAGACAACTGGATGGGGACAAACTCCCTTTAACAAGAGCCTTTTTGAAATGTGCTACTGCTCACCAAGCTTCTCCTTGAAAAGGAGCTTCTTTGAAACAAAACCACTTTGCAGAAGGTGTTATTGTTCCTTATTAAGTGCCTTTTGGGTTATTCTATGTAAATTTGATACTGAACAGAAGAAATTCTTGAAGACCCCACCTGCTCCCAACCCCTGGACGCAAAGCTCACTCCCAAGAAGGACCACCTGATGTGATTAAAGGAGTGGTGCTGTTTGTTTCCTTCTTCTATGCATACAATGGTGAGATTGAATATTCAGCTCTGGTTTAGCTGCAGCACAAGTAAACAGCCTGGATATTTAATTACTGCAGTACATTGACCTGGAAAGCAACACTAGTTGTTTTCCTGGCTGGTACATGACACCAACTTGGCAATAAAAAGCCTTGGAGAGGAGCAGGGAAGCAGTGGACAGGGATTGGGAAGTACCGGAGAATTTGCCTCTCTTTATCACCAAGCACTTTCAGAGAGATTAAAAACCAGCAACCCGACAATCCCTTCAACCCCCAGAGTACTTCTGTACCTGGCTCACAGCATTGTCTTCATTTTCTTTCCAGGAAAAACCTCTTGGATCCACACAACGCTTCATAGACTTATTAACCACAGGACCAAGAAAAGGAAGTTTGATGCCCCTGTCCTTACGATGTGCATGTTCCTCAGCTGGCACAAATCAGCCCAACCACTGATTTGGTGCCCGGTTTCACCTGGCAGCTCTGTGCCCCCAAGGCTTGTGCCAAGGAAGACTCAAACCCCTCTCCCAGCTGGGTGGTATTTGCAATTCGGGAAGAGCCCAGTTGGCAGCTGAGCTGCCACACAAGTTGTGCTGAAGATTTCTGTGTGCAGCACAGTTAAAAGTCATGTTGTTCTGTGCTCCAGTGCAAGAGTGACACCCCATTAGAGAGTCTGCAGCTTGGGGGTCCAGCAGATGTGAAACCACAAGTTTCCATTTTCCACAAAGAAATCACAAGGAGACAATTTTTTTTTATTTTTTTTTTATTTTTTTTTGCTTGGGTGAGCAATGATTTTATTGTGCTATTAATATGATCATAAACAAGGACAACATGTGTTTATAGGCTCAAGTGCTTCATTACTCACTCGCTGACTTGGTAGAAATCACCGTGGCATCAGTATAAAGTGCAAAATGGAGCAGATCATTGCAGTCATGTTATAAAATCATCTGGGCAGGTGACCTTTGAACAAAGGCAATTGATAGCTCCAAGGCAGCTGTACAACAACAGTAAACATAATAGTTGTCCACAAGCCACCAGACCTGTAGGAGAGCAAATATACCCCATGCCTGGGAAGGGGAGAGAGCACCAAGGGGGCTGAGAAACGTTTAGGAAAGAGAAGTAGAAGCTGATCTCTGAAGTGTGTCTGCCAATCAGCCTTGTTTGAGGATGGGGCAGGTGACACACGGTGGTGGAGCTGTTCTTAGCACAGCCTGGGCAGGCTCTGACCGATAGCTGGAGCCAGGCAGGGTGGGACAGTACCTGCAGTGGGGGAAGCAATAACCTGGTCAGCTTGAGGGTCTGCTTCTCCCAGACCTCTGTTTTGTGTCTGATCTCCTGCATTGCTGCCACCCCAGCCATTCAAACTCCTGCAAGTGTGTGGGCTGAGCTGGGCAGTGCCACCAGGTGCCAGGAGGCTGCAGGAGCAGGACTAAGGATGTAACATGAGATGGGAAGACCCAAACTTTCCCATGGCTTTTGTTCACACCTATTGGGGCAAATACTCCTCTTTGCCATGTAGTGAGTGGTATAAAGGGAAGTGGATCCCCTAGGGAAGGTCTTACAAGTGGCAGCTGAGGAGGAAATGGCTAAATATTGTATGGGTTCCCCTAGATGTGGCTCTGCAAGGCTGGGACCTGCACTGGGGTATTGGCTCCTCTATGGGTCCAAGGACCAGGAGGAAAGGAATTTCCCCTCTCCCACGGGGCTGTGCAGACACACTGCTTCTGCCATTAGGAGACCAAGAGACAGAAGTCTGCAGGAATGGCTCCTGCCTTGGAAATGGGAGTCAAAGGCTGGAAGACACCCCCGAGAAATGAAAAACCAGCCTTGTGGATGATGTCACCCAGTGAGTGCAGGGAGCGAGCAGGAAGGAAAAATTACACATCCCAGTTGTTTCACTTCTTGTCCCTCTGCCTCGTTTCGTCTGTCACCAGTTCCCGGAGCATCCCGAAGCCCGGTCGACGGTTACCAACAGGCAATAAATAAAACCGCTGGAGCCACTGGTGTCAACATCTTGGCATTGTTTAGGTCTCCTTGTTTGCCTTTAAAATAACTCTCCTCCTCGGGGTCATGCAGATGAAAAAGCGAGAACCCCCTGCCACCATCCATAGAAATCATCTTGCCATGACTTGTATTGCGCTGCCTTTTTTTTTTCCCTGTGAAGTTTGGGGTTTGAGGAGCTGCCTGGGAACATTACTCATGCTACACCCAGGGCTCCTGCTCCGTCTTGCCCGCCTGTGTCCTGACACGTCACCTCGGGCGCCTGTAGGTCGCCTGAGCTTGGGGCACAGCACCCATTTTCCTGACTCCCAGAGGCACAGATTGGCCTGGATTTGGGAATGGTGCAAGCCGCCAGCCTCGTGCTGCTGGCTTATCTGCTGCATGGCTGTGCCTGGCTCTGCTGCAGATGTTGGCAGACTAGAGAGTGGAAAAACAAATGGTGGAGGTGTGGATTCATGGTTAGAGCCTGGCTGTGCAAACACAGTGTGCCAGTGCTGAGCCTGGCGCTGGAGCGATGCCACTCTGTGACAGCCTTTGCCCCAGCACTGGAGCTTTGCATCATACAAGCTCCTAATGCAGCTCTGGAGGCACAAGAAATCCTCCTCCAAAGACAGTTTTCATTCATGGGTTTTAATAAAAGGGTGGCTTGAACCCTGCCATGCCTGCACAGGGCTCCGTCGAGGGACCAGCCGCTGAGTTATGGCAGCACTGGAGGGGACTGGTGCTCCTCAGTGCCTGGAGCATCTCCTTTCCTCCAGCAAGGGTTGCATGGTGGAAACCCTCACCCTTCATCTCAGCTGAGTTGTGACTTGATGTCAGATTCACTCTCCCTGATCATCTTTAGCTTGTTGTTTATAATAAAAATCAAGTGATCCATCTCTTCTGACAAGAGGAAGAGTTGCTCCAGGAAGCCCTGGACAGGTCAACTTCTATATTAAGGAACTATTACTTGACAGTTTCCTGGCCATAAATAGCTGTCCAGCCAGGCTGGGGATTTTATTTAGAAATAACAAATAAAGTAGGCCATAAGTAACTTCATGACCTTGTTCCCCCTTCATTTCCCACCCTCTCCTCTCCTCATTGTGGTCTTTTCTTCACCCCCAGGTTCCTCAGGACTTCCAGGACCCCCTTGCACGTCCCAGCAGAGCATACCTCCCCACTGCCCACCTCCAAGAAGCTGTAGAAACATGCTGTTGCCAGCTTTTAAAAATGGGATGTATGTTTTGCATCACTGAAAATCTTTTTCTACAGCTCAGCTCTAAGAAGTTGTTTTCTACTTGGTTTTCACTAAAATAATTAAAAAGTAATCTGCTCTGCATGGCTGAAAGCTGGAAACTCTCCACTCAAAACATCCCCAAAACTGGATGCAAACAAATACACCTCCAACACGTCCTTTATTTTTTAATCTCTCAAGCCATTTTCTTAAGTTCTGGAGGACTAACTTCTGATTTTTTCTGATAATGCTCAGAGTTGACAATATCAAAACCAGTGAGGAAATACAAGAAAGAAAACAGCATTATGATATTCTTTTATTATTGGGAGGTTTTGACCATTTTTGTCATGTCGTTTGCCTAAAATAATAATGAAAACCTCTTTGTTTGGAGCTGGAAAGGGAAGAGCAGTGTGTTTATTTCATGTATGACTCATCAGCTCAGTGTTGATATGCTAAACGCTTCAGAAGCTAACACTCTATAGAGATGATAGTTTTTAATATAAAACAGTAAATGTTTAAAACAACCATTTTTTTTTAATTATTTTTTCCTCTTTTCTTCCTGTTGTGGCCAATAAACATAAGGCAGGCCACATAGTTTACATTTTAATAAAATTAAGTTATTTGGTGCCATGTTATTACAGTCTTTATTGGAAAGTGGAATAAATTGCACACAGAGGAGACATAGGAGGGACAAATCACTGTGAATAAACATAGATTCTGGGATGCATTTATTTGCTGGTTTCATCTCAGAGGAGAAAGGCTTTCCCCAGGAAAATGGAAGTGGCCCCGGGGATTCCAGCCTTGGGGAGGCAGCCCTGGGTCGCTCCAGGGAAGGATGAGCTTTCTGGGGAGCTGGTGCCACAGCAGGACCATTCCAGCCCCATCCAGCATTTTCCACATACATCCTCCAGGAGAAACCTGTCCTGTGGCTGTGGGACACCCTGCAGTGCTGAGGCGCTGTGCCAGCCCGTCCTCCTGCCTGTCAGCCCTTTGCGGGGCCAGCCGAAAACATTGGTCCCAAGGCTTTCTGCTGGAAGCTGAGCATTTCTAGGCAAGTGCCAGGGCACACCAGGAGTCCTGCCGGAGCGGCACACTCAGCCCAGGCTGTGGGGCCATGGTGGTGGGAGAGAAGGTGTAGTCCTCGGGCTCGAATTTGAACTCGCCGTGGCCGCCGGCCAGCACCTCATCCGACTGGCTCTGTGCCTGCCCCGGGGAGGGAAGCAGAAAGGCATTAGAAAGCCTGTTATTAGCCAGCAGGTCACTTGGCCCCTTGTCATAACACAGTGGTAGGTCCAGGATGGATTATGAATAGGGTGGGTTATCCCTGATGCCTACAGCTGCCCTTTGGAGCAGCCTGGAGCTGGGCAGGAAGGGTGTTCCATTCCAAGCAAGCACAAGGACCAGGCAGGGAAGAGGCACCCCAGGGCCCATCTGCACTTATTTATTGATTAAATATGTCCAGTTTGGAGATCTTTAGGTGTCTATTTTTTCAGAGCACAGCACAAGTCAGATTTCCTGGTTTCAAGCAAAAAACCCTCTATCCCATACGGTGTAACTGGTGCTGCACTAGACACTTGGGTACTGGGGCTGAGCTTTCCCTCCATGCAGGTGTGTCCAGTTCAGGGAAGACTTACACTCAGCATAAAGATAGTGTTGGGTCACAAAACTGTGATGTGTTGGGTTTACTTAGGCTGATTTTTTCCTCCATCAAGATGAAATAGCAACAAGCCCCAAAGAAAAGCTCAGGGCACAAGCAATCTGGAGCCTCTGACAGTATTACAGCCCTGCAGTCACTGAGCCCCTCAGGGCTATAAAGCACAGAGAATGTATGCCAAGGGAGCCTTTTCTTGGTAGCAACAGGAGTTTCTACCCTGGGCTGATCCCACCAACTCAACAGGGTTGTAACTTCTAGGATTTCATGGCAGGAGCTGGAATTTCACCTAGCTCTGCACTAAAACCTTTCCACCATTTATTGCCTCTGTGGCAGCAGGGCTTGGACCTCCCTGTTCCCCACTGCAAGATGAGAGATCTGATGAAGAGCCAACAGGCTGGAGCCTTTCCTGGTCCGCTGCATCTTGGCTCACACTCCCTGCTTTCCTCAGTCTGAGGCAGAAATGATCTAATTAAGCTCATCAAGACCCCCCAGGTCAGTGGCTGTGGAGGTGTGTGGATCATCCACCCCAGCAGGAGATGGCTGCTGGTCCCTGTGCCTTACCTGGGACACTGACACGATGGTTTGTCCGGGATACTGCGAGGTTGTGCTGGGCTCTGACTTTAAAGTGACCGTGCTGTCTGAGTTGGTAATGGAGGAAGGGGAGTTAGTGGCTGAAGTCGTAGATCCTGGAAGACAATTGGTACAGGGTGATGAAGCTATACAGGTACAAATCTGCTCTTTAAGAAATCTGTATTTTAATAGCAACAATCACATCTCGTGGCACAACTCCACTGGTTTCTCTCTACCAAATCTCTGACAGTGTCAGTCTTTGTATTTGGTTGCCAAGATTCTGATGGAGGAGGAGGGAACAGTTTCACAGTCTGGCAGTGCTAGTTCCTGGTACAGGATGGATGGGCTAATGTTGAATGCATCATAATACCTTCCTCTCAAGTCTTTAATAATATGCCATTCCTACCCTTGTTTTTTCCCATAACCCAGTTTAGCCCAATTCTGCTTCAACATGAGCACTGCTGGACTGGATCTGGGTAATCACAGAGGAATCCCACAGGAATATGACAGGACTGAGATTTCCCACCCAGCATCCTCCTTTCACATGAGATCTATGCATAAATGCAGGCCCTAGATCTAAAGCAATCATCAGGGAAAAAAAATCACAGTATTATTTTATAATTATCCTATCTTGCAGAAGAAATATTGAGGTGGACTGTGTTCCAAGCCCTCAGGATGGATCATAACAGCACTGTACCTGTTGAGGCTTTGCCTTTGGTAATGTTTTTAGGCTTCCTTTTCCTCGTCTGGATGCTTTCCTTTTTCATGGCCAGAGGTCGTGGTACCTTGACATTCATAAAGTTTGGAATCATTAATATTGTATTTTACTCAGCTCCTTCCCATACACATGTTGCTCTCCTAATTACGTGCTGTAGCTCATGCAAAGCACCTAAAGTCCTTGTCCTTCACTAAGTGCTATTTTTCTCTGCAACAGGCCTTGGCTGGAAGATGTATAAGGCTAACAGCTAAGGCTTTCCCACAAATTTTGTTTTTTTCCTTTATTTCCTATTTTTCTTTTCCTGATTTATTAGTGACCTTTATGACAGGGCCCTATTAAATTACGCTGACACACCAGGAGCCCATATGGCTCAGAGGAAACAGTCATGGGATAAAGAGACTTCAACCCGTATGGCAGAAGTTTGAAGAAGCTTGTATAGAAGGATGGAGTCTCTGGCTCATGTATACATTATCAACAGTTCCCATCCTCTGCAGATAAACATCACCAGCCAGCCTCCTTTTGGGCTCTTTAGGATCCTTCACAAATTCTCAATTAGCACATATAAAGAAAACACATTCTTTATCTCAGTCTGCGTTTGGGGAGCTTCAGTCTCCAGCCACTGGAGCCTGGTAAGCTTTCTTTTCCATAGAATCTAGGATGGTTTGGGTTGGCCAGTTAGTTCCAACCCCCATGCCATGGACAGGGACACTTTCCACTAGACCAGATTGCTCCAAGCCCCATCCAACCTGGCCTTGAACACTTCCAGGGATGGGACATCCACAGTTTCTTTGGGCACCCTGGGTGTTGCAGTACACCCCTTAGCCTTATTCTGGAGAACCCCAGTAGATTGAGCTTTTAGTTGTTCAAGGAGGCAGGACTGGGTTACAGCTCCTCTGGGTCCGGTCTAGAGGCTGGTCACTCCACACCTGATCTAGAGCTGCAGGGCAGTGATCCCAACGCCCATATGGGCCCTCCCAGTGTGGACATGTGCCTCACCCCGTGGAGCTTCATGTACAACCCGCAGGCATTGCAGACAGGCTCCCCTTCAGCGTTCCTTCTCCAGAGGGTGGTGTTGGTTGTGTGGCAGTTAGTGCAACATAGGCCAGCACGTCTAGATGAAGACTTAAAAACAAGCAAACAAACACGAGTGCACACATAAGAATGATGAATTGGGAAGTTTCCTTTCATATAAAAATAAAATCTCCAATTGCACCATTTTCCTGGAAAATATGAAACACGCATGGTTAGCCAAATTCAGATCAAAGAAATTGCACTCAAATGAGATCACTCTAATTTTCAAGTGAGTTTTTGTTATTGAGATCGATAAACATGGCAAATATCCTTGCAACTCATTTCACAAACTTCCAGCAAATCTGCTGGAAGTGATCAGAACTCAGAGCACAGAGAATTTCCCTACAGGAGACCCACTCAGATGGAGAAAGAGATGGAAAATATCAGCTGGGCTTTAAATGCATGAAGAAAACTCTTCATGTTGTACATGAGCTCTTCTGTTTTTCTGCGCTCAAAACTGCTACTAAAGTTAGCAACATCCCAATTAATCTCTGGTTTAAGACAAGTGGAATCAATTGGCTGAACTAAGCAGAACCAAGGGGAACTGGTCCACAGTGACACCAGGGAGATTATTCTTCACATCTCACAAATAATCTCTTCTCTTCCAGGCTGCAGAAACACCCTGCAGACATTAATTAATGACATATTTTGTGAGTGCAGTGATTGCTGGCTCTGAAATATTAATAATTCCAAATGGTGAAAGAAAGTGTTCTGGCAAAAGCAGCAAACTCATTTCTGACAACTTTCCTCCAAGCCACTGGAAAGTTCACATCTCTCTTTATACAGACTTGTCAGCTCAATAGAGATTTCATTTGAAAGTCTTTTAACACTAGGTATTGAAACTATTCTAATAAAAGACCTCACTAAGTATAAGATATCTGTGGCATAAGTAATATCTCAGGCTCTCCACATTCAGGTGTTTAAATATGTTCTTCAGCCTTGAGAAAACCACTTTGAATCCACTCAAAGGTAGACGATAGGTGATGCAAGCAATAAAGAACTCCCTGTTTGTTTATTTTTCCATTATTGCTCGATATCCTGACTGCGCAAGATAACAAATGAGGTGGGAAGAGTATGAATGAAAATGAAATGTTTTTACAAGGTTAGCAGTCAAATAAAGATCAGCTCTGAGTTTCAAGATGCACAAGTGACATGCCCAGGGGTTGATTCACTCGTTGCTCAGCAAAGAGGTCTCAGCAGCTATTGGCAAATAATGGTATTGCTTTGGAAATTATTTAGCTTTCAAGAAATAACTAGGCAAAAATAACAATACACTGGGGTGTGAGCTGACAAGCCTGGCACAGAGACAGCAAACCTTGTCCCTAATATGGGATGTGGTGTAATAGCAAGATCTTGGAGCAGCTACAGCCTTTCAGCTGCCGAGGCTGTGCCGCTTGTCCCTGCAACTGATGGGAGCAGAGGGAGGTGCCAAGCACCTGATGGATGCAAGGGCTCTGTGCTCCAGCTCCTACTATAGGTACAGAGGGGAATTTGGAGGCACTCAGCCCTGGGACAACTCTTGCTGGTGCAATCTGTCATCGCCTGTGGATGGGAGGAGGCCAGTGCAAAGCTTTTGGAAAGCCCCGAAATTTCTGGGCCACCGCTGGTCCCTAGAAAGGAGGGACACACAGGCCCTATTTCACACAACACCTTGTCCACAACTTGAAGGTGAGGTGGCAATGAGACCTGTGGCTCTGGTGGCCCAAGGGCAATGCCAGCCTTGCTAGAGCTTGGCCCACCCTGTCCTGTGTCACAACATGCTCATGAGCTCCTGTTGGGGCAGCAACATGAGCCTTCTGTATCTCCTGCAGATTGACTCCTCACACAGTCAGGGAGAGAAGAAACCATCTTTCACCACCAAATATTAAAATTTTAATCTGAAACCCCCATGAGAACCTGTCCCTGCATCACAACCTGCCAGCTTAGCAAGAAAGAGACAGTCAAGGCTACTGTTGCTCACTGAAGGACGAGGGTACAATACATTATTGCTGGTTTCCCAGCAATTCTCCTGAAAGAAAATGCATTTTTGTCTGCCTCCACCCCGCAGCCTTTGTACCATTCTGACCTTGTCTAGGAAGTTGTTGACTTCAACATTGTGCTCAGTGTTTATTTATACAAATGCAGCATACACTCAAACAAAAACTCTTCACTGACCGGACTTGACAGCCAAGTGCTGCTGATAAGCTCAAGGAACGGTGAGTTGGTGCCTATTGAATGTGTAAGCGCTGCTTGGAGAGCCCAAAAATTTCAGAGCCAGCAGGGCAGGTCCTTCCAAGGGAGACCAAGCCATCAGAGACTTTGTTTCACTTTTCAAAGGTGGAAAAGAAGCCACAGGGTTTCACAGGGGAAAAAAAGACGCTGAACCCTCAGATTTAATCAGTGCTTCTCTACCCCTTTTTCCAGGATTGAGGGAACTTGTTGTTTACAGGGAAGAGGTTGTAGCAAAATGTGCTGAGATATCTGAGCTCAGCTCCTGAAAGCGGGCAGATCTGAGGCTCAGAACCAAAGGCAGCAGCATCCTCTGAGATTTGCCTTTGTTACTAAGGCTCTTGGCAAACCTGCACCTTGGAGGATGAGGGAACACCAGGAACTGAAGGGCAGGAGAAATCCAAGGCACACATCATGAGCACCGTGTGACTCTAAGGTCCTATTAGCTTGCCCCAGGGCCATGACCAGTCCCATTTCAACCCTCTCCAAAATTGTCACCAAACGCATTGTGCATTGCACACTGTCAAAAAAAGACAGACTGAAACCTCTTGAACCAAGGTTGAGAAAAATTCTCCCTCGACCAAGCCAGAAAAATTCAGCTCCAGGTTAGTCCTTCAGCTCAGGGTGGTGCGGGCGCTGCTGAGCACAGGATGCTGCTGCATCTGCCTCTCGTGCTGTACCACGCAGAGCAGATCTTGAAATGAGGGGGAACTGCAAGTGTGGGATGGAGCCATCCACCTTCCCCAGATGCTCCTAGTGGCAAAAGTGACCTGGCTTTTCATAGTGGGTCTAAAGTATCATCTTGTGAAACACACCAAGAAACTTTGCCTAGAAGAGAAGCTGCCTAAAATAAAGCGCTGCCTCCATCCTCCTCTAAGATAAACCCTTTCTGCCAAAAGCCACAGCGCTTTGAATCCAGACACAGGCTGTAGCAGAATGTCTGTCCCTGCTGCACAAAGGATGTTGCCCTTATCTCAAAAAAGAAACAAAATGGAAGTGGAAACTACACTACTACTGCTTGCCCTCTCCCAAACAGGAGCAGGCTGAGCCCTGCCGAGCTGCAGGACGTCATTCCCGCAGTGTTATCTGGGCCACGTCGTGTTCTCCACGGCTCTCTGGGGGACTTTGCTTTGTGAAACAGAAGTCAGAATAACTCCCAACGCAGCGTCTACGTACAGAACAAAGGTCGTAACGTAAAGGACAAAAGGAACCATTTTTCCTTCCCATGTCTGTGTTTCACTGCACTGTGAAAGCCAGTTTTATCATTCCTATAGCCTTGGCATGTCTCTATGTTCACTGCTCTGCTCTCATCCAGCCCTTGGGGGTTAAGGTATGAGCAGGGAAAACATCTATCCCCCTCCATGGAAATTGTTTGTGGAAATAAACATCCCAAGCCACAGGAGTGCAGGTTGTTCCCTCAGTGGTGTGTTGCACAGTTCACCTGGCACCCTCTTGTCCATCATGAATAGATTCTGCTTCCAATGATGCAGAACTTGCTGCAACCTGGCATTTCAAACCCTTGGGGAAAACCCAAGATTTCAAAATGTTTCATTCCAAAGACAGGATGGAAAGTCAAAATTGCAGCCTCTTTTCTAACGCATAAAACAAATTTTAAATATTTCAAACCTAGAAAAATTCTTCCACTGGACAAGAATCAGCTCTTTAATTTGAGCTTTAGCATTATTGTATTGATTGCCAAAATAATAATAAAAAAGGTTTGAAGTACTTTGATAATTCCCAACTAGATTCTCTCATCCCTGGGAAACAGTCTTAATTCTGCAAACAAGCATTTTCCACCAGAAAATTTTGTTGAAATGTTTGCCAACAAACATGTGGTGAAAAGCACTGATGGATGCTATGGATGGGGCTTGGGCAGGGCTGTCTCCTTTCCCCTGGAAATTCATCCAGTGACATATCTGAATGCCATTCCAAAATGTGGAGTTGGATTTAAACGGATTTGCACCTCATTCTACACACGAATTGCGTTTGCTCTGAAGAAATCACCAGCATAACTCTGAGATTTGTGGCACAGCAGGGACCAGGGATGCAGATTTAAGGTCAGCACATGAAAAGAGGAAGGTTTTGGAGAAACAGACAAATCCTGTCAGATAATGCTAAATGTTTCACAGAAATGCCTTGATTTTGTTGTGATGAACAAAACAGGAGGATTTTCAATGGAGCTACTACTCACTTCATTTTACAAATCCAGATCTGTGTTTCCGGGATCGGAGTGAGAATGAAACATCTTGCTCAATCTCAACTTTTTTTTTCTTTATGGTTTTCTTGCACAGAAACTTGTCACTGTTGGGTTATTACTAATAACTTGTTTTGCAATGCAAAAAAATAACTGCAGGAATACACCCTGAGTGAAAGCCCAAGGAGCCCCCAGCTGTTCCCCAGCATGGCTCCAACAAACATCCTGTTTTTAATGACGGCTTCTGATGACAGCCTCTAAAACCAAAACTGTTACCACCAAATT
>JAWWEE010000051.1:9381283-9417225 GCA_035221455.1 Xenops minutus | reverse complement strand
AAATTTAAACATCCAAACCCGACTCCAAAAAAAAAAAAAAAAAAAAGGAAAGAGGCACTTCTTCTCCCTCTCCATGGGATCCCAATTGTAGGAAGCCCAATATTACACTGTGTGGAAAATGAATGCTTTAACCTGCAGGGAAACTGGGAACTACCAAACCTCAAATTTTCCCCTTAGGCAGGTGGGTGAACTAAGCAGGGAACTGGTCCCCATCCTACTCCCATAGCAAGAAGCCACAAACCTGCTGCGCCAGCTCAGGATCAGCCCTGCCTTTGCTTCAGCTACCCTGCCTAGACTGCATGTGTCTGCAGGAAGAACTAGGAAATAATACTTATTATAGAATAAAAAGCAATGTGCCCACTGCAGGAATGGAGCCAGGGGAAGCCCACAGAGTCTCGACCACATGTAGGGCTGATTGTCCCCACTGGGCTCTGGCACAGACCCTCTGTGCAGCCCCAGAACCCCTCAGTCCCTGGGGCTCTGTCTCCACTGCCCAGCAGTCGTGCCAGGGCATCAAACCCTGTGGCTTCAGCCCTCTCCCGATGATCCCAGCCGGTTCCGCACCGCAACGAGAATCTCCTGTCAGTGTTGATGGCACCTGACTTGTGGGAAGACCCTAACACAGGAACAGAGACCCTAACAGCACGGGCACTGCGACAGCCCCCTTGCCCCTGCCCTCAGCCATCCCTGGGCACAGTAGTGGATCCCGGGGATGTTTCCCCCTCTTACCAGCCTCTTCTGCGGCTTGAGCGGCCGGTTGATGCCGTTCATTTTGTGGTAGAGCCCGCAGGCGTTGCACAGGTAGTGCCCGGTGCCGTCCTTCCTCCAGAGCGGTGTGGACATGGCCCCGCAGTTTACACATTCCCGGCCGTCCCCGGGGAACTCCTCGAGGTACTCTGGAAGAGACACCCACGGCACAAGGGTCAGGAACCAACCCCACCGCACTGGGCTGCCCCGGGGGGCTCTGTGGGAGACAGCCTCTAATCCTCTGTGCCCCTTACTAGGGGCAATCCCGGTCCGGAGAGAGTTTCCCTTCACCCTATTAAGTGTGAACCAAACCCCTTTATTCCCTCCATACTTTAATCTTTTAATATTTTGCTCAAAGACAGCATATTCCCCCATCTCTTTCCCATAAGACCCCAAAGGGCTGAACGCGGCTGGGGTCTCCCTGGAATGGGAAGGGGCAGAGACCCTACCAAGCAGGAGAATGCCATGTTATCCCGGGATGCAAAAAAAAAATGGGAGAGGGGGGAAAATGGGACAATTTTCCTGATTTCTATCAGGAAAGTCATGAAACCGCTGGCTGGGGGGACGGCCCGGCCGGGGAAGGCTCGGGGCTGCCCGCGGAGCGATGCCGGGCTGGCAGCCGCAGGGCGCCCGGGGTTCCCCGGGAGAGCATCACCCCAAAGCGTGCTAGCGAGGCTCTTCCTCACTTTTTGTTTCCCCTTAAAAAGAAGAAAAAAGTCCCGGGAAGGAACGGCGGAGCCGCTCCGAGACCGTCCGCGGTCCGTCCCTGCCCCGCGGCAAGCGGGCAGCCCGGAGCGAAACCAGAGAACCCTCAATCGAGAGTCGGTCTCTTTCCTCCTACTGCTTTTTCTTCCTTTCTTTTTTCTTTTTAATTTTAAATGACTTCCTCTGCCTGAACTGTTACTTTCTTCTGAAGGAAAATATGCTTCTAATTTTTTTTAATTAAATCTTTGATCGTATTAATAATGATCCAAAGAAAAGGAAAAAGAACAAAACTTAAAAAGGGGAAAATGGAAAATAAAAATGAAACATTAAAAGAAAAGCAAAAAAATTTGCAAAAATTCATTCAATAATAATATTAAAGAATAATTTAAGCTACTTAAGAGTAGTTTACGCTACTGAAGAGCAAAAATAAACGGCAGAGAGGACGACGGCCGCTATCCCGGATCCTAAAGCACCGAATTCAAACAGCAGAAGAGATTTCTGAGGCATCACCTCCGGCTGGACGATCCCTTCTCTCAAAACGCAACCGATTTTCCCAGACAAAGAGAAAATCCTGGAAATAAACCGCTGCCCAGCACCTCCGGCTTGGGAGGAAAAGCCGAGCCAGAGAGACAGCCCGGTGGGGAGGGGGCAGCTTCCCTGCTTTAACTTTGTTCTTGGGGGGAAGATAAGATAATTCGGTTCACCGCAGTGAAGATGATAACGCGACTGAGATCTTGAAGTGGCTTCTAAAGGGCTTTGCAAACCACAACCGGAGGAGGATGGTGAAGTGTCCCCGGGGTTATAAACCCTGAGCACGAAGAGTCCTGTTAAATCAAGCCCAAAACTTTATTTGCTCAGAGCTTGGTTTAAAAGGACTCTCGGTGTGGATGCAAAGGGATTGAAGTGGAGTTTATTGTTCAACGCCCGAGCGCGTTTCGGTGTCTCCCCAAAGGCCGCAGAGCGATGCAGCTGCGGACCTGTTTTGGGTGAAGGTGAATGAGGAGACCGAGAGTCTGTTCAAATATAAACTAATTTACCACAATAAATTACTTAAAAGGGAGGCAGCTATAAATCTGCCCCGCTAATTTAAACACAAGGGTAAGTATTGAAGCACAGGCACAAAGTCGATATTGTGGGAAGGAGATACCGCGGGGGTGCTGGTGGGGTGGGGGAGAAAGGTTTGAACGGCCTCTGCTCCTCTGTCCTCTGGGGGAATTGCTCTGCTTTGAAACGTGGTCTTTGCCCTTGTCACACACGCACCCCCCGCACACACATCCCATCTCTATCCAGGGTCAGCCGCACACACCCCGTTCCCGGACCATCTCTCCATCCCTGCATAAAATCATCTCCTCTCCTGTCGGGGATGCCAGTGGGGCATCTCAGCCCGCGGCCGCGCCACGGGCACGTCGCGGGGATGAGGACGGGGATGGAGATGGGGATGGGGTTCACTCCCACGAGACGCCGAGAGCCGGGCAGCGACTCGGCGCCCCGACACGTCGGTGAGGAGCTGCAGCGACCTACCGAAGGTGGACCTGCGGCCGGGCAATGCCGCCTGCCTCGTCTGCAGGCTGTGCAGCACGCTGCTCTCAAAGTGTCCGGCCGTCCAGGAAGGCGGTATCTCGGGGGTCACGTAGGCGGGGTAGGGGCTGGAGTAGGACCCGTTAACGGAGCGCACCAAGGCGTTGCCGTACTGCTCCCGGCCCCCGCCGCCCAGCAGCAGGGGCCCCTGGTAGGCGCCGTCGCGGCCCGTGGGGCTGCTGCCCGGCGGGCTGTGCGAGTACGAGAAGCCCGACGGCGGGTGGGGGCTGCCCGCGTTGAAAGCGGCGGCCTCGCCGCTGCTCTGCCCCCAGCCCGCGGGGTTGCCGAGGTGGCTCTGGTGCGGCTCGCAGCCTTGCAGGTAGGGCAGCGTCTGGAGGACGGAGGGCACCCGGGTGGTGGGCACGTAGACGGGCGAGCCGGCCGACGAGTGGAGGAAGTTGCTGGAGTCGTGGGAATAAGCCGACTGGCCATGGTTGGGGGCGAGGGCCAGACCCTGATACATGTTCCGTCCTCGGCGGCGGCGGTGGCTGCTCAGGGCCCGTCCGGCTGCGGCCCGGCGGTGCCGAGGGGCTCACTCAGAGGAACCTGAAGGGAGAACCGAGAGCAGCTTGCTGAGACCCCGCACACATCGGGGACCCGACGGCCTCTCCCGAACCGAAAACGCCTCTTCCCTGCCTCAAACAAGGGCTGAAATTTATATTTTTTAAAAATACTATTTTTTCCCTTTTAAACTTTCCTCTGAGCCGGTGAGAAATAACCTTCTGGGAACGGGCAACGACCCTGCCGACACCTTCCCCGGCCCGCCTGGGCACCTCCAAGGAGCCGGACAAAAACTCTAACAATTGAATTTTTTTTTTTGCCCCAAAAGTATTTCCCTTCCCGTCTTTTTTTTTTTTCGGAGCCCAGGGCCTGGAGGGCCCTCGGGCCCTTGTTGGAGGGGAGGAGGCCGGCTGCGGCGCTGCGCCTCGGGCGCCCTGGCCGGGCGGGAGCAGAATCCCGAAGGACCTGGGCAGCAGTCCAGGATCGGGAGCATCCCCGGTGTCCCCCAGACACCAGCACTGCCGTTTTCTTGTTAAGAAGAGCAGGCCTCTCCGTGCGAGCGGAGGGCTCGAGTCGCCAACCCCTACAAGAGCATCTCGCCCCCGTCCCGCTCCTCCCGCACAGGTACTCACATGGCAGAGGGCCGGGAGCGGAGCCGGGCATGCCCGGGGGGGCATGGAGCTGTGCTCAGACCATCCAGGGAAATCCCAAGGAAATAAAAAATAATAATTTAAAAATAAAAAAAATCGAAGTTCGCCGAGGAGGGAGGTGAAGAAAACCCCAAACCGGCAGGACCCTGTGGCAGAGCGGGGCTGCCCTCCCCCCGGGTATTCCACCCCCCTCTCGCCGCCCCGTCTCCCGTGGGTGCGTCCCTGGCTGCGCCCTGCGGGGAAGTGGCGGCGGGGGCGGCGGCGGCGGCTCTTTACGGCGGCCCCGGTGCGGGCCGGCCCACGTGACGGCCGGCGGGGCAGCCCCGGTCCCGGCCGGGATTGGGCGCCTCCCGGCAGTGGGGGGGGACGGGATAAATCCCGCCGGCTCCGCTCCCGGCGGGGGGGACGCGCCCGCCGGCTCCCCCCTGGCGCGGGGCGGCGGGCGCCGTGCGGAGCTGGGGCAGGATGCGGCCCCCGGGTGCGCCCCGCACCGTCCCGGGCCCCGCTGGCCGCCCCCTCCGCAGGGCTGGAGGTGTCTCCCGTCCCCGGGGGAGGCGGAGGGGGTGGCTCCCACCTTTGCGGGCCCCGCTGCGTTTTTGGGGTTCGCTGAGACACCCCGTCTGGAGGCGATGCCACCCCGCCCCTGGCCGCCGGTAGATGTTGAGGAACGCACCGAAAACTTCCCGGCGGGAGCTCGGTGGCAGAGAATGAGAGCGGGAGGTTTTCTGCTCCGAGCGAGCGCTGCGGCTCTGCTGTGACATAAACCCCATCCTCACGGGGAAGGGCGGTCTCAGCCTGCCCCCCCAGCCCGCCGGGCTTTCTCTAGCGGCCCAGGGCCCCGCCGAGGATGCGAAGTCGCTCGCAGACTGCTCGGTCCGGGGCTCAATGCGGCTTTGCCCGGCTGGGCCACTTCGGAGAGCAGCCCTCCGGTCCCTCACCGTCCCGTCGGGGCCGCCGGGCTCCGGGCTGCCCCGCTTCCAGGTGCTCTGCTTTTCCCAGCAGAGATGGTCCTCCTCCCCGCAGCCCCCCGGCCGAGCCGCTCTGGCCTTTGCGACAGTCACAAAAGCCCTTTCCCCGCTGTCCCCCGTCGGTGCGACCCGGGAAAGGGACTTTAGAGGGGAAGCAGCTCTTAGTCCCAGCTGCCCGCTTAGCCCGGGTAATTCGGCCGTTTTAACTCTCCTTCGCTACCGGCCAGAGAGGAAATAATTTCATCGTAACCGGGATTTGTCCCCGGGGAATTTAGGAGCATTACTGCGCCTTTGCGCGAAGTCGTTGTGTGTCTCCTCCCGGAGAAACGGGGGGGAAAAAGGCCGCAGAGAGTCTCCCCCGCCACTCGCTCCATCCCCGGGCGGGCAGAACTTTGCCGCCCGCAGGCCTTTGCCGACGGGATCGGGCTCTGCTCGGCCCCGGAGCCCTCCGGCAGCTCAGCCCAGCGCTGCCCGCCGCTGCGGTTCCGACGCCCGGGGGAGCCCGTCCAGCCTCGGCTCCGCAGGGACCAACGCTGCGGGAAGGGTGGGAAATTTCAGCTCCAAAATAAACTGGTGCAGGAATGCCAGCTATTTCCCTCGGAATAATGCAACGCAACTGGCTGGAGATGTATTTATTTGCTCTCGAAAGCGGCCGTTTATGGCTCGCAGGGTATCCCTGTGCCCGTGGAGCAAAAGAAGAAAACAAAAACAAAACAACAAAATCCCACGCGCAAAAATAAGCAAACGAACAAAAAAAACCACCCCAGCAAAACCAGGAAAAATAAAAAGATATTTAAAAAAATAAAGAAGCAGACAAAATAAATTTTAAAAAGGTGGAAAAGCTATAGAAAAAGAAAATAACAACCCAAGGAGGTTCCAGCCCCGCGGCGACACGGGAAAACCCGTCCCTACGGAAAGCCAGCCCCAACCCCTTAGTGACTGTGACTGAGCCATCGCCGGAGCTTCTTTCGTTTCAGTTCGGTTGTTAAAAGCGGGTTGAAGCCGTGGGGACGCGTGGGTTTCCAGGCTTTACAATTTCAACGTGTTACTTAATTGTGATTTATTCTATTTTTTTTTTCCTACTTGCGACCTGCCCGCTCCGATCTCTCCTGGCGTTCCAATAAATATGAAAACGTTGAAAGAAACGAGGCGCTGCTAAATCCGGAGGGATTTTCCCAATGAGCGCGTTCACTCCGGAGGAAACCACCGTGCGCGAAAACCTGCCCGTGGACCTCTGGCGTGTTTGTGGTCAGACCCATCCAGTGGCTAGATTTTTTTGGTTTATTTATTTTTTTTTTTAACTAGTTTTCCAACCCATTTTCTCCACCGGGCAGCGGAGACCCGAGGCCAGGGCGAGGGGTGGCGGGTCCCACGGGCGGCCCCTCCCGCGGGTGCGGAGCAGCGCTGCGGGCAGGTGCTCCCATACCCAGGGGTTCCAGCACCACCCGCAGCCGCCGCCGGACCGGGCCCACAGTCCAGTCCCCGCTGGGCACCGGCTCCGGCTGCTGTCACCCACGCGTGAGGACTCCTGTGAGGCTGTCCACGGGGCGGGGGGGGGCCCCGTGGTTTGGGGTGTTTGTAGAATTTGGGGCTGCGCTCGGTAACCAGAGGCCACGCAGGGGGGGGCGGGGGTCCTCCCGAGAGGAAGGCCCGAGTGGGCGATGCTTTAGATGAAGTAGGAGGGAAAGTGCCAGCGGTGGCAGCGGCGATGCCCCAGCCCGCAGCCATCGCACTGTGCCCGGGAGAGTCACTCCGGAGTGCGGGACACGGGGAGCTCGGCTGGTGCGGGGACCCTCCCGCAGGGACAGGCGCCCCTTCCCGGTGCTCCCTGCCTCATCGAAGGCACGCCGACGTGGCGGCCGGACCTCTGCCCAGCTCACGGAGAGGGTTAGATACAAAAATCGTAACAGAGCACCGGTATGGGTGATGGTCGGAAACCCCAATCTCTCTCTTCCATCCCCGTTCGAAGCGGGGACAGGCGGAAAGGCCTCCAGGGAGAGCGCGGTGTGACTCCGACGGTACCCGCCGGGAGCTTTGACACCAGTGCACATCCTTTGCCGGGATACGATCCCTTTGATGGGCTGAGTCAGACCCGGCTCTGCTCGTCCAGGGGGATACAACCACTTCTTTTGAGGGGGCTAAGAAGGGACCTCTTCCTAATGGTTGCCCGTACCCCCACACGCCACCGTCCAGGCAGAGCTTGGCTCCGGCTGGGTCCTAGAGCGGCCGGTGAGGCTCGACACGGCCCCGAGGGAGCCCTGACCCCTCCAGGTGAGGCTCCCCCGGGCCGGGACAGACTGCCCGGCGCCCCGGCCCCTCGGCCCTAATCCCGCTCCGGCTGATTTGTGAGTCCTCCGCGGAGGCGGACGCGTGGGAGCGTCCTGCGCGGTCCCCGAGGGGGCTTTTAGCTCCCCCCTCCCCTATGGAAAAACCAAGGGGAAAAAAAGAAAGGCAAGTGGAGACAGAAGGGCAAGAAACGTTCCCGCTCCTGCTGCACCGGGCAGGGAAGCAAGGGAAGCACGCCCCGAGCGGGGAACCGTCGGGTACCGTTCCCCCTCGGTGCATCGGGAAATGACAATTAATTAAATAAATGACAATTAATTAAATGCGTCCCCCTCCCATGCTCTGCCTCCCCCGGGCTGCAGCATCCTCCCCCGAAGCTCAGAGGCGTCTCAGAGCCCCCTGCTCTCGGGGGTGCCGGGCAGGGCGAGTTCCGACGCTAGAACCGAGCCCAACTCTTGTGTCCCGCCGCCGGGCTCTGCCTTGGGCCGCCCACCCAGCAGCCCGCACAGGGCCCCCTTCGATTCCTCCGTCCCGACCCACCCGATGCAAAGGGAAACTCAATGGGTATTTCTCCCCTTAGCCCCGACAGGCGGCATCGGGCTGCTCTCCGGCACTGCCCGGGGGTACAGCGAGTTCCCGAGGGCTGTTTGCCTTGCCCGACGGGCTGTGAATGGGGAGGATGGATGGGAGGGGATCAGCGGGGTCTGTATCTCCTGGTCCACATCCCCTGGTCTGCATTGCTCCATCCACGTCCCCTAGGCCACATATCCCAGTTTGTATCCCTCCATCCTCCCCCCAGCCCCTTCCTACCCAGTCTCCAAGGGTTGGGCTGGTCCCTGCCCAGGGACCAAGCTCAGGTACCTCCTGCACTGAGGCCAGGCTGATTGCTAAGGCAGTGCTGGAGAGAAGTGATGGACACAGCCAGGGCTGGGGGAGGCCCCATCAGGCAAGGACTGAGCTGCCCCAGCTCAACCAGGCAGGGACAGAGGGGTTTTGTGCCTGAAGGAGTAGGGGGATGCCAGGGGGCTGTGTTTCAAAAGGGTTAAATAAACAACAGGCTCCACCAAAAAATATTTATCTTCTGTTATATGCATGTGGTGGTGGCTCTCAGGAAGGGGGGCTGTGATAAAGGTGGGAAGAAAATATTTAAATTTTCCCCCTCCTCTTGGTCTGAGATCCTGTTTTCTTCCTTAGCCTGTAAGGATTTCACTAGCATGGAAAATAAAAGAGGTCCCGCAGAGATGATGTTTCTTGCTGTCCCCTGCAAACCCCTTTTACTGGGAAACTTCAGTCTCAGCCATTCCTCCAGCCTCTCATGAGCCAAAAATGGCTACAGAAACCACCACTTTTCCTTCAATATTTAGAGGGTATAAAATACCAACTGCAACCTGTGTCCCCTCAGATGGGTAATTTGGCATGTGCCTCCTAAAAGTGGCCGTTGCTTGTGCAATTCTGGCCCAAATTGTCTAAAATTCACTTTCCAGGCTGTTTTAACAGAAACTCCAAGTTGCAGAGCAGTCAGGAAATCCTCAGGCTGACAATGGCAGGGCCAGTGAGCATGGGCTGGGGCTGCAGATCCTGCTGCTGGGAGTGTCCTAAGAGGGAGACAACAGTTTTTTGGAGATGAGCAAACTCTGTTCTGCATGTTTATTTCATTCAGGGGACTCTGAGGACTCCAACTTTGCTCCAAGCCCAAAGGACAAGGACTTCCAGCCCAAGGAGGATATCCAGACCCGAGGTGGGGGATCAGTATCTCATAGGGCTGAGGGTCTGGCCCCATTTGGGAAATTCTCCAGAAGTTTTGCCATGGGCGGGAGCAGAAAGTGACTCAGGATCCAGCCATGTGGGCACGCTGGAGGACGCCTTGTGTATACAATTTCTTATGCGTGTAAATGTTTGTGGGGTTAAAGCTGGAGGGCACAGTGAGGCACTGGCCAGGCAAGGAGAGGCAAAAATCTTCTGTATTGTGTAATGGAAACTATTTCCCTGTACAAACTCCAGCCCATGTGTCCTGAGCTGGTGGTCTGATGCTGGAGGTGCCAGCCCCGTCCTAGCAGAGGCCAGCGAGCAAAGGTCTGGTATCAAACTAGTTCCAGAGCCTTTCCAGCTACGCAGGGTTTCCACCGTGCTCCCTTCTGCCATTGTGGGCAATAAGTGGGGAAAGAAAGGAAAAAAAAATGCTATTTAGGTATATTAACCTCCTTGTGGCCAGGTGAAAGGTTAAATTCACATGATTCATTGGCGGCTGAGAGACAGCACTTTGTTGCTAGGATTTTGGGGAATGTGGAGGGCTCCAGCGAAGGAGTCTCGCTAATCTTTAAGGGAGGGAGCCAGGCTCCTGTCTGACGGCTGCAGGCCCAGCAGCTCTGTGTTTCATTTCAGACTGTCACTCTCCTATCTCTCAGCTCACTCCCAGCTCCAGCTTGCTGCCAGATCTTGGGAACTGTTAACTCAGACAAATTTATAGATGGAAAAAGAACAGTTAGCCATTGTTCCTGGGGTGGGGGAGGGAGGAAAGTGAGGAGCTTCGGCCACCAAAGTCATGATGTAACCTGGTTGTTGCTTAGTTGGAAGAAACGTGCAAAATATCTTCCTCTTCCCATGCCAGGGAAGGAAATTGGGACCATTATGTTGCTACTAAATGTTGGAAGATGGGATGTTGGTGTCCAAGCCATTTGGAGATATCTGTAGAGCGTTCCCATAAAGTGGAATCTCCCAGCTGGACACCTCCAGGGTATGAGCTCATTTTTTCATTTCAAATATCGTGATACTGAGTGTTTTTCCTTAAAACTTCAGACTCTAGAGTAATAAGATCTAATATCAACAGCAGTGTTCTCATAGCTATGCAGGCTGCTGAGAGGAAACTGGAAACAGGGACATCTCAAGGATTTAAAAAGAAAAATCCAGTTGGCAAATAGGGAGACCTTCAGATTCATTATTCCTTAGAAATGCAATGACTTTGTGGAAGCATTGCTGACTTCATCTACCTGGGACAAAAGTAGGAGACCAAGAAGTTGTTGTCTCACTGGCACTCTGCCCCTGCTCTTCATTTGGACACACTTCCAACCAGCCTTCATGATGGAAAGACCTTTTCTTTTTTTTCAATACAACATTAAAACCCTAATCTTGAAAATGAGAGAGCACTCGCTCACCCTGGGGTTTGCTTTATAGCTTTTGGATGGTCTATGGCTACTAAACATAGGTCTCTTTGGAGGTATGTCTTCCAAAATTACCAAAAGAACAGAGATACACCTTCTCAGAGCACTCACCTCCTACACAAACCTCTCTGCAGCAAGGTTGTACCTGTGCTACCATCCTCACAGTTTCTGTAGCTCCTTCCCCACCTGGAGCCATTCCTCGTTCTTTCTGCTTGCTTGGAGAGAAGTGTGGGAAAGGTCTGGAGGGCTGTTACCTGCAACTGGGTCTGCCTGCTCTCTTCTGCATGTAGCTTCAGGAGAGGAGGAACCTGCATCACAGTGGGATAAATCAGCTGAGGTTTTTATTGCTGTTCTAAATCCAGATTCCCACTTTTTTTTTATTTTTTTTTCTTTTTTTTTTTTTTTTTTTAAATCATTATATAGGTGTACAGAGTAGAAGGAAGCAAGAAATGTTGAACTTAAAAAAAAAATAATGAGACATGCACTTAGTAAATCCAACCACTTGTGAATCTGGCTGCATGGAAGGCAGTTTTTTCTTCCAAGGTCTGAAGGTTTGCAGAAGTCTGTTAGTTTAATCAGGAGATTGCATAGGTTTGATTCTCAAGGCCCAGAAGACGGCACAGTCCAAAAACATGACTCCCCCTCATATTACTAACTGGAGTTTTATTTAACTCTGCAATAGCGGGCACAGAATTTCACATCTTATAAAATTTCTGCCCAAAGTCAGCTGTGATATTAATGCTTGTTTTCTCCTTCATTGTGGTGTTTATAACTAGAATTACTTCTTTTTTTCCCATTGCAGGCTTGTTGTGAAGTTACTGACTCAAAAGCCCAGCAGTACACAGATGTGCACTTCAAATACAGGTCTGAAGGAACCTCTGGTGGAAGTCTTCCAGAGAAGTTAATACAGGTGCCCTGTGGATGAATTTGGGACACTGTCTGCCTTATAGGCTAATTTTCATTTTGCATCTCTCTCCTCATGTATTTTATGTGTCTAAAAATAATCTTCCATGAGGGTGAAATGGCACTGTGACTTCTCATAAGCAAGGTACTGAAATGATGTGACAAATGAATGGTGTAACCTTTTATCTATTGAACTAAATTTAATGTTCCCTGCATTGCTTTGCTACACTTAATTTGAATATCCTCATGTCAAATATTTTTCCTGCCTTTACTCTCTGTGTTTGCAGGCTGTGCTTTCCTTTCACAACTTCTCTGCCACATCTGAACTGCCTTGATTTGGGTCAGCAAATTTTCTCCTTCACCTCATGAAACTCTCCACTTCTCTCCATCCTTTGACTGCATCTCTGACCTCTCTTAGCCTCATTTTTCACCTTCTCAACAACCTCTCAGCCCTCACTGGCTGCATTTTTCATCTGATTTGGCATGGAAACATGGCTCCAATTAGTTGGAAAGGTGGCATGGAGAGGGCGAGGTGGAGGTTTGGCCAGAGTGGGAAGCAAAGCACTTCTTTCCGTCTCTGGGCTTCCCAGCTGCTCAAGACACAGAGTGGTTTCCATGGCTGAATGCTCTGGAGTTGGGGAGGTGGGGAGAGCTTTTTGCTATTTGTCCAGATTTGCAAATACAAAGTTAAGCCAGAACCTGAACTTTGCACCATGTCAGTTTTAGGCCTGGACCACAGCTGGTCCTGCCCAGATGCTTCCTCCCAACACAGTGGAAACCCACCAGTTCTGTGACCAAAGCAGTGCCTGGGGGAGAAGACAGCAATGGGCCACTCACAATCTCCTGATCACTCTTGAGATTTTGCAGAAACAGGCTGAGCAAAGCCATGTGTTACAAGAAACCCCTGGAACGATTTTAAGAGAGCAAAGATATGCAGAAGCAGAAGTCCTGGCAAGCTTTTATTCAGTTCCCCATGGACAGGAAGAAAATTATGAGCACGTATATCCCATCTGACTGTACCCAGGCCAATCTCTAGGTAGAGTTTAACCATTGTCCAGCTCTTCCAAACCTTCAGCCTCACATCTGGTCAGCTGGCCCCTTCCTGCAGCCAAAAGTTGGGGGTCTTCCTTTCAGGGGCTGTTGGCCAGTCTGCATACAATTGGTGCTGTGGGTTGAAGCTGAGGTCACCATTGAAATCGTGTGTTTCCAAGAGTTGTTTGATCAAACAGAATTTACAGGCCAGGACAGTTATTGACAGAGCTGACAAAAGTGATGCTCCGAAGATTTACAGTCCAGGTGTGTTGTCAGAGCAATATATTTACCTGAGATCTGTTAAATTTTAATCCCTAGAGACCTTTCTGTAGTGTCTTGAAGGGTCACACCTCCAGGACCATTTGAAGTCACCATGCAAATAGCCCAGAGTTTAGCAACTTCCAGGGGAAATAAAAGCAGATACAGTGATTTAAAATGTTTTTAATGAGTATAAAATTGGAGAGGTGAACTGATATAGGATGCCCTTTCCCTTAACCCAAATGTACAATTCTCCACAATAAAGCTCTTTGAATATATACACATTAGTCAGAATTATCTCTGAATGTCTAAGGGGCTAAGAATACGGATCTTGGAGACGTCAGCAGAAGGATTCATTAGAGGAGATGGCAAGTGCTTGGAAATGGGAAATGTATTCTCTTATAAACACAGCCTGCACTGAGGTTGACCTTAAGACTGAACAGAATTGGCCGGAGAGATGGGGAAGGCAGGGAGGGAAAACAATGTTCATGTGTAATCACCTCCATTTTTTGTAACACAAATTCTTACTGAGGTTTCTGTAACTTCTCTTCATGTTTCAAATGAAGAGAACTCTCACCCTCAAAATGAAGACTGCTGAAAAAGGAAGGTCAATCCAGCCCAAGCTTACTCTTTCCCAGTGAGGTAAATTCTGTAGGATTTGGGGGTACAAGATGTGACTCCAGGAGAGATTCTGATGATGTGCTGGAGCTTCCAGATGACCAAAGAATTCCATATGTCTCACCCCACAAACCAGATTGTTTGTTATTGCTTCTTAAATCTTACTGTCCATTTCTTCAATATCAGAGTTCATGTACTTGGATGAGTTTTTGTACTTGAAGTGAAAAGATGCTGGGGAGTTTCAAAGCTCCTCTCTGTGTTCATGGGCTGGTTTCCCCTTTGTTACTGCCTCTCCTTGCTCTCTCATTTGCCTACTGAGCAAAATGAAAGGAGCTAGCACTGAGTATGAAAGGAACTCAGCAAGTCAGCTTTGACTCCTACCTCATATCTATTAGCTGTAAATTACTTTAACATGAGTGACATCACACTTGACTCTTGGTAAAACAGTGTTAAGTTAGTGGGTAATAAAACAGCTTGACACTAATGATGGGTTCTATGTGATAAATTACTGTCAGTGATCAGATAAGGGTTCTTGAGACTAACCTTGAACTAAATCTATTTTGTTGCTACATTTTGTGTGCAGTGTTCCACTTCTTACCGTGGGGATTAAGGGCTCAGAGCCCAATCCTGCACCATGCTCAGAGGAGAAAGGGCTGCTGGTGTGCAGGAGCATTTCCAGAAGCAGCTTCCAAGCATCAGGCTGCTCCCACGAGTGGAGCAAGGAGGGTTTGGCCCCAGCCTTGGGAAGAGTCATCCGTTTCCACAGGCCTCATGACCACATTCTCAGATGCAGGAACAGTTTCCAACAGATGATTTCAGTATTCAAATCTCAGACCTTTTTAATAAAAAAAAACCCAACCAAAAAACCCAAACAAAAAAGCATTACACAACTAAGGGGTGGATCCTGAAAATTTAATCTTTTGATGTGTTTTATGTGATGGATTTTATTTTTGGATTTTTTTTGACCTGTCTGTCCTACAAACCATGGATGTCAATGACCCCAGTAAGAACAGAGAACGCTCAGCAGCTGGCTGAATCAGGCCCTCATTCAAAGAACTTGTTTTACTTGCAAAATTTTGGGAGAAGGCTTTATGCCCTAGAGCTGGGAGCTGGCCAAAGTCAATGCAATGCATGGGATTTTGAATATTTTTTGCATGTATTTTCTTTGGACTCTAACCAGGGTGCTGCTTAGAAAAGGCTTCTCAAATTGTTTTACATTGTTGTTATTTAAGGCTTCGTTTTCATTTATCATTCAGGTAACATGCTTGTGAGGTATTTTTTTGTACTACTTCTTGTATAAACCATTGTGTTAAAACCTTTACCATCGTTCATTTTCATGGACAAACACTGTTGTCCTGATCTGTTTATTGCAACTATTCAGGTCTAAACCTGAATAATTGTCTGTTGTAAATGGCTCCAACAAAGAAGTTTTCACTGTGTTCATCCAGATACCTCATTCATCTATGGTTATGACAGCTCATATTAAGATGCACTGATTTTAATGCAAGGTCTAATTAATTTTGGAAAGTCCATAGTGAGAGAAGGGCCCTTGAGAGTTTGGCTCTAGTGCAAGAGAGAAGACAGTGGGGAAAATAGCTGGATGTCTGGGTCTTCCAAGAAACATGGATTGCTGCACCATGGATACCACACCAGGGGTACAGTTAAAATGCTCCCGCTCTCAGTTCTTCTGCTTCCAACTGAGCAGTCAAGTAATGAAGAGCCCAGAGACACTATTTAAGCAGAATTACTAACTGACCCCTTATTAATCAAAGGTAAATGCACTGTTTACAGTGAGAGCATGGTTAGTTCTCCACAAAGGGCAATCTCAAGGATGAAGATGATGCCTTGAGTCTGCCTGTGCCCCTAGTCCCAGCTCTTCAGGCAGGTGGCACAGGAGCAGGGGCTGGAGAAGTCCTGCAGAACATCTCCAATGATGCAAAAATCCATTTTGTTCCACGTGCTTCTCCCATTCAATCCCATTTTTTTTTTTTTCATAATTTTCTTGGATGTTCAGTTCCATTTGAAAGGAGTGGGTCTTTTGCTGCATGATTCAATGCAAAACCAATTTCTCTTGGCTTTTTGTTTGTTTGTTCCTTTGTGTTCCTTCCTACCCCATATCTTGATTCTCTCTGGTGAAAAAGAAAAAAAAAAGGTAAGGAAAGAGAAGGAGAGTAACACTTCTGCTTGGAATGAAAGGGAGGAGTCTGTGTGGGAGATGTCAAATGGAGCAGAAAATCCCTGGACTTTCTCCAGAAGCCCCATCCACTTGAGCTGTGGATACAATCAGTTTATCAAAACACCCTCTGGTGCGTTGCTGTGAGGGAGAGGAGTCGTCCCTCAGATGGGAAAGGCTTTTAAACAGTCCCCTGGTTTTATACAACAGAGGTGAGGTTCTCGTCCATATCACAGCCCCTGTATGCAAAGCAAAAAGGTGCAAGGGGAAACAGAGAGGAGTTGGCACACTCTGTCATGCCCCAAAGGAGCCAGGAGGAGATCTGTGTGTGGTGGCACTGGGGACACAGGGGACACTGAGGCTGCTGCTGCTTGCTGACCCTCTGTGGAGATGGAGCTCTGCTCTGTCTTGCTGTCCCCTCACATACCCACTCACCCCAAAACTCAACCATACTCAAACTCCTTCCTCTGGTCCTTCCAGAGGATGGTCCTTCCTCTCCCCTCCACTGCCATCTGCTTCCTGGCCAGGTGCTGTCCTGAGGGGAGAAGAGCTCTTCTGATCATTGATGAACTTGGTCTCATCAGCACTGAGGACAACTTGCAGCCCATCCTCGCACTACTCAGTGCTGATCCCAGGTTCCCACAGTGAGGATTTGGGGGGCACTGGACACCTGAAAACCTCAGTGGGAGCTGGTCTGCACCACAGACTTCCCTGCAGCTCCACTGCTTGGAAGGGAAGAGGCACACCAGCAACATTTGGGCAAAATATGCAGGCATAGCCAGAGCTGAGGAATTCCTTCTTTCTTCCATTCCACCCTTTGATTTGTTGAGCACGACTGGGGGCACAGATTTTACATCCCTGCTTCTGACAAACCAGCCCATGAATGTGTCACACACATGCTCACAGACGTGTCCGGGCTTAAACGCTTTTGTCTTCAACATGCTCCTTTTTTCCCCCTTTTTCCCCTTCCCTTCCCAGACATAACGTAGCCCAACCGACCAGAGACACCGTGACTACCATGATGTAGGAAAGAAACAATCCCTGGCTGGAGCAGCAGGCTCCAATCAGCTTATCCGACAGATGCATGAGCAGGAAATGCAATATCATGTCCAATTTCTCATACCTTATTCATGACTGTTGCAATCGCAGAACACATGTAGCACAGCGATATGTGGTGCATAATGGTTTTGGTGTGAGTCTTTCCTCTTCTCTTGCTCCAAAACAGGCACTTTTTCTAGGAGAGAAGAGGGTTCCAGAGAGGTGCTGATTTGGCTGAGATGGGAAATACCCGTGGGCTTATGTAAAACAGCAGGAATGGATCCGTGCCCACATTTGCTTTGCTAATTAACCTTAGCTTGGGCTCAGAGGGACTTGTTTTGGAGGGGTAAGTGAGATGATATGGACCAGAGCCCAAACACTCTGCTCTCTGTAGCTGCCTCTGGGGTTCAGGGAGGTGTTTTTCTTATCCTTTTGGACCCGGTCTCTCTTTCCCCAGAAGCACCCTGAGTCCATCAAGCAGTGCAAACACTTGATGTCACAGCTTCCCAAGGCACAAGCAGGACCTCCTGTCCCAGATGTCCCAACCTCTCCCCAACCAGTCTTATCCTAAAGCCAGAGCAAGGAGGAGAGGCCAGATTCTCAGACAGCATCATAGCACATCAATGCTCCTGGATTTATGCAAGGAAAATATTATTTGTCCCCATCTCCTGCATGGTGGGAGCCTTAGGCCAGGTACCCAAGCTGCATCCTATTCAAGCTGTTCCTCTGCTCTGCTGGAGGACCTTTTCAAAGAGCAATAAAAACCACTTTATTTTGTTGGGGACTCTAATGTTGACTGGACAAAGCCGGATGAGGTAGCTCTCCAAGGAACAAACACAAAACAGTTTCCATGCTGGGATCCTGGGATCAAGCACCCTTTGGTGTTGGCTTCGTATTTCCCTGACCTCTGCAACATCCAATTTCAGCAAAAACCTTTTGTTAATCTATTTTTTTCCCTTATTATACTGTGCCATAGAAAAAATGACTGACAGCCTAATCCAAATTAAACTCCTCTGGCAGGGAGGGTGAAAGACTAAGGATTGTGCCCTAAACACAGCCCTGCACAAGGTTACAATAAAAAAATCATGGAGAGCTGCAGGAAAGATGAGTTCAAAGTTTTAGAAAAATCCCACCTGGGTGTGTTTGTGTGGAAACACCTATTTCTGCATGTCAGGACCACTTGCACAAGAAAAGTTTAGTAAAGCTCAGCACCATCCATTAATTTAAAAACCTGATTTCTGCAGTTTAACTCAAGTGGTGAGCTTTTTCTGAGTAGCGTTCCTTGTGCTTAACAAGGTGCCCACAAATTTAATAATTATCATGACAAAGTTTCTACATTCTTGCTCAGATTCCAGGGTTTTCCTCTAAGCTGGCTGGCCATACTGTAAAAGTTGGTAATAAATATCTGTCTTTGGTATAATAAAAGCAATGTTTATATTCTTGACAGAATGCATTTGTGAACTTACAGTCATTAGAGATGTAAACTGAAGGCAAGAAGATAACCTCTCTCCCAAATGTTCTATTTATTTCTGTAAAGTAATTTGTATGATTTATCTTATAGACTAAGGTTTATGGTTCACTTTGAACTCCAGGTTCTTAACTCAGCAATTGCCTGTTTGGGCTGAAGCATATAAGTGATGGCATGACCCAAAGTGCTAGATGAAAGGAAAAAGACAAAAACAAGGCAGGCTTCTGGGATTTTAACCATCATTTCTATATTCCATTGACATCTCTGGGTTAAATATTTTCCTTTAGAGGCCAATATGATCATTCCATCTGTATGCCATATCTCCCGGTGACAAGGCAAAGCACAGAACACGGGCATCTTCAATGAGGCATGCCAGGATGTGTCCAGCAGGGAATGTGAGGAGGTCAAGTGCTGGTTTTAGTCATAACTCCCAGTTTACAAATACTCATAAGCATTAAAGCAGCATCTCTTTCGTGATTCATAAAAGCAGCATTTGATGTGTGTCTCTGTGCCGCTGCTCTACGGCAAAATCCACATGTTTTTCAAACAAGGCTTCTAAGTCATGTTTGCAAGAGATAATATTTAATACTAAATAGACACAGTCTTCCTGACTTTGCAAAGTTGGAGGAGAAACTGAGATCATTGACCTGCCCCAATCATCCAATACCAACCAGCAAAAGCTGTTGAGGCAGCAGGAAAGCTCAGGTTTGATGGACAATACAGTGCCAGAGCTACAATGAGGGAACTGCAAAGCTCAGCTCAGAGCAGTGCTGAATATGTGGGGGGGCCCAAGTTTCTGTTTGATTTTGTATTTTTATCACCTTTTTAAATGTAGTTTATCATTCTGGCATCTATAGGAAGGCAACTGACTGTGCTGTGCTAAAATATCTAAGGTTGGTTTAACTCTGCTCAACCCTGAGTGTGTCTTTCTGTAAACAGGAGGGACATTGTTAGGGAGAATTGCTGGTGACAGTGTAGGACCTGATTCCCACCATGTTGTGGGTGCTAAGAGTTGTTCCTGGGGAAGTGCTTGCTTCCCTTCAGCCCCAATTTTAGCAGATTCTTGATGTAAAGATGTAGTTAAACACAGCTCATTTCTCAACATCTCCACCAGTGCCATCAGAAGGGATGAACCAATTTCTCCATCACATAGCCTGGCAAAAGTCCAAGAGACTCAAGTGTGTACCATGACATTTATCAGTTTTCTTTGAATAAGTGAGAAAACCTGGAGTAGGAGGAAAATTATCATTCCCAGACCTGGCTGCAAGGTGGAGTTTATATTCTGTAGGAAACTTGGATTATTCAAACCATTTTTCATTCCAAATCAGTGTCAAAAAGTCACCTCTCCTCCAAAAACAGCTCATAAACTGGAAATTTTGAACATTTTCCATTGAAAAACATCTGAACAGGTCAATAATAGAATAACATATATGTAGATTTGATATATAGATATGAAATATATCTCAAAATAAACCCATGAAAGTCAAACTATTCATTTGGTTGCATTCCTCCTGCCTGTTTTGAGAGAAATGGTGTATCTCTGTGTTTTCAAGATGACAAGAAACAAGATCAGCTGATTTTAGGCAGATTATTATGCTTTGAAACACAATCCTGTGAATTTTTTTGTTGTTCTGGGCAGCTGTAACATAGGACAGTAAGACGGCTTTGAGAACTGTGAGTAAATTTAGAAGTTATTAATAAAAAGTGCTGGCTTAGCATGCATGGAAAGTATTCAGCCACCAAACACACTCAGGGTGCAGGGACAAAGCCGTTCTCTCTATAACTCTACTGTTATTTTATCTGGTGGCAATTCTGCTCGGGAACTGTCAGGGTCCCTGCAGAAATCCCTCCTGGAGGCTGCAGGATTTGGCCTTCATCTCTGCCCCAGATTAACAGGAAAAGATGCTCTTTGTTCCAGATAGGGAGCAAAGCTGGAATTTATTGAAGCCATTTAATCTCCTGGCTAATTGTTTGCATATGAATTACCTGCCCTGCTTGGCACTTGTGCTGTCTAACCCAGCTGAGTATGATTTCTGAGAGCCAGGAAGAGTTGCGTGCTAAGCACTGGTTATATTTTGGTGCATTTAGTTATCAATATGTGGAATTCTCTCCAGTCCTGGACGTGAAAAATCCATATCTTATCTGGCCTCTGCCAGGTCAACATTACTCACAATTCAGACACCATTTACTCTGCAGGGCTGAGACCCGTGTGATGCCTGGCTCTGACCAGTACTATTATTCACTTACTCTTGAGAACACTATAATTAATCAGAAATACATGTTAACACCCTGTCTTCTCTCCCTTGCCTCCATCAAAAATCCCCACCAGCCACCCAGCTTCTGAAAACCACTGGATTAAGCCCTTACTGAAGTTAATGGGAAAAAGCTCAGCAGGAATTCATCATGCTGGGGGTCAGCCTTCTGCTTTTTCTTGTCTCCTAAGGTAGGCAGAAAGCGTGGAAAATGGGAGCAGGGTTAGGAGCTACCAGCTGCCTGTGTCTGGTGTTTGTTGTGCTGGATGTGGCCATTGCTCGCTGTGCAGAAGTAAAAGAGAAACTTCCCTGGAGTTGGTTTAAATGGAGAAAGAGTTTGATACTGAAGCTGATGTTGTGTCAATAAATTATTATATAGTGCAATAAAAGTTGCAAAGGGAAAGTGGTAACACACAGTTTGGAAACAGCTTCATGAAGTGCATTTATTTGCAGGTGTAAAAATTATCCTTTTCTTGGTGATAGACATAACCCATTGATACCAAATAACATATCACACTTTGGAGTTTTCAAACTGCTGTAGCACCTGAGATGTCACCTGAGACGTGATTAATAGGGATGACAAAAAGGTAACCTGCAGGCACACCAGGCTCCTGGCTCCAGGACACATATTCTTGCCCCAGAAATCTCCTCCATCCAATTTCTTCAGCATTAGCAGGAAAACCATCCCAATGCACGCAGTGACCCTTAGGAACACAAACTGTCCTGCCCAAATTCCTCTTAGCACATGCATTTAACATGAAACATGGAAAATAAGAGGTAAGAGCTGGCCCCAGCACCAGGTTCTTGAGAGCCAGTGCAGGCAGGAGCAGCGCGTACAATGGACCATCTGTTTCCCTCTGTTTTTATTCCTAGATTGGATCAGCTGGGCTAAAGGAAAATAGAGAGAGCCAGAGCACCAGCACTGCAGTCCTCACTGCACGAGGGCCATGGGCACTGAGGAGGTGCAGAAATGCAGCAGCCTCCTGAAGCAGCCAGTGGAATGGAGACAGGTCAGTGCTCAGCTTGGAGAACAGCAGGAGCATGTTTCAAATGTGAAAATTATGCTAGAAACCAGGAAAAATGAGAAATCTCCCTAAAAAGCTGCTTCACCCTGGCTCAGGATGATATTGGATTTTTTATAAGTCCCAGGCTGTGCTAAAGTTTCCTTCTTAGAGATGGGGTTGTTTCTCCTGAAATTGTGCCCACTTGCCCCAAAATGTCTCTGAGCAGGGCTGGGGAAGGGCTCTGCCCAGGTTCCAACCCAACAGGCTGCAATGGGCTCCACATGGGAATAATGTGAATAATTTCATCAGTGCCAGGGGAACTACTGGTGGCCTTGATATTAAGCTTGTGATTAAGCGCATAATTTTTTAAGCCTTGAATATACAAATAGTTGCAGGTTGCAAGGTGCATGAGAATAAGTACGGGCAGGATTCAGAGACTTGTTTAGGGTTATCCTGTGCTTCAGGAAAACTTTGCTTTCCCCTGAGTCAGGCATGAAAATGAGCATAATTGGGTCTAGAAAAGCATGTTTTTGGAGTCAGGCAGGTACTTGCCATTTCACAGCATGTATTGGCTTTATACTAGAGCTGTAACAATGCAGGAGGAGGACACCAAATAGGAGTAATCTGCCTTGAGATCTTGTTTTCCCATCAGAGCAGCTATTAGGTAGTAACCCAGGGGTGACCCTCAGGCTGTCCTGGTGCCCCCTACCCTGTGCCCACTCCACGAGTGTCTCTCCACCCATTGAAAACACTGATAAGCAGGAAGCAATTGCTGTTTTCTCTCTTTGGGACTGACCTGCAGCTGACCCTGCTCTTGACAGGTCATGCTGCAAAGCTGGTGGGGACAGCGAGTCTCTGTGCTGGCACTGGGGGGGATGGTGGGACAGGAGCATTGTCGGGGGTGTCCCAGGCTCTGGGGATGCCTCTCAGGGACTTTCAGTGTGTTTGCTGTGCAACATGTGGGGATGAAGCCATAGGTGCCCGCTCCTTAAATGTGCACCTTCCCCATCCATGTGCATCATCCACATCCATGTGCACCTTCCCCATCCATGTCCATGTGTTAGCGGCATCTTGCAACCTTCCCTGGGCACTCACCTCTCTTTGAGGGATATTTTAAGCAAAAGAAATCTCTGTTTCACAACATCCTGGCAGAACCCACTACTTTTGGATTTAAGTGGACATCTCATTGCACTCAGAGGGTAAGGCTGGGCAAGAGCCAACCTGCAGGGCACAAGACTGGACTGTATAGCCAGTTCCTCCCCAGTTTGGAGGCAGAAGCCCCCAGTGCTGTAGAAGAACCCCAACATATCCCTGGGATCATGGAGGTCATGTCTCAGTCACATAACCCTGCCTTGGTGTCTCCTGCTTCTCAGTATCTTTGAATGCCTGAAACATCAGAGTTCACCACTTCAAGCTCTTCTTGGCAGCCACAAGGTATAAAAAATGCTAACAAATAAAAGCTGAGATAGTTGCACAATCACACAACTCCAGGAGTAGTGTAAAATCAAAACCAGAAACAACACTTGTTGCAAGATCCGTGGTTTTATCATCAGAGCTGGAATTGTTATCATTAAAAGCAAATATTGCACAGCAGAAAAATCTCTGTTATAAACTCATATGAGAATTTGGCCCTAAAAGTATTCTGCATTTCTCTTAGCTGTGCTATGGGAGAACCTCTGGACCTGAGCTGTAAATGTGTTAGGTGCCCTGTAAACAAATAATTTCAGTATCTTCTTTGTGGTATTTATACCCTGCATAATACAACAGAGAAAAAAACCCTTTGCAAAAGAGAGTGAGGAAGCATAAAAAGATTATAAAACCTGCAGAAGAAGTCACTAGGAGAGACATGAGTGCATACAGTGTTTTATCATTAATATCATTCCTCTTAGAGACACAGACTATTAAAATATGTATTTTTAGTGCAGTCGAGAAATATAAGGGCAACATAGTGATTTTAAATAAACAAGTAATAATAAATAACCGGAATGCATCAACAATGAAAGAACAACAAAAAGGTTCATATAAATGAAACTGTTGATGGCAGAAATGCATTTCCACAATGGTGTATATAATAGAAACACTAACACTTATTAATAGCATAGAAAGATTTGCTGGAATACTGTTTGGGGATCAGAAGGTTATTCATTTCAGAGCTTTTGATTGTCAAACTCCTTCAGAAAAATTACATTCTTTCATTTCAGCCCCTGAAAATTACATAGACTTTTTTTTTCCCCAAAAAAGTAATCTCATTCATGCTTTCAGAAATGGGGTTTTTCTTTTAAGTGTTTCAAACAAACTTTTACAAATAACCCCTCATTTTGGCTTGTATTGCTCTGATAAATCACTGAAACAACACTCTAAAATATTAGAATCAGTTGACTCAAGGAGTTTAACATTTAGAATTGAGATAAGAACCAAAAAGTCACCAAAGGCAACAACGACTTTGACTCCAAGAGCAAAACCAAGGAAAATCTGTAAAGGGAATTTGCAGTTAATATAACATCACTTGAAATATTTACCTTGTCACTTTACAGCATTTTCTCTATAGCTTTTTCATATGTCCAGATAAATAGTGACCTCTCTGGCTAATGACCTTTCCCAGAGATTATCTCCTCCGGCAACCCTGTGTCCTTGGATCTCTGCTCCTCCTGCCTTTATTCCCGCTGTGCACACTCCTGTGCTGGGGCAGGGTGTGCAGTGTGGCTGTGGGTGTGCAGGGGGACTGTCCTGCCTCTCCTGCGATGGCATTCACAGCCATCCCCAGCTGGGCCAGGCTCAGGGACCCTCAGCCCTTGGTGGTGGGATGATGAGGAGTGGCTGGGCAGAGCAGATGTTCACTCTCCTGTCCCGACTCCCAGCTCAGGGCATTGCCCATCACCATGGAGTGACCCTGAGCTCTTCCTGCCGTGGGCCACCTCCGAAGGGAGGTGTGTCAGGCAGCTGCTGGCAGAGTAGCTGCTCCACGCCTGCTGAGCCACCCCATGTGAGCCCCAGGCAGGTGCTCATCCCTGGATCCTGCCCAAGGAGTGGTTTCTCCAAGCCATATCCTTTCATGACCCTATTTCCAAAGCTTCCCCTGCACTAGGGACCATGTGCGTCCCTGTCTGGGGCTTGGGAGAAACCCACCTACTTATTTAAACCAGATCAAGAGGGTGTGAGTAGATTAAGAGAGGATGTAGAGAGTCTGTTTCTGCCAGGCACTGGGAAGGCAGCAGCTGTGCTTCGTATGGGACCCTATGGAAGATGCAAGAGCTGTTGTCAGTTCCTGCCCTTGAACCATCCCAAAAGCAATTCACCTGGAGGCACCATGGAGACCTCACAGCCCACAGCTGGTGGGCACCCATCAGACCCTCTCTGCTGCTATGACCCCAAGAAAACCCAACCTAATATCATTTCCTGGCAGCTGGGAAGTCTGAATCCATATCTATTCCTACCCTCTGCTTTTTATAAATTAGGTTCCAGCATCAAAATGTGTTTTCAGAACTTTCCAAACACTTTATTTATCCATAGGATCATGCAGGAATAATCAATCCCCTGAGCATCTGGTTTCTTTTGATTTCTTTTTTTTTTTTCTTTTTTCCCCTCCCTCTAATCTGGAAACCTGCTGGGGACATGTATGATACTGAGTGACTTATGTAGCTTATTCAGTAAAAGCCGTCTCCCAAATTCATCCTGTTGATAGAGGCAACAGCTGAGCAGGGAGAGAAAAAAGGGCAGGAGGCTGAGCAAAGAAGAGATGTTCAACTGAGATGGTGGGTTGAGAAGACGGATGGATGTAGAGAGAAATTCAGGACATCAAAGGGATGTCTGAGGACAGGGGCTGTGAGTGGGCAGGGAGCAGCAGAAAGGTGAGTGTGGGCAGGAACACACAGGCAGAGGAGTGGAGAGGAAATAATTTGATTGCTAAGAAGTTTTTCCACTGCAATCCTAATACGTGAGGTGAAATGATACTTAAAGCATTGGAGACCCAATGGATAGAGAAGGTCTTTGGTCAACAGAGAACATGAGTCCTAATGCTGGGTGAGCTCACACAATTTTTCTGCCAAATTTGTGTAGAAACAGCTCTATTATGATGTCAGCACTTTTTTGAAGTTTAGCTGATTTTACTTCGAAAGTGGAAGAGAATAAGCCAGAAAAACATCATGAACATGGAGTGAACATCCATATAGTGTGTTTCTTAATTCAAATTACATAAACACCAGTTTCTGCTAGTATGATATTAAAAAGAAGTCCCTTCTTGGTACTGTGGGCTGTGATCTTTCCATCTTGGGGAGATGAAAACACCTTTTAAAATCTTGTTCCAGCCGAACCCCTGGTTATCTGACGCAGTGTTTCTGCTGTCAGCAAACACTGAGCCCCCAGTCCCAGCGCCCATCCTGGAATACGGAGCTGCCGTTCCCCAGCGCTGCTCCAGCAGATCATCCTGCCTCTGTCGCAGGATGCACAAGCCCAATGCATTTGAAGGTTAAAAAGTAAAAGTCCCACCCACTCCCTTCAACTCAAGGGCTTTCACCCCGTTTTCGTGGAAGGGCGACCTCTGTGAAACAACTCCCATTCACGGCGCAGCTGTAAAACAAATACGTGTGTAAATTGACGGGGCACACTTCAGACTTTGAACCGCAGAGCCGGGGAGCCCGCAGCGGTGTTTTCACAAGCTCACGATTGAGCTCTAGCCTTTTGTAAACTTTTACTGGATTGCCTTGGACGTGGCAGAAGCAAACAGTCTGCCTCAGCAATCGCAAACACGCGAGGAGGCTGCGGCGGCCGCCCGGGAAGCCGTGCATGGCACCGCCAGACACGGGGCCGGTGACTCACGCCCTCCCCGGCCATAAACCCCGAGGGACTGGTAGGAATTGCAGTCTGGCGGGGCTGGGACCGGGGCTGGGACTGGGGCTTTTGGAGCAGCTCCACCGAGAGGGCATCTGGGCGACGCTGCTGCTCCCCACGCTGCCTTATTGACCGCTTAAATCCTCCGCAGATCAAAGCGGGTCTGAGAGTTTCTTCCTAATGCTGCTTGAACTACACTGACCTTTTCCTCTGGAACCTCTGTTAACTCCTGCCCATTACTCATTGTAAACAAAAGGGAGATCCAAAGGGTTTCCAACGGCCAAGATGGATGGGAAATGTTAGGAAACTGGTGAAGGATGCTCAGGCAGATGACATGATTTAGGGAAAGCAAGGAATTCAGACCCACACAGGCTGGCAGCCCCAATTCACATTGCACAAAAGCAACACCTTTAACTTTGTCCACATCTCATGTAGAAATGGCTTAGAAACACTGGTGAGCTAAAATGCTGGAGTGGCTCAATTATAAACTTTATAACTCGGTCGTGGGTCAGACTGGAAAGGGATCGCCAGCTCTGCTGAGCACATGCAGTGCCATGTCACGGTTTGCAGCTATATCAGACAAAATCATCCCATCAGGTTGGAGGGACCTTGAACTCTGGAATAGCTCTGCCTAGAGCTTTGAACTTTGTGGCTTCTCTCTCCTTCCAACACAAATGCTGTGCTGCCATATGGATACTTGGCACCACAGTTTATCCTCTCCTTTCATATCTTATCCTCTTTGGGAAGTTCTCTGGCATACCTCACGTGCTCTTTTCACTGGAAAGACCATGTGTACAGGCTTGAAACAACATTAAACCCCATCATGGTTCATTACTCTTGTTGTAAAAATGTCTTTTTTCACATAATGCATCAGAAATATCTGTTTAAACTTCAGAGATGTTTCTGTACAGGCTGCAGAGGGGAGGAACAGCAATGCACCCTCTCCCCAAACCTGAGTGCCTTGCTCTCAGGCACATGGTATGATTCTTGGGGTTTTCCTGCACAGGTTCAGGAGTTGGACTTGATGATCTTGATAGGTGCCTTTCAACTCGGCATATTCTTATGATTCTATGAGCCTGTGCTCATCCTACAGCATGGAGGTGACAGCTGCTGATGGCCAACAGGCCACAGCCAGTTCTGGCCTGGGATCCAAATTCTCCTGAGCCCTTCCTAGTGGTCAGGAAAGTGCTGGTGACATGGGATTTGTGTGAGATGGCTTCTCAGGTTCATGTTCAGGCACAGGTATATGACTTATCTGACAATTCAGATCAATTCTTCATGCTCTTCAGTGAACAGATGGTGAGCTGAGCCTGGCAGGTTGTTCTTTTGCCTGCTTGTCCTTCCCGAGGTCCTGACTCAGGAGGACTTGGGATGACTTCCTGCAGCAACCATCTTTCTCCTGGCCACCTCCAGCAGACCTGTTTCCCGGTTGTGATTTAAGCAGGCCTTGTCTTTCCCTGGCCATGACCCCCACCCACCGCCTGTGCCGAGCCCTTTATCTGCCCTCCACTGGAAACAAAGGCTCAGGGTGTGATATGGTACCAGCAGTGCCGGTTCCCCATCCGATGGCAAGTGATAATGCGGAGCCGCCCTCACTCGCCACCACCCGAGAGGCACTGGCCAAGTGGCTGCCCTGTGCTGGGCACGCTGCCTCCCCCAAGCCCCTCGTGGACACAGATCCATTAATCTCTCACTTTTCCCCATTCCCTCCCTGTTGTAGCCTGGCCCTTGGCCCAGGAATTCCCCCTTGGCTGCCCATGGAGTCTGCTGCGAACCTTCAGGAAAATTCTTTTGAAACATCTCTGCCTGCGCAACCTCAGGGCTTTGGGGATTTTTGGCATTAATGCCTGGGGGTTTAGGTTTTTTGGGAGCCAGAGTTCCCGGTCCGGTACTGGTGGAAGGAGGCAATTTGCTGTTTGAGGATGGGCAGCTTGGTAACTTGTCCCTGTTGTGGCTTGTTTGAACGGAGCTGCAAGCGTGGGATGGGGAAGTAGAGAAGGGGAATAACCACCCCAACCGTGCTGCCCCGAATCGAGGGGGTTAAAGATGGGTTCAACACTGGAACTGCACCCTGTGCGCTTCTGCAGTGCCATTGATGTGGAGAAACTAAAATTGTTGCTGCGTTTTCACCAAGTCAGGAGCAAGACGGATGAAACTCATGAATACAAAAATCAAGAGGCTGATTTTGCTCTGGGAAGCTCGAGTTTTGCAGGGAACGGAGAGAGCCCAGGATTTGGGGTTTGTGTCTGTTGGGCACACGGTGACCTCTACCATCCTTCCCCCCAGCAGACCCCAACCCAGCAGGCGACAGCAGATGGATTTGCATTTTATGGGGAATAGGAGCTGGGATTGTTGGCTGCTCGGTGCTGTGTTAATCCCACCGAGCGCCGCCGCGGCCGAACGCTCGCCCCAGCCATTCTGTAGTGCCATCTTCAGGCAAAGCTTCAATATTGCTGAGATCAAAGAGCCAAGTGTGGCACCAGCCCACTAATATCTCGTCCTGCCATGTCCAGGTGAGGAATGGCTGTGGCACTGGCTGGGGTTTGCACAGGGAAGTGATTTGATCACGGTCAGCAGGGCCTTTCCTAGGATTTGATGATGAGCACAGCATCTCTTGCTTGAGATTAGATAAGAAGTTTTTCCAGGAGCTGGAAGCTGGGATAATGTCAATATTATTTTTGAATAAGGGATTTATCAACAAAAACTCTCCCTTGGGTGCTGTTTAGAAAGGGCGTAGCTGAAGGGGATGGGGATTCCCACTCTGCTGCCTCCGTTCTGCTGAGTGGGATCCAGGGGCTCCAGGGACAGCAGCCCTGGCACTTTGAACCCTGAAATACTTATTGCACCTCACTTTGCTCAGGCTGCTCCCAGCAACATTTGCCAGTGTGCATTAGAGCTGCAGGTCCAGCCCACATGGCCAGGCTGGGGTGTTCTCAGGTTCTCTTTATGGTTCTAACATGGAAGCAGCGGGAAGCAGCCATGCTACAGCCTGGCAGGCACATGCTGGGAGCAGCAGCTTCGTTGTGGATGGAAGCAGCACATGGAGCTGAAGGTCCCATTCAGAGCCTGCAACAACTCTGGGGGGGTTCCCCAAAGTTCCAGGGGCTCTGGCATGTTTGTGCCTCAAGGCTGTGACCGCCAGCTTTGTCAGCATAGGGATGCAGGATAAGGAAGGCTCCAGCCTTGCCTGCCTGCTGCACACATCTGGCACAGACATGGAGCTGATCCTGCAAACTGTTGTTCATGTTCTTCTTCCGCTGGAGGATTTTTCAAAGACCAGGCTTCCTACAGCTGATTTACAGCGCTTTTTAGAGCAAAGGGGCGATTCCAGAGAAGCCACCAATTATGTTGATGAAGAGCCTGACAGTAAACAGTGTCTTTTCTCTCTCTAAAAGAAAAAGACATGGAGGGAATTCAGCATCTTCCCAACATCAAAGCTAATAACAGAAGTGAAGTGAGACTCTGACCTTTAACAGCCTGCCTGTTAGTGTGGATTATATCATGTCAGCAGCCATCTGCAATATAAACTATACCTGGCTTTGATGAGACCTCTTATAGACCTTTAAACGGGTGGAAATACTGCATGGTTTTCTGCGGAGAGGAAACCACAGGAATACCAAAGCCTTAGCTACGTGGCACGTGGAATGAGGGTGTCCTGCAGAGCTGCTGGATCACTGGGGCTGCCAGGACCCTCACACAGACATATCTGGGAAGCTGGAGTCAGGGCAAGTTGTGGCTGTCCCTGCCAGCCCCAGGTTTCAGACATTTCAAAGTATTTGGGCCAGTACCACTTCTGGGGCCTTTTCCTGAGAGCAGATGAGGTCTGTCCCTACTGTCATATTAAGAGTTTTATTCTTTGGAAATTTTAAGGATTTGTCACTCCTATAGACAAATTTATCTATTTGGACAGTCTCTGTCCCTATTTTTGCTGATCTTTCTTTTCCTTCCACCCAAAATGCCACCTTTCAGATGCTTTTGGGATGAACAAGCACATGAGATTCAGCACCCATCTTCCTGCAGTGTTCTCTCTGGTTTCATAATGTAGTGGACTAAACCTCAAGTCCCTCAGGTGGTTAAACAAGATAGCAACCTTATAGATTTCCAATTTTTCCTGTGTTTTCCCCTCCTCCTTCTCCATCTGGAGACTGGGGAACAGCAAAATATAAAATTATGGGGCTAAATATAGCAGGAGCTGCTTTCAGTAGTGTATTAGTTTAAGTGTCCAATAATTAAAGCTGAACAGGGGTAGAAGGTCTGTGTAAAGCATATGCATTGCCCGTGTGAATTCCAAGTGCCATCATCAGGAGTGTGGCACTGCACAGGTGCTGGTGAGCATGAGCCAGCACAGGCAGTGTGTGCTACTGACAGGAAGGGTGGAGGAAAATGCAGGTGACAAATAAGTATTTGAAATATTAAAGAACTTCATGAAAAACACATGTTTTAGGGCCAATTCTGTGTTAGACTACGTCAGCGATTCCTGGGAGCTGAGCAGCCCTTTTCTTAACAGAAAGCCCAGCACTGACCAGTGCCTGTATGGAAAAAAAACCAGCAGCTATGCAGGAGAGGCAGCTCAGAACTCAATGCACGAGCAATGAAATGGGGAGTCACTTGTAACTCTCGTGCTGTGAAGATGTATGCCTGACCTGGCACTCCCAAGCGAGCTGTGGGTGTTTGGTGCTGCCATGCACCACTGCAGTGATTTTTTTTGGAAGTGTCCTAAATTTGCAGCATGGAAGGCCCCCCATTACTGCTGCTGTTTCTGCTAAGACCCAGCTGGGGTGAGGGGATGGTGCATGAGCTGTTCCACCCTGAACCAAACTGCCATGCTGTGCTGCCCTCCTGCTCCTAGGAATGATGGACCCATTTTCTGGTTGATACCAGAGGCAGTTTAGGAAGCCTCTTGTTCTGTTTTCACTGCGCTGATCATGGCACTGAAGGCTCCAAATCCATCCTTTGGCCACACCCTGGGGTTTCTGGGCACTGATTTGTGACCCTGACAGCAAAGGGCTCAATGCTAGAGCATCCTGGAACTGCAGTAAACTCCTGGAAGTGCAGTAAAAAGTGTGTAAAAACTCTTCTGCATTGAAGCTTGGGGGTACACAAAGGCAGAACAGGATCAGGGATTGCAGGAGGCAGTGGCAAGAACTTCCTTCCACACAGAAGCATCTCAATGCATTGGAAGGTGATAGCCATGGCTCCCCAAGGGGATCCAAAAATAGTAGGTCTGATGGAAACACAGAACATCACTGAGAAGCTGATCTAATTACCTAATATCTTGAAACATCTCAGTGACTTCTCAGGGGACTTCTCCATAGAAAGGAAGTTTTCTTAGCCATATCAGGAAGAAAAAAGAAAAATGGAGGAGTGAAAAAAGTCATCATTACGCTGACACCTGGAGATAACATTCAAAGCTAAGTGTTGGGTAGGATAACTCTGCTCCTAAACAAAGCTGATTTATTGGGAAAACTCATCCATTTACAGTCCATAAGTTAAGGGCTCAGGTTGTGTGCACAGAGGTGTTACAGTCATCAAGGAATATGGTAATAATGTTTTATGGAAATGTCTGATACTTCCTCTCCATGGGGCCTGGCCATTTCTGTTATGAAATACACAATGCTTTAGCGTCTTGAAGTCCTACACATTGAGCCATAAAGACAAACATGAGTGATCTTGTATCTTCTGGGGCTTTATGGTGTTATAAAATATGTTTTATGTTCCAATCAGCAGTGACAATTTATGAACAGAGAGGCTCGAAAAGATATAACATCAGACTATGTATTTTAATATAGTTTGAGAGAACTGTAATACCTTGAATGACATTTGCTCTCAGCACACGTGGAAAATGAATAGTAATGCAGTGGAGATTGATGGTTTATTTCATCGGGAAGGGTCTTCTGTGTGAAGAGTTTTATGAATGTTATAGACAATAACTAGTTGGCTTAAGGAAGACAATTTATTGGCTGTGTGGCTCCCTTCTCCTAGAGAGCTCACATTTTCTTAGTGCCTTGTTTGTGAAAATTGTTAGCAACAGTTTCAGGATGTTTGTTTTTTTTCCTGACTGTAAGTATTAAAATTAGAGCCAGAGATAGACACCAACCATTTTTATTAATGTTTCATTTTATTTACACAATGTATCAGTTATAAGCATGCATTATGAAGTAACACTGAAATGATCTATTTTATATGCAATTCCTATGGGGAATGAATATAAAGCTGCTCAGAAGTCGAAGCAATGCGGGTGTCAGACAAGAGTTAGAACATGCTCTTTGTGGAGTATTGGTCACATTTAAATATCCCATTTTTAAGATTATGCTGAGAATTTATCACTAGTGCTGGATTTTTGTGAGTTCAGCATGTTTTGGTAAATCATCCTCAACTCTTCTCTTGTAATTCATCTTCTGTTAAGCATTGATGCAAAGGATGATATCCAGAAGGATGCACAGGCTGGTGGTGGCACAGGGGCTCAACTCTGCCAATAAAAAACAGCTGCTGAGTCCACAGTGACCATCTTGTGCTTCTGCTCCTGTGCCCAAAATCTGGGATGTACCCAGGTGTGGGTAAATTTTTCCATCTCCCACGTGAGTATCTTTTTTTGCCATTTGCTTGTGTCCAAGCCACCAGCCAACACCATTTTCAAGAGTCCTGTAAAACAAGAAGTTAAATCCCCATTCTCATATTTTTAGCCCTCACATTAACAGTGAAAATTTGCAAAATGTGTTCCTTTAAAGCCTCCTTGTGAGAAAGTAGCCAGTTTTGCTTTCAAAGCAGGTGTGAGTCTCCTGAAAGGACCAACTATGATTTGTTTAATGCTGGAAACTGCAGCTATCATTTGCTAGTCTGCAGTGAAGCAAAGGGAAAGGTGACTTGTCTCCACAGAGGGGAGGGGGTTTGGATGCTGATGGGCCATTGCAGAATCAGGGGATGGAGGGACCAGCAGGGTTCTTGTCTCCTCCTGCTGTTGGCAAGACTGTAGGAGTTTCGTGCTGAGGATGGCCAAGAGCTGGCCCATTGTAGAGGTGCTCACAAGCCCCACCATGTCAGCATCAGCTGCTGCCACATCACCAGAGCAAAATCCACCCTGGTTGCCCCTTCTGATGCACTGATGTGAAAATTGCAGTGCCAGTTGCATTTCAACCCTTGCAAATCAATGAGAAATTACGTCAGGAATCAGTGAAGAGGATCCCAGACACAACTCTGCTATAGGGGTGGCATTCCAGACCCTGAGGGATTTTAGGCAATGATGGGCTGGATCAACAACTTCACAGGAGAGAGGTGGTCATGAAACACAAAAGGGTGAAGCACAAGCAGTGACCGGTAATCTCAGAAGGGGCTTTTGGATCATGAGAGTGAAGCCAGGGAGATTTTGTTGACTCCAGAGTGTTCACAAGAGCACTTGAAACTTCATTGAGTCCCTTGTCCCTCTTGAGGCAAAGCCAGAGGTGAGTGTTTCATTCCTTATTTTCATCCCTTTTTTTACCTCCTGATTTATTTTTACTCTAGGAGTTTTATTAATGCTGTTGACTCTCCTGTGCTTAGTACCTGTCCCTCCACAGTAATTAAGCATTAGCTAATATCTGCTCATTGAAAACCATAAGAGAGCTGTATTATCAGGCAGGAAAGGACTACATTGATTTAGAAGACAGTTCACATGGTAATTTCCGTGCCACCTTAAAAATCACTGCAAAGTGATCTCTGGAAGGTAATAAACAAGATGCAAAATCACCATGATAACATAAATCACCTTGATCTCACTTGATATTAATAAAGATTATGCCATGGGTCCATCCAGGGGAGTTGTTTCATAATGCAGTATCAATGTCCCATTATTTCAAAGTGTTACTAAAGTAAAAGGGAAAATGGGATTCTTTATAGGATATGTGGGATTTTATTAAGCTCTTGTGTGTGGAGAGGAATGGGAGTGCATGGGTGTATGTAGCAGTGATGACATCTGCTAAGGTTGATCATTTTGTCCTTTCAAACCTCGGTCACCTGAGTCCCCCCATAAAACAGCCTGTCCTTAAAACCAGGGTAGGAGAATCTGAACAAGAGAAAATAATCCTAAACATCAAACTTCTTGTTCCAGAGCCCAGCACATACAAGGAAAGCCCTAGAAGTGCTTTCCTTTTCCTGCTGACTGCCTTGGATGTAGATGATGCAGCACCAGCTCCTGGGATGTCATGAGGAGTTAGGAGCAGAGGAGGTGGATTAGACTCTTCTGGCTGGCATGCCATGAATTATGTGTTAGCTCTACATCCAGCCATTCATTAGAGACTTACCAGCTGCCTTTTGCCTAAATATTTGTTTAAAACCCTCAGCATATTTCATTCCATAGATTATTTTTTCCTACCAGTTATGAATCAGGGCTAAAAGTGTTTCAGAAAGAAAACACACTTTGCTGAACTCAGATGTTGCATTCAATCAAAATCCATGAGATACTTAAGACCAGTTGGAAATATGAAATTTTGACTGAGACCTGTGACCTGTGACTGGGACAAAGTCACCTGGGGCAAATGCAGATGAAACAGAGATGAGCTCATTTCTGCAATTTTCAGGCTCTTTTACTCCAATCAACTCTTACTCCAGTAAGGAAAATTTTAATTATTATTTTTTATTTTCACTGTTTAATTCTTCCTTTTCAGTGGTCTAAGCCAATCTTTCTGCCATTCCTCCACAAAGAATTTTGCTGTCAGTCTGGAAACATTTCTCCAACAGCAGCAGAGCTCTCAGCTGATGCCAGTCTTTCATGAAAAGTGTATTGAAGGCAGTTGTATTGACTCAAGTGGTGGTAGGAATCACTGTAAGCAGGGGTAGGGGAAGGCTGCTCCGTTTTATATCTCTATTTAAGTTTGGTTTCTATTATAAAGTCAACATTTCAGACCTGCACTGAAGTTCTTAATTCTGCCCATTAGTGACAAACAGATTTATAAGGGGTTGAAAAACCTTTGCATCTGCCTTAGCTCTCCCTGGAGCTTTCTGAACAGAGTGAAATTTGAAGCAACATTTCATTTAATCCAATTTAAAAATATTTCAGGATAATTAGATGACTAGGTAATTTTAGAAGTTTTTTATTTTTAGTACAGCCTGAATTTTGATGCCATCCTAGCAGAATGAAAAAAATTAAGACAATTCAGAGGAACTCTAAATTCCCAATGAAAACTACTGGAATTTGCATCCAAAGTCAGGATCTGTTTCCAGACTTAGTGAGGAACTGGACTCTCCTCTCATGCAAGTCAATGCAACCACCAGCCAATGAATGTGGATGAATTAATTTGTGGAGCAACGCTGATGCCCCCCAGTAAGGGAACTGGTACCAGTGTGTACTGCAGGAGCTTTACCAATTCAAAACATCTTAAAATCTGCTCTAAGTGATTTTTTTTTTTACAGGTCCTTAATCCACTACGTTAAAGCTTTACAGTGAACAGAGTACAGAGCAGGACAGACCAGCACTTCAGATTGCAGCTGCTAAAGCCAGTCATCCCCCTCATCTCAGTGTTTGAAATAAATCCTTACATGGGGATCTTAAAGAGCTGGACTAACTCCCCAAAGCATTAATGGGTGTTAAGTGGTGTGCAGAGATAAGAGTACATCCCATTGTTAGGAGTGACCGATAGAGCTCAGGGGTCAAGTGAAATTGGGCTTATCTGCTGGCAATTCAGCCTTTTTTCTTCCTGTGTTTGCTGTCTAGAATTTTCTTGGGGGGGGGGGGGGAGGGGGGGGAAGGAGAAAAAGAAGAAAAAGGAAAGTGTAAAACAGCCCAAATTTGAATCAGGAGTCAAGCA
>JAWWEE010000051.1:9348225-9381183 GCA_035221455.1 Xenops minutus | reverse complement strand
AGAAAAAGAAGAAAAAGGAAAGTGTAAACCAGCCCATATTTGAATCAGGAGTCAAGCAAGAGATTCTTCAGGGCAGATGAAAGACAGACACAGCACTTGCGTGGAAAAGCCAGGGATGCCTTCCCTGCATGATGAAATCCTTGGGACCATCGAGTATCACAGGACTCCCTTCCTGAAAGCAATAGAGCAGCAAAAATCCTTTTTCCATTAAATAATGTGTAACAGAAGTGTCTTCACCACTTTCTTTAATGCACAGGAGCTGGCACCTGAACCTGCAAATTTTCCTGGTGCCTCCCAGATGGCTGAACCTTCTGAAGGTGACGTGGTGAGTCTCTGGGTACAGCTCCTGCACTGGGAAATGAAGGACAGCACAGCAATCCAGAGGAGAGCTCCACCTTTCCACGCTTTGCTGGACTTGAAAGTTTTTGTAGCTGTAGCCAATATGTTTTGGAGTGAACTGGGTGGGAGAAGGTCCCTGGCTCTGGAATGGACTCTCTGTTCTTGGCACAGCAAAGTCCATTCTTGCTACCTGGGACATTTGCCCAAGGTTTGATTGAAAGGTTGTTGTAACCAGGGAGAAATGAGGTGCTTGTGTACTGGGATAGGTCCCAGCACATCCATTTCATGGGGATGGCTTGCAGAGCAAGCAATGGGAATGGTCTGGGTCTGTCGTACCCAAGGGCACCTTCACTGTGGTTATGGAAGCACCTTAACAGCAAGATAACATGAGAAGAAATGTCCATTAGAAGCAAGTATCCATAAGTTCTGCTTTGATGGAAAGGGATTAACTTTTTTTTTAAACTAATAAGTTGGAAACACAAGTAAAACAAGCAGCTGAACTCTTCAGTGTTGTTCTCAGGACAAAGCCTGAGGGGGCTTGATCACTATGAAACAGTTTAGACTGCTGGGCTGCACACGAACTCTCCTAAATAATCCTCCCTGGTTTTCCAGGCTTTGCAGACTTTCTGAGACCTGAATCAGCATTTAGCTGACTGGGCAAAATCCCAGTCCCACTGAGGTCAAGGGATGCTGTTCACTCACCTGCAGCACGACCAGGATTGCACCTCCCTGTATTTCTCTCTGTTTCCCTGCTGGTCACCACACCAGAAGGTTCCCAGATGTGTCATGACCACAGACGTGCCTTTTGACATAAGTGGTCTAATTTCAGAGTTGAGTTTTGAGATGTAAATGCAACTCCTGAGCTCTTGACTCTGACCCACTTTCTGCCTAGAGCACACTGGGAAGGCAACAGCTGCATCCCTCCCTTACTGAAATCCCTATAAAAATATTATTTGAAGGCTGAAATAATCAAATGTATTCTTCCCCATACATTAAAGTACAATATCCATGTACAGCGACAAAGAGCAGGTCTCCCTAAGACGGTGTGTTAAAGCAACTTGTTTATAACCCTGAAGGAGCCCAGGGTTTCCCTGCTTCTATCCGGTATCAGCAGTGAAGGGAACCCTGGACTATTGCAAAGCTGGATAGGGAGGCTTTTTCTGAGCTATCAAGTCTGAGTACAGAAATAAAAATGTATATTTTCCCTCCTTCTGATTAATAGTTCCAGTCAACATCAGCTAACTTATTCCTATTGACAGATCTATGAAATACTTGCAGAATCAACAGCCATAAAGAGGATGGCAAAGCACTGGCACCATAAAGCCGTAACGTCCGTGCCTATTGCAATCAAAGCTTTTAAAACCTAATTACTTCTGGGTGACATCAGTCATATATTTTCATGTGAAATTACAGTGGCATGCAAGTGCCCGGCAAAATAAAAGAAAACAAATGATGTCCTATAATAACGGAGAAGTGAACTATCATTTTTAATCTGGCATGAAAGCTCCAACTGATGAAGCTTAATACAACTTGTTAAAACACCTAACAAGTGAGGAAGTGATTAAGTATTGTCCTTTTGCCTCTGGGAAATGGGATCTGCTCTCAGCAAGCACACAGTGACTGAGCTAGCCCTTTGGAGCTGATTGAGCTGCACATAAAGTAACTTCTAATGATCTCAGTCCACTTTGAGCCATAAAGATTTAGAAGGGACAATATTTTAGAAATGATCAAGTTCCACTCTTTTTAATAGTGAGGATAAAACACCTTTGTGGAGGAAATTAAACAGAATAAATTGCTGAAGCCTTCTGCAGCTTCCACCATTTAGTGGTGTCGGAAGAGCGCAGCAGACACCAAGCCAGAGCAGGAGCTCCTCCACAGCAGAGGAGTGAGGAGAGAAACTGCCTTTTGTTTCCAAGGAGTTTCCAGGCTGAGTAAAATCCTGTATCTGGTAAAATCCTTCAGAACTCCACTCATCAGATGCTTTTGGAGAAGGGAGTGAATACACCTGACAACCTCTAGCTCTGTCACCTTTGCTGTGTGCCTGTGTTACCTTGCTCCACTGCTGTGGGGAAATCGAGGAACTCAGGAACTGTGGTGGGGTTTAGGGCTGTGCAGGGCAGGCAGAGCCTGTGGCTGGTCAGGATCCCTCTGCAGCCCAGGCGATGGAGGAATGTTCTTTGGAGCAGCACACAGAGGGCTCCAGGGATGCTCTGCCCTGCTCTCCAAATTCCTGTGTTTCTGCCAAGTCACCTCCAGCACTAATCTCCCCACAGGGACAAACCTGCTGTAGCTCCCAGTTCCTGCAATGGACCATGGCAGAACATGCTACAGTTTGTGCTTCTGCCTTTTATTAAGGACACATTTTTCAGGAGATGTTTCTTTTATGGTGCTTAAATTAAGTTTTCAAGGTTAATTGTCCAATTCGATGTCTTTGGTTCAATAAATAATTCAGAGACAGTTTACGTCCTCCCATGTAAAGATGCCTGCTGAGGTTACAGTCACAGCTAGGCACTTCCTCTGATGTGCTATTAGCTAATGTGCTGAAGGTTTTTCCACCTCATTTTGGAAGCATTTATGCTCTTCGAGAGGAAATTTGAATGGAACTGAAATTCACTGGAAGGGATCACAGTGAAGACAGCCAAAGCCACCAAGCTATCGATAAAGTCACTGCCAGCATCCATTGTCCAGTGATTTTCCTGTTGTCATCCACCAAACAGCAATAGCACAGCAATAATTTTAGGTCTTAATAACAACTTCAGTTTAGCAGGTCAAATCAAGAGGCCTTTGCATGCTCTTTGGGGACACTTTCTGGAGTGGCTAACTCAGACAACCCTTTTCTGTGAGACTTTGAATCATTACCTGAGCTGATAGAGGTGCTCTTAGGGGTTTCACGTTGCTAAACTGCTGTGTGGTACAGATGAAGTTGCTTCTCTTAGTCACATTTTTATAGCTCTCTTGCAAACAATCTGCAAGACTGGTTTTCCTATTGGCTGTGTGTATAATGGGATCATAACCCTGCTGGGAGTCCCAGGCACCAATACAAAAACTGCTATAAATCATAAATATTCCTGTGGTGCCTTAGTGTGAGTTCCAGGGCTGCAGAGTCCCAAGGGAAGGCTGCTGGGATTGGTGCTTGCTCCTACCCCAGGGACCTGGAGCTGGCAAAAGAGAGGGCTGCTGCTTCTTTTATCAACATTAGAGGAATCTTGGGAGACCAATCAGTTAATATCCATACCATATTACCAGTACATAAAACAAAAGATTTGCAGTGCTTACTAAATACCAGTCTCTTCCCTGTTAGTCAAACTCCACTCTGAGACAACAGCATGAGATTTTCAGCAAATCCATACCCTATCTCCACTATCTATAGGTGTTTTGTAATCTCCAAACCCATGGTCCCCCTCAAGCACCAGTGCAGGTCTGCTGGCACCGGGCTCGCTGGCGTGTCAGGAGGTCGTGGCAGACTCAGGTGAGAGCTGTAGCTGGATCAGTCCTGGTGCTGACACTGCAATGCAGCTCCAATGCAGAGCTCCTGGCAAAGGGACATTGATTCAATGGTACAGTTGCTGTCCTTTAAATAAAGGTCACATTGCAGGGGCTGGCTCTGTGTGTGTCTGTGTGTACCTGGAGAGGATGGCTGGACTGGGAATTTGAGTTAGAGCGAGATGCTGTGCCCAGTGTTAGTGCCAGGGCTGGGACATGTACTGGGATGGAGCCCACGGTCCATTCACCCTGTGCTGAAGATGCAGAGCTCTCCCAGAGTAACTACCATAGGGAACAGGTATGTCCCCACTCTGCAAGAACCTGGGGGCTCAGCAGTGAAAAAACTGGTACCTAGAGGATGCTATTTCCATAGCTGTCTGGTTACCCCACAGCCTATTTTTGATCTACTCACGGAGGAAAAATATAATCTGAATTTTGCCTGCTAGAGCAAATTGTGGCTACAAATATTCTCACTTAAAAAATATACAGCTATTGACAACCTGGCTCAGAGCTGAGCAGGGCTTGCAGAGCAGCAGACTCCAAGGTTTGTTACCGGCAATGTATTCAGGAGGCATCTGATCAAAGCTATAAAAGGGGGGAAAAAAAATCATCAAGGCAACATTGTAAAAGATGATAGTTGTTAAATCTAATTTCAATACTCTGTGTGCATAACCTCTAACTCGGAGGCATCTAAGCATTCCAGACATGGCCGGTGCATTGTAATTTTTGCATCGTTTCACATTACTCACAAGGTACATTAGATGGACACTGAAGGATGAATTATTCTTTTCAGCAAAACATTTTTGTGGAGTAAGTAAATTTATCTTGCGGGGAGAGTAAAAGGAAGAAATATGGCATTAAAATGTGCAGATCTGAGTTGAACACATCTCTCTTTTACAGGGAAACCATGATTTAAGTGCACTCTATTACTAATGTTTAATAAAAGCCATAATTCAGAATGTCAGGCTGAGGCTGTGTGCATTGAAACTATGATTTGGGGAAAAAATGACACGGACATTTTTCAGTACAGTAGCTCTTCTTTAAGCCATTTGTCTGCAGGCCTAAATTAGCTTTGAAATGTACTTTATCTTTTCTAAAAAGGCATTGATACAGTGATTATGCTTTATCAATTAATTTTACCCAGAGCCCTGGAGAGAACCGACGTCCATGGGGCTGGGTGCCTGTCAGCTCCCCATCCCAGGGAATGCAGGGGCTGCCCAGGAGTGGGATGCAGGTCACACCACCTGCACTCCTGCATTGCCTGACACATTGAGGGACCATGGAACAGTCTGTGTGTGCATGGGCTGAACTTCCACCTGCCTGCAAGCAATTCTCCCAAAATATTTCCTGTTCAATAGGAGTCTCACTGGCCATGTTCCCAAAGTGGAGAATCCCTGTGCTATCTATACTGTTGCCTGCAGACTATACATTGCCCCATCAATGCTGGCTCCCAAGGGAATGAGGAACTGGCTGATTGATGACCTCTCTTCCCTTGACACTTCACAGACCCAAGCTGACAGACAGACCACAGACCTGAGCCGAGATGACCATGGGCTGCCTCCATTTGGGGTGTAGTTGATACACATTCTTCAGAGAAGTGTGAATAGGGAAGATTTTAGCACAGAGCAAAACCCTAACAATACCTATGAAACAGCAGAACAGCAATGCTGAGCTCAAAGCTACATCCCTGGTGTTGCAGCAGTTTGGTGGGACACCTGATTGTGAACTCAGCTGGAGTGCTTCCTTTCTGCAACCACATCACCTCTGAGAGGGAAATTCAGCTGATGGTGTTCCTCCTGTAGCTCAATTAAGCCTCCCATTAATGTCTGCATGTCCCCCTTTAGGGGTCTTTCAGAGTTTTCAGTGCCTCAAGGTGCATCAGAACGTTGTCAAGGGGGTGTTTTTTGCACCCAAGGCTGGAAACACAAGCTGGGAAAGCCTGAAGGTGTTCACAGATGTGTAGTCATTAGAAATGTTCTGGACTTTGTTCTGCTTTCTCTTCCTTTACTTCCCCTCAGTGACAGCTTTTCCTAGATTAAAAAAAAAATAAATTAATAAACCAGCAGCTTGTCTGATCTCTGCTCTGCACCATCACACGTGTGCATCTATCACTGAGCCTGCTCTGCTTCTGTCTCTTGATGCTTTGCTGAATCTCACTGCCTTTAAGGGGACTGGGGCAAGTCCTCCTGCCTGCTCTGGGCAGCTGCTGCCTCTGACATCCCCATGGGGACCTCTTGCTGCCCCTCCCAGGGCACTGGACCAGCTCCACAGTTGGTGACAGATTAAACTGCGTTTTGACCTGCAGGGCTGAAAGTCATACCCTGACTAAAGAAAAATGCTTCCCTCCCCTCTCTTCCATTTTCCTTATCCCACTGTGCAGGGTGCTGGGTCCTACCTTGAGGCTCTCTCATACCTCTGCTCAGGCTGTTGTGAACCTGGCAGGGACTGTCTCCTTGCAACAGCTCCATCTTTGGGAGTGTTATAAACAAACATCAAGCTCTAAAAACGTTCCCAAAGTCATACCCATAGGTCAGTAACACCTGGATTTAAACCAAGCCAGAGCTCAGTGCAAGCAGCAGAGAGGGCTGGTTTACACCAGCGGAGGATCCGGGCCATTAAATATCACTTTCATTTACAATCTGACCTGCAGCTGGGACATTTATTAGCACAAACCAATTCCCCTCAGGGAGGGCAAAGCCTGGGAGCTTGATGCTGAGCCTGGCCCTTGCTGAGCTTCTCTCAGGGAAGCACTACCTGTGCAAGGCTCTGCTCCCAGGCACCCCAGCGCCCGCAATTAAACTCTCCTTAAACTTTAAAGGCATACTTAAATGTGTGTTTATGGCCCCATTACTTTCTCTTTATAACCCTAGGTGAAGGCTGGAATCCTGTCCGAGACATCTTAAAGGTTATATGTACAATTAACTGGTTCTCATCACGTCCTTTAATATTTCACTTCATAAGCCAAAACAAACCCTGGTAAATCAGTTGGATGCTGGTGGCCATGAGGAGTGTGGGGGCACCAGTGGGGCGAGGGGACTGTCATCCCTCCTGGATATTAACGGGTGACTCGGCTACAGAGAAAATGATGCTGGATGAGAGCTGGAGCTGTCTCATCGGAATTTCAGCTGGGATTCAAGCTCCCCTCTCCTGCTCCCTGACCTGCCTGTGATGTTGGGGCAGAGTCATTAATGACAGATGTGTAAACTTTTGCATGGAGGGATGCCAATATTTTGCATACTTACACAGTGCTGCCATAAATATTAATGCGGTGCTAATATGGGAAGTTCCACCAGCTGTGTCCATTCTCGAGGGATACTTCAACTATTTATATTCGGGGTAATGAGCAAGCTGTTATTATATAATCAGGCTGTTGGAGAAGCCTTTGGAATAAAAGTCTCACTGAGAATTAGCCAACAACCGGAGCGTGTTTGGAGCCACGAGACATCACAGATTTAATGATGGAAGGTTTGACAGAGCAGAGGCAGGACACGAGAAAAACAGGACAGGAGGAGAAAGGTGCTGAGACTTAAGTTCCTGAGTAATTAATGCTGGTTGAGAGGAGGGTTTTTTTTGCAGTTGTGAAATTGGCTTCTTCTATAGCATCCAGCTTCAGCCCTGGGAGCAGTGCTGGGAAAGTATCTGGTGTTTATCTTTAGCCTTAAAAATTAGTTGTCTGCCAGTGCTGGAGTGGAGGTGAGATGCCACTGTGCTCATGGCTCAGCTTCTGCTCTGTTGAGCAGACCCAGCTACTGTGGGAAGGAGGAGACAGCTCTCCCTGAGTCCAGCATGAGCTCATATTAAGAAAAATGTTAAGAGAAACACCCCCTAACACAAATATCAAAATTCGCTCCTCACAAAGTAATCCCAAGTTCTTTGTATGAAATATAAAGTCACCAATGGAGACAAAAATGATGAAAGGTCAATGTTTGCTCAGTGCTGGAAATCACAAGCCAGAAAAAACTTTGTTATGGTCCTCTCTCTCCAAGCACAACCTGCTTGCTTTAATCAGAGATGGAATGATGTTGCTTTCATCCGACTTGAGAATCAGCTTCTCTTCTCGTGCTTGAAGCTGGATTTGTGTTGATTTTATTACTGTTTTGGACTCCCATAACACAAATGACTGATGAGCCAAATCTGTGCCGCATCCCTGAATGTATTAGGCTCCTATTGTCTTTTTTTGCATCAAATCTATGCTTTTTATAAGGCAGACTTCTTTCTCTTTAAAAAAAAAAAAAAAAAAAAAAAAAGGCTGGAGAAAGGTTTAAAAGTGATTTAAATCCTCTCCCTCCCTTTTTTTGGGAAGGATGAATATTTAATTGAGTTGAAGGTGGATAAATGATCATTTTTTTCATCCTATATGGTAGTGAGTAGTAAATTACTTTACCGGGAAACCCAGTTATAATTGCAAAATTGATAACAGAGGTGTGAAAATTTACACCTGTGATAATAAAGACTAGCTTCCCATCGTACATTGACATTATATCTTGTGAGTTATCTCTTGTGCATGATCTAAATATTTCATATAAGCCAGCAATCACAACCTTCAGCACGCCAAGGAAGAAATAACCTGCTCTTATATTTCATATGCATATATATATATATTACAAATAACAGCACGTTCTGCATGCACCTACACACCTGCACAGCAGCGCTCCAAGGGTGGGTGTTCATGTTGCTGAAAACTGATGGAGAAACCCAACATCGTGCTGCAATGCAGAGTTTAGAGGCAGCATGGCAGGGAGGGGAGGGCAGAGCATCGTAACCTTGGGCAGACCCACATTAAAAATTGCTATTTGGCATCCTCCGTCTCCAGGCTGGACCCTGGTGAGCTGCTGAACAAGAGGGATCTGCCTTCTCTGCTCCATCCTACCAGCTTTTTCTCAGGAAACTGCTGAGTAAAGGGAAGCACAAAACTTATTGCCAGTTTTGGCAGGGGCCATGGCTCTGAGGCCAGCGGGCAGAATGTGGAATCCCGAGTGCTTTGGGGAGTACTCAGGGCTCAGGACCCCTCAGAGGCTGGCACGATGCTGCCACATGCTAAAGAGATGATACTTGGCTGGTAATTAAGCACTGCAATCAGCAGAGCTCTCAGCAGAGCCCGCTGAAATGAACCCTGTGCAGATTGAAATTAATACGAAGCAACCTAATGGGCAGGAGTGCACTCGCCAGTATTAACCTAAGAGGAAATCAAACCCTTTATAGAAAGCTTTTGGCAGCAGGAATCACCCCTTTAATATCCAGTGAAGGTCTCATCACTAACTCTGAATTAATCCTTAATTTGGGAAGATTTCCCCAAGGTCAAGGCTTTTTTTGCTAAATCTGGTTGCATGGGATGCAAAAAGGGTTGGGCAGTCCTGGGGGTCTCTGCAACATTGGGGGCTTGGAGAAAGGCTGTGGCTGTGGCTGGTGGCAGGGACTGTCATTAAAACACAGGGATTAGAGCCTTCAGCCTGAATCTGAGTCTAATCCATTACCCCCTTCACAGGGAATCACGAGAAACAGGAGCTAATACCCTCCCATTTAGGCTAAAAGAGATGGTCTGTTTTAAAAAGTTTGGTCTGGTTAACAGTGCTGTATCCAAGATTTCTGTTACAGAGGTGCCAAAGCCATAAAATACATAAATTGCCTCTTTCTCCTCGTTTTAGCATGTCATTTCATGCTTTTATATAGATATATATTTTATTATGCACTCTGTTTCTTAAGATATCATTACTTTTATCTTGGCCAGTTTATTAAAGATAATTATATGGAAGTTCCCGTGCTTTCTCCAAGATTGCAATTGGCTGAGAACATTATGTTAACAAGAACATATTTTGCTGTACATGAGACAATCTTTTTTTGGGCAGGAAGAAGTGAATCATTTTCCTTCTCCTTTTCTCCCTTCCAATATTTTTCTTGAAGCTTATTTCAGTAGCAAGACATCTCCAGCTTCGCTTAGACTAAAGCAAGAGACAAGATGCAAGAGCCATTGATTCACCTTAGGGAATACTTTGGAGAGATCAAAAAGTGCTCGTGTGCAAGCTGTTTCCTGTGGGAGGAGCATGGCAGTACAATCAATCCACGAATGCATTGTAAAATCAATGCTCTGTATAATTAGGGCACTCCAAGGGTAAAAAAAAAAAAAAAAAAGCCAAAAAAAAAAAGAAAAAGCAGGGGAATAAAGGCAAAAAAAAAAAAAAGGAAGATCTTCAGTGTCTACTAGGACTCTTGAAGGCTGGAGGAGTCACAAGCACCTGAACAAACAGATTTTAAGCTTGTTTCAGAGGCAGTGAGGGGAGATCTTGGGGGATTGATGCATAAACCTTTTATCTTAGTGCTGGCTGCAAAATGCCAAGAGCTCGGGGATGCTGGTCACAGGCGAGGTGTCCTCCTTGTTCTCAGCTGGGCCATCCAGTGCTTCCACACCCTGACCACCACGGACTTGTTTGGTTTTGGCTGCCAGTAGAAAATAATTTTGGTGGCAAACCCCTTTGGCAGCACTGAGAGATGATCTGGGAGGAAATAATTGTCCAGAAACCACCTTGGCTGTGGGTGGGCTGGTCAGGATCAGATCTCCACCTGCAAATTCCACCATTCCCCTGCACTGGTGGTGGCGATGGTAGAGATCCTCCCCATCCCATCTCCATCTCCAGCAGGGCAGAAAGGCTCTGACCTCGATGGATTCCTTTTGCATTCAAGTATTTCCAACCATTTCTCACAGACTGAATGATTGCAATTCCCAGTTAAACACAAATGTTAACTATAGATCATGAAAATACAGCAGGGTGTAAATAGTCTTCTTTTATATGGCACTAAATTATAAGCAGAGCCAATTAAGTTAGAAGAGAAAAATTCCTTTAAATTAGCAGTCATTTTTGCAAGCTCTTGGTGAAAGCAATAATGTGTTTTTGCTTGAAAAAATCCACTTTTTAGGGTATGTGGAGGCGGTTGCAGACTGCTGACCCTGCTGGAGCACACTGCAGCTCTTTAGCAAAGCTTGGCTTGACAAATAAGGCTTTTAAATTTAAAGCCTAAGCCACCCTTCAGCCTGATTTTTAATTATTCAACACTAAAAGATCTCTGAAGATCCAACTTGCCCCTAAAGATCCTCTCTAGAAATTAGACTCCCAAGCAGGGGGGCAAAAAACAAACAAACACTGCCTGGAATGGCCATGGTGATGGTTAATGTTCCTCAGATGGGTCATTAGGTCTTTTATGGATTGTCAGCATGGAGAACCGCTCCTGGTTCCAGGGCAAAGAAAACTACATCATATTAAAATACATGGCTCTTGTGGGACATGGCACTTTCACAGGGCTGCCTGTGAGTTTGGCAAGAGCCTGAAGTTGAGAAAGACAGATAACCCTGCAAATCAGAAAAGGCAGGTTTTCATCAATAGAAAATTACAGATCCCTGGTGAGAACTCCCATCATTATCTATCAAGAAATAAATTGGCCTGAGTTCCTCTTAACTGGTTCATCTGCCAGGATGTCATGGTGGGAAGGACCTTTGCCTCCTGAGCAGCCATCGGTTCACTGGGTGTTTTAATTGCTTGTAAGAATAACTGTTGATAGAATGATGATAAAGGTGCTTATGCCCCAGTTTCAAAGGAAAGGATTTTGTTAAGGATTCATTGGCCTGGAGTGCTCTGACCAGTGTCACTGGTGGGAAGGGAGAGGTTCCTACAGGGAAGAGGTGCAGAGGGTACCCTGATCCCCACCCATATGAAAACAACTCCAGGAGCAGTGGTCCAGGTCAGAGCTTAGCTTTTGGATCATCCTCAGGGGGATGAGAAACACCCCACAGGGCTGCGGGCCAGCTTTGTTGCAGCAGCTTCAAGTCTTTGAATTCAATCTTTGGGAAATGCATGGATCTACTCCAAATAAAATACCCAGGAATTTGGAAGGTAAGTGTCCTTTATCCTTTAGGATACAGAGGTCATGTTGGATGTGTGATAGCAAGGTCGAAGTTTGTTGGCCATCACCCAGCTGAGAGCACATGGGCAAGGACAACTCCACTGAAACAGCGTTTGGGCTCCATTGGCAGGAGAAAGCTGGCATGCCAAAAGGATTAATTATGCCCCAAAATAAATGTAAGGGTACTGCTGGAGAGAAGTACCACCGGGAGGGTTTCTGGCACCGAGCTGTGTGCTCACGGGCCAGAGGGAACGGGGTGGGGGATGAGACGTGAGACTTCACCGCTGTTAGAGCCGGTGTTCGACATGCCCCGTTCCTGCGGCCGGGCGGGCACGCGTGGAGAGGAGCCTTTTCCAGGAGAGGGCACTCGTGGGAAACAGCAGCTCCAGCCGCTGCGGGTCGGGACAGCGGGACGGCTTCGCCCCATCCCCGGCACCCCGCACCCCTCCGCGTCCGGACCGCCGCCACGTCCCGCATCCCTCCGACCCTGGGCAGCGGCATCCCCCTTTCCGCGCATCCCTCCGGGCAGTGGGACCCTCCCGCATAGCCTTGCAGCGGGAACCCCCCGCAGGATCCCCGCATCCCTCTGCTGCCGTCTGAGAGGGATCCTCCGATCCCCCGCATCCCTCTGCTGCCGTCTGAGAGGGATCCTCCTATCCCCCGCATCCCTCTGCTGCCGTCTGAGAGGGATCCTCCGACCCCCCGCATGCCTCTGCTGCCGTCTGAGAGGGATCCTCCGACCCCCCGCATCCCTCTGACACCGGGCAGAGGAATCTCCCGGCCCCTCCGCTCCCTCCGGGCAATGGGATCCCCCTCGTCTCCCGCATCCTCTGCCGCCGGCTGAGCGGAGCCAGCAGCGACCGGGGAATTCATTAGGAGAAGATGAATTCTCTGGTCCAAATGGATCCTCTCCCCTTCCCTGTCTGTACCGGGAGGATGCTGCTGCTGTGTGCTTAAACTGCTATCAGCCCCGCAAAAGAAAAAATAAAAAGGCAAAAAAAAAAAGTCAAAAAACCCCCCCGATGTACTGAAAAAAAGCCCTTAGGCCAGTGGTGCACTACGTGAGAGGGAAACATCTTGTATGCTAATTGGCTTTAGGTACTTACAGCAAGATTGAGACTTGTAGCATTGCCACAGATTGTTGGAAATTCCTCCGATAAGCTGACAGATGAATGTGTCTCTCTCATGGAGAGGTGAGAGAGCAGCAAAATACTTCCAAGAGCACAGGCAGTGAAGCAGAGATATTTCTGGCATGTCAACACGCCGGGGCGGTGAGAACGCTGACCACTCGCTGCGGGAAGGATGGAGGGAGAGAGGGAAGAGAAGGGGGAAAGCAGCAGGCAGGCACAAAATGCTGATCTGCTGGCCACGTCCTGCCACTCGAACATTGAGAAGCAGCTTTTTGTATGAAGAGCTCCATCAACTTGAATTAGTGCTTGTAAAGCAAGGCGGGAGTGAGCAGGAGTAACTCAGCCAGAATCTGGCCCCATATACAGGAGCAGGGCCAGGAGGGATGTAAACTGAGATTAATGTCCCAGCAAAGCTTGTTGTTTGGGCCTGTTTAAACCATAAACCATGTTTATTTCTTTGGCTGGCATTCTCAGGATTTTTTTTTCACAAGTTTGAGAATTAACCTTGCCCATTGGCCATGGGCAGGGTTCATTTCTCCTGGATCCTCAGCCCTGCTCTTTGGGAGATGCTTCAGGAGCTCGCTGTGTGCTGAGACCTGCAGAGCAGCAGTGGGCAAGGCAGAGCTGTGCTGAGGCTTCCCCACAAGCATCCACCCTTCAGGCAAACCTACAACTCCCCTCTGTGATGTAAAAAAATGAGAAAAAAAGCCTTGAGGTACAGGGGCTTCATGCATCTTGTACCAGAGCCTTACACAGCATCACAGGAGTTGGAGCAACACTGTCCTGAAAAGTCACCAGACCCTCTGGTTCTCTCGGGCTGTTCCAAAACACTGGGAATAAACCCCACAGGAGTTCAAAGTTCGTGTCACACAGACAGGATGTGTAGCTGGGCACCTGTGCCTCTCCACCACTCCAGCTTCCTCTACTTACCCCACCAGTTCTTGGTTCTTCCTCTGCTTGCAAAGTCTTAAGAGTAATTTCTGATGGTTGAGATGGTTTTGCAGGATATTTGGAGATGTTTCTGAAGCTTTTAATTGACTCCTTTGGTTTCTTTGAGTAGGGACACATGGCTGAAGCAGTGTCAACTCCTGGCCATTGGCCATTCCTGATGCTGACTGTGTCTCCCTCCTCCTCAGCCACACCAGAGTTGTGTTGAGCCCTGGTTGCTGCTCACATCAAACAACATTGCTTCTTCCCTCCATCCACCTGAACACATTTGCACATGTGATTTCTTGCCAGTTATGAGCTTGAAATACTCCTGTGGCAATTTACAGATCCTCCAGTTTCTAGATTTGGGTTCAGCTCCTCAATCTCTGAGAAAATTCTGCATCTGACCTTGAGCAAGGTCATTTTCAACTTCTGTGCCTCAGTTCCCCCAGCAATCAAATGGGCTTAATAACATTTCCTTTCTCTAAGTTTGAGTTTTCCTCGCTATGTCTTGCTCACAACTACACACTGTGAATCCAATGGGATTCCTAATTTAATGAGCACAAGGGACCCTATTATTATAACCTTCATGCCACAGCTCTGTCTTTATCTCTGCCTGCTATTTGCCGTGGGAAATATCGCAGCTTTCTCTTTTCAATTGCCATTAGCAATTGCAGCAGCTGTGGTACAGGACCCGGGGATTTTCAGCTGAAGTCTAAATGTAGTTGACAACTGTATGAATCTTCGAGCCAGGGTAAGTAGCTAATGCAAATATCAACATCGTAGTAAGAAACACTCAGAAGCAGTAAGTGACTGATAGAAAAGTGATTATATGGACTTTATGTTGAAAAGTAAATATTTACTCTCCAGCATTGACAGATGCTTCAAGCACCATAGATCTAAAAAAGACATTGATTTGCTCTCCTCCAGCCTCTCTTATCTCCTACTTATGAAAATATCTGGCAAATAGTACATCATCTGCTTGCTCCATAGCCTAAGTGCCTCAGAGCAGCCACTCAGGTAATTTGTTTGGTATCCAACAGTGCAATAGTTAATTGTAGTGCTTGTGGTATTGTGTGTGGGCTCTGCCGTAGCCTCCTGAAATGCAGTCACCCAGCGATGCTGCTGCTTTGCCAATGCAGAGCTTGGACTGTGGGCCAGCTCCTGCCCTCCTTGGCAGCCACCCAGGCATAAAAAAGTAAGGGGGGAAAAAAAAAAGACAAGGAAAAGGTTTCATTCTGCAAGAAATTTTATTCCTTGAGGAAGAAGTAGAAAAGAGAACAACCTGGGAAAATGCGACTGTGCTCTTTAAGAGCAGGCTGGCGGTCGGTGGCTCCCCGTGCCGCTCTCCTCTTTGCCCTCCTGGAATTGCCTTGAAATAACTTAAATGAAGTTGAGCCACTCGGAGGCTGTCAGGTTTGCTGGACCTCCTTGGAAATCAATTTAACCTCCTGGAATCACTTTTTTCTGCTGCCTGAAGTTGCTGAGTCAGTGATGGGTGTCCGGGGGCTGCCTGCAAAGCTGGACCTGGTCCCTCTTTCCCAGGGAGCCACCCAGGGGCTTGTCTCCCCTGCAAAACTGCTGGTGGATAAAGGCACCTCATGCTGTTCCTCCGACTCGCTATTTTTGGAAGCAATACTCAGAGATGCTGTGTTTCAAACTGACCTGTGTGTGACTACAGTCTCATCAGCCAGGGGTGGGACATCCTTTAAGGGGAGCTGTGGCTGCATACACGAAGTGCAAACCACCTTCAACTTTCCTACTGCACTCAAGGGGCAGGGAAAGTCCTTTGGGATGCTTCAGCATCCCTATCCCTTGGATGTTGCAGCCATTTTAGCCTCCCATTGGCTCCAAAAGAGAGAAACAGACTGTGATCCCTCACTTTGTTCCCTTTGGGGGCTTGCCTGTCTTTAGAAGGACTGTTCTAGCTGCAGGTGGCCTTGGTTGACATTGGCAGGGCACATCCATGTACATCCCTCCCACCCCTCAGAGCTTCGCTGCGCTTCACACTGCAGCAGCTTTCTCTGTACAGTTGATAATTACTTACCTCAGAAATAAATAATCACAAAGTGGAGGATATAGAGAGTTGTTCACAGAACGAGGGAACTAAAAGCACTTTGTCTGTGTCTCCTACGGAGCCTCCACATCAGGCAAAGGGATTGGCCCAAGCCGCTCTCCGAATGTTGTGTTCAGTAATTGCTAACTGCATAAACATTTCTCTTTTATTTAATTTTGCCTGATGATAATTAAGTGTGAGAGCCTTATTTATCAGCCTCTCACTCTGTCCTGCTCCCAGTTGTTTTCAAACCTGAAACAGAGAGTGAGACCTGCCTCAAAATTATATTACCCAGTAAGATGCCATCCAGTAAGAATAATAAAGCTTGAGAAAAACATCCCGACCTGAAAAATCCTCCAGATTAAGCCCACAAAGCTGCAGCACAAGGCTGCCTTTCAGGCACTAGAAAACACTAGAAAAGTGTTCCAAAGAAGAGGAATAAGAAACACATTTGACAAGTTCATAAAACTGTGACCTTGAGACAAAGGTCACCAAGGCATCACTGGCTTTGGTGATGGGTCATGGCACAAGGGGACCACCACAGCAACCTAGAAACGGACCTTTGATAAGATCAGATATTTCAAGCAGAGATTTACTGGTAACAGGGGCTTTGAGTGTTTTCAGTGCTTGGATTCTGCTTTTGCTTTCACCAGAGCATCTAAAGCCAATGAAATAAATGAAGTTATAGGTGTTCTGCATCTGTGTCAGTGGCTCGCTGCATCTGAATTGTGCACTGAGTCGGGGCTGTGTCTCGATACATCCTGCACCCACATAATTTGCAGACTGCCTGTCCCTATTGCTCTCCTCCTTCATCAACTCCCATTCCCTGAATGCAGGAAAATAACTCTAGGGACTTTGGTAAGATTGTTCCTGTGAAGGAGACAGGTGAGAAGGACTCCTCTCTTGCAAAACCAGTCCTTTTTTTCCCCCCTCTTGCTTTTGCAGGTGTTCTGGTGCCTACAATCAGGCTGGAGGAGTATGGGCCAACACCAACATGTGTGTAAAGTTTTATTATCATCGGAGCAGAGAGGTGTGTGGATAGAGAATATTTTCTTCATACAGCTTACATTCATGTTTCTTTTATTTCTTTTTTTCACTCTTCATGTGATGTCAGCAGCTCAGAGAGCTGCTGCCTGCAGCCTTAGGTGTGCATTAGCTTCCATTTGATTGCTGTACAGCAACTCTTCTTATCTTTGAAAATTAACCATTTCATAGGTAGAGAGGAGGTGTCTCGCAGTGTGAGCGTAATGCACCAGGCATTGCACCAAAGACTGCAGAGTGCACCACTCTTTCAGTCAATGCTGAGGCTTTGACACCTAAAAGGAAAAGTATATTCCAGCCCTGTCAGATGTACAGAGCAATTATGCAAAACTGTCCTTAAGAAGATATCATTCTCAGGACATTTTTTTTTCTTTTTGTGAGAGGCAGTATTTCACAAAGATCTTCACCTTTTCTTTGTTATATAATTCAGTGCCATTTACAGTAAATTATATTTGTGCAGTTTCATTATCACATCTATGTAAATTCTGCTGCCCCCCAGTTAAGTATCCTCAGATTTAAAGATGCAAAAAGATATTGCTTAAATAGGGTGTAAGATAAAACAAAGGAAAGAAAGCAAGGTGGTTCCTTTCTCTGCATTGACTGCATGGATGTTAATGAGTGTCATCTTAATGTACAGGTCTAGCATCTGGTTGCTGTATTTATTTTAATTGTTTGTTGTTTGTTTGTTTGTTTTTTTTTTTCCCAGGGAGAAATCCAAATCCTATTTGTGTCCTCTTACGACACAAACCCCTGAAAATTCAGAATAAATCTATAGATGAAACATCCACGTGCTTTTTAATTGCTCCCTTCCTACTATCTAAATATTGTGTGATGTTTCAGGGTGAGATATGAACTTCCCAGCTTCATCTCTTTTCCAGTCCTGTATTGTCCTAGCTGCCTGCTGTTGACTCCTTGTAGGTCATTTCCAGCAACATAAGCAAGACAAGCAAACAGCAAAATTGCAAGATGCAAATGCCCTTCGTTTTTGGCTTTGAGTCAAAAAATAATAAGTTGACAATAACCCTGCCAGAATATGCAGCAAGAGTGACTGCATATTTCTGCCTGTTAGCGTGACAGTACAAGGGAGCTGGTCACCAGGAAAAGAAAGACAAGCTTGTGTTCCCCTGGATGCTGCAGCATGTGCCTTGTCTCAGGTTTTAAAGGTTTTTATGGGTAAAACATAAAGAATTCCACTCAACCAGCAGCTCTTTTCCCCTTCTTCAGCAGAAAAAGTTGGGGGTAAAAAAAAAACAAAACCAAAAAGGAAAAGGAAAAAAAGCAGGTGACAAAATTATGTTGAAATAATGCTAAATGATATGCAACTTGTTTTATAAAGGTTGCTGTGGGTGTAGGGAAGAAATGCTTTTCTGGATGATGCTTCTGGTGAAGATATGAGGGCAACTGGGCACCCACAAGGATGGAGCTGAGAACCTGAACCTGCATTGCCTGTCCCCAGCCCCTGTACTGAGCTCTGAAATACCACTTTGGCATCCCATGGGCCCCCAGATGTCATGTAGGGAACTCCTCTGTATCAGCCCCCAGGATTTTGCTGTCCCCTCAGGACAAACTCACTATTGCTGTCAGTCTTTGGTCTGTTTTTACGTCTGTGTTTCCTCCACTATCCCTTTGTGTGCAGCTGGTCCAGATCTGATGCTGACTTCCCTCAGGATTTTCTCCCTTTCTGAGCTTCCCCATCTCCAGCCATCCCTCTATAACTGCTCCCCAAATATCACCCCTTTCTCCCATTTATTGTCTTTTAAAAGTTTAAAAAAATTAATAACTTCCATCAGCATCCTTGGAGGTAAAGGGTATCAGGTGATTCCTCTATTGCCCTCCCTTCTCTCCAGAGAGCCACAGCTTCCCACCACTGCCAATCCCTTGGCACCAGGTGTGCACAAGGATTGACTGCTCTACCACCTGCTGCAATGACAACATGAACAGGCTAAATAATTGCACAAACCCCTGGACCCTTTGGAGGTCAAGATTTGGGACTCAGCGACCATCTCCAGATCTTGAGCTGAAAGTATTGGGATGCTGCTACAATATTGCACGCAAGAGGAAGAAGTGATGAAGTCTGGCCATGGAGGGATGCTCAGCTTCCAGAATTCATATTTCTCCCAGCTAAGCTTATCTCTATTTAGCTGAGGTCCAGCTCCAGTGCCAGAGGCTCTTTATCTCCAGCCAGGGGGAGACAGTGGAGGAGAATCCTGCACAAGCAGCACTTTGGGAGTTTGTGATAGATGCCGTCTACCTCATTACTGAACAATGAAACTTTATTGTTCCCTCTCTTCTATTGATTTTTATGTCTCCAAAGCATGCTGGTGAACTCTGAAATGAGTATCTGTCAGAGGAGGACTGCTGCTGCTGATCTGCATCTTTGGAGTGAATGCCCATGGATCAAATCCTGGATCACGTCCTGATGCTGTGTCTGTGAGAGGAAAGGGCTTCCCCTGGGCTGAGAGTGTTGAGGGTTTGTCCTTCCAGTGCACCCAGTCTGGGAGGAGAATGGACCTACCTACAGATCCAGTGCACTAGAACACCTCTGCCAGAAAAATGCAGCATTTTGGCCAATATCCATGCAATTCAGCACAGACCTTTCCAAACCAGCCTGGCTTAGAGTCTGAGGCTCTGTCAGTGGGGGCTTCACTGTAAACTCCAGCCTGGGGAAGTGTGAAGCCTGGCAGCCCCTTCCATGGGCTGAGCGCTGGAGGGGATCCCACATCTCCATGACACTTTCCCCCAGACACTCTTGTCTTTGGTGTGTGCCCACCCTGCCTGCAACATTAGATTAAATATATGTATTATTTGTTTCCAGTTTGTATATAGCCCTCAAGTGGGGAAGCATTTGCCCTGCAGTCTCTACATATATATCTGTGAACTTCACAAGTAGTTAATATTTTATGCATAATTCATAAAATTATACTACATTTTCTGGGAATAATTAGCTGACTCTGTACCTCTAATGAACTGCAGGTTCAGCTATGACAAACACATTGGGCGACTCCAAGGGATAGTAACACGCAGGCGCCTTTAAGCAAAGTTCAAGCAGCTCCTAAATTAACCGAAGCGAATCCCCAAAGATGCAGTATTTATGCACTGAAGCAAGAAGGGAGGGCTCTCATCTCACCAGTCTCATCAGCCATCACAGCCCAGCAAGCAAGAGAGAGAAAACAAGAGTTATTTACCTTTTTCTAATTGGGAGCTGGGCAGCTCAGGTGAGACTTTCCTCCTTTTCCTTTATTTGGTTTATTGTGTGGAGTCATCATGGAAAAGGGATCCCCAGTGTGGAAATGGATGTAATTGGCACTAAGATTTTCAGGCTTAAATTGCAAATTTTTCTTAAGATTCTGGTCTCAAATGGAGGAAAATGAAATCCATTTGAGCTGTTCTGGTTTTTAAAATAGAAACTGAGCAATTTAGTCAAAATGCTTATTTTCAGAGCACTTCCCCTGCAGGGTTGCCTTCTCCCAGTGCTCAACCCCATCCCTTTTGGGGCTGCCCACTGAGCAAAGCCAGCTCTGCCTTGGCAGTGGCACGCACACAAAAGTGGGAAATTTGGGTGCTGGGTGAGCAATGCCTTTCATGACACAAGACACAGCCTTTTCCTCTCACCACTCACTTTCAGGTTGAATAATTGATGCATATGTTGGAGCAAAGCCAGCACCCAGCTGGTGCCCGCTCCCAGGCAGGGACCCTTGCTCCACTGGCATTCCCTTATGGCATTAACACAGAGCAGTGATCCCAAAGCAGGAGAGCATCTTCTGCTGCCCTGCTTAGCCCGGCTGCTCCATCTGACCCAGCATCAGTGCCACAACCAGGTGCCATCACACTCCTAGCAGCATCTCCAGGGCACACACTTTTCCTCCCAGCTCTCCAGGTGCTCCTGCTCATGGATGTGGGTGGAAAGAAGCTACTCACTGAAGATGACCTCATAAACCTGGAGATCTAATACACTACTACCAGTAGTCTAAAATATTAAATTTTCCCTGGACAACGTGCTCCCTAAATGAGGAGGCTGGGAGAGCCTGTCCTGTGGCAGGCAGCCCCACTGCTGGGACATACAGGTCCGCAGCCAGTAATTGACTTTAAGTGGAGGGCTGCAAACTGGTAAGTGTATTAACTTCATGTGCCTCTCTGACATTTTTTAAAAAAATTAGATTTTCGGCTCTATGTGTAGGTACAAAGGAAGCCACAGAGAAAAGCTGTGCATGTCAGGGGGTGAGCACATTAAGGCAGAGGATGATGACACCTGTCTGGTTGAGTTTAGATTGACAAAATTCAGTAGAGAGACCTCAGTGGAGAGGATGCTTGAGGGAAGCAATGCTGCAGGGCCCTCCTCAAAAGCATACCTCATTTTTTTTAATTAGGTTATATCTTAATTACGAATGCAAAGCTCTTCATTCCTGACAAGTTTTCCATAATCTTAATTTCATCTCATGTCAGAAGGGTACCATCCTCTGATAACCAAGCCCAGCTAAGAGTTTAACTAGAATAATAGCTGATTAAAAGGGGTTAATAGATACACCTCAAACAGAAGTAAATTAACGGGAGACGCTGTCTCTTGGCTAATGGGATCAGAACAGTATTTGTTTAGTTTATGAATGATTAATCTCCCTCTCTCGGCATTCCTCAGATGCTAATTGCACTTAGGGAGCCCGTGTTTGTTTTTACAAGAGTTGGAGGTGGCAGAAGGAAGGCGATGGTTGGCCCAAAGGGGAGTTCATTCACCCGAGTAATGGGCTCTTGGCACAGCCGAGGGGAATACCGGGAAAACCACACTAAACTGGACCTGACCTCGTGCGTGTGAAACTCTTGAATTGAAGATAGTATTAAAATAGAATTAAAGGGAGTATTAAAGTAATTTGGTGTGTTTTATGAGAAAATTTGTAAAGTGCAGAAAGGCACTGAGTGCCGAGGCTCAACTCACCCTTGTGCCCCGGGGAATTTCTGCCACAGAAATACCTGGATTTTTCCTTGTGGAAATACTCCAAACTGATCACAGAAAAGCTAAAAGAAAGGCCAAAGGAGGGAAACCACTTCTCATGGCAACTTTTGCGTTTGACAGTTCAAAGCAGGAGAGCAGCAGCATTTGTCAGGAGCGCTGGGAGGGAAGCAGTAATTGCCTGGAAGCAGCCACAGATGCAGGGCTCACTCCAGCTGCTGCTGCATCGCTAAGAGGTAACCAAATCATTTTCCTCTCTACACACTTGTCAGCATTTTAATCCTCCATTATCTTTGTACCTAACAACACAAATGTGCTACCTCAGCCGTACTGTGAATTTACTAGCAAACAAACCATTTCAAACAAAAAAAAAAAAGAAGGGTTTTCATCCCAGGCTTAGCAAGCATGAGGCATGGGGAAGATCTCCCTGCTTGTTGCAGGAGCATTGGGCTAGGTGACTTTTAAAGGTCCTTTCCAACGAAAATTTTCCATGATTCTATGATTTTCTAAATAAAGCCCTGCCAAGAGGGGCCCTGATTCAGTGAGGCATCATGGCACGTACCACCAAAGTCAGCTGGCACCACCCAGCTCAAACTATCAGCATGTTTGCAAAGGGTTTATTGAATTTGGAGCCAGGAGGAGTAGCTTTTGAAGATAGGTACCCCTTCCCAGCACAGTATCCTTGCAGTGATGGGTCAAATTATCTTTGAAGCTGTGGCAGTAATTTGCAGAGATCAAGATTTGGGCTCACCAAATTAATGAGCTGTAATAAAGGCCAGTTCTTTGTTCAGTTTAGTTTTAAATGTCCCAGGTGATGACGGAGTATGACTTTATGGATGATTAGAGCTTATTGATGAGAAAATTTATGTAGTGCAGAGGACAGCTGAGGTGTTCAATTCGTGATCATGGTCTTTCAGTCCTTGCCTTTTTCAAGGAATGGATGTTTGAAAGACACAAGGAATGTTGGGAAGACCAAGCCAACACCACTTCTGCACAAGACCTGCTTTTGAATTTGGGATGAATTCAAATGATGTGAGAGGAATCTCAATCTCAAAATTCTGCTGTTACCAAAATTGTATGCTAAGAAACTTCATGCTCTTTTACTATTCTCCATAAATAATGTTACTTTGTACTGTTCCCAGGTATTTCATTCATCAATGTATCGTATAGAAAGCCTGAGCTGAATAAAACCTTCTGAAAGAAGATGAGGAGACACACTCTGCCTTGTAGATTATTTTACAGTTACTGATGCCGTTTGTTTTCTCCACCTGCTTTACACAAACATGGAAAATAAACCATATACCAGGAAGTGTGACTTCTCCTTTTTGCTAAATAACATTGAAATAAATTCCTTGTTAAGGGAGTCACCTAGAAGTATTTGTTTTAAAAATAAATTAATGGATTATTGGCTTTTCCATCTTGATGAGGCTGTGGCAGGTCTAGTAAGGCAGGTTTGGGCTGAGGTCTGACAGGGGGGCTCAGTGCAGGGGCAGGGTACAGGTACAAAGATCTAAGTGCCTTTGTAAAGAGGGTTTTGCTTGTTGCTGGAATATGGGAGCAGATGAAAAGTGGAGAAGTACCAGAGTGTTTATGAAACTTCCCCATGCATCCCTTTCCTGAGCCATTTCATCTCCCAAGCTAAAAGTATTCATTATCCAAACTAAACTCCAGTGGAGGTCTCCTGAGAGCTTCTGGCAAAATTGTGAGCCACAATGTTTGTAAACCCAACAAGATGTTTATGAGCCTGTAAAGGATGTCCAGAAAAGGCAGTCAGCCAACCCACCCTGCACCCTCCCATCCGCAGGGATTATTGCCTGCCTCTGCCTGTGACGTCAAGTGGACCTTGTGCCTGGGGGTATAAGAAGTATAATCAGATATGGGCACAGGTATGGAGTGGGCGTGCAAAAGGGATGGAGATTTTGCTAAACTCTTCTTCAAAAACTATTAAACTTACCCAAGGCGGTGTTGGAAGAGTGGGTTAGACATGGTGACAGGTCTGTGGGCAGCAGCTGAGCTTTGGGATGGTGGCCAGGGGGAAGCCCAGGGCGATGGGTGTTTCTTGTGAGGGACTGGTTGACACATGGTGCCCTCCAGCCCTTCTCCCCCGTGTTGAAAACCCACGTCTGCAGCGAAAACAACCCTTTGTACAGCCCAGAGCAGCCTCCCAGGCTGCAGTCTGAAAATATTCTGCCTTTTGCAGACGCTTACAGCTGCAGGTAGATGCCTAGTGGGATTTCCAGAGGTGCCGAGGCATGTAAAGCACCTCATTCCCAGTGCAAATGCCACCAGGTGTCTGCCTGCATCATTAGGCACCAAATGGCCTCTGAAACCTTTCTCTTGGGAGTGGGGCAGCTGCTGCCAGCAGCACCCCAGCACCGAGCCGTGCCCAGCAGGCTGCTCTGCAGTACAGCTCCCCTTGGACACACATCCCTTGTCCCCATCCCGGCACCCCAGGGCTTGTCAGGCTTCTCCTTGCCTCAGTTTCCTCATGCAACAGCTAAATTATTCAGAAATTCTATATTAGTCTTCAGGAAACCCTTTGAGATCTCCTGCTGATGAGCTTTGTTGGAGAGTGAGGTGGTACCAAAGGGCTGATTGTTGCAGTTATTGCTAAAAAAATCTTTCACCTGCAAACTTAGAGCTCATGGTACTGATTTCAAAGAACTGGGAGCAGAATTAAAACAACATCCTGGTAGAGGATGGCAGGAGCTGCCCTTTGCCTGTCCATGCTCCTACTTTGTCCTTGCACAGAGGGGCTACAAGGTGGGGAAGTTCTCGCTTCTTGTGCGGTGACAAATGGCCTGGGCAGGTAACAAATTCCAGGCTGGAATATGCCTCCTCAGCAGCCCAATGTGTGATTGCAGTGGGCATTGCATTAATTCGTGAAATGTCGTTTTTAAATTGGTTTTACAGTTCACTGGGAGTGTGAGGCTGCAGCCTCTATAGCAAGTGCTGCTCGCACACAACGGGGGGAAATAATACTAAAAACTGGTCCCTGCTGCTGACCCACATGGATGGGCCTGGCAGCAGGGAGCAGGGACCAGGTCATGTGTGAATTCATAAATACATATACATGTCACCAAAGAGCACACTGTATGTAAACACCAAAAATATACAAGTGCATGCAGCCTGGCTGCTGAAAACGACTCCTGTTAAATTCTTTGCTCCTGCTCCTGTTGCCTGACTTTCATATGTGTGTAATGCTGCAAGATGGGACTTTGTTCCCAAAAGTGCCAGGCAGAAACTATGGCCAGGGTAGGAATATCAAGTAAGGGATGATGAGCTGCTGTGTCAGAGCATGGCAGGGAGGCTGCCCACAGTGCTGGTGGGGGAAGTGCCTGCTCTTAGACCAGCTCAGGGATTCAGCAGCATGCTGGGAGCTGCAGGGATCATAAAGAGCTTGAGGACCTGAACCAAAGCCATAGAAAGAGAAGTTGAGCATCACCCCTGAACACCCTAAGTGTTAAATTGAAGAAATGACCCAAATGGTCCAAACTCTGTAATACACTTATGCACAAACCCTGGAGACTCTCACTAGCTCCTCTCCTGTCAGGAGGAAAGGCTCCTTCCCTGCTGAGCAGGTACATGTTTGCTCTGGTTAAGTGTTAATGCAGGTTTCTGCCATCACCATCCACTGGACCACAAGTGAGACAGTCCCTGCCATGTCCTGCTGTTGAACCCATTCAGGTTAAAGTGTGGTCACAGATCAAATGTGCCTGCCAAACCCATCAGCTTCCTACAGATGTGCATATTTCTCCTGAGATCTGCTGACTTTAGGGATAAAATATGTCTCTTACTACATCTTGCCTGGGTTGGCATGGCATAGACACCCGGCAGTGACTTCAGAGCAGGAGCTGCCTCCCTTCCCATCACTGTGTCCCACTGATGGGAAGAGTTATGGCTCATCCTCATCCCTAGAGCCTGGATGAACTTGCTGAGCTGCCAGGCAGAAAGCAAGCAAGTAAAGAAAAAATAATCTCAAACAAACAAAAAGAAAGAAACTAAACTCCTTTATGTTTTTCATATGGGTTTTTTTTAACCTGAAAAATGAACTAGAGTCTATAAGCCCAGAATCCCACCAGGGCAGTAATGGCAAGTCACTTTTTGGAGTGTAATCACACTCGGAGAGACAAATATCTGCAGCATGTCTGCATGGGCAGGATTCATGCTCGAGAGCGACAAACCTCCTTCAGCCCCTTCAAACCATCCAAAGGTTTTGAGAGACCTTGGCACCACTCTCCTGATTCCCCCTTGGTTGCAGTTTATATTTTTTTCCTCTCAGTCAGACCCTGCTCTCAGGAATCATTTGCTCTTTATTCTAATATGTCTCTTAACAGGCAGGAGGCTGCACCGGTCTCCATGAAATGTGTCTATCATCTTAGTCCAGGCATTTTAATTTACACTGCAGTAAAAAATTTGGCACCCAACATTTTCTGCTTCAAGCCACAATTAAGAGGCTGTTCCAAAGGTTTGCCTGTGCTTGTTTCCCTCTTCCATTTGTGGGGTGCATGTGTGGAAGAAGGATGTCAGGAAGAAACCCCCCCAAATCTGGGATGACAGTTTTTAATCCCATCAGCCCAGGACCCCTATGCTGGCATGACTGTTAAATGAGAATCTGTCTGTCCAGAGGAGCTTTGCAGAACACAGGAATATAGATGATTATAAATATATATAAAGAATTGACAGAGGCTTTCTCACTCTCAGACTAGTAGAAAGTATGGGTTTCTTTGCTGGAGGAGGTTGTTCCAGTACAGAGGGGCTTCCCAACGCCCTTGGACAGCCTTCAGAACCGGGTTGGGAAAACCTCTGCTGGAGAGATGGGGCTCTGGGGTCGCCGGGACCTTTCCCTGTCTTTCCCCTCCACCTCGGAGTGAGCTGCAGGTTGGTGCAGCCCCCGCTGAGCTCCAGGAGCCACGCAGTGAGGGGACTCCTCTGCTGCTGCAATGCAGGGCTGAGTGCAGGTTGCAGAAAACGAAGGACAAACAGACACTGCAGAACCAGGTCCGGAGGCTGGAGGGGAGGATCAGAGCCCAGCCCGGCACCGTGTTCGCCTTCCCATCTGTCTACCTTTGGCTACATCCATTTTAAGCCATTGCCACCCACACCCAAGCAGCCAGCAAGGGGCAGCTCGGGCACCAGCACTTTTAGGAGGCGAAGGGGCACAAATGCAACCAGGAATAGGCAGGGCTGATTTGCACTGTCCTACATTGCTTACCTAATACTTTGGCAAGAAGCTGGAGCCAATTCATCACTGTTTATCCCCAAAACAGCTATTGCCTTTGCCAGATAATGTCTGGGGAGAGTCACCTCTCCTCCCTCCTGGGGCCATTCCTGCTTTGCTTTTCAGGGAGGTAGCACTAATTTTGCTGGGCACAGGGAAAATGCACCGACAGGAACACACTGAGCCAAAACTCTTAAAAAACTTTGGAAAAGAGCAAAAAAAAAAAGGATTAAAGTAGTTTTCTTTCTCTTTTGTCTTGTTTATTTATCACCCCCACTGTTTTCAATATAAAACAAAGAGAGGACAAAAAAGAAACACTGTAAGTGAGGAAACAGCAGCCTTTCCATTTCTTTTATGCATGTGAATTGTTCTCATGAATTATAATATTTTTGTTTTAGACAAATTGCCTCAAAGAAGAAGGGGTGGAAGGTCAAAAAGAACTTCTTGGATCAAATTTTCCAAGCAAGAAGCAATTTTCCTGCTCCTCTTTCCTTACCTTAGTCTTGATTCCTGCTGATATCTGGTGGTTTCATTTACTTCGGTACTTTTATTGAGCAAACCTCCCTGACATAAACTAGACCCAGCTTTTTTTTTTTTTTTCTCCTACAGACCATCTTCAAAAAACCAGCATAAATGTGAATTTAAAAGATGAACACACCTTCAGAAGACAGAGTGGAAGATAAAAGACAGGGAGTGAAGTTGTGGACGATGTATGTTTGCTATTGCACAGAGAGATGGGGAAACAACCAGCCACGAGGAGTAGCGTGAAGAATTGGAGCCAGCTCGGCAGGTCACACGCTGGCAATGCCTCAAGGACAGGAAACAAATGATCGACTGCTGTGTTCGTAATAGGATGGAGGGTAAGGGATGGCGGGCAGGGAGACACGCTCCTGTGGCTGGGAGAAGGAGGAGGAAGATGCCAGCGGAGACGTGAAAATCCACCCGCTGGGTCACCCTTTGGAGAATGTTATTCCTTCATTTTTTTCTGTCTTGTTTGCTGTCCTGATGGGATAGCTGAGTTTCTGGGCATCTAGAGTGTGGGATGGAAAGTAATGCATGAAAGGGATGGGAAAATAAAACTGAAGACCTAGGGAATAAGGAGAGGAGGCTCCTGAGTTGTGGGACATGAGGTTCCTTCTGAAAGTACCTTTGAGTTTCCTTGGAAGAAGGAAGGCTGAGAACAGAAGGGACAGGAGACAGTCCCCATCAAATGGGGACACAGCAGTTGGTGTATGGGTGATGGTTGTCAGGGAACCTCAGTGTTATGGAGCACAAGGGAAGCAACAGAGAGATGGTCAAAAAATAAGCAGCAATAAATATTTCACTACTTGTACTACTCGTGACAGCTGTAACAGGCATATATCAAAATCTCCCACAAACCCTGGAAATTTCATTAAGAATCCCACAATGCCTGGACACATATGGAATTATGATACTCCTCATCCATTCCTGTGTCAAAATCCTCCAAGCCTCAGCTACCTTAAAAAGTTGTTTATAATAGATACATCTTCTTAATGCTACCATATAGGGTATTTGCAGCTGGATAGATTTGACTGATATAGCACATTCTTTATGGCGATCATTCCTTGATTAAAAAAATATTTTTTCTGTGTCAGACTCTTTCTGTCACCATCGACCATAAATCAATTTGTCACATAAATGGTAATAAAACAAGAGGTGTTTGTTCTCTTAAACACCACACGAGTGGCTTTTGCAGCATGGTTATAACTGTGCTCACAATGTTGGACTTGGTGGTCCTTGCCCTGATGGTCCTGGGAGGGCAGCACAGCTCCGTGGCACCAGAGGGAGTGGGGGGAAGAGCCATGGACTCTCCCAAGCATCACTGGTGTCACAAGGGTCACAGCTGTGTCCTGGCACCAGAGATGAGGACTGAGCCCTGTGCCAGTGTTCACTGTGGACCTCCCCAAGCAACCCAGATTCAAACTGGGTTGTTTAAGGCACTGGGTGTCCTGTCCTGGGCCATAGTGCTGCAGGTGGGTTGGTGCCTGTGAATGTCTGTGTATTTTAATAAGAATAAACCTTTTTTTTTACTGCAATGACTGCTAGAGTCCCACACAGTGATGCTGAAACTGCTTCTCCCTTCTGTGTAAAACTCTCAGAAATGCTGCTTTGCAGAAAACACTGTTCCTCATAGTGAAATCCATATTTTTAAAAATTTCCTAGGCTGGAAACATGGGACAAATCATCTGTGCTGCAGGAACCCATGTCCCAGTCTGGCTCGCTGGCCATGCATCTGCCACTCCTCACTTTCTGAGCTTCTCCAATTTCAGCCGGGCATCTCTGATCGTAAGTCTACTTAACCATTTTAATAGCACTAAATGGAGTCTGTGTTACTGCCCTTATCTGCTCTCTATGTCTTCCGGGTCATACATGCTTAGTTTACTGTCAGAGACAAGTTTTTACTGCTGTCAGCACTGCAGCGTGTGGTACCTGCAGAGCAGCAGGCTGCGGGCTCTGCGCTGCGTCCTCACTGGCAAGAAAATTACCACCCACAATCTGATTCCCCAACATTTGTCTTGTGGTTTCTTAATTGGTGCTATCAAGGAAATGCTGGAGGAAAAAAAAAAACAAAAACCACTACATGGTGCAAAAGAAAAGGAGATGTTATCTATTTACAATCCTTTTTGTGCAGAGGTAATAATAATTAATATAGCAACAATGACTAATAATTAGAATTGCTTGCATTAAGGACATGATTTTGTTTTCCTTTGTGCAGATGCAAATCTGGGCTCATTTTCTGCTTGTCACCAAGGGAAAAGAAGTGTGAGAGGAGAATAAGTCCACAAGCAGGGAAAATGCATTTAGCTGAGCATACGCAGAGGGTCTGGTTACCCCCACACCTTTGCCTGCTGCTGGCAGGGTAACCCACAGCACACACTCGGGTTCCCATGCAGGATGCTGAGGTTGTGCATGTCCACTCCATCTGTATTTCCCCTCTGGAAAACCTGGTCAGCTGTCTTTAAAATCATATCAAGCAGAACAATGCAAGTGGAGACGATAAAAGATGCAGAAAATATGCACTCATGGCTTCATTTTCACCCCCCTTCACTCTGAGCCCTGCAGGCTGGATCTGCAGTTCCAGCAGCTCAAGAAAATCTTTGTCAAATTAATAGATTTAAAAGTAGAAAACCCCAGCTGAGAGTCTGGGCACGCTTCTGAGATCACCCACTCGGGTTCTGCACCAGCAGCACTGATGGAATTACTTTTGCTTTACACCGGCATAAATAAAAGCAAGATCAGTTCCACTATCTGGAAGGTAAGGATGAAGTTTTACAGCCTTTTTTCCTTATCACACCCGGACTTTTTAATACCTTGGAAGTATAATGAGCAAGGTTGTGCCAATGCCTCACTTTTCAGGCTTGTAGGCACCATTTGCGTGTGGGCTCTCATCCCTTTTTCCTCTAGAAATTCGGGATGCGAGCAGCGTTGGAGCTGGATAAATGATTAGTTGTTTATGAACAGATCATTTATTAAATCCTGTTGGCTAAAGTAATTCCTGCCAGTGTGAAGGTACAACAGACTGAAAATGAATAATCTCTCCTGCAATTCGCAGGGGTGAGGGACCACGCTCCCCGCATGCTCTGTTACTATATTTAGCTCAGATACAGTAAATGCATTCCTTTATGGAGCTGCTCTCCCCAGAGATCACTTTTTAAGCCAGGAATGGCTGCGCAGCAGTTGGATGTCCCTGGATGCGTTGCTTGGGTTGGTTCTGCTGCAGGATGCTCGTGGTGAGCACAGAGTTACTGTAAGCCGAAACCTGGGGCGCAGTGTTGGAGCCCAGGAGCTGGGATAAATCAAATACAACAGCTGTGACTTACCCCAGCGGTCACTCCAGCTCTGGAGTTATCTAGTTACAAGCACGTTGCTCCTGCTTCATCCAGCCCTGCGCCTTAATATAACTTAAATCGTTGCGAAATGAACTTTGCATTTTACTTCCTCAGACTGTGAAAAAATACATTGCTGCATCGTGCCCTGGGATAGGGACAGAGACAGCTATTTATATCATTTCCAGCAAAACACCCTATGAAACATAAAGTAAACTGGAAAATCAATAATTATTATTACAGTGTCTCTGGTGAGGGGGGCACTGCACATCCTCACTTCAGGATCCAGCCCCTCTCAGAGCAAATGCAGCCATAATGCAGTGTGGGAAGGAATGGAGGAAACAGGGAAACTGGGGCAGAGAACTATTTCTAAAGAGAAGTTTTATGGCACAGCAAAACATCTCCATTCTTACTGCTCAAAGCCCCTGGAAGGGAATGAAGGTGCCCCAGCCTGATGGGAGCATCTCTGCAGCAGTGCAAGGGGCACAGGCCCAGTGCAAAGTGCTGTGGGGCTGATATTTCAGGTAATGTGTGCTTCTGGCAGTGATATAAACCTACCCAGATGATACAGCTGTGCCCCAGACCATTTTAGGACATTTTAGTGCCATGGTCCCCCAGGTTTAGCTCCCCTGCCAGGACATTCCCATCCCCAGGAGCTCACTGCCTCCATCCTCAGAGCCTGCAGGCAGAGGAAGGCAAGGGGGCCTCATGGTCCTTCCATCAAGATGCCCATCCCTTGGAGGGGCTGAAGCCCCACAGTGGTAGCTTGGGCTGGTTTCATTAAAGTGGGCTTGCAGTACCACAGCAGTAGAAAACATCCTGACAGATGGACCATGGATCCCACTGAGGGAAGAAAGGAGACATGGACTGGGAGCTGACTGGGATAGCAATTAGCACTGTTCTGACTGCACTAATGCTTATCATGCTCTAAAAACACTGATTTGTGGAACTCACTTCGCCACCCAAGCACCTTTTGTGCAAGAGAAACCACTGGAATCCCGGGGAATTTCAAAGCTTTGTCTGCTTGCACACTGCCTTTAGAACAATCTTCTCTACTTTGGGGGCAGTACTGCAGGAAAAATCCCATTGCCTTTTTCTCTTGTCCAACCAGGACCAATGTCCTCACCACAGCAGTGGGCTCAGTAGAGAGGTGAACTCAATGGTGGGGAGTCCATGCTGTTCCCTCCCTCCTTCCCCTGCACCCCTGGTGCATCACAGAGCACAGAAGGCTCTGGCTGGCATTGGGGGGTGTGAGCCGCCCCTTTGCCTGGCTTTATTTTTAGTGTGTGCACAGAAGGCAGATAATGGCAATTGATGTGCTGTTTCCTTCAGGTTTAGGTTTCCTGTCAACTGAGCCACAGATAAACCATAAACACGAAGAACAAACAAACAATTAGCCTCCCTCGGACCCAGGCACACAGACAGTCCGCTAAGGTTTATAGCCATTTTCCAGCTTTACTGCCGAGATAAATCTTTCACCACCCACTGTCCAGCCAACCCCAATATGAAAAAGTTGGTTGTTTTGTTCATTTGGGCTTTTTGTTTGTTTGTTTGGGTTTTTTTGTTTTACTGTAGCTATTTGATTTTTATATTTAGGAAACATTAAAACAAGGGTGCAGGCAGATAGGTGGGGATTGACATGTAAATTATATATTGATCCAGAGGATGTGCTGGCTTAATTCTTCCTGATGTGGGACCAGATGAGAGGCAGAACAATCTCTGCTTCCTCTGAGCTGTGGTTTCCATCACTGCTGGACCTCTATGTGCAGCATTCTTCAGCTCCACGCATCCACCATCACCCTGTTTGCACACCAGTGTGTGGATGAGGCCAACAGATGCTGCCTTCCACAAGCCCCATCATCTGCTTTATTACCCACATTAATTTTTCAAACTGAAGAAAATTAAGATAAATCTGTTTGTTTTCCATCCTGCATTTCTATTTAGCCCCCAGGTAGGTTTTTTAGTCACTGGATAGAAAATCCCTTCATGGTATCACTGGTGCATCACTGGCATAAAAGGCTGATTCAGGTTTGGTGGTAAATTATCCATAACCTCTTTTTTTTTTTTTTTTTTTTTTT
>JAWWEE010000051.1:9328879-9348125 GCA_035221455.1 Xenops minutus | reverse complement strand
TTTTTTTTTTTTTTTTTTTTTTTTTTTTTTTTTTTTTTTTTTTTATATGACTGTGAATTTTGTCAAAACTTTGTGTGGCAGTTTCATTTTGTGTCTTTATTGTCCAGCGAGGGAGATCTGGGAGTGCTAAATTAATTTCCGTGGTGAGACCAATAAATTCAGCTCTCCTGCTGTAAAAGATACATTAATTTTGCTACATTCCCTTTTTTTTTAATAGGCACAAAGCCACCTGGATAAATACAGGTTGCACAGAGAGAGCAGCCATGGACCTGGGCACAGAGACTGTCAGCTAAAATAAATAAATCTGATGTTAAGAAAACAGTATGTGCAGAGAAATTTAACTTTTTTTTTTTTTAATTTGGATTTTTGCACTTTTATGTGGAGTGGGGGAAAATGGTAGGCTCCAATAATCTCATCTACCATTAAGACGTGAAAAGGAGATGAAGAACATCCTTTGGGTTTAAAATATTTAGAGTTTTTAATGTTTAATGACAAATATGTTGGTTTTGATAAATAGAATAAAAGAAGTATTAATCTTACTTCCCGTGCACTTGGACACAGGGCTATTCCCTCATTATAGCTTCACTGCCAGTGAACAAACCTGCAGACCATTTTTAATGGACCTTGCTGGGGATAAGTAATGATAATTGGGACTTGACCCCTGTTTTCTGCAACAGTTCGGGAGTGACTTTCTGTTGAACAGCAGAAATTGGCTGGAGATCACCAAACCAACTGGGAGAGAACCCAGCCAAACCTTTGAATATGACTGGATTGACTACACGGGGAGCACAAAGAATTTATGCTTGGTGTGTGGCTTGGTCGTCCCTTGGCATTCCCTGTTGAGAGGTGGGGGAAACTGGTGACACCAATATTGGCAGCTGAAACACAATGAAACACAGGCAGAGGCGTTTGTTGATGCAGATAAGACCCTATTTGGTCCTTGTCACATTTTGGGGCTGTGCAATCAGCCAGCTCTTCAGCCAACACCAGCCAGAATGAAGACACAGTCCTGTAGGGGAGAATCATCTCTTAATGGGCTCATTGCAAAACCTCCCCCTATGTTAGAAGTGGAAAGCAGCAAATCTCAGAGTAGTGGCTGCTGAGGGACATGTCCCTCCAAGGTTGCCCAGCTCAGAGCTCTGGATTTGGAGGAGGTTCTCGTGCTAATTTTACCATTGTTTTTTGAGCCCAGTTCTGGTCTGGAGGTGATCTTGTTATTGTGCATTCAGAAGTCAATCAAAGATACATTGAACAACTTTTTGGACGAGTAATTGGATGGTTCTTTAGTTCCTGAGTCTGAAAATCAAACCCATAGGCCTCCAGAGACTTGCTGAAGTGAGGACAGGCAGTGATGCCAAATGATGTCTGAAAGAGCTCCGTGTCCACAAGAACCCGGCTCACGGCAACGCGTTCCCATTTCTTAGATGGATCTCTGTCCTGTGCTGTCTAGCCAGCACATAGATTGCCTGCCAAATTCTCCTTGCTGTGCTATTACCTCATCCCTCTGACACACTGCTTGTCCAATTTCACCATTTTCCTGCCCTGTCTCTGAGACAAGGACTTTGCATCCCTTGCAGCTCTGCATTGTCCCCTCTCCCAACCCAAACACTGTGTGGATGAGTCAACCAAAGGTTCTGCAGTAATTTGTCTGCAGAGACCCCAAGGACTATTTTTTTTGTGTCAGTCGTAGTGGCTTGTGGTAGGTAGAGTGAGGTGGGGGGCACTGTCAGTCCTTATCAAATAAAACATGAGAAAATCTATAGGATAGAAGGTACAGCCACATTTCCTTAAAGCTCAACACATCCCTGTTGCTGACAAGAAGGGAACAAAGCAGAGAAGTCAAGAATAAAACCTACAGACCCACTAGCCTTTATGTGGCACAGCAAACATTGGAGGCAGTGCATGTAGATCAGCATGCAAATGAGGCTGGCAAAGCTCTAACGAGAAAAAGTTACCACCAAGCTTCCTGATGCAGCCCCAAGGCTAAGAGGAGTATTTCACTCCCCACGAACATCCGGAGCGCAGGCACAAACTGCGCTTGCAAGGCACAAAATAAAAAGGACAATTTAAGACAAGGGTGGCTGTAAGTAGCAGATGAGAAAACACAATAAAAAGGAAGATTTCTTACTCTGCAAGTGAATCCATTTACTTCAAAGGTACTACATTTCTTTGATACAATAGCATAACGTTTTTATTGGGGACTAATTGAGCCAGTGATATAATTACGACAGTAAATTAAGTCCTGAAGTATACTTTGAATTTAGGAATAAATTCGTAAATACTTCCTTATCAGTGGCATGTAGGAAAACGACCAGGCTGATTTAGCAAGCAGGGATCCTTACATATTGGCCAGCCCAGGAGAACGATGAGCCCTCTTTCCACATAAAAATGAGTGATACATTAACTGCTTTGGCTGCAGCCTTTTAGTCATTGCTTGCTACAATCAGTTATACTAGTGGGTTAATAAAGTTTAATTAACAGTTAATTAACACTGGCAATTGAGTATACCCATTTTTGATTACTTTATCATCGCAGTGTTTACATCAAGGTGTAAAGCACAGCCCAAAATTCTTCTGTCTTGAGTGCTGCTCTCTGCAAGTCAGAAGTGGTTTGCAGGTCCAGGTTCAAACCTGCCAATGATGCACTGCCCTTTGCAGAGGAGTGGGTACCTGCAGCCTCCAGCTCTCAGAGCACTCTTGTATCTCTGTGGTGAGACACAGACCTTGTCTCTGCTCCCAAAACAGAATTGAGCCTCACAGTTTTCAAAGCTGAGTCTTTTCCATCTCACCAGAAAACTGGACAAGCAAGAGAGAAAAGCTGCATTGCCTTTCAGCCTCAGGAAGGAGAAAGAGGTGGTCAGAAAAATTCTTCTTGGGATGACAGGCTGCACCTTTGTCTTTTGTTTGCAAGTCTGAAGCAGAGTTCCTTAAACACCCTGCATTTCTGCAGTCTGACTTTCCTTGCTGGTTTCAGCTAGGCCCACCTGAAGCAGAAACTGCCTAGGAAAACAAAAAGGCAAACATCACAGAGCCAGAAATGCTCTCAATCAGTTCATCCCTTCCCCATCACTATGCAGGCAATTACTGTCTGGGTATCCTCAAACTAGATTAATAAATCCAACCCCAGTTTCTCAACTGCAGCAAGTTTTTTGCAGTCAAGTGGTAGTCTGAGTGTCTGGTGTGTTGAAGGAAGCTTCAAACACATGTATACCCAGCAGAAACTGGATATTAGAAAGGAGAAAAGCCCTTGAATAATGTGTTTAATGCAGAAAATGCCATCGAACTGGTTTTTATGGACGTGTATCCCTCAGAAACTGCTGACTTCTCTTTTATTATATTTAGCAATACAAATAGCTGCGGACTGTGTTTGGCCTCATTGCAGATAAAGTGCTGGAAAGATAGTCATGGAGTGAAGGGACATTTATTTCTCTTACTGAGACCAGCACTGTGCTGCCACAGCTGGTGAATCTTATCTCTAAGGCTTTTCTTGGGAATAAAGCATTTAGCCTTTGTAGCTGGGTCTTGTTACAAGGAGCAGAAGAGAAGATTCAATTATGTGCCCCGGCACGGGGAGAGGGAACGAGCAACAACTGAGTGCTGATGCAAAAGGAAGAAAGTCATGCAGCAATCACCGATGCCCTGAACTGCACACAGGAGACCTGACTGACCGCAACAGCGTGATTCTAGAGAGAAAGATGAGAGCCTACAGTGCCCTCCAAGACAGGCGTGATCTTGGGAATAGGTTGCCTGCAGATGTGCTGTTGCCTGTTATCAAGATCTCTCTAGTGTTTCTCCTTGGAAGGGTTTACAGATAGAGAAATATTGCTCTCCCCAGAGATCCCCCTAGGAAACAAAAGCAAGAGCTCAATGAACCTCCCTTCTTCAAGTAAGAGAATGTAGCACAGTCTTCGGATTTATTCTTGTTATTGCTACAGGAATTATTGATATCCTTTTTATATCCTTGCTAACCTTGTCTCAAAACCAGTCAAGACCGGGGGATGATATTGCATGAGTGCAGCCCATTAGGCAGTTTTACAGTCTTGCAGATGGACCTGACAATATTAAAACCTGGCCAGATTTGGCCCAATATGTTGCCAAACCCTCACTGAGCTGGAAACCTGCTCAGAGGACGGTGTTTGCTCCAAGCTGCCAGTGTGCCCTGCGCCTGCTGAGCCTCACCTCCATGTCCAGGCAGCCACCGGCACATCCAAGAGCAGGGCAACCTGCTGGGTTTTCATCAAAGGCTCATTTATCTCTTGTGAAAGTACATGACGTATCAAATGTTTTGCCTTGATTAATGATGCTAATTAAGCTAATGGATTTGAGTAATTTTACAATTGATATTTTTATGTAATTTTGTTTTCGCTCTGTGGTAGCCAGAACTAACTGCCCTGTCAGCTTCTCTCCGTCATGTTCAACATTATGCACAGACATCATCTTTAAGGTCATATAAATAAACAAAGCAAGAAAGCTGTTCAGATTTATCTCAGCCCTCCCCCTGCCACCCGCTGCACATTCCCAGGGTGTGCAACAAAGCAGATTTCAAAAGCAGGGAGTAGGATCACAGAAAGCAATATCCCAGCAGAGAAAAAGATTGGATTTGGGGGGTCAAGATGTTAGATTTGGCTTGTAGGAACCCAAGTCCTCATCCCAAATCTACTATGAGTTCTCTGGGGACCACCAGGAAGCTAGTCTGTAAATTGGATAAGCTAGGAAGATGTTGACTTGCTGGAGCAGAGGATGTGAACACAAATGCAAAATTCTGACTTTATGATTTTAAGACTCTTTTCCATTCTAAATAATTCTATGATTCAATTATATAGTGCAGAAGTGTAAGAGAGAGGGATGCTGAGCTAAATTTGGGCCCTGAAGGTGATGCTGTAACACTGACTGAACACCTGAGGTACAGACCCTGTAGATCAGGTGGTGCTGCAAGGAGAAGCTCTTTGCATGGCACAAAGGCTCTGTTCACACCCAGGAACACAGGGGCAAAGGGCAGTTTCCTCGGTGCAGAATTGCACACACCGAGGAGGCTTTAAAAACCTCGTCAGTTTTATGTTCTGCCTGAATCCCCACAGGTGGAATTTGTGGGTCTTTATTTGTTTACAGGACACCATCACCCAGAGAGTCATGTAACTACTGACCATGTAATTACACTGTAAGGCAAGTTCCACATGTTGACAGGGTAAATAAAATACCTGGTTATTTTTTCCTGTCTGCAAGGGAGAGGGTTATCATGAGATCTTACAGCTGCAAATTATGTAGTAATTATGGCTTCAATAACCAGGCAAATTCCAATATCTTTACTGAGTGATTGCCAGGGAGATTGTTACATACTAGGGATGCATGAATCATTGATACTGGAGAATGACCTGGCACCTCCAAGCACCAATCACACCACTTCATTTCCCACTTTTGTCCAGTGTATTTTTAAGCACCTCAAAAGATGGTTTCCACAACCAACCCTTGGAGATGCTGCTGCGCATCAGGAGGAGAATTGCTGAACTTCATTCCTGTAGCTGGCTGTATTTATGCCCAGCACTCCTCACTGCTGTCAACCACCCTGGCCCCTGGATCAGCTTGCTGAGAGTGCCTTAGTCTGATGGCTTTGAAGGAGCCAAACAAGGAGCCAAGAGTGAGAAAATCTCCTTGGAGCCTTACTCAGCACCCTGCTAAAACAGTAATTACCCATTGCAGGGCTCCAGCTCAGCTGGTAGCACTGGGCACTATCTGTAAGCCTAAATCTTGGCCAAACTTACACAAATGTGTAATTTCTCATGCTGAGCATTCTTGCAGGTGGCACACCTGGAAAATGAGAAGGCTGTATGGTTCACAAAAAGAAATAAATAATGATTTGGGTGGAGTTTCACATACTTTAGGTTTTGTGCTTGAACTGAAACAGTGTTTGATTACTCGTATATTTTAGTGTGCCTAGAAACCAGGTCAATGGGTCAGCAAGTAAATAGCTAAGAGGCACTTGGGTGTGTGCCCTTCTCTGCATGAGGACTCCGAGGAAGGAAGTAGGAGTTAAAGCTCTGGATCTGCCGGAACTGCAGCAAAATTGTACTGTGGGATACAGTCCATATGGCTTGGAGAGCCCAGTCCCCTTCTCTAGGGAGCTGTCCACCACCAGCGCAGAATCTGGAGGACCCTGGGGTTTGTGGAGTGTCCAGATTTCACACCTATTGGGTGAATTAAGTCTCTGCCTTGGCAGATGGGCCATGGCCAAGTCTCTGCTGAAGCTGAATGAGCTGTACCTGAACTACTACCCTGGGATATCACAAAACATCAGACCTATTTCCTGCATGTGTGTCACTTTTATATGAGAAAAGCCACATACTTTTCCTTAAACTCTATAGACCTTTAATTCAATTTTTAATTATTATTCCTTATCATGCTCAGTGTGTTTCTGCTGCACTTAGGAAACTGTCTCTTGTGGTTAATTTAACACCTGCAAATTCCCAAAGCTGTTAACCTAAATCTAGTGGATAAAATCTTTGCCATACATTTAAAAGATCACCAGGTCAGGTCTACTTGGGGCTGAACTTTTGTTACCAAGCACATATGTATTTATTTTACTTCCTCTATACGGGAGACCACTGTAGGCTTTATACTTATTTATCATCATTATCAGAGACATTGTGCAGTTGACTGAAATGTTATGCAACAGAACAAAATCTCAGAAGTGAGAGCTTTTGGGAATATTTCTTTACCATAGTCTGCTTGAGAAGGACAAATATTGATTCAGAGACTTTGGGTACATTGATTATCCTTTTAGGGAAAACATGATAGCATTAATAAATCTTGGAATTTTGCTTTTATATTTTTTAGAGGCTGTATTCTTATAATAGCCCCATGCTGAATAACTGACTAGGGTCTCGTTGCGGTTTTATCTGTTTTGGGGCTTTTCCTTCAACAGTACAGTGCCAGCTCTGTTGAAATGAATGTGAGCCTTTTCGCTGCCATTGTGTGAAGTCCCGCCTTTCCCCCTAAGCACATGTACAATAGAGAAAGGGTCACTAATCTTGGCTCATAAACCTTTTTCAAATGACAAGCTATTACTTCCCTGGCCTGTAAGAAGTAAGGCTTGGCTGCCCTTTTTCTTAAAAATGGAGGGGAAAAGAAAAACCTTGAGGGGTAAACCAAGGCCAAGCATTTCAGATGGTTTTGGATGAAAAGAGAGGAGAATTTCAGTGTCCAAGGCCACCACTCATCAAAAATTTCTTGCCATCATCCTCTTCAATCAAACTAAAGAGCTCTTAGTTTGATTGTCTGAGAAGATCTTGTCTGTCCTGAAAACATACTGAGGAAATCCAACATTGCTGGTAACCTGAGAGGAGGAACTGTGAGCTCCCATCACAGAGCAGAGGAGTGATCTGATCTCCTTCCCGTGAAATGTCAGATCAACATGCCCTAGACCATAGCTGGCCAAGAGACCCAGCACATTTATGAGCTCTTAGGCAAAAAAACCCAACATAACTGCTTAAAAACCTACTCCCACCTTCCCTGAGGGTATGGAAAGCAGATGAGAGGTCAGAAGGGTCAGGATGTCTCTGATGTCTCATGACAATGGCCCTAAAGGAATGGCTGTTTTTCCTTGGATGAGGAGCAAGCAGGGCAACCATCACTATAGCAAATGATGCTGCTCTCCTTGAGCCTAAAGGAAATCTTTCGAAGGACAGCTGTGACCCCAAAAGATCAATGGCAGGTCAGATACCACTCAGAAATACATATGATATTGGCACCTTCTTGGCACAGTACTCCAAGAAAAACCACCCTTGGCCAATTCCTCCTGAAGACAAGGCAGCTAATTTGGGCTCATAAATCATAGATTGCAGGGAATCACATTGGAAGACTGGACTTGCAGTTCATTCTTATCAGTGTTTCTCAGGTCTTTGCTTGCTGTCAATAGTCCTCCACTTGATGTGGCAGAAGGCATTATAATACAGCTGTAATTACAGTTGTCTCATTTTGGAGGCTCCTCAGCAGTTATAAATGTGTGTTTAAATCAAAGGAATTGCGCTGATGTGCAGCTGATGAGGATCTGCCCTTCGGTTTTAGAGGCACCACTTATAATTTGCTTCAATCATTTTCCTGCAGGGGAGCAACACGGCAAACTACCTGCACACAGACGAGAAGCAAATGGTATTTTCCCAATTTGAAGCAGATTTAAGCATGTTGATGTAAAGCAAAGGCAAGCTGGGAGGTACAGCCCAACACAAACTGTGCCACCTTCCCACCCGAGCATGAAGCACAGTCCCTGCTGATGTTTTCTCAACTATATGTGGCACATTACATTAAAACAGAAAGCAAATAGGAGGCATTTCATGATACACTTGTCCTCTAAGGAAATGGGACAAGGAAGCTGCCAGGACAAAATTCAGACCTGTCTCCTTGTGTCCCACAGAAAGCTGCTTGGAAGCTGTGGTTGAATGCAGGGGAGGAGCAGTACTTGCTGTGACCCCAAAGCCTTTCTGCTCAAAAAACTCCCTGATTTGCAAGCTGTCAATGCTGGGACCAGACTGGCAGCTGGGGTGACTCTGTGTGATGCCACCAAGCCTGTTACAATTGGGAAAATGCCTCACAGATGATAACTCAGCCCCCATGAACGCAGCTGCCCTTCCCCAGCATTTGCTCTGTCCCTTCCCCAGCGAGGAAGGAAACTGAGAGCACTTTCTGGTGAGAGCAGTGAGCTTGACAGGCTCATAAATATCACACTGCATACCCTTTCCTTTCTGTCCTTTGAAAGAAAAGACTGACACTAAAGGAAGCATTTGATCATGTTGGATTTGTGCCATTTCACGGCTTAGTTGAACAAGCTGAAGGCGAGAGCTGGGAGCAGCAGAGACTGGGGAATTTCATGGGTGCAGTGGAGTTGTTGATGGAAAGAAAGGGCAGCCAAGAACTTTATGAGGTATCAGTGTCCACATTGGTCAGACCAGCTGGAAACAGCCCCAGTGCCTGTTCAGGAGCTGAAGACAGAAGGGAGCAGAGCAGGGCCGAGTGCTGAAGGTGCCTCAGTTTGGAGATCCCAGTGCTGGTGTACGTGACTCCCGGGCCACAGTCTCTGGTGACTTTAAGTGAGGGGAGACAAGAGGGCATGTAGCAGGGGTGAATAGTGTTTTAAGCCACTCCAGTGTATTTACAGCATGAAGAGCATCTCTTCTCCAGCTACACCTAGGTGTTGCCATTTTGCATGGGATGCAAGGCAACATGCACTGGGATTTATCCCGATGGTGCTGGTCCTTGCGCTGCCCCATACATTTCCAGCCCCATTTCCCCACACTCTATAGCTACATGTGAGAGACATGAACACATAAACAGCTCTATGTTTGCTGTAAACTAGTAAAAGTTGGTGGTTTTGTTTTTTTATAAAAAGTGCCAGGTCAGCTCTAACAATGAAACTAAACTCTATATCTAATTTCTCATTTTTAGGATTTGTGGCTGTAAATTTTATCTCTTAATATGATCTCTAGTTTGGACAGATTGGCCTTTTGAAAGCCATTCTTGTCCTCACTTTGGAGCTCTGTTTGACCCTAAGATATGGGCTTTTAGTTTGCAAATGCAGTGTAAATTTATAGTGCTATGCAGAAGAGAATAAATGAGTCTTTATACCGGGTTCTTGGATTTTTTACAGCTCCTAGTAATAAAATACAAAGAGACTTGAAAGTCTTTATTAAATAAGAAGGTGGGTGTCTTGAGAATGATCAGTTATAGGCATTGTGCAGTGTTGCGAATTGTTGGTTTTAAAGCCTTTGGGGCAATCTATAGTTGATCCAAATGATAAAACCTTTGCAGGCTTCAGGGAGCTCTCAGAGCTCTCACCAGCTGGGGAATCTGTCCTGCATTTCCAATGAGGATTAATATGGTGTTGCATTTTTGGCTGTATTTTGTTGAAGGGATGTCCCCTAACAACCAAGAGAGAGGGAAAATCAATTTTTGTGTGACTAATTGCTTGGTGTGTGAATGCGGCATCATCATCCTGCTGGATCTGCTTGGGCTGCTCCTCATGTGGGACTGGCAGTAGCCCAGACTGTGCCAGCAGTGAGCCACTGCCTCCCCAGGATCTTGGGATGGAGTAGGGAAGCTTTCAGTCCTTTTAAAGGGTCTAGAGCCCATCTTGTCTCTTTCCAAGTTGAGAGCAGCTTCACCTATGAAGCTGGTTCCAGGGTACAAAGCCTCATCGTGGGGCTAATCCTGAGGTCAGTTCCTGACAGCCTGTTTGTCTGTTGCCTGCACCGTAGCACAGCTTCCAGCGTGCTGTCTTCTCTTTTGACTTCTTTTTCTGTGCAAGGAGAAACCCTTTTTTCCCTTTTCTCTCTCAACTGATACCATTAATTGGAAGAAAATAGGTTACTCCAGCACCAGTCTTGAGCTGAGGATCTTCACATTCCTGCCAATGCAACGCACTGCCAAATCTAGCCCAGAAGCTCTGCCCAGTGCACAGTTCAATATCCTTCCTGCCACATCCTGGGAGCCCCACATGGGATGGGATAAGATGGGATGCAGCAGGGCTCCCCACTGCCCTCCAACTTGCCAGGTGCTGCAGGACTGCATGTCAATGAGAGTCTCTCCTGGCTCCTGCAGCTCAAAGCACAGAGCAGCTTTTAATTACCCATGGAAGGAGAGAGCTCCACAGCTATCCCATACTAATGATGACCGAGTGTCATTCTCCACACCACCTTCCTCTCTGTTTGAACCTATGGGTATATGTGGAGAGAAGAAAGTGAGAGAGAGGAATATATGCCTGGCATGCATTGCATAGGTGTATAAACATGTATGTTTGTGTATAAATGTATCATACAGTTATACAGCAAATATCTGTTGGCTGTTTTGTCTGACAGGGCAATGATGCAGTCAAATGGCAGGAAGAACTTGCAACAGTAAATAATTTTGTCATGTTTACCACCAAAAAATACTGTTCACTGCTAGATGTGGAAATACCATTCAAGGGCTTCACTGACTCCTCCCCCACTTTTTAAAAATTTTATTTTAATAAGGAAACTGAAGAATTGAATGATAAAATAACTTTACAAACATAGTACCATGATTGACAGATTCATGTCTTACATGCAGAATCACTGTCTTGCTAAGGAAATCCCAAACTAAGCTTTTCCCTACTGTGCTTACCTTCTTATTCATATATATTTTGTGTTTTTTGGTATTTTTCACATTACCACTTGCTAAATATATCAAAGCCCATCACTTACTTTGCTTTGCAGCTCCAAGACCTCCACATGCCTTTCTTTCCTCACAAAATGAATCGCTGGCTCAAATATTTAAATATAAAAAGAATACCACCATACAGTATACAAGCAATTTGTTATCACAGTGTGCAAACAAAGTAGAGAGGGGAATATGCTAAAGTAAATTTTATGTATAGCTACTGTGTAAATTTGCCTATTTCCCAAGAGTTGTATTGTCACTATTAATCGTAATAGCGTTTCTAATATGGCATATTTCCAATATTTTCTCCCTAATTAGGATTCTGATCATACAATCCCATTTCATTCCTGTTGTGCTTCCCTTTGGCTTTCTGAAACCTGCCTAACTCTTGTGTGAAGGGTCACGGTGGCACAAGGGAGGAACAGGCAGCGGGTCCCCAGCCCACTGTGCCTGCCCAAGCCCCTGAGCACCCTGTGCCCACCACACCACCCAAGGACAGTCAGCATGTCCTTCGCATCCCTTCTGTGTGTGGAACCCACAGACAGCTCTGTGTTTGCACAAATGGGCCCCAGCCCCAGCCCCTGTATCTAAGAGCAGACAGCTGAGCAGGCGGTCACTGTGAGCTGAAGGGATGTGCTGTTCTGTGCGCCTCCCTGTTTGCTAAAAGGTGCAGTTGTGTACAGGTTTAGGGGACAATGAGACGGTTTGGAGAGCAATGCTAGAGTGATGTAGGAAGAGAAAGGGAATAAGATCATTTCCAAGTAGGCTCGGCTGTGTGGAGTGTCCTTGACTGTGACTGTGAAGGGTTTCTGACAGCGCTGATGTACCGCAGCCCTTCCCGCGGGCAGGAGCCTGGGGACTGCTGCTCCAGGTGAGCTCCACAGGCCAGGGCAGGTCAGGGACTCTGTGAACACTGTGTTTGCATGAGCCATCCACCTAAATGATGAGCACAGTACTATCTTTAACTGCTTCAAAGAGCAATTTCTTTGTTTATAGACACATGGCTTAATACAGACTATCCTTACCTCAGTCTAAACTGTGCTACTGTGGTTCTGTGAGACCCTGACTCATGTCAGGTTTTGCTGTTTCAAATAAACACACACACAGACACACACACACACACACTCTTAAAAGAAGAAGAATTCTTGCACACAGCTCATGCAAAGGACATGTGTATTCCTGCTGCCAGATTCAGATACAGGATGCTGATGCTGTGCCACTGGAGGTTTTTCCTTGGGAAATGCAAGCAGATCAATAACACCCAGATGAAAGGAGAGGCAAGGGAAGACAGCAAATAGCTGTGGTAGTGCTGAAACATTTTTTAAAAAATCTGGTTTTGTTTAAAAGCTAAAGTAAATGCTATAGGGAACCCTCACATATTCTCTTGGTGGGAGGGTGATATTTTGTAATAAGCTTAGTGAGCTCCTACTCTGTGGTATAAAGCAAAACCTTTAACCTCCTCTAGCTCTGCCTCCTCAGCATAAAAGCAGAACACCAACTTATCCTACCTTGGCAATATGCTTCAAATGCCATGGAAGAGGCATATAAAAGAGCTTCTTGTATCCCCATGAGAGGAGAAGGGCAGGGCAAAAGATCTTCACACATCATGGATCAGAAGAGCTCCTCTGCCTTCAGTGGAGCATCACTAGTTTGTATCTTCTTCTTTCTATGCCCACCTTGGAAAGGGCAGAAAATGGGTCATTCTCAGCTGGGTTTGACCCAGTTCAGTCAGGACTGGGGCTATTCCAGCAGTTCCAATATTAACCCTCCAGGGTTATAAGCTGTTCTTAGAAAAGTGCTAGAGCAGATTATCCTCTTTTTTTTTTTTTTTCACGTTTGAAAAGTGTGTGAGTAGAAAAATTTATAAGGCACCAAAACCTACCCACAGTCCTTTCAAATACCCAGAAGAAAATATTCAGGGTCCAGTAAATAAACACAGACAGTGTCACTGTGACCCTTCCTAGCCTCTCTTGGTCTGAGTTCCCCATTATGGAGTAAATAAATAACTATCTCTTATATGGCTACTTTTTTTTAAATAAAAACACTTCGAAGTGCTTTGCCTTCCCTTAATTAAAAACACATCAAGCCATGGATAAAGCATTGTGAAATGGCTTGTTGTGGCATTGCCTTTTACAGCTGGCAAGCAAATTTCTAATAAAATGGTTTTTGAGAGGAATATTGCCTTCATTCAAATCTCCTATAAAAACTACCCATCCATTAATTCCAATTAATGACACTACAGCATTTCCACTAACACTGGTAGTAATTCTTGGCTAATGGATGATTTTTAACAAAATCAGAATCAATGTAAGTTTGGACAGGACCCTTGCAGAATTAATTTACTGCCCTGATGTTAGATGAACCAGAGCACAGTGGTCTCCTCAAGCATATAAATCACAGTGGTTTGAACTGGTTTGTCAGTGCCATCAAACACAGCCCATGCCATGAGTTTCCTGTGGGCTTAACGGAGAGGATAAAATGCATCCTGCTCTGCTGCTTAATCCCACAGGTTCAGGATGTGAAAGCTGCCCTCGTGTACAGGAACATGGAAAGACCTGGGTGCAGGGATAAAAGGCAGAACAGAAGTGTACATTCCACCTCAACCCTCTTGTATCTATACATATATATACATATATATCTACACATACACATGTGTATATAATATGTAATGTTTGTTGTTCAATCACCAAGAGGAAAGAGGAGAACCAATTACACACTGAACTGGCCAGGAAATACTGAGTAAAAATGAAGTTTCTGTCTGATAACTTCTAAAGAAAACTGAGGAGCAGAGCACACGACACTTGGATGGGAACTGCACAGGAATAAGATGCTTAGACACATAGGAAAGGAAAATTTCACACTGCCCCTAATAAGAGACTTTGCATGGTAATGGGAAGGGTTAAGTCATTTCTTCTTCCTCCTCCTAAAGGACTTTAATTAACAGCTGATCATGTTGCTTAATCTATGCATCTCTGCCTACCTGCTGCTGTTCTTTTGTCCTTTTGGAGAAAGGGTGGTAAAACTTAAATTGTTGACCTTGAAAAGCAATCATTCTGCAATCACCTCATTGGAAGAGCTAACAGCATCTCTGGGAGCTCCACATAAACACCAAAAAGGGTGGACAGCAGTAAAATCAGGATGGGCTTGGACCAAGTAATCCCCTTTTCCTCTTCTATATATCATCAGTTTTATACCCTTACCAGTGACCTTGCTGCAAATGGAAACCTTTGTGTGTAAGAGCAGAATAAAGCACAATTAATGTAAAACTAGCTATTTATGTGGGCAATTCTGGGTTAATTTATGTCTGTTCACCAAAATGTGCCTATCACCAGAACACAAGCAGCAGTGGTGAGGCAGCCTCAGTGTTGAAACCCAATGGCAGCATGTCAGCATGGCCCAAAGCTTTGAAATGCCCCAAAATGTCAAACACGTCCTGTGACTGCTCATCTCTGGATAAAAAAATTCCCACAGTACACCTGGAAGAAGACCAGAGAAATGGCTGGTGGGATTACAGCACATCCGGGATGGTGACAGGACAAATTTCCTAAGCTCATTGACCGTCGTTGGCTGCTTCCAGCCCAGCGGATGCTGAAAATGGTCTTATCGGCAACAGGCTCAGAGTGATCTGGGATCGAAGGCTTAAGAATAGAAAGGGAGGTTATTTATGCTTTATTTCATGTATCAATACTGTGACAAAAATGCAGAGAGCAGCAACATGAGAGATTTCTGAAAGAGAAAAGACACAAAGGCAAGCTGGGGGATCACTAATGTAGTTATTTTCTTTCCCCCCCCCCCAAAAGCATTCATTTTCTAATGATTCAGCCAGGCAATTCAAGTCAACTCTCCTTTTGTATTGTGGATTTAGGTAGAAAACCCAAAGGGTGTTTATTTTGCAATGTATTACAGAGAAATGACACTAACAGCCAGGAGTACAAGGATGACAAGAGCCGGGGCTTTAGCCTCTCTCGCAGCATCGTGCTCGAGGGCTCGGCTGGGGCCCACTATCAGCATCCCTCCCACTGCCACTAGACAAGAAGGCAACTTAATAGAAACGGTTTCCAAATCACAGAGCCCTGTAACCTGTCATTTTCTGGATGGCTTTATTATAGCTTTCTGTATGTGAAAAAACCCCAGGTTCATCCTTCGCCGGGTTAAAGGGATTGCGGGGTTTCCCGGCTGACGGTAACACCGTGCTGTGCAATGCTGGCAGCTGAGGGAAGTATTATTTCAGCTGATAATAAGGAGCATTAATGAAAAAAGCTACATCTGCTCGGTGGTAGCCCTGTGTCTAAATGCAAACAGGCTGCTGGAAACCCTCACATTTGCCCCAGGATGGCTCAGGCTCAGATTTCAGGGGCTGTGGGGTGCAGATCATCACCCGTGCCACACACAGGGGTTTCCCTGGGAATCTATTCTCAAACCATATCTGGATGCTGCATTTTGAAGACTTAATTCCAACCCTCTCTCAGTGGAAAATGTGCTTAACACTGAGCCATTCAGTACGACTTAAGCATTTGCTTAAAGCTAAGAAAATGCTTAAGCATTCACCTGGTTAAGGATTCTTCCCTGAACCAGGAATGAGACATGGTGTTTTTTAAACTGATTGATATATTTGGAGTAAGTCAGTATTAATGATCATGTAAATTAAAATCTGGAAGACATCCAACTTTTTAAAAGCTTCATCTGACACTGCAGCTCCTTGCAAATCGACTTCATGTTCCAAAGATACCGATGTGGAGATGCACTTTCTGGGCACAGGATGCCTTTTAAAGAAGCTCCAGTAATTACTGTGATGGGGTGATCACGAGGGTCATCCTGCATTAAGAACAATTTGGAATTAATTTTATTTAAAATAACCCAAACATGCCCATCATTACTGTGTTCTCTTAAAAAAATTAATAGTAACATGCATGGATATTCTATATCTTGTTTCTTTACTCATTCTCACTGTGGGATGAACTGGGGTGCATGGAAAGGTGAGGATCTGGTCTTAGTGTGTTTCAAGAAGATAGACCCAGGGAAAACAAAACTGATGTGAAGGAAGACCTACAATTCTGTGTCACGTGTTAATGCTCAGTGAAAAATAATGCTGTCAGGGTTTACCCTCACTGATTCCCATTTGATACTCATCCAGGGAAGCTCAGCATGCCAAGAACCAGCACGTTGCATTAGTCAGGGCTTGTTGATCAACCCTACTGAAGGACACAGAGTTGTCCTTCTGTCTCACAGCATGCGCAGAGTAATTCACCTTAATAACACCCTAAGAGCAAAATGGGGCTCTGCATCCTTCATTCTGCCAGTGCACCAGGGAATTCATGCTACCAGTGATTAACCAGCTCAGAAACTCAGTCTGCTGGTGACTGGGTGTGTTTCAGGCTCCACCTTTCCTGCAATCAATGTGATATTTGCTTGAATGTGGCAGTCAACAGCACGATGCTTACGCTGTGCTTCCTTTACCTGATGGGAAGGAGAAGTGACTAATGTGGGCATGAGGGCTTGAATAGACAGACAGGCAGCTGACATGGACTGCCTCAAATGAGAAGGTGGGATAGCACTTCCAGTACCCAAAGAGACTACAAGAGAGCTGGAGAGGCACTTTTTATGTGGTCATAGGACAAGGGGGAATGACTTCAAACTGACAGAGGATAGGTTTAGAGTAAATATTAGGAAGAAATTCTTCCCTGTGAAGGTGGTGAGGCCCTGGCACAGTCTGCTCAGAGAAGCCATGGATGCACCATCCCTGGAAGCATTCAAGGCCAATTTGGATGGAATTTGGAGCAACCTAGTCTAGTGGAAGGTGTCCCTGCACATGGCAGGGGAGTTGGAACAAGATGAACTTTAAGGTTCCTCCCAACCCAACCCATTCTGTGATGGTGTGATCTGCTCAGGACGGGAGGGTTTGGGGTGTGTATCAGGAGGGCAAACACACAGGACTGGCAGGAGGAAGAGTGAGGCACAAGGAAGCCATTGTGGCATGGCCAAGGCTTTGTGCTGGGTATGACCATAGTCACCACAGGCAGACAAAGATGTCAGGATCTGGAGCAATCCACCCCTTTCCTGCATTTTTTCTGCTGACTTCACAGAAAGACTGGACTCCCCACTAATGCCAGAGCCAGCATGTCCACATGCCATGGGATTGTAACTAAGGGCACCCAAGAGCCCCAGATATGTCCCCCAGTGCCAGTACTTTTTACATCATCTCTGTCCTTCAGTGATGTCCCCTTGGCTCCATCTAAAACCGTTCCAAGAGAGAGATCCCAGGGCTGCTGCGTAAACTAATCTTGTAAACGTTCCTCATTTTTGCCCAGGCTATCAGAGTAAAATGTCCCTACAGTGCAGTACATTTATTAAAGTCCTAATGGAATTAGAGTCCTCCCACCAAAAAGCCAGATGGTTGGTGTTTTTATGTTATTAGTTAATGCAATTTAGTATTAAAGTTTTGAGTTAAAAACAGTATGTGTTGTTTGCTTTATGACATCTGCTTATACTCTGCCAGAAAGATGAATTTATGTTTAAATAGGGCCTTTCCTTTCTTAATGAAGTCAATTAAAAGAATGACCCAAACCAAGGGGATATTCAGTTTTGGAAGCAATCACCTTTTATTACTGCAGGCATTGCTGGCTCTGGGAGCTGCAATGCTGAGCATGCGCAGGAAAAGGCCTTCCATGTCCACTGTGTTTAACAGGCACAGAGAATCAGGCAGGGCGAATAAGAACTGCAGAGTGTTGCAAGAGACTTCATATTTTTGAGGCCATAAAATATCTTCTTCACGGTGATTGGCAGCTGCCAGCAGCAGGCGTGGGTTTGAGGAGGGATGTCCTTGGGCAAAGAGCAGCCTGATGGCCACACGGTTTGCTCAGTCTTCATCTTTCATTTCAAAACCCATCACAGATGGTGGAAAGGCAACTCCAAGACTATTTCTCAGACAGGCAAAAGGCTCAATTGCACACAATGCCACTTCCCTGGTTTTATTGTCTCTCTTCCTTCTTCATTTTATAGATGTGTTTTATGACATAGCAGCAAGGACAGACCCCTCTCAGAGATTTTAGCACAGTATTGGGAACAGAGAGGTATTTCTGACCATGCCAGGCTTGCCCACTGGTGGCAAAGAGATGCTCTAAGGGTGAAGCAGGACCCTGTGGGACAGCCTCCATCTCCAGGAAGAGGCCACACTGGGACAGAGCCCAGAACTTCCCTGGCCATCGTGGGTGATGACTCTGCCCCTCAGGTTGGTGTCAACTCATTCCCTGTGCTGGAGACACAGTCTTATGTAAAACTGCTAGAAAATACTGGAGGTCTCCTTTATATCCCCCCCCCAGCCTTTCCCTTTTCATAGCACTGTCATTGCTGACCTTTCACATGCAGGATTAGGCAGAATGAAAGATAAAATCTTCATTCAGCTCAGATAAATTTTAATTTTCTTTTTACTACACATTCTCTCTCTTTTCTTCCTTTTTTTTTTTTTTTAAATACACATATCCCCAAGAGCCATCCAAGCAGCAGCAATGCCATCAAGCAAACGCTCTCAGCAGTCATCTTAGTTGTTCTGGAATGTGAAATTGTGAAATACCCACAGCTTTACACTGGAAATATTACCATAGCATTTATGGACAGACACTGCCAAGAGAGCTGGGCCAGATTTTGCCTGGGTTGGTCTTTAACCTGAATGAAGCCAGTGAGGAAAATTCAAATTAAACCAGTGAGCACCTGAGCTGTAACTCTGTTGCTGTTTACTGCATATTAACATTGCTAAGTCAGTAACTATCTATTCGTTAGAAAACTAAGAAAAAGTTTCAGATCCGTCTCAGACAGCAAAAACAAATAACCAGAATAAAATAAATTAAGGTTTTTTCAGTTGCCTAAACATCATCCTCTTCCTGGCACATACAGAGTGGATTCCATGGCTGCTGCTCTTAGAACAGAAAATACGATGTCTTAAAAATGGAGATCTATCTGTGAAGCTGGTAACCTGCAAAGCACATATTGATACACAATAATGACCTAAAATTATTTCTATTCTATTCTATTCTATTCTATTCTATTCTATTCTATTCTATTCTATTCTATTCTATTCTATTCTA
>JAWWEE010000051.1:9270286-9328779 GCA_035221455.1 Xenops minutus | reverse complement strand
CTATTCTATTCTATTCTATTCTATTCTATTCTATTCTATTCTATTCTATTCTATTCTATTCTATTCTATTCTATTCACCACCCTTGACAGTGCTCCTTACCATATGTGCACTAAGTGGTGCAGCTCACATCTGTCATGCATGGCAGGTTTTCTCTCCTGCCTCCTCTCCCCGGGCCTGGAGCTGGATTTGTGGCTCAGTGCTTTGCATTGCTAATGATCAGCTTGTTAGATTTCTAGATGCCTACACTACTCTGCCTGTACAGGAGAAAAGAAGTCCTCTATGGCTGTGGGCTGCAGGGTGTTGAACACTGGGGTGGTCTTGGAGAGAGTCCCTCTCACAGTGCTCTGAGAAGTGCATGAAACAGCTCACATGAAGTTGAAGAGCCTGTTCTTGGCTCTTAGGGGTTCCTCAGACCTTGCCAAAGCAAAGGGTGACTGGTGGTTTTAACAAAGCATTTGGGCTAAGAAAGGTGGGAATGGCTATGGCTACGGAGGCTCTGCATCTAGGAATCTTAAACAGCCTGATGCAATTAAGATGAGATTCACCAGTGCAGAAAAAAAGCAGAGCTCAACTTATGGTTTGCATGCCAGAAAAGCTTCAGCTTGGTTTGTCTTGCCTGTGTTCATATTCTGCAGTAGCTCTTGAAGGGGATCTTGGGGAAGCGGTGGGGTGACCCCAGTGTAGGCAGTGCAGCTGGCACAGGGCCTGGGGCAATGCTCAGGGTGCACAGGACAGTGTTCACCTTCATGTGTCTCCTTCCACACAGTACTCATGTCCATGTGCCACCTGACTCCTCGTCCTGGGAGCAAAGGCTACCCACGAATCCACAGTTAACTGGGAATCAGGCTGGGGAGTCTTGGCAGTCTTGGGCTCCTGCATCCCCCAGCATTGGTATGAGGGGCTGTATCTTGACAAGAGAGGGTCAGAAGAAGCTTCTTGAGTTCCCTGAAATGCCCATGGCAAGGTATGGGCCCCATTGTTTCCTCCTTGGTACATCTCCAGTGTGGAATATCATCTCCACCAGCAAGTCTGCCTTCACTGTGGTGGGATTTAGAGAACTGGTCAATAAAATGGAGCCTGGCCAGACGTTTAACTGTAGATGAAACTGCCTCCTCCTCTCTGCTCTTTGGCCAGCTTTTTTTTTTTTTTTTTTTTTTTTTTCCACTTGAAGCACTTCCTGTAAACCAGAAGATATATGACTGTTTCAAAGAGTTTTAATACTTTTACCAGTAACTCCACGGCGCTGCTATGAAGAAGTGAGGCATTGCGGGTGAAGAAGTGCATGGCAATTTAGAAGATTTAATAGAAGTCGATTTTACACTTACACACATTAACATTCACACTGACTTGATAAGAAAAAAAAGCACTGTCCAGTATTCTCACAGCTACATGACGTTGTTTGCCAAAGTCTTTAGTTATAATTAGTCAGATTAAACTCCATCCATAGATAGCTTCAACTCCATCCAGAAAAGCTACCTCACTTGCTATTTTTACAAGCCATGCTGACAATAAGTACTCTCACATCTGACAGGATATATTGTCTTTGCCCATTGCCTCTTATAACCTGACAGTGAAAAATGTACACTTCAGCATCCAGGGAGTCGTTTGTTACCTCTCCACTTCCTTCTAATTAATGAAAACATAAGGGAAGAAACAATAACTGGGTCTACTGTTCAGGCAGAAAATGATTATTGCTCAGATGAAATAAAAAAAAATATTTTTGGCACCTGATTGCCTCAGCAATGACATAATCAGCAGGGATTTTTACTGACTGTGCAATAAAGATGCATATAACTATAAATGCAAAATGCTTAAAGGGTTTGCCCCCCCTCCTTCTTTTGCATGTAGTTACACCTGCCATAAAGGCTATCTTAGAGATGATAAAAACAAGGTGGTTTATAGACAAATGGTGTTTTTTACAGAAAAGTGAGAGATTGAACCCAAAAAGCAGTTCAGCCTGGCTTTGCTCAGGGAGATGTGTGGTTTGGCATGCAGCACTTAGATTGCTGTATTTGGGCCAGGTAGCATATTTTTTGTGTTGGTACATGAGAAAATGAATGATACAGATGAGACCTGGAATTCAGCAGAGCACTTCCCAGGCTTTTACTCCAGCCCAAGTCAGTGGAGGGGCTGGGGACCATGGGGGCTGGGGAATGCACACTCACCAACAGAGAGTGAGTTTCCCCAGTGGCTCTGGCGTTTCTACTGTGAAAGGTGGGGGATTCCCCAGCCTTTTTTTTTTGAGTTTTTCTGCTTTCCATGAGCACTAAACCTGGCCAGGGCATTTCTGCTAGAGATCTACTGGTAAAACATCTCTGGGGTATCTGAACTTTTTCAGAAATCAGATTTTCACATTCATTGCCCATTCCTTGAGACTTTTCATAGAAATGTCCCAAATATAATGACTGTCCTGACCTCCATAAATACAGGGCAGTATTTTCTCAGTTGATCAAAATTGCTGAAATACTGCTATTCCATTTCCCAGAATGCAAGTTGCAGAGAGCTGTTGGGATGAGAACAGATGTCTTCATTACCCACCAGAAGTAAATGGAAAACCAGTGCAACTGAGGGGGAAAAAAGAACAGCAGTGATATGTTGATATTGTAGTTGTTGCTGAGTGGTACTTTATTGCCTGGTCTTGAATGAGACTATGAACAGTGCAAGATGCTTTAGGACACCCAGGTACTAAACCCAAGCCTGAAGTAACCTGTGACTGTATTTCATCTTCACTGTAAATCCAGTGTTTGGCTTGCACCAAAGTTTAAACAACATATCAAAATGGGGAAAGTGCCATTATTGGCCAGAGACAGTGGCTTGTAAGGATGGGTACATGGCTACTTAAGAGTAACTCACCCAAAAGAGGATGAATGTCTTTTATCCTGTTAGGAAAAGGGTGGATACTCAAGTTAATAATTGTGATGCACAGCCAGAAATAATTAGAGACTGCAAGACTGGCAATCATAAATTACTTTTCTTTTAATAACATAACGAAGGCAGAGTCGCAGAGGTAATAGAAAAGTGCAGCTCAAGCAGAGAAGTTCAAATGAAAAAATCAAGGCCAAATCCATTTCTTTAATTCCTTTCTCGCACAAAGGACAATAAAATATTCACGGTTTCCATTGGACTAACTTTAACTATAGGTGATTTTTTCCACAGCTAACTTGTCTAGGGAGAAGAAGAAATAAAATCTTAAAGGGGACATCTGCTGCCTATTTAAATCTATGAAATGTGGTGCTGGAAAGATTTCTTCCACATCTGCAGGGGGATGCTCTGACCTGGTGATGGTGGTTGTAGACAGGAGTGGCTCTGGTCTAACAAGCTGATTTCAGTTTGAAATTCCAGGAGAAATTCTGGATACCAGCCAGGGATGCAAATAGGAGCACCAAAAGCATTATTCTTCAATGGGATTTCCTTGGGACACATCAAAGTGATAGTTCTTCTGTTGCTAGAGACACATTGCCAGCCTCCTGCCCAGTTTGCTCCCAGAGCTAGAGCAAAAGGCATTAATAGGCTGAACACAGGTGGCTAAGCTGGCATGGGACAAATCATCCTACAATGAGGCTCTGACTAATTTAGTGCCCATCTTTAGAAGCTGAATTTGGGAGAGATGAACCCTGAGAGCTGCACCTGGAGACTGGTGCTGTTTTAGTTCAGTATGCAAGGAGCAGTGGAGTTTGGAGTGCTGAAAGCAAGATCATTGAAATCTGCTGAGTTGATGTTATCCATTGCAGTGATTTTCTTTAATTACAGCAGAAGCTGAACATCCTTTTGTCTGTACAGTGTGACAGACTTATTAAAATATAATGTAAATCTTGAAATGTAACAAAAGGAGGTGAAATGATTCCTAAATCACTGTGATTCTTTTGGAAAAGAGTAAAGGCTTTACTTCCATGCCCAGGCCTATCTTGCAGAGATAATATCAGTATTTGAATTACAGTAGTATCTTAAAGTCCTGAACTCAAGGTTCAGTTGTCTCGGGTGACATCAAGCAAAAAAAAATTATACAGCCTTTCACATGAATATAATTAAATACAGTTTAATATATTTTCCAATAAGAATGTAAACAAGTCTAAGCCAAAAACGGTCTCAACATGAATTTTACAAATAATGTAGGCTGGAGGTTCCAGTGTGACTTTTAAGTAGGAGTCTGCAATTTGTTCTACTTTAATTTGACCCATCCATCTTGATGGGTAGTCTCATTAATGCAGCACAGTTTTACATCAGAAATATCCCTTTTGAATGATATGAAGTCTAATGCATTCCTCCCACGCTGGAATAAACATAATATGTGGTAAATATTACACCTGATGATCCTTAACATAACTGATGATCAATCATCAATTTTCAAAAAAGGAAACCATCACTGGGTAGAAAACAGATCAGCTATTGAGCCAGACAATTATCTCTCTCCCGAATGAGATACTCTCTGCCAAACCAGAAAGAAATAGATATTTGGCAGACCAGTAAATGTAACTAATACCTTTAGGACATGTTGGACAAAATTCTGCGTTAATAGTGTTCCAAGGACTGCAAAAAGCTCCAGGACCAGGATATATGTCCCATTACTGGCATGAAAATCACTTCATGGTGGTGCAAGGCCCTGCTCTGAGTAAAGAGTTGTCACTGCTCACAGTGGTACTTGTTGACTTCAAGACTTCGGGGAGGACCAATGATGTCCTTTTGTCTTCCTTACCTCCATCTGGGCACCTTCCTGGGGAAAACACCAACACATTGCTTGCAGTGACATTGGGAAGAGAGATGGGTGGGAGGATCAGGCAGGAGTGGGGCTGGGCTTGCCATGAGAAGCTCATTCCCACTTGGCCACTTACAACGCAAGTGCTACTCCATCAGGGCTGGTGCACCTCCCACACTGCCTGGATGGAGCTGTGGTGCAGGGGAATGGTGTTTTATCTGCCTGAGTCTCTTTGACCTTGCAGAAAAAACTAACCCAATCTTCCCTGAGTTGCTTGTGACTGGCTCCAGGTGCTGTTCTCACCAATGAGGGGAGAATTAAGCAATGTTGGGTTAAATGAGCTTGGAACTGGGTGACTGGTTGACTCTCTCTGCAGGGATTTCAAAAGCATCACTCCACTCTGATGCCCCACGAGATATGTCTGCTGTTTCCAACTCCTGCTGGAGACTTCAGCCTCCAGCTAAAGGGAACATGAGGCAAGTCCTTCAACAAGATGAGATTATCAGCTGTTGCAATCCAGTTTGCTCTTTTAAAAGCTGTATGTCAGTTTACATCAAACCCTTTGTTGGCGAATGGAATATATCAAAGGGACACTCCTGTCAAGGGTTTTCAGGCCACAGGTTTGACCTGCCTTAAAATAGCTGTTATTAAATGTGTGTAGTTCTTTAAAATATGGATTTTCTTTTCTTTTATTTTTATTAAGAACAAATTTGCCCTTGTGACTTTGATGCCCACAATTAAAGAAAAATGAAAAAATAAATCCTGAATAAAAGAGAAAGAAAAGCATTATTTACTTCGTTAGGGGACAGAAAAATACAGAAAATTTTCTCCTTTAGCAGCTCCCAAGCCTGACTAGCTGAAGCAGCCTGTTGCTGGAGCTGCATTGTCATTGCTGCTGAGGCTGACACACACGCAGAGAGATTCTGGCATGAAGCTCGCTTCCATTAACATATTTTTTCTATGAATGGCACTGTTTGTCCTGCAGAGTGGAAAATCCCTCTGCTTGAAAAAATGGTCTCGAGGGACCACCTCTAAAAGGGAAGGAAGAAATTTATTCATCCAGGCTCACACGGTCTTGGTCCCTCTGCTGAGAATGACAACCAGCGTGACTCCATGTGTCAGCAGAGGTCCTGGCACAGGAACTGGGCTGAGAAATATGGGGTAATTTGAAGTTGACATTAAAACCTGTCACCATCTAAAACAGCAGGGAGGAAAAAAATAACAATATTTGCTAAAAGGCAGAAGATAAAATCACTAGATGAAATTACTGCTTCAGAATGACCTTCTAAAAATACCTGCGGTGATCAGTCTGGGTGGATGGAGAGCTACGAACCAGAGAGGTGGCGACTCCACTCTGAAGCCAGGTCCTCCCTAGAGGAATGTAATTTGCACCTTGCAAAAACACTGTCCCCAGATAAATTATGGCCATAATGAACCACAAATACAACAGACAAAAAGAGCCCTTTCCTTGTAAACAAAGTAGGAGGAGGGAAGGCTCCAGCTCCAGCTTCAGCCAAGAGCCTGGTTGTTATCTCTCAGCACAAAGAAGAATCCTAGGCTGGGGCTGCAGTTTGGGCAGACCCAGGCAGTTTGTCTTTGTACACACTGCCAGTGTGTCTCCCACAGTCACCTTCCCCTACAAAACAGGCAATCATTCAATTGCTGCTCTACTTTTCCTGCATCCAATGACACCTACTTGAGTTTGCTGGGGAGCTCTGTGCAGCAGGAACCTGTTTGCACTTCCCACTGCCTCCCAACAAGGGTGACAATCCTGATGGACCCATGACAGGGCTGCACTTCCTATTCTTTGCCTAAATCCCTTTTGATTTCACAATTTCTTTGTTATAGGCAGGAACACTAATACACAGCTGGGTACAGATCACCCCATGGGCCCATGTACACTCTTAATTTCCAGTGCATTAAGAGCACACTCCAAAACTCCATTCCAAGACACAGACAATAAAAATGAATTAACTGAACAGTCATTAGGATATAATGTGGTAGCGTTAAGGTGAGTCACAATATAATTACCATTATTTCTAATGGAGTTGCCATGCCGTTACAGCAGAACAATACACCTCACCCCTACCTTGGAATGGGCACACACCTCATTGCCCATGCACTGTGGTGCACACTCGATTCGAGCACAAAAACCACGAAGAGATCCAGGGTTTGCTTGGAAAATTGCAATCCCAAGTCAGATGTGTGCAAAAACACATCTAACAGGTGCTGTTAGAGGCTGGACTTAGAAAATTGGAGCCTGTGTCACTGGCATCAAAATGAGCCTTTTATTGGCTGCAGTGAGTTTTAGATCAGGACCCTCAGGCTTCTTGGCATGGATTCCTAAAGAAAGGTAGATTAGGCATTCACGACCTGTGGACATTTCATTAAGTTTTGAGCTTGAAAGCCAAATTCAACTGCATTCATGGGAAGAACTGCAGACAGAAGGTATTTGACTTCTATCTATGCAGCAGAACACGTAGCAGAAGCAAAGACATGGACTCCTGATGGCCCCAGGAAGGAGAAGGTTATGACATCTGCTCCCCAATTCAATCTCCAAGGAGACCTTTGTCTTTAGCAGTGTCCTCCACAGGTTTGGGGTTTGTTTTTCTAGGACTCCTGGTTTACAAGATGGTCAGTGAACTTTTCACAATTTTCATTTCGCTTCCAATCTTGGGGCACATTGGCTGGTTCATGAGAGATTCTCCATAAGGAGCCTGCAAAAGTGGGGAATATGGGATGTGACATAAATGTATTCTGCTAATGCTGTAAATTAGTCATCTCAAATATGTATTTAATATAATAAATTTGGAAGACAGCTACTGTAGGTTAAATGGCAAGTGGCAGCACTTATAATGAGGATTAATATACACACAAGTCCTACAGATTTGTTAAAATTCAATAAATATTTATTATAATCCACTGGTTCTTAACTTACACTTGAATAAATTGACTAATGCTAAATAAATACAGAAGCATGGCCAAAAGGAATGGGCAAAAGCCTGTTGCCACTGTAAGCTCATGGCTCATGAGGGGTATGTCCTAACTAAACCCGGTTTACTTAGATTTGGCTCCAGTGCCAGTCAGTTTAGAGAGATTTGCATTAGAGCATTTATTCCCAGATGTGTTTCAGAAGGGAATTTCTTTACAATTTCAGATGAGATGGTCGTTTTCAATCAGAACATGTCTGAGGGTTACTTGTGTCCTTCCTAAAGAGCAGCCTTTGTTCCAACAATACTGAAAGGAAATTAGTTATTCTTGACTATATGGCATCTTGATGCAGTCTGAGCATGAAAAACTAACCCAACTTTTTCAGCTCCAGGAAAGATTACCATTTACATTCCCTTATATTGGAACCATTTTTTTTTTAAGAAAAAGGAACTTGGGCTGTGGCTATAAGTTTGAAACTTAACAAACATGAATTGAGCTCCCATCAAGCTGTTGTGTCCCAATAGCCTGGGAAAGTTTGACTGGAGATATCTGACCAAGGTATAAGTGTGGTCTAGATGCCATCTGAGCATCTCTTAACCTGGTGTCTCATATATGGATCTTCCAGAACTGGCTTGATCACAGCTAGTCCAAGTCCATCATGCTTACCAGGAGGCACATCAGTGTACCTGGAAGCAGCAGATTTCCAGAGGCACCTGGGTCTCTTATAATGTATGAGAAAGTTCCACTGCAGTTCAGGAAGCTCTTTGCCATAAGTAAGCATCAAATTAACTGCTTGTGCCTTTGGAAACCTTACCAAGCATCTATCTGTCTGAATGGGTTGGTATCTAATCGTCATTGAAGGTCTGGCAGGGACAGGAACTGCATTCATAGTTCCTTTTTCAGATGAGTGTGGAAGGCTTTGCATAAGGCAGAGATGAAGAATGGCAAATTTTTGAACGGCCTGTAATGATGAGTATGTAGCACCTTGCTTTGCTAAATTATTTTTGCTAATTGCTTCACCTACTTTTTTTGGTTGTTGTTGAATTTTTTCCTGGCTTATTAAAGGATTCTTGGATCTTTCAGGAGAACTTTTCTCTATATCTGATGATAAATTACTTTCTCCTGTAGGTGCAACATGGTGCACACTCTGCTGTCTGGCACTGCTGTTCATTACCATCTTTCATGGATCATCTTGTTGGCTTCCTCTCCCATCATTATGTCTTTGCCCATGATAACCTCCTTGACATTGTCTCACTGATATTTTCTTAGCCTTCCTGAACCCTTTTCCTACTGCTGTCATGCACAGGTTTGCAAGGAATATTTCCTCATTCCCATGTGACAGATAATAATGTTTTTCTTAATTGCTAATCAAGTCTATTAGTGAGTTACTTGCAGGAGAACAGTTAATTCCAGATCACTTAGAAATTCTGTAGAAGGGCTGAGGGTACATGCTGTGCTTCCCAGGTGACTCTCAAGCCTTGAACCCCATGAGCTGGTGATTTCTGCACCACTGAAACTTGTCTAGTAGTTATGTGGTTTTCATTCCCAGCCCTGGACAAAAGAGGAGAAACTTACCTGTGTGGATGAGGTTGACCCCATACATAGCCATGCATCCAAGTCCTTCATAATGCATTTTGGGGTGGAACACTGACCCTGCAGGAAAGGGGAGTTTGTAGAGGGTTTGATCTGAGCAAAGGTTTGGCTTAGCAGAGCACCAGGCACAAAGCTGCTGGCACAGGTTCCTCAGAGAGTCTCACTTCTGACCCTGGCTGCAGTGGTTGCTTGTTTTTAATGCCCTCCACACAGGGCTGCAGGAATTCCTTGGCTCACACGTTGTGAGAAACTCAGAAACTCTCTCCTAGATTAGATAAAGGTGGTAGGGTGAACCCCAGAGCCAGGCAGTCCCAACAACTTCAGGGAATTGAAGTGAAGGCAGAAGTAAGGGCTGAGTGAGAGCCTGAGGCATCTTCACAGCGCAGGCTGATGGCGAGACAACCGCAGGGAAGCAAGAGGCAGGGAGGGGGTAAAACGAAGCAGTGAGCATTTGTAAATGGGACTCCTCGGGAACTGAACATGATTGCCTAAAAACTCCTGCACTGCCTCTGAACAGCTGCTTTCTCTGTGCTAAATAAATCATGCATCTTGTTACCTTATCCTGTACTCACGGAAAAGATGTGTTTGAGCAGTAAAGCGCAGAGCCCTTCCAGCACTTTGTTTTTCCCACCAGCCTGTGCCTCTCTCATGTCAGCTCCTGATCTGGTTTCTCTCCCCTCCTCCCCCAGTTCCTCTGCCCCCAAACCAGTCTGTACATCCCTGGCTCTGGCCAGCCATCAGCTGAGACCCCAGGCACTCCTGGACTGAGATTTGCAGCGGATAAGCCTGATACGAAACCTGAGAGCAGGACTGTGCTCAGTGCAGTGAGAGCAGGAGGTGCTCAAGAGGACTTGGACCATCTCCACTAGTGTGTCCCTGTTGCAGTCCTCATCCCTCCAAGGATGCTCCTCTTGCTCCTCAGAACCTCTCTGAGGACAGTGCCCTGCATCAGGGTGCACTTGGGTTGCAAAGGGCACTGCTGCATTTTGGGAGCAAGTTATTTGAGGTAGTGGGTCTTCTCAGGTGAATGTTGCAGAGCTCCATGAACATCAGAAGACATTTCTGTAGCATGCACCAAGCCACAAGTGTCCTTTTTTGGTGTTAAACACCACCAGTGTTAATCTGGGGGGGAGCAGGACATGTGCTCACTTGAGGAATATGAGGGAAACCAATTACAAGTCCTTATATAAATCCAAATGTGTCTTCCTAAATACGCTGCCTCTCAAAATGAGGCTGAGATTTAGCTTTCACAATAAGCCTGAACTGTGAACTTTTTAATTTGCACATGGTTTCAGGAAATCCAACTCATCCTATCAGAAAAAAAGGCTCTTTTAAAAAAAAAAAAAAAAAGGCAACAGCGCTCTTTTGCTTGTTTCTTTATTCCAGGAGCAGAGTAATTTATGTACTCATTTAATTTTGTTCTGCCACAAACAAAACCACAGTATATAATGCAATCCCTGTTGCTGGAACACTTATTGTTGGAAGGACATTGGAGAAGACATAAATGTCCCTGACACAAAAGAAGATCCCAGGTTTCAGAGATATCAGACAGATTGGAAAACATGGGTGTTTTTGTTAAATTTATGAGTGGTCCTTTGTTCTTTCCCTTCCAGTATGATGGCATAATCTTTTGCAACTACAGTATGAGCCAGGTACCTGAGACAGGCACTTTAAAAACAAACAGAGCACTATGAAAATATTTTGTTCTACTTCATTTTTGCCCATTGTTAATTTTGCTCCAACAGTGAAGGAGAAAACCCCAACAAATAATTGAAAAACATTTATGTTAGGACGTGAGGTCATTAGCATCTTCAGAGAAATACCTTCCAAAACAAGAGTATTACATTACACAAGCAAACTGCAGACACAACGTGCTGGGTTTGCATATATGTGCATACAGAGATACCCAAAACCTCCCAGCCAGCCCATGAAACAGCCATGTTTCATCATTATGAGAGCGTCTGGCAGCTGTATTTCACAACTTCTGAAAAGTCGAAGAAAAACCCAACCCTTACATCTTGCTGAACAAAAAAAAGCCCACAACATGTGAATGAACTCAGGCCAGCTGGTGGGTAATTGGCTCAGTTATCTGCAATGTCACAGTTTCATCCTCCAACAGTGAGATGCTGATAAGCCCTGGAGGTGTCAGAGCTCACTGGGAGGATGTGGGGAAGCAGCTCAGGGCCTCCCCTGCTGCCTCGTTGCTCCCCAGGCAAAGCAACCTCCTCTCCAGCCTCAGTTTCCCAGTTAAACAAGGGAGAGCATCACACTGCTGTCTCCTATATGAGGATATTGAAAGGAAAGGGTGTGTTAATACTGTCCTGTCAATGAACATCACTTCTGTTTGCCATTAGTTTTGAAAACAACTTTATTTTCTTTCTCTTGCCAGAAACACCAAATGAAGGGAAAAATAATGGGAGGAAAAACCCAGCCCACCTTTTCCATCATACCACATGAACTGTGTGTGTCACTGAAACCTGTTACATCCATGTACAGCAGAAAAGGCTGGGGCTGGCCTCTGGGAGAAGTTAGGAGATGTGTTTTTAAGCATGGTTACATTTTGAAATGGTGATACAGCTGCTGCTTTCATCTGGAGGGAGAGCTGCAGGCAGCATCTTCCCCCCATTGTTCCTCTCCATTGGGACTGGGATTCTTTAAGTAATGGGAAAATTTACAGTGGGCTCCACTACTGGAGAGGTGGGACACTTCACAACAACAACAACAATAAAAAAGGTGCTTTTTATTAGAAAAAAACCCTAAACTTAAATGACCAAAAGAAAGAAAATTTGCTTCAGGAAGAAGAAACTGAAATAAACACTGTTCTTTATGGTCAAACTGTATATTGTATAATGTAAAAGACTGATCTCATGATGACTTGGGGGACTTCACAGGCAGCTCCAAAGCTCTTTTCCAATTACTAATGAAAGATGAAGCCAACAAAAAAAAAAAAAAAAGGAAAAAGATTGTTGTTATAAAATAAAGAATAACTAATTTTTCATTAAGTGTTTGGGGTATTTTTTGATAGGGACATGCCAATTTTTCAAGACCTCAATTTCTTGAAAGAATTTATCTGTGTTGAGACAACTGCCATTGGCAAAAGCTCATTCTACCTACCGATGGAATTTTGGGTCAAAGGAAGAAAAAAAAAGACAAAAAAAGAGAGAAGGCACATCCCCAGCAACCTTATCAGCTAGGAACAGGACAGAGCCACAGTCGAGCTTCTGTGCCAATAAAAAATTAATTATTCATACAAGTTCTTGTGGAGAACAGAGGAAGACCAACCACTGGGTGACCAAGATCCTCCTCATCACCAGTGAGGTGGGAAGGTGCCTGGGCCAGCAGGTTGCTGGGAGATATCCAGCTTTTCCAGGAGCTCCCTCGAGCTGGAGGTGTTTGGGGGTGCTGGGAGGGTGAGTGGGGTGCATGGTTCAGCCACTTTAGCCTCATCCCAGGACAGTGCAGCATCTTCTGCAGGGTATGAAAACCCGATTGACCCGACTCATATTACAGGGTACTGGCCAGTCTTTGATTTGACATCAGATTTTGGCCAAAAGAAAACCAGAAATCAATTAAAAAATTGCTCCAATTGGGCCAATAATCAGCATTTTTAGTTTTTTTCTTATTGGAAATATTTATATTACAGTAGTTTGGTATTTTAGAAGGCTATAAATGCATTTTTATATAATCAGCATTTTTAAAAGTCTATAAACATTCACTATGTTTGCCTAATGTACTATAAAAACTTCCAAAGGAGCTGTTATTATCCAACTTGTCACCTCACACAGGCTCCAAGGAAGAATTTTTTTTCTTGTCTGCTGTTAATAAATTGAAGCAAACCATTAACAGCTTTGGAGCTGGAGGGAGAAGCAAAGGGGCTTGTAATCTTGGACTCCAAAGGAAATGTCTGCAGCTTTACTCCTCACCTCTTTGAGATTCTCAACACGCAACAACAATTTCAAACAGACAAAATCAGTTTAGGTTACATAAATTCAAAAGCCCAAGCCTGGTTCTTTTAAAGTAACATCTTGCATTTTGTTTGGAGTGTTGCAATCTCTCACATATAATTTTGAACTGGTTCAGTTTTATAGTCTGCCGTGAAGCTTCTTCAGGTTTCTTCAGTTAAAGGAGTTTTAATGTAGAATTATTATGTGCTCACATGAATATATTATTATTACGCATATATGTATATGCATATGCAAATATATACATATATATAAAGCCTGTCAGGCTGTGGTGGTTGCACATTCAGGCCCCATCTCTCCCAGGACTTTCTGCATGCCAAACTCCCAGTGTTATCAGCACATGGAGCAAGCGCCAAACCAAGTCCTGATAAAAAAGATGCCACATGTTTTGGAGAGGAACACACATATTTTGGTCCCTGGGAACCAAGGATGAGTGTAAAGCAATTAGTAAGGGGAAGAAATCTGTGTGCAAAAACCAGGTTTGGGTTTTAAATGATCTCTTAATTCGCATCTCAGAGATTTACTTTTGGTTCATCTTTGTTTATAGTTTGCTCCTGTTCCCAACATATCTTGGTGCTGGGATGGATTCTCAACCCCAGGGAACCTGTCAGGGATGTGATAACAACTCACTCAATCCAAACAAGGGCACGACTGTGCCTGTGACAGTGAGTGGTTCTTAACAGCTCCCTTGCCACTGGGGCAGGGTCCTGCTGGGGCACGGGGAACTGTGCACCCCGGGGACTTCGTGATTTCAGATGGGCCCCAAAATAGCACGAGAACCTGTAGCTTCTGGGACTTGGGTTCTCAAAAGCCCCAAGTGCTTCCTAGAGGGTAACAGGCAAAGTTACCCTATGCTAGCTGGGCTGGTATTCTGGGTAAAGGCCTTCCTGGATGAATTTGGGGTGATTCTGGGGTGAGTCAGGGCTTCCACGGCTCCAGTTCTTCAAAGGGCATGTGCTGGGAAAGCATTGACAGTCCTGCCTGATGTCCGAGTGGAAGCAGCTTGGACATCCCTGCAGTGATGGAAAACAGAAGGAAAACAAAACAAGTTGCAGGGAAATTCCCAGCTGTTCCACAGGGAAATGAGCTGAAGGTGCAGAGGGGGCACTGGTGGTCACAAGGACTATGTTAGGACAGAGGAGTGGAGACAGTGGAGAGGGTCTCCTATTAGCTCTGTCCCCACTGCCAGTCCCAAGAGGGGGTGGCAGGTTTGGTCCCTGGGGTCAGACAGAATTCTGCTTTATTTTGTGGTCACTGCAGAGATAGTTTTGGCTCCTCAGGGACACCAGACTTCATGGTTTTGCTGCCACATACCCTGTCCTGGACTACCTGAACAGTGACGGTGTGGAACCTCCTGTCTGCAGCAAGGGGAAATCCAAGTTCTCAGAGGGGGTTTGGGAGACCCATTGGCTGAGACAGAGAAAGAGCCAAAGCAGCCCAAGACAGAGAGCAGACGTGTCACTCTTAGTGGCTATTTCTGGCATTGTCCTCAGAGCTGGGGACCTCAGACACGAGGGCATGGGGAAGCACCGCTGGGATCTCCTGGGAGCCCTTCCCACTCTGTGGCACTACGGGGTGGTCCCTGCAGGCATTTCCCATCCTTAAATGACTTGCTATCAGCTCCCAGAAAGTACAACAGCCCCAGATGAGTGTTGCCTGACGGGCTCACACGGATGTCCTACGTGGAGGTATCCACTGGGATCACAGCGCACAAACCCTGTGGGTGGATGCCTCTGTCACACATCACTCCACGTTCATGGATCACTGAAGGGAGCTGAGAATATTGGGAACCTCACTGGGGTTCCTGCAAGCTTCCCACCCCAGTCCACATCCAGCCACCACCACCCCAGCACCTGTTGGCAGATGCTGGTGCCTCCAGCCCTGGTCCCCCAAAACTGCCCACAGCAGTGGTCTGACAGCAGTGTGAGGTGCTCCTGGGGTCTGAGGAGGTGTCATGGTCCTTCTGGGTGAGCCTCAATGTGGTGTAGAGACCTGGGGTGAGCATGGCAGATGGGGAACCATTGCATTCAGGAGGTGGTCCAGAATGGGGATCTGCTGCAAGCAAGCAGGACAGGTTGGCTGAATGCAGCCAATGCCATGTCTGTCATCATTTATCTGCTCTCCCCAAGTGACCTCCCCAGGTCTCTGGACATCTTTATTTTGAAGCTGGGTTTAACTCAAGTTTCTAGAGACATTCACCTGCTTCCCTGGGTGCAAGCCAAGGGCAGTGCCTCTGCTGCCAAAATCTTCCCTCCTTGCTGTATTGCTGGACGAAACTTTGGAGGCTGGAAAGATCCTGTGACCTCAAGACCCAGGAGACACTGCTGTGTTGGTGACCCACATTAACCCACTGTGACAGAGGGGCTTCCCTGAAGGGTAATGAGGCTCCCCAGTGCTCTCCATTTAGGACAGAAAGCCCAACACCCTTCCAGCCTTCAGCACCTCTGGAGATACAGGAGGGCAGATGTGGCTAGACAGTGAGGTGCTCAGGTCCTTGTAGTGAAGGACTTGGCCACAGCATGAGATCTTTGAAGCCCAGTTCTTCCCTCTGTAACATGAAAATCAGGATCCCTTGAGCTCCTTCCCCACCTTCTCACCTGAAATCCTTTCCGCTATGGATCAAGAAATACAAATGAAAGAAAGAAAAGGAGAGGAAAAGAACAAATATGGGAGACAGCCAAAGGTTCTCCGGCATGGACAAGGTCTCCGCTCTGCGTCTCTCAACACTGGCGCTTACCAAACATAGCCAGGGCCCCGTGAAACCTCGGGCCGGTGGAGAGTAGTAAGATGAGCTCCCTCTTTATTTGGCCTAGCTAAAAATAGCGGAGGGGAAAAAAAAGGCAGAGTCAGGACCCTGCAGGACCAGTAGTCAATGGGCTGCGAGGAGCGATTGAACTCCAAGCCCTGCTCGGCAGGCTCCAGCTGACGGGCTATTTTTTGCCGTGGTTGACTAAATATGGTCAGGGAGGGAAGAGCAGGAGCAGGGGCCGCGCGCCCGGGGGTGCGTGTTTGGGATGCTTCGCTGGGTATATAAGCACTGGAAAGGTGGACTCGCGTCCTGACCAGAGCTCCCCCCCTCCCTCCGCCAGCCCCCCCAGCCCTGTGCATCCCCCCGCAGCCTGACCCCCCAGCCCGGGCTGACCCCCGTGGTGGGGCGGGGGGGGGTGTGAGAAGGAGGAGAAGGAGGAGGAGGAGGAGAGAGGGGTGGTGTGTGTGGGGGGGCGCAGGCACTTGTGCCGGCGCAGCCTCTCGCATCAAGGTGTGCTGCAATCCGGGCGGGCACCGTGGCTGCTCCTTAACCCGCGGCTGTCCGCGGCGCTCCCGCCCGCCCCGCGCAGCCCCCGCGCTGCCTCCCGCACCCGCGGCACCGCGCTGCGATGCGCTGCAGCCGCGGGCACGCAGGCACCGAGTTGTGGCGGTGCTGGGCGGCGGGGGCGCGGTAAGGGTGGGTGGGCGGGCAGGGTTTGCCTGGTGATTTTTTTTTTTTTAATTTTTTTTTTTTTTTTTCTTCTCCTCTCTCCAAGTGAGGACTAATCCCATCCCTGGGCCTGCTCTCTGTTCCCTTCCTGCATTAGAGATTGGCTATAAGGAGAAGGCTGACGGCTGCAGCATGAAGCGCATTATTACCTTGTGATTCCATGACCCTCCTCTATGCATCCCTAACTCTCGAAAGCTGATTCAGCTTTCAGCTAGTGCTCTGGTGAGTCCTCTGCTGCAACAGAAGCTCCTAACTGGTATGTCTTTTTTTTTTTTTTTTTCTCCCCCTCTCTTCTGCTCCCTGCCTTGCCTTTAACTGCTACCAGCTCAGCTTGGTTTAAACACTTTTCCTGGCCAATGCAGAACTGAGTGCCCATCCAACTTACCCAGGGACTTAAATGTGGGCTTCTGCACCCGGCAAATGTGTGTGTGTCTGTGTGTCTGTGCGGGGATGTGCTGGATGTGTGTTTAATCTGTGGATCGGTTAGGAAACCTCCTCCCCCCCCCGCCTTTTTTTTTTTTTGTTCTGCTGTGGCATACTCCGCATTTAAAAAAAAACCCACCTAACAAACTGCAGAGCAAGCAGTGCACTAGAATAATCTGAACTGAAATGTTAGAACTTTGACATGCAACCATTCTGCAAGGTTAAACCGGCCTTTAAATGCCTAATTCGGGCACAGGCTGGCTAATGACACCTGGGGGGATTGGGGCTTTATTTATTTATTTGCAACAAACTAGTGCTATGAGCTGATATGAGGCAGAGCAAAAGGGTGAAATGTGGTTAAACTTAGCCTAACTTGCAATGATCTCAATGCTGTGGTGATTAACTGTTAAAATGCCAAGAAATGAGTATTAATTACAGACGCATGGTTTGTGGACAGTCAGAAAGGGAATATGGGGAGGAGGAGAAGTTAGATTTCCCTGCAAGGGTTTGGAATTCAGGTTACATGAAGTGTAGCATCAATTGCCTGTTATTGCTTCTGCAGCTCAGAGTTGACTATGGTCATTATATTTTATATGATAGTGGTGATACTTAGTCACATGAATATATAGACATCAGTTCTGTGAGATGGATATTGTGGTGCATACACACACAGATTTAGGTTTGTTTTATAGCATACATATGGATATTTTATGCATCTTTATGCATAGGTATATAAATGCTATACATAAGCAGGTGTAACATATCATTGAGATACAACATATCTCCAGGCTGTGTGTAGAGCATGGATACAGGTATATATGTCTGTGCCGGAGGGAGCGTGCACTCAGCAATCGTGTGTAATTGTAAAGGCAGAAATCTGTGATTTGTGCTGTCAGTTTAATTGCTGGGTTCCTCTCAAGCGGATGGTTGTGTCTGTGACTCCCAAGGTCTGAGCTCAGTCTCTCTGCCACAGTCTGCACTGGGGCCAGCACGTGCCTCCACCTCGGCCCCACTTGTATCTCCCTTCTCTGGTGCCCAGATATGGGCTGTCTTCAAAGTCCCCAAAGTTTTGTGCTGCACGGCTTCAGCTTGACTTTGCCACTTGGACCTGAGGAGCACCTCAAGCCTGGGGCAGAGAAGGGATATAATAGACAGCACCTTGCTTTTCATCCCTCTCACCTAGTTCCTTCCCCTTCTGCCTCCAGGCAATACCTCAGGCTCTTCCCTCCCCTTTTTTTTGCCCCTTGGCCTCTACACAATCCAGGTTCCCCATTTATTTTTCTCCCCACAACAGACACAGTTTTATTGCGCATTTTTTTTTTTGCCAAGAGCAAGCGTAACAGCTCAGAGAGCCCAGGTGGGTTGAGGATGGTGGATTATGTTCACCCACCACCCCTTACTCCTGGTGGTAGCTGGAAGATGGGATCCACAGGGTGCCTCTGATGTCCCATTAAAAGCACCATCACACCATTTACTTGTTCCTCCACCCAAAGGCACAACCCTGGAAAGCATGAGCTTCCACCCAGAACCTCAAGGCAAATTTAAATCTCCAGGATGAACTTTGCTGCTGTGATTGTGTCCTTGTCTTCAGTTCCAGTAAGGATTTAATAGGTCATTTTTTTAGCTCTTACATAGTGCTTGCTTTAGTGGCTGGCAGTCACTGTCCCACTTGTCTGCAGAAGTTGGGGACTGTTCAGGAGAACCCATGTCAAATGCATTTGAAGAAATTGACTTGGGTAGGAGGTGTTTAGTGGTCCAAGAAGTCCAGTAGCTGTGCTCCTGCTGTTGGTCTGAAGGAAATTCAATACCACAGAGCGCTTTGGCTGTGCAACATCCCACCATGAGCATTTTGATTTTTGTTAGTTTCTTAGTGTGTGTGGTTTAGTTTTTTGTTGTTGGTTTTTTTTTTTTTTTTTAATCTGAAGCACTCACTTTTTCTCACACTCCTCGGCTCTCCCTTTGCTTTAATTTCACTGCAGTCATGCATTACACCAGTGCCACAGCTCCATCTCTCTTCCCCTTAATCCAAACTAAAGGTTGAAATTTGCTTTTAAATGAGACAAATAATGATGGTTAAAACAGCCAACAAACTCAGGGAATGAGGGGGAAGCTGCACAGAGCCAGGACCGAGGCATGTGCCAGTTGCATGAGGGGTGTAAAGCCATTTTGGGGGTTGGGGCTGAGCACAGCGGATTTACACCCCAGCTCTACAGGGCCTTTGCTTTTCAGTGATGCTCGAAGTCGATGGGGAGCAGGGAAGTATTTACTCCCCAGCTGGCAGTGATATTTTAAAAAAAAGCAGTGAAAAGCATCGATGCAATTAGGTATTCCAAAGTGCTTAGTTTGCCACTTGCTAAGTTTACTTAAACCCTCTTTAAAGGGTTCATTAGAAGACTGTGAGAAACGGTAAAATTCATTAACACGGAGGCAGCCATTCCACATTTGCCTGTAAATTGGTATCGACCGTCGGCAGCGGCGGGCGAGGGGCGGCGGGCGCAGGTGAGAGACCCTGCCCGCCCTGCTGAGCGAGCAGGCAGCGCCCGCCGTGACCTCTGCCGCGCTCCTGCCTAAATCCTGCCCATTATAGCCTCCCATTCAGCCCGGGCGGCGATCGCAGCCCTGCCACTCGGCCCACATTGTTCAGGGAGCTTTAAAGCTCAGCACGGCTGCCGGGAGGCGAGGGAGAGGGGCAGAGCCAGGGCTGCATGCGGGACCGAGCCCCGCGGGTGCACAGCGCGGCGTGCGGGAACAACTCGGGAGGACTTTGGCCCGAGCTCCCAGAACCTCGCTTTGGCTGCCTTTCATGTCTGCAGGTCTTCCCAAAGCCCCATAGCTGGAGTGGAGCTCAACCGGATGAGTTATTAGAAGCAATTTTTAATTATTTTTTTATTTTTAATACCCTGATCTCACCCAAAGGCATGTGCTATCTCTTGGGGGTTGGTTATCTGCGGGGTAGTGTCTCACTTCCAGTGACCAGAAGAGGAAAAATGACTGGATTCACTAGGTAAGATGCTTTCTTCTTCCTATGCTTTAATCTCTACTTACTGATAAAGCAATCGCTTGTCTGGGGCTGATGAGTTCTCTTACCGTGGCAAATGGAACAGTCCTTCCTGGTGTCGGTGTGTAAATCAGTAGATGGCCTTTTGATTTTGGACTTTCTGAAAACAAATTGGCTTTTTGCTTCCGAATTGTAGGATAGAGGCAATCGGGAATTCATCTATATGTAACTTTCTCCTATATGGCTTTGTCTGAAATGACACCAATATGCATATATAGCAAAGCCTTTCATATAAAGCACATTTTGGTCTCTTTTAAATGCTGAAAGTTTATGATTTTGAATGAAACACCTACTTTTTAGGTGGAGTGGGAGGCTTGCTTTTACTCTGTGCCATTTACGTTTCAAAGAGCCCCTGCCAGGGCAGCTACTGGACCTCTGCTGCTTTGTGTCCAGCGAATTATGCAGTTCCCCTTTCCCAGAATCCAAAATCCATCATCTGCCGAGGGCTCAGCCCAGCATTACCAGCGAGGATCAGGAGCTGGGGGGGGTGTGTGTGTCTGCACATGGGCTGGGCAGGAGGAAAGTCTGCTGGTTTGAACTGAGCCGTAACTCACTCTCAGGATGTAAATTGTAAATCAGCATTATTTTTCCTCCTGTGACCATATAAATGCGCATATTGAAACTACCTGCTTGAGAGACATACTTCTTTATATGCCCATATGAACCTGGCAAGCTATGGAATGTAAAGAAGTATGTATTTCAGGTGGGAATCCTTCTCAGAGGAGCAATGTGTGACCCCGACCAAGGCAGGGGAGAAAGACAGACAGATTATTTTATATTATTTTTTTTTTAACTGCCTGACCCGGCAGACCGACTGGGGAGTCAATTGATGATCTTGTTCCAGCGCGTGTATTGTTCTGTCACTTTGCCTGTGTCAGCAGGTGGAAATGCTCATCAGGACATTAAATATTCAATATGCTGACTGCGGCATGGGCTTTGAAAGGCGATGCCAGAGGAAAGCTGGCTGTCCGCTCCTGGGTTTTAACAGGGATGCAGGCCAATCTCCCCTTTTTCCTGCTTCCCCATCAACCCTTTTTACCCCAAAGATAAGGCTAGATAACAAACAGAGCTGGCTGATCTTTAAATCTAGGAACAACAAAAGGAGGTGGAGGATGGGGGGAGAAGACGAGAGAGGAAAAGGATACAACAGTTGTGACTCGGGTGTGTGGTGTTTTAGCTTTAGATTAGTGTGCAAACTCTGCCTTTTGAATCTTTCCCACATTAAAACTTTTTGTGTTTAAAACTGATGAGAAGGAGGTATTCCTTGTGTGATGAGCCATCCAGTCAGCGGATCACAGCTAAAGCCAAAGGTGTGCTCTGAATACATAGATCTTATTTTCCCTTGGGAAAATAAGAAAATTAGATCCTTTAATTCTGGAAGCCTTTCCTTTTTAACCTTTTCCAATGTAAAATATTTGGCTGTTTTTCCAGGATTGTACAATAATGTGGCAAGATGAAAGAAATTTGGTTTAAAGACAAGTTTAACGTTCTGCTGAGATGGGAGTCGGGTCTGAGGGTTTAAAGCCTTTAGTCACAAATTTCTTCCTGTTTCTGCGATTTTGTAACAATGTGCAAAGCTGAATTCCTCAGAAAGCCGCTCCCCAGCTGCCCAAACTCCTTTTTCCATGTCCACGAGGTCGCTGAGGGCAGCGTTTTTCTTTTGAGTGATTTTCCTGCAATCGCAACCCCATCTTCGTCTTGCTCATGGGCTCCTAAGGCATCGTTTGGAGGTGTCGTGTCATGGCATGGCACGCAGAGCTTAATCAGGTCTTTCTGATCGCAGCATCCTCCCCCAGGCAAGACTCTGAATTTGGATTTTGGGGAGTCTTTATCCATCTCCATTCACGGTGAGCGCCATCATCACTTGTTACAGGTACGCCAAAGGGGATTTAACTGTAAGCAGGTGGTCATGAGTAGCGGGTGAGAAAAGGCAGGTTGTGCTATTGGGGAGGTTTCCTACCTGTAGGATTTGGTGGGATTTATTGAGGTTTTATTTTTGTTTAAAATAAATACCATGGTTGATGGAGGTGTGGGTAGCGCTGACCCTTTCCCAGTTTGCTTTGCCAATTGAGTTTGGGAAGGACGGGTTTGTATTGGAGAATGGCTGGTTTGAACATCATCCTGTTTGTGTTTTTGGATGCTCTGGTTATGCTGAGCCCTGGAAAGCTGGGGTGATCCTGGCTGGCTGTGATGCAGTCCCTCAGGACCTCACTGCAGGGATGCAGCAATCCCTGGGCTCAGCCCCACCAGCAGCCACTCTGAGTGGGGACAATCCCTGGCCCCCATGTCCCCACAAGGACGGGTCCTGCCCCATTTGGGTGTGAGATTTAAATATGAAGCTTGTGGATGCTGGGAAATGAGCTGAGACCAAGCAGGAAAGCACTGGTGTCCAAACAGGACTGTGGTTTCGCTCCCTTGTAAATCAACAATGTTACCTTGAGTATCTGGATAAAAAAAGAGGACAATTCTCACCATTCTGGATATAATATAACATTATATGTTATATATAATTTATATATAAAATTTCTTTCCTTTCCTTGCTGACCCTTTGCCACACCTTTTCTTGTTTCCTTTTACTTTCTTCTTTCCTTTTCTACCTTTTATCTTTTTTCTTTTTTCCTTTTTCTTTTTTTCACCCACTTCTTTTTTTTTAAATTTTTTTTCTTCTCTTTGCTTCCCTTTTTGTCCTCCCTCAGTGCAGGTTTTACTAAAACCCCTATGGTACTACACATTGCTCTTGCAAAGGTGTTCATGGTCTGATTTACAGTAGATACCTGCATTTGTAATGCAATTTTTATCTCCTTTCCCCCACCTCTCTGAATTAATATGCTTGTTAATCACCTGGAATTGCTAACTTTAGGAAGTCGCTAAGTGCTCAGATTTATTTTTTATGTAAATATTTTCAAAGCTATAACTCTGAGCGCTGTCTCGCAGCATGGGAGCGGAGGTTGCAGGGGAGGCTTTGCCATGGCCTGTGTCAGCTGGGTGTGGATGATGTTAAAAATGAAATGGGGTGTATGTGTCCCCCCAAGAGCCACGGTAGCCCATTGCTGTTGACATCAGTGGAAGCAGGTGATGGCTGCAGGCCTTTGTCAACCACTTTGCGCTGTTCTTCCGCTTCATGGCAGCTCTTCATCCGTTTTACACCTCCTTGGATTAAAACTGTGGCTGTTACATCGCACTAGGTCCACTCTGTTTGATAGCTAAAATAAAGCCATTTATCTTAGACTTTTTATAAACTTGTGAGCATCTCCTGGCCTGGTGTGCTGTGGTGGGCGCGTTGCAAGGAGCATCTGTGCTGGACCCGCAGCGCTGGGATGTTCAGGTGCTCCCATCCATCCTGCGAACAGAGGACTGTGCAGTGCCAGGCATGGAAACAGGAGCTCTGAGAATTGTAAAAGCCATAAATCCAGTGGACCAAATTAGTTAAATTTTTCTATTCTATGCCTCACAAAATCCAGCCGTTCTTGAGATGAATTCTCCGCATGTAAGCGGAACTACCGGCAGGTATAAGATGGATATTTTGCACGTGCACATGAGAGCACAGGGACAAATTTGTGCCATGTGGTTTTCCCTGGCGGGTTTTTCTGGTTTTTTTTTTTTACTTTTGTGCGTTTGTTACGTTGATGGTCTATTATTACAGTTGTTACTATTACTTAATGTTGGAAGACAGGTGGTCCCATAAATTCTAGCACCCTCTTTTTTTTTTCTTTTTTTTAAAAGAGGGGGGCATGTTTGCAATTCAAGTTTAATAGTGCATTCATCAAGAGCAATAAAGCATTTTATTGCACAAGTATTTCAAGGGATGTGCTGGCCCTGGTAAAAGCATTAGTAAAGGGGTGCATCAGCAATCTCATTTAAAACTGTCGACCCAACGTGAAAAATGTTGCGTTGAAGAATAAACTGCTATTAAGCATGATTAGATTGACCTGCAGGACAGATATTTTAGCTGCAGCAGCACAAGTCGATCAAAGTGAGCATCGCTTAGATTGCAAATTTTTTTTTTTAATGCCCTAAATTAAAAATGAAAGAGCCTCAGAATATTTAGGACCAGAGAGTGACTTTGGGGGTGAGATTTGTGCATTCGATTTGAAGCAGTTTGGAAAAGTGGGGAAAGGGGGAAAAGGTATTAATTGTTGCCCCTTTAGCATACATTGAAAATATGTTACTCAGATCAACCAATCAAAAAAGAAATTGTGCTGACTCAGCATTCGGGCTAGTCTGCACGTCCGATTGCAGAAGAGATCAGCACTGCACTGCAGTATCTTTCCCTGCCTTTGACACCAGCCTAGCTGGGCAGGGCTTCCCTTGTGTTTCCCAGGACTGGTTTAGGCCAAGAACAAGAGAAGGCCCTGAAGAAAGAAGGAGAGTCAAGGTTGCACGAGCCTCGAGCTGCTAACGATCCTTTTTAGTCAGTAAGAAAGAGCTTCCATGCTAGGTTTGCCCTGCCAGATGCAAGCGGCATGAATTGCTTGGGAATATATCTATTTTTAAAGACTTTCACCACATCTTGCACTTAGCAGTGACTGTGGGCGAGGGGGTGGTGTGTTCCTAGCAAGAGAAATATCCTCACTCCTCAGCTCGGATCCCTCCCTGGAAAGCCCAGGGCTGATTTAAGTACTGCACTGGCAATTGCCTCCCAGAGAAGATGGTGGGTTAAATGCTCGCTGCTTGACTCTGAAGTTGCTCTTGACCTCAGCCAAGCAGGCAGGGATGCTGCCAGCTGCTTTCCTGTTGGGATGTGGGGGGATCACAGTGAGAGCAGGCCAGTGCTCTGAGGATGGGAGCTGAGGACGTGGGTTCCATTGCTGTCTTGCTGGGCTTACAGAGAAGTCCTGTAGCTCACCTGCCTCAGTTTCCCTCAGAGGCAAAGTAGGTGCTCACTGTGGAGTTAGTGAAGCTGTACTTGCACTGCAAGGCTAAAGCTGGAGGCAGCCAAAGCAGGTTGATGCAACTACCTGAGGACAAGCTTGTTCTGGATTTGTAAGGATTTCCCTGCTTCGGTGTTCGTTTGCACTGAGCTGCCAAGCACATATTTTGGGAGACAGCACAGCCTGTCTGGACTGTGCCCCTCTGCCCTCGTGCTATAATGCAAAGACTTGTCTTGGCTCCCCACACCTCTGTGCAGGCACAAGGCACAAGGTGTGGAGGATGGATCTCAACCAGGACCCCATGGGGCTTTGTCTGCCTGGGGGATATCCCAGCTGGACTGAGCTGGGCGATGGGCTCTGTGGGGTGCTCCAGCACCACGGAGCTGCTTGCTGGTTGCCAGTCTGGGCGCAGTGCTGTGCGGTGCTGCTGGCTCACTCTGCTGACACTGGGAAGGTTGTGTGATGCCAGTGTGATCCCTGGGGCTTGCCCAGCCATTGACATGCCCAGCTGTGAGCACCTCGGTGGGCACTTGTGTGTGCAGGTGGAGCAGAGTCCCTGTGGGCTGCGTCCTCCTGACTGCTAGATCTCCCCGTGATGCTCTGGAGATGTTTTTGTTTGCATTGTGTAACCAGCATCGTCACTGGGTTAGTCTGTAGTTTTCCAGAGCGGTCTGTATGGAGAAGCAGGGCTGGTGGATGACACCCTTGTGTGCAAGGAGAAGGCTTTCAGGCACAGATATGTCTTGGATAAAGCAGAATTTGAAAGTCAAAGATTTTAACACTTGGAGCAGTTGCTGGTGGTGCTCAGGAGGCTCAGGGGAAGCAGACAACTGACATCTCCAACAGATGTGGGCTTTTCCCTTTTTTTTTTTCCTTTTTCTTTTTTTTTCCTGAAGCACAGGGCTGTGCCTGTAAATGCCTCACCATGCCCAGATATGGCCTGTGCTGGGACCTGTGCCGCTATCTAAAAAAGCCCTGGGGCAGACTGATGAGCCCAGGGAAACCAGGGAACAACTGCTATAAATAGTGCTCATTCTCAGCTGCCCTTCTGGGGGGACAGGATTAGGTGGCATCTGGGCAGCCAAGAGGCGTGGGACTCGTGACCACTGACCGCAGAAGTCACCCAGCAGCTGTAAGGACAGGAGCCATTCCTGCAAAGCCCTTACATAGGCAAGTCAACCCTGGCATTTGGGGAGTTGGATAAAGCCACAGGAACAGGAATCCAGTGACCGAAGAGCAATCAAGAATAAAGTTCACCACAACAGCCTTCCAATCTGTGCTTTCAATCTGAGCAGTGACCTGGCATCCGAAGCAGGACTCGGCTTTTGGCTCTTCAAGCTGTTTGGTTTAAGCAAAGGAAGGTGTCAGGAGGGAGCTGGTAACATGGGAAGCAACGTGTCACAAGGAGTTGTTGAGGTGAAGAGATCAGTGTCCCCTTCTGGGACACCATGGGTTAATTTGCTCATTAATTTGCTGGCAGTGAGATTATTGGAAGCTCTGATTTAATATTTGTGTTTACTTCGGGTAAACAAATTAACAAAAAAACCTCAAGTCTTAATAATTTAAGGCACCAACTTGATTGAAGCTAGGAGAAGATAATGAATCTCATGAGGTGATTTTGCTCCTAACCTTGCAGGAGGTGGGCAGTGTATGTAGCTCTTGCACATGCAGATGCAGGATAACTGGTCCCTATATGTAAGGGGGGTTTGTAGCTGTGGGTTGCAGGAGTGTGAAAGAGCTTCTGTAAGAGCAGAGGAAAAGGACTGTGTTGTGCTTGAATTAAGCTCAGCCTTGAGTATTTAAAAGGAAAAGATGGAACAAGGATGGGGATGGTTTGGCCAAGCAGAAGGGGTGGCTGTGCTTGTGATACCTGGAGGGAATGTCCAGAAATATATGCAATGGGAGACTGGGGATAAAAACCCATGGAGCAGTACTGCAACTTGTCCCTGAACAGCTCAGCTGTGGGACAGGGACTGAGATGTGTGGGCAGCAAGTGCGAGACAGGGATTTATACCCGGGCTTTGCCCCTTCTGTCCCTTACAGTGTCAGGGCTGTGCTGCACAGGGAGCTGAACCATGTTGCTTTCTTTAAATTAAGCCAGCTTTGTCCTAAAGCCTTGTCTTTGAGACAATAAGACGCACCCGCTAAAATCTATTGTGCCATTTTTGCAAAGACCAGCAAAAGTCGCCCGTGCGCCGTCCCCTCCCTGTCCTCCACACTCATTTGGCCTGTTTGAAACTGAATTTATTCCTGGGAAGGTCCCCATCAATTTGCCTTGCTCTTTTGTTGACAAGTTTATTAAAAACCTGGGCAACTACATATTAAACTTTTATCAGTGTCGAGGAAGAATACGTCCTTTGAGCGGCCACAAAAGTTATGGATTGGGGCTTAACGTTTCTTGTTCCACTGTTTGGCTGAGTCAGCGTAACAAATAAAAGCTGCCACTTCTTTTTTTTCCCCTTTCTTGAGAGACAGTTCCCTTAACAGTGTAAGTAACTGTGTCCAATAATGCAAAAAGGTTTCAGATCTGGGTAAACATGAGCTGCTTTTTTTTTTTTCTTTTTTTTTTTCCAGTGGCTGTAAATCTTTAATAATTTGAATTATTAGCTTAAAGCAAAAATAAAATTATTGCTCCTTAGCTCTGAGCCAATAGTTTTGGCAAAATATCGGTTACTTTATAACGTTTATGTGAAAAAAGTCACTGCAAAGTAATAATTGTTGTACTGCGAGTGATGTGCTTTCATCCAGTGTGAGAGTGTGAAGGGATTGGAGCAATGCTTCGTTGGGGATGTACCTTTTGTGCCGCTGTGATAGGGGATCTTTGCTCTTTTTCTTTAGTCATAAGATGAAACAAAGAGGAGGCCAATATGTTGCACCAAAGATGTTAAAAATAAAGCGTTAGAATTGCATAACCTAGTTCCCGTTTTGCCGCGCAGCTGAGTTTTTAGGAGTTGAAAGAAGCCTGAAAAATAATTGGTGAGAAGGAGTTTGAACTGATATAACAACAGACAGGCAGGGAAAAAAGTGAGTATCAGTGGGACTGGGCCACAATTCTTAAACTCCGCCGAATAAATAAATAACTAACCGAGCATCTTTCTCTGCCTGTCACTGCATCCAAGGATTTTTTAGTCCTTAAACAGGTTTGCTGGCATAATTTGTCAAGTCCAACAGGGAGGTTTCCATGTGACAGCCGATCGTTTTTCACCACGCACAGTGGTGCACCAAAGCCGTCCTGCCGGCTCGGAGCAACTCCATAATTAGATAACAGTTAACATACGTATATGAGATGGCTCATCACTCATGCCCAGGGTATGGCAGAGCCCGCCATGGCCGATCCTGCGCCGTGCCGACAGCAGGCAGGGAGCATTCCGGACAAATACATCTTTCTCCAGGAGTTTATCTGCATCACCATTTGCTCCAATTATAACTAATTGGACACATATTGCATTTTCATAGCATCTAATTTTCTATTGATTTTAACAGGACTGCTGGTGTTTTGTACTATTAAGTGGTATCTTGTATCAGTTGCTGTTTAAAAACGCTGAGTACACTCCCCTGTATGGAATTATGCAGTCAGCACATGTTTTAAAACCTATTTAATTGTTAAGTCCATAAAGTGCACAAACTGTATTAGGGAACAGCTTTGTTCTCTTTGGAGAGTGTGAGTAGAAAAAAAAAGAAAAGTCCAACTCCACAACTATTTCCATGTCCGGTTTCAGGAGCTGCAGCTCCCAGAGACCTGCTCAGAGCCTTGTGCTTCGGGAAAACATCTTTGGAGGGACTGTGTTGATCCCACATGGAGCCAGCTCTGTCCAGGTAATGATGCTCTTCATTGCCAGAACAGAGCAGGTCTGTGCTTGAAACGGGACCTTCACTTTTACAAGAGGCCTAGTACCAAAATTTGGATTAAAACAGAGATAAGGTCACTTTAAACATACTGTATAGCTAACAGATAAGCTGATAACTGTAGGGCTTGAGACTTTATTCCCTGTCATAGATATTCCCATGTACCTTTGGCAATACATCCAAATAAAACCAGACTATCAAATTAGTCATTTCATTTCAGCAAGTACTCAGTGAAGCAGGGGGAAAGCAACAGTCCTTTGTTCAGCATCATTTGAAGAAGAAGAGATTTAAAAGAAAGATTTAGGGGAGGGATGGAAAGGTGGCCTGGCAAAGAACATTTCCAGCAATGTGTGGTGGATCGTTGGCTCATGGAGATTGGATAATGGTATTAATGGCAGAGAAGGCAGATTAAAGGAGATGGAAATAATGTTTTGGGGCAGCTGAGTTACCCCAGGGTGCTGGTGAGTTTGCTGTCAAGTTGCTGCCTTCGCTGCTCATTAGCAAGAACCATATTGTGTTTGTGGGAGACAGGTGAGTTCATGAGGGTGTATAAATTAAATAGACACTTTATTAAGTTCAGGTAATAGTTTTGGTTTGAAAGACTGAGTGGCTACTGCGATGTCAGCAACTACTTTAGTGCACAAAGGAACTGAGTGCTTTTTAATTAAGTCAAATAAAACCCAAGCGGAAGGCTCTCCAGCCTTGTCTGGAGTCTACTTTTTGGGTTGAATATCTATAATTTTAGAAATGTTAATAAAAAACAGTCCACTTTTTCCCTGTAATAATATAAGCTCAATTAATATTTGATGTCTGTAAGGAAAAGGATAAAAGCAGCGAGCTTGTATTTTCTGGTTTACAAATGGCACATTGTGCAGAATCCCGTGACTGTGGCATTGATTTAAACATCCTCGCAAAGACACTCTGCAATAAAGTTGAATCATCTGCAGTACAAGTATGGTTGTTTTGGGGAAAAAACAGCAATGTGAGAGAGTAGATATTTTCCTGTATTATCAAAAGCCACTTCATTTTGAGGAAATTTCCTCCAATTTAGTAATGTTGGGATGGAAATCAAATAACACATTAGCTTGAGGAAAGGGGAAAAAAAAACCTTTCCAAAGCTAATTACAAAGGGAATGTGCACTTCATTAAGATAAAGCTGTAGGAAATCAATGTTCTGTATTGTTGTTTTTTCCTTTTGATTGGATTTTAGAATGATAAATTGTTAATGCATTTGATCTAAAAATGATTTGTTTATTCAGATGAAGAGCAACAGTACTTTGTCTCATTTGGCCTTTTAGCTTATAATGATAATGGCTTGGAGGGCTGCTCATTTCTCAAAAGGGTATCGGACTGGAATAGGCAGGAGATTTCTGGACTCAGAAGGATGGGCCCTATGCAAGGGTTCGTTGTAGGCTAATTCTATTGCATGTTGAATCTTCTGCTTCATTAAGAATATCGACAAATGCTGATAAATTCTTTGGCTTTTCTGTACTGTCTGTAACACGTCTTTATTACAATATTGAGGCTAAAGTGGAAAGATCTGCAATAGATTCTCTTCTGTTGCCTACAACTGATCCTGCTTGCCATAGCAATGGGGTCTTTTGCCCCTTTTCCTGCCTGCAGTCATTGCCAGTGTAGCCAGAAGCCAAGCAGAGGCATTGCACAAGGGTTATCAGAGAGGGAAAAGTGATGCACAGGTTTGTTTTGTTATTTTGTTTTGATTCATCTCTAGCCCATGTCTCTTTCTTAGTGTGCCCATGGCTCTCCAATGCCATCCTGTAGTGCCTGTAGGCTTTGCATCCTTTGTAGGATGTGCTGGTGCAATGGGCAGAGGCAGGAGCATCTGCTCCTGGCCCTGGGGGCCTTTGTAATGCAAGGTGCAATTTCATGAGGAGAAGACTAGACCTGGCTTTGCTTTGGGCACGAGCCTGAACGTGGTGGTGGTGGGTGGTTGAGGTTTTGGACCTGGATGTGGTGCTGTTGCAGACTGCACTTGCAACATTGGCACAAGCAGGAAAGGAGAGCAGCACTGATCCCTGCCTGGCTGTCAGGGTTGGCAAACTCTCCTGCTGGGGCTCTGCCTGTTGAACCTGGCAGCACTCGTCAGGCAGAGGTGAACCCCTTACCTCCTGTTTCACAGGGAGCATTCAAGAATGGGCACTGCCTCACTGGAGAGATCAGAGGCTTCAATACAGCTCACACCTCTGAGCACATCTGTAATCCATCTTGCCTGGGTGGCTGGTACAGCCCCAGAACCCAGCCTGGCAATGCCTGGGCTGGCAGAGACCTGTGCCCTCCCTGCTGGAAGGCTATTGCAGTTCTCTCCAGCTTATAACGTGGGCTGCTCTTTCTCAGCTGCTGGGAAAGCCTCACCACCAGAGAGACATCATTAGTTTTGATTAATGGCATCCAGAAGAGAAAACCTAATTTTCTAAAAAGGAAAACCTCACCCATAAGTCACTGCAGAGAATTTAAACAAAATGTTATAGAACATCCATGCCGACTCACATTGATTTCAAATATGTTCCAAGGCACTCCCTGAAGCAAAGCAAGGGGGGAGTGGGGACAACACTGGTCCCCATCAGAAGATACTCAATGTAATCCCACACAGCTCTCCCAGAGCACTGCTTTCACATGACTGACCCCAAATCAACAGAGCTGGGATGGAACAAGAGTACCTGGGGAGCAGAGTGTGTTTTAAGCAGTGATGCTCAGGCAGCTTGGTGCACTCTAAAACAAAATCCATGTGCCCATCAGGGTTTCGCTCAATACAGCCTCAGTTGCTAATGGTGCTTCCACCTCCACCCAATCACCAGTAAATAATTACTTTCCTTTGCCTCCTGTAAGTCACCAAAGGGTGAATTTAATACTTCCAGGTCTTCACTGTCTAAGTTTCCATTTAGTTCCTTGGCTTGACTGTCTCTTGAAAGGATACCTAGAGATAACTTGATTAAATTAATTGTAGAGCTCTTTTTAAAAAGCTATTCTCCCTCTCTTTCTCTCTCCATCTCTCTCTCCATTTATTTATAGGCAGCTTAGAGTAACAGGTTTGGGCAGTGAAGTGATCTGCAGTGCCTACCATGACAATGCGAAGCCTGTAATTCTTGGGGAGATACAGTACTGGCCCTCTTGCAATATTTCTGTGTGCAGTGGTTCTAAGCACAGGTGCTTTCTCGTAGTATCATCTTGCAGCACGGTGGGCTGCAAGGAAGAGGGGGGAAAAGTCACCTTTGCCTTATGACGCATATAAATTCTTTAAATAGGTTATGCACATGGCAATGTGCAATATCTGCACATGGCTCTGGGTTAAGAAGGAAAGGCCTTACTTTATTGGCTCCCACTGCAGAAATGATCGGAGCTGCTGTGATTTTTAAATTTGATTTACCGAGTTATTTTTAGCAGTGGGGTGTTCATGCTGCAGGGCTCTCCAGGAGAAATCAGCTCCCCAGCTCTGCGACGTGAACCATCACACAAGTGACTTGGACAGCGGCCGGGTAGCAGGGACTTCCTTTCCCTGTTTGAGGATAAATTATCTGATTATGGGATTGCAAGAAAGAACAGGCTTCTTTATCTTTTTTTTCTCCCCCACCTTTTGTTTCCTTTCCTTGGCTTTCCTGTTGGTTTCTGGTGATTGCAAATACAACCCTTGCTTGTCTTGAGCAGATCTCAAACCTTCTGAAAATGCTGATTTTAATGCCAGATGCAAAAACATGGGAGGCTGTATGGCAGGGAAGCAATGTTTGCTAACCTCTAAAAAAAGATTTCAGGTGTTTTCAGCCTTTTTCCTCCCATTTGCCATGGAGAGCCCTGAGGGGAGAAGAGTTCTGCAGGTCCGAGTTCCTTGGCTGTGGGCTGGGCTGGTTGTAGCAAAGGACATCTCTGCTGCTGCTGTGTGTTAGGCGTCACTTCAGACACCAAAACACAGGGCATGGAGGATGACAGCAGACCATAAAACACTGAGAGAAAGAAGTCAGGAGGTGATAATTAAAGTATCTGGATTAAAACAATAGCCTTTACTTATGTCATGCTGTAATAGCAGCATGGCTTTCAAAACAAACAGAGTCAGATATCAGGTTTAAAAATGCTCCAGGCTGATGGTTACCACTGCAGACTATTCCACTGCTGTTAAACCTGCCTCTTTAATTCAGACCCGCTCTTCAGCCGTAGCCTCTAAGAAGCTTAAATAAATCCTGACTGCCTGAAAGTGAAGCCATTTGAACCAGTGCGGCATCAGGCAGCAAGTTCAGAAGAGGTCCAGGCAGCTGGGAAAGAAAAGACCCCGAAGAATTCCCCTCTCTGCTGCCACAGCCCATGAGGCCAAATGCTTTGCTAAAGCTGGTAAAATGGAACCAAATCAACTGTTCAATGGATTTGGTCCCCTTCAACCAGCTGTAGCTGTGCATTGATCTCTCAGATGCACCTTGGAGGATGAAACACTTGAACCCGACCAAGGCGACTCAGGTAGAAGACAAATGGCCATGTGAATGCTGCTGATAAGGAAATGATGATGACTGGCATCTGCAGATCTATCACTCGGGCTCTAAACTGGTGGGCTGAGCCTGAGTCATTATGTGGTTGCCAGTCAATGCTGCCTAACGGAGACCACTCAAGATTGATAATCTCTATCATCCTCCTATATTGATCTCAGCTCTAACTCAGGACTGTGTATTTCCACTGCAAATGCTGTGCATTTTCATATGTATTTGCTCATGCCCACCCAGAAGCCCTGTACCTCAGTGTTTCATCTGCTGCAAGGAAGAATAAAGGTTTTGATCGGAAGTTCCCTCCTTGTGTTTTGTACCAAGCACCAAGCTGGTCCTCCAACAGCTCTAGTGAAGAAATGGGTTGTTGCAGGGCTACCAGAGCTGGGAAGGAGCTAGGAACACCAGCTTCTTTCTCATTGCCCCAAATTGCAAATATCCACAGTCTGTACTAGCCAGTGATGTTTTTTTGTTAATGAGATAAAAGCTGTGCTCCTGAAAAAGGGTCCCTAGTTTGACTTTGTTGGCCTAAAAGACTTGTAAAGCCTCTACCCGAGTCTGGTCCTTACAAGCACTAATGTTATGTTAATGGTCTTAAAGAAAATCGCTCCCTTTCCCATGTAATAATGATTGGTGGGAAAGTAAGCTGGGCGTCATCCTTTCCTGGCAATGTAAATCTATAGGACTCTCACAAGCTATGAATATTGCAGCCATAATGAGCCATTCGAATGCAAAAGTCTGATGGGAGATTATTCATGTCTTTATTTCTTAGCGACACCTGGCCCAAGTTAACCCCTGGCATGAGAGCATGCAGAGATTTGTCTCTTTTCATATGCCAGAAATTTGGTTCACTTGATTCCACATCTCTGGTCCTTTAGGTATCATTTAAATGTTCTTACTAGGGCTGAGAGTATTCATGTGCTTCAAGATAAGGAGTTGTTTGATGGATCTGAGACTTAACATGCATCTAATATTTATGTCACTGGGTATTTAAAAGGCAAAGACACGAGGGGCAGTTACTGCAGCAGCGCCTTTCCTCAACTAAAAGGAAAATAGTGCTTACTCAGTCCTGCTAGCTCATTTTTCTGCCCTTTAACAGTGCCCAAACATCTATGTTGAAATCCTATTGAAACCTACATCTGTTTTTTCCCCATATACTTCAATCAGATCAGGCACGTTTTCCTTCATGCCACCACCTGATTTCTTGGAAACACATAAAAGAAATTACTGGTTCTATTTATTCATTTATTTATCTTCACAAACGCAGCATCTTTCCAAACACCCAACAATGCATCCAAAAGGGCTTTGACCTGGCCTGATAGAAGAGACTCGAGCCTTTGCAAAATGCATTTGCTGACATTTGTGCTTGCAAACAGAGGAAAACAAGCAGCTCCAACAAATCCCTGTATTAGCGTGGAGCCAGCTTGCAGCCCTGGGTAGTGACGGTGCTCGTGGCTTTCCTTTTGCAACCACACAGCACAGCTCTGCCCTTGGCAAAACAGCCAAGGGACCACCACCTCTGTAGCTCCAAGTCACTTCTTGACACAATGTCCTTCCTGGCTGATTAATTGCTTTGCAGTTGGTCCTGACGGTTTCTGAGCACTTCTCAATCCCACTTCCTAATTCCCATCTCAGGAGCACCAAGCAAAGGCATCTGCTGGGACAGCAATCACGGTGTGAGCAGAGCAGCCATTTTTGCTGAGCAAACATCAACTCAACACTGTCCCTGCTAGTCCTGAGATTCCTGAACAAGGAAGGAAGGGGACAAAAGCACAAGGGAAGGGGAATCCTCAGCACAAGTCCCTAATTGCTGGCAGTCTGGGCTGTGAATGATGTTGGGACTCTAGAGGAAAAGGTTGAGTAGAAACAGATGCTTCCAGCAGGTTGTGGCCTGGGTTTCCAAAATACCACGCTCCTCCCGCCTGCTCCCACAATCTGGGTTATTTTCTCTTGTTCCCCAGGGCTGCATCCAGAGTAAACAACACCATTATTAAAATTCTTCCTTGGTAATGATAATTAAGTTACTAAAAAATGTCAAATGGGAAGGCTGGAGGCATTGCAACTTAAACAAAACCATGGAATGTAAATGCAAATGTTTTCTTCTTAAAGAAGCGTGGTCCATATTTAGGTTCCCCCAAAGCCACCTGATCCTCAAATAGCAGGAAAGCTTCCAGTTTTCTTGAAGCAAGAGAAGTTATGAGTATACAGGAATCCCAAAAGTTGGGCCATTTATTTAGATGCTTAAATGTGGATCCCACCTTCAGGCAGCCATGCTTGAAGATTTCTGCCAATGTTTTTATTGCCTAATTACATCTTTATGGAATGAGAAATCAATTCACTTAGCATGGAATTTCTATAACAATGCAGCCATTATGGTCTAGTCAAGGAAATTTGAGGCCCAACAGGAGGCATCAGGTAGACTTCAGTGGAGCTCTCTAGGGACTGCTGCTGTATAGGGACAAACCTAAGGCATGGGCCAAAAAATTGTAAATATCTCTCTGAACAATTAGTGTTTCAGCCCTGCTCACTTCCAAGTATCTCCTGATGCAACAGCAGGGATTTGGAGCAAACGGAGGTTACGGATGTCTCTGCCCTTTGCAGCCAGGAGCTGCTTGGATCATGAACCCACCCATGGTCTGAAAATTGGATCTGCTTCAGTCGATTTCCCTTAAAGCACAGCCCTGAGTGGGTCTTACTGCTGACTTTGAAAACCCCAGGATCAGGTCCTGGCTAAGTCATTAGAAACCTTTAGCCAACCATCCTTAACTACATCAAATCTAATTGTCCTCCATATCCTGTAAGAGGCTGCTCTGATGGCTCACCAGACACTGCTGGTTTCCTGGAAACCCTATTAGCTTCTCAAACAAGGCAATCCTGAGGACTCAGTCCCACAAACCTTTTGTGCAAATATTAAATAACAGTGAATAATTAGCAGGAATAATCCTTTTTGCTTGACCCTCTTCTGTAATAAAGACCTTTGTCAGCGAATGCAAACGTTATTTTGAGGAGCAATTCATAATCTAGAGCAGCTGAACACATCAGTATAAATACACTAATACTCTAATATCCATATTTGTACAGGACTTAAGACAGATAAAATCAGACACATTATCTGTCCCAAAGACCTCAGAGCATTCATTAGTCAAGCTTAGCAAGAGAAGGTGGCAAAAGAGGTGGTAAAGAAGGGACCCACTTCTACCTTTGATTCATCTGCAAAGTGCCTCTCAGGTGGTGCGATCATATCAGCTGGATTCTGTCCATGGAGTTTTTCTGTGGATCCTTCTCCTTCATCTGATTTTTTTTTTTTTTCTTCCCTGAGAGGAGAGAAAAGAAAGGACAAGCGAGCCAACAGGCAGATAATTGCTCTGTGCTGACGGTTTGTCAAGTGAAGGAAGCACAGTTTTAGTCAAGAGATCTGCGTTACAGTGGCGCTTGAGCAGAAGTCTCTTCTTTTCCTCCCAGATGGCATTGACATATAGCCTGAAGGGGCTATCAGGATACAAAGCTAAAGATGGTTAAAGACATTAAAAACTCTACAATGTGAGCACCGTCTACACCAGGACCATCATCTGGGAGGAAGATTCATCTTGACATATCAGGCAGAAGTCAAAACCTTCTACTGGTGTTATGTAAAGCTGTTGAGACGAAGGTATTTTTGAGATAGATGAGAAATATATATTCCTGCTGTTATCCATGTCTTTTCTAGTAGGTCTTTATTAACTTTTCAAAAACTATGACCAATAAATGTTATGATCTGCCTTCCCTTTTCTTTCTGGGTAAAAGACAGCTCCTGCAGGCTGTTAATCACTGTGGGCAATGAGTGGCTTGAGCTGTTCCTGTCTTAACTCCACTTCCCGGCAAGGTATTGAACGCATCCTCTTCCTCACAGGGCCACCAGTGTTTCCCACATCCTGACAGGGCTTCTGTTAATGACAGACATTGCAGTCAGGCTAAGATTATAAATTTTGCCACAGGATGGAGGGAGTTTAAATTTCTGCATTCCTTGGATTTGGTATTGTGTAAGTTGCTGTAATTAACTTGCGCAGAGAAAGGACTTAATAACATTGCATTTCTTTAATAACTTGCACAGTGGGTGCATCTGGAGGGATGCAGAACCACAAAGAGAGGAGTTCACCTGCAGGAAAATATCCTCTACTTCCCCCAAAAGCGATAAAAATGTCAATACTATTGACACAACCCCTAATTAAAAATGACTGCCATAATCAAGCATATCATAGCTGTAGGACATTAGTTTGGATTAAACATAATCAGCGAGATGTGCTGCACGTGTTTTCCAAAGGAAGACAGGGCTGGATGAGGGTGTCTCCTGTACATCCAAGGAACAGCAGAAGAAGGGTGCCTCAGATCCTACTCACGGGCTCCTTTGATGCCCTTCCTGGTGAGTGGCGACTGCCTCCACAGCCTGAGCTATTTGCAGCCATGAGATAAAATGTGTCCACGTGAACTTCTTTGGCTGAGGTTTAAGCAGACGTCCTTTCCTTTGTGTCTGACGTGGCCAGACAGCAGGCGCGTGGCTGGTCGTAGCAGCTTGGCGGGTTCATGCATTACCTCAGCTCCTGCAGCAGTGCTGAGGTGTAGTAGCACCCAGCCTGGGGTGTGGGTAAGTCCTCCTTTTTCTCACAAGGAATAAAATCCTTCATTTTTGGGTATACAGCAAACAGAACTACAACGGAAAATAGCTTGTCACTGCTCCATGTAAATTGCCTTATGCAATTGGTGTGCCTGGATTGGACATGGATTTAATGGTTGGACTCAATGATCTCAGAGGTCTTTTCCAACCTACAATTCTATGACAGACTCCCTATTTTAATGTTCAACTGCTCTTACCTTATGCTTGTGCTACCAGTGTATGCCCAGGGATCTCAGCTGGCTTATAGGTACTTGCCTTTTATTCTACAACACCGAAAATAGACACTGTGATGTTCCATGTGGTCCTGGGGCTGAAAGGTAGGATTGCACCACAGAGCTGGATCTGAACACAGAAGCACCATCTGCTACATGTGGGCTACAATGAGCTGAGTAACTGAGTGATGGAGGAAGAGCATGGACAGTCTTCTCTTGAAGGTACCAGAGACTCAGCACCAGGGACTTCTTTCCCACATCCATGTGGGATAGGTATTTCACATTTCTTAGCACCTCCCTCTGATAACATCTACCTTCCAGCTCTTTCTGCCCTCCCCTCCTATAAATGGTTTTGTGCAGTGCCTTACAGATGCCTTCTGCTTTCTTCTTACATAGGGGTCGAGGGAGGGGGAAAAGAGTGAGAGTGAGAGAGGGAGAGGTTTGAAATTATTTCTCAAATATGCAAGTGTCCAGGCATGAGCTGATATCCTGCCAGGGGCAAGAGGTGGCCCCGTGCTGCACTGGCTCAGGAACAAATAATGAAGGATCCTGCAGCTCCTCCTAAGCATTCAGAAAAGAATTAATTTCTATCCCCTTGTTGTGGATCACCTGGAAAGTAAAGGCATAATTTATCTTTCCATGGCAAGGAGCATGGTCCTGTGAGCCAAAAAAGCCTGTGAAGGACAAAACCTGGGACAACCCTTTGCTCTGGGATATCTGTCAGTCATAGAAAGAAGGAGGAAAAGAAAGAAACAAATCAAACCACCAAAACTGTGCCATTGTGCTAGAGTAGTGTTCAACAGCCAGTGATCGCCAAATTTAATAATCCTGACCCCAAACCCACCATTGTATAAGCTTAAGTTCTGCATCCTTTAAAGCAGATGATGGAGGGTGGGGGGAAAAAAAAAAAGGATTTGGAGAAACCAGGGAACAGCCAGAAATTAGCTAACAGCCTGGCAGAGATGTAAACCAACTCCAGACACCGTATCTCTTAAACCTGGGAGAAAAGTTCCATCTGGAACCAGAGCTTCTGCATTGTGGCTCAGGTCCACTGCCGGCAACTGCATAGGATTTATTTGGTGATGATGCTCAGCCTGACTTTGCAGGTTCCTCCTTGACACCCCTGGGAGCCCCACCTGCGTTGAGGCTGCTGGGGAGCCAGTGCCTGATGAAACCTCCCCATTGATCTGCTGACAATTCTGGCAGAATCCAGCCAATGCCCCCTGCAGCAACACTGCCAGGTGTTTGGACTGGTAACAGGGTGTTAGACCATGTAGTGCAGTTAGGAAGGAGCTGGCAGGTGTCTTGTCCCTTGTTTTAGACACTGTTAGTCTCCAGGACTCTCCTGCTTGCAGTTGTGGGTGCTGTTTGCAATTCCAAGTGGGCAGGGTGAGGCTGGAAGAACTAAGTGGTTTGCTGCTTGTGCTGATGCTGATGGATTTAAGTCCATGACTTTACTGAGAAAGCTTTATCTCCTGCAAGGGAAGCTGGAGCTAAGTCTGGTGTAACACCCTCACTTCACTTTGAGGATAAGCATTTCATTCTCAGCTGCTTTGGATGTGCTAAAGAATTCACAATAATACCTTTTCACCATTTTAAAACTTCGATTGTTATATTCAGTTTGCAGTGTCACATTGGAAAATTTAACATGGGGTATGAGTAGATTTTCAAACATGGACAAGATTGATTCATGAGTAGATTAATCTGATGCATCTTTTAAATAGAAAACTGACATAATTTTCCATCAGAGACCGGCTAATAAAGCACATTTACTTAGTTAATCCATTTTTTCCTGTACTAAGTGCACTATATAAGGTATAAAAATATCAAATCAATAGCCAAAGAGTATATAAAAATGAGACTGAGAGATCAGGAACCATATGTGAACCACCCTCTCTTTGGCTTCTTGGCAGGCTCCAAGTCCTGTTTCTGCTACTGAAAGCCCCATTCCCAAAGTCTCCCTGGGACAGAGAGGCTGCAAAATCCCAGGTGTCCTTGTAAGTCCCAGGGGGGACCAGGTACATCTCACCACCTGCTTCCAGGGGTCTGGTAGCATCAGTTCTCCTGCACCCCTCCCTATTTTTAGAAGTAGGTAGTTGGAGGAGGTTGGGTTTTTCTTCTTTATTAGTTTTTTTTTTATTTTATTTTATTGTTATTGCAGAAGGAACTGGATAGGAGAAATGTGTTTAAAAGACAAAGGCATCTTCCAGTACATTTGTGCAAGGAGCCTGTCCCAGCCTGCCAGGGAACCTGCACAAACTCTGCTTTTTTGTTCTTTGGCTGGAGTACATCAGTGTTATTTCAAAGAAAATGCCTGCACAGTCTTCTCTCTGCAAACACTGCAACCATCATTCGATCAGTGCAATTCTCCCGTGTGAGCTAATTTAACAAGCGGTTGCTTTGCAGGCTGTGGAGAATTGCCTCTTACCTAATAATTCTGCTAATTTGCTTAACTTTCCCAGATTGCAAACGGCCCTGCTCTGTGCAAGCAGCTTTCTAAATGAACCCCCAGACAAGTTCTTGACAAGAGCCAAAGGAAAGGTGGATGGCTCAGGAGGTTGAAGCTCAGAGTCTTTTATTTTGACCTTTGGGCCAGCATTCAAATTTGCTTGTTGGGAAAACTGCATTCAGCATGTATTTTCTTCAGGGATTTATGCTACCCTTTTGCTTGTAATTATTCTCACTTCATGTCTTCCATAAATTAAAGATGCTTCTATTAGCGAGCTCCAGTCCTCTCAATTATCTTGCAAAAGTCCCCTTATTTGTGGCTGGGAGCTACACCACCAGGATTGCCAGCCCTGCAAAGCTGGTCGGTGGCTACAGGCAGAGAAATAAGGAACGTACATGGGTAATACAAATGTCTGAGCAATCCCAGAAAGAAATGAAAACTGCAGTAAAGGTAAATGTCAGACTATTTAAAGACAATGTTAACTATTGATTTTTTAGAGGAGACTACCTCTTCAAAGGATGGCAAGCATGCCTTCAGATACAGACGAGGCAACCTAGATGGATGGTGGAGAGAGAGAGGCGAGTGATGTGGGAAGACAGAGATTTTCCCGGAGAACAAAATGAACCCTTGATGAAGCCTTTGGGATTAAAGAGGTGGCTTAGTTCTTTCACAGCATCCACCCTTCAACCCATTTAAGCACCATGCCTTTTCCAAGAAATGAAGGGCAAAGAAGCACTGATAAGCAATAAAGAGATAAGCAGCAAAGTACTTGTTTCACCGGTGTTTCCCAATGAAAAATGAACCCTCAAGCACATCCAGTGATTTGTTGTCTAAGTAGCAAAGCTCACCCAAGTTCCTGATTTTGCTTCCAGCAGAGATGCTCATTGCTCATTCTCACACCCTGGAGCAGCTCGGACTCATTATACGGCACTCACTCTTCCTGCCTGCGCCTGCCTGGATGCAGCAAGGACCAGTTTATATGTGATCATATACATTTTATATATGTATGTATACGTACTTGCCTTATGGCCCGTGCTGTGGTATCCCTGCTGAAGCATCCCAGAGCAGATATTCCTGGCTGCGGGCGCCTGTGTCTGCAGGGAATTGTTCCTTTCAAGCTGCAGTGCAGAGACAATGCTACACATGGTGCTTTGGGAAAAATAGATGATAAGAATTTAGTGAGGGGATTTAAAGGTCTTCCAAACCTGCATTTTCAAAAAGGGGAACGCCTTATCTCAGTGTGTGTTTTGGAACAGGAGGAATGAAAGATCTAATCCAGTGAAGTGTAATGTCAGTGAGGGCAAATTAATTTTGCATTTGGATACAAACCCTGTTTTAGAGGCTAATTTGAGTGTTAAATTATTATGCACATCTATCTACACAGCAAAAAAAAAGAGTGACTCTGTGGGATCCCTAATGACTTTGGAAGTTTTGACATGGATACAGGAGGGGAACAGACCCTGCCAGTGCCCTCTGTTTTCCTTCTGTGGGTCTTTTGGGTGCTTCAGTTTGAAGATTCCCACAGGACTTGTAACTCCAGCTCCCCTTCTTTGGCAGCCAGCTCAAGGTGTAGAAAACCTCAGTTCCTGGTAGATCCTAAACACAGCGTAATATGGTATTACTGCCTGGGGTAACTTTTGGTTTAGATGTATTATTTCAATAAGAAGGTCTTCAGACAGTGTTAAATGACAGATTATATAATTTTTTGAATGTGAGGTTCAGCTGAATTTTATTTTCTGATGTTTTGACTCATTGACTTGATGTCTCTCTATTATGCACACATCTCTGGAGATGTTGCTGGCAATGATTATGCATAGCATTGAGTTAGTGAATAAAACCACTCCAGGAACTGCTTTACAGATCACAGTATTGTTTTCCCTATAATTGTCCCACAAATGGTGGAAGTTATATGGAGAGAGCAGCATGCTCTGACAGACTGCATATTTTTGCAGTGTGCATCAGATCTTACTTTGGCTTCTCAGACTTATTTCTAATGGTTCTTGGGGATTTAACTTTAAGACCAATGTATTTTAGTATCCATATACGCTCCACTGTTCATGTCATCCGGCTGCAACTGAGGATGAGCTGTCTCCTTAATATGGATGAGACACCAATTTATCTAAGTTATCACCTCCCAGTCTCTCATACATCTCTGCTGTTAACTGCTGTGTTTCTGACATCCATACCTAAACTATCTGCAACTTCTCCTTCATTTGAAACCATAAGTAATTTTTTGGCTGAAAGTTCTTCTTATGTATATAATGGCTTCTTCATCTCCCAGACTGAATTCAACCATGAGGTGACGGAATCAGTCTCTGGACACTGCATTTTAAACCCACAATTCTGCATAGATCCATGCAGCACACTAAATCAGAAGTCAGGGTGTCTTTCCAGCATAAGAAAATATATGACTGAATTAACATGTCCCAGGCTCACTTTGAACAGCACTGCAGTCCCGTTGTGTACAGCCCCGGCATTTGACTGCAGAGTCAGCAATACTTTCCCCCTTCCTGATGCATTCCCAAACCAGCAAAACTTAGCCCTAGTCCTGGTATTCTCTTTATAGAAGGTCCCAGTGGTATTATGTATCAAATAAAGGTCTCATTACTTAGATTCTGGTTCCTCCATGCCATTGCTCTCATTAATCATCCTGTTCTTCAAGCTGGTGCTACAAGCCATTAGAATTGTCTTGCTCCACACCCCTAAATTAGAGAGTCCCTTCCCTGCATTCTCCTGACCCTCTGTGCTGCAGGGGCCACCACCCCCTGGGGACCACAGCTCTGGCTGGGCCAGTACAGTGGTCACTGGGGGCCCCTTGTACATGAGCTCTGGACTTGAGTCTTAATGCAAAGAGATGGTCTCCCCTTTCTGCCCAGTCTCATTTTGGGGCACTTGGGGGTGCTTCCACTGTTAAATACCCCACCACAAAACTGCCAGTTTTGTGCCTTGTAGCATCTCTGGATGCAGTCACGTCCCGGGTGAAAACTCTTTGGTTGTGCCCCAAATCTGTTAATTTAATCCTTGATTTCCTTACATAAAAACTCTTGTGAACAATAGAGGGGAAGGAATCACCTCCTTCTCCCCCATTCGAGTTCCCATTGGATTTTATTTCCAGGGAGCTCCAAGGTCTGGCACAGGGATCAGCCCAAAGAATCACACTCTGTATTTCCTGCAGACAGAAGAGCTGCAGCCCCTGCCACTCACCCCTGCTCCCAACACCCACCCCCTGCCCTCCTGAGTGCCCACGCTGCTGTTTGAAGTGTGGGACCCAGGGAATTTGCTACTTTCTCTGGGTAATTCATTTTTTAGGACCACAAACGACTTACTGAAAGCGCTGGGATGTGATTCTCTTTGTGCTGAGGATGAAATGCAGAAAAGGCAGAAGAGCAGGGGAGAGCAGACTCCCCCCTCAGCTCTATGAATTCACCAAATCTGATGGTTTATTCATTTTAATTAGCCTCGGATTTTATATATAAGTGTATATATTTATACATATGAATTCATATAATGACACATAATTAATTTAGAGTTTGGCATTTCCGAACAGGTAATTAAAATAGTTCATTGTTGATTAATCACTTGCAAAATAAATTATTAGCAATATCACTGTTAGCTTTATGTTTATTACTACAATTTAGAGAAATTAAGGCAGTTCACTTACATTAAATTAAACATGAAAGCACAGATGTAATATACCCTAGGCAATATCTACTTACTTGGAGAACAAATGTGATGTGTGCATTACAGTACATTTGCTAGGTCATACATCTTGGATGGCCTCTTCATGTCACCACCAGAAACCTAATACTGACACACGGACGGTTCCCATCTCTTTCCATAAATATAAAAATAGGATCTGCTGGACTTTAGCACTGGCTCTGCACTGCAGTGTGCTCCAGGCAGCTCAGGGAGAACTGGGGATGCTGAAGGCAGCTCAGACCTGCCTGAGATGGAGGGAGGCTCTGCAGGAGCCTTTGGGCCAGGGGAGTGAGGAGATAACAGGGGCATGAAGGGCCACACCACATTCATAGAAACATAGTATGGTTTGAGTTGGAAGGGACCTTAAAGACCGTCTAGTTCAACCCCATCCCAAAAACCATTAGTGGGAAAGAAAATCAAATTCTTCACTCCTCAGCAGGACCCTGGGCCACCGTTATGAGACAGATTATAGCCAAACTGTACAGAAATGGGATAAATCTCAGCCTGACTCTATGAGATGCTAAAGGCTTAAACAGGTAATTTCAGTAATAGTTGAATTTAATTTTAAGCAGCTCTATTCTGGGATAGGGAGACATTCCCTTTTCCTGTGGGGAAATAGCTATCCCTAGATTTTGACAACTGTTTTGTCTGGAGGGCATTCAGTTTGGAGTCTAAGAGAGTGATAGGGAGAAGCCAGTGGAGATGCAGAGGACACAGATCACCTCACAACATATTTTCTGGATCTGTCTCTCTGTGGTTTTATAGCTATGGGAAATAATCTATAATTAGGTGTATAAAATAGCTCTCTGATCTCTTTGCTTCTGGCCCAAAAGAGCACAAAATTGATAACTCAATTATCGCTGTTGGAAATACAAATAAATTAAAAGCACCTGGTAGGGGAACTCTAAGGGAGGGACACCCGTGCAGCAGAGTGGATGCTGCTCTTTAATTGCAAGCTCAGAGGCAATTAAAGCTCTGGGGCTGGATCAGGGGTGGGGGAGACTGAGTCCTTGGTTCTTAGACACTTGGGATAGTCACAGTCAGTGTGAGGACGATACCACCTTCTTAACCGAGGAGAAAAGTCAGGGGAAAGCTCTGGAAGTGGCAACATTCTGCTGGGAGAGAGGGACCTGTTGAATGACCAGTGAGCTTCACTTAGTTATGGGGTGAGGAAAAGCGGGGTTGGATTTTAACAGCCTTCAGCATAAGAAAATAATTAGTGTCTAATCCTGTCACCAGCAAATTCCTGTGAGTTTTTGTTCTGAATTTACAAGCAGAGCAATGTAGGATATTGAGGGTCTTCTTTACTTTTTGCCAAGTCATCTAGCATTGACAAAAACTCCTCTCTCCACCGAGGCTTGTTTTTAATGACTCCTGTGCTGAATTAACAGTCTACACCGGTGTGACAATGACAACAGTCACTAATGACCATTCTGTTTGTCTAAGCCACATGCTGAGCACTGATTTCAGTCCCTGCCACAGACTCTCTTTGCAAAAAGGCTTCTGGGTCTTTTTAAGCAATTTAAAATGTGTAGGATGAGCTGGCCTGTCCATCCCTGCTCTGTTGATATTCTTCTGCCTGGAAGTGTCCTTGAGTCAACAACGAGCACCTGTAGGGAAGTGTGACCTGGAGAATGATGTGAGGAGCAGGAGGAGAAAAGCCTTTGAAACTACATATATCCAGTTCTGATGACCCACACAATAACCAGTGAAATTATGTTTAAATGATCTGCACTTTGATGCATTCTCTGCCAGATCAGAAGGGCAAGTGCAGTTTTGCAGAAAGGTCTGGTTTTATTGGGCAACACACTTTGTGACCCCATGGAGAGCATGTGATGGTGCTGACACATGGAATATGTGCAGCTTTTATTTTAAAAAGAAAAGGACAAGGACTCCAGACAATCCCCAAACTTTGTGCAAAAATCATTCCACTGCATCGCATTAAACGGGACATTTTTACCCATGAAATTGTTTCTTTGATGAGGGAGAACATCACTTCAGCTTTGTGTAGTGCCATTGCATGGTTCAAATGATGTAAAACCAAGCTGGGGTCACACACACCCTGTGGCAGCCGTGCCAGGGAGGAAGCAGCACCTGGGGAAGGTGCCAGCTCTTCTCATCCCAGGCACTGTTCCTCCTGCTCGCCCTGCCCATAGGTGTGTGCTCCTTTTCTGCCAGAGCAAACCAGGGCAGCACAATAATACTCACTTTCTGAAATGACAGGTTTTTATTTAGTCAGCAGTGCTGCCCCCAAAGAAGCTGGGTGCACATCATCCTTCCTGTGCCCATTTCATGAGGCAGGTGTTAGAGTAATTCCATCTGAAAGCTTTTAGTTCCCGTAACTGATGATTTATATTTGTGCTGGAATAGCCAGATATGGCAGTAATAGTAAGGATTTAATTGTTTTAATGAAAGTAGCTTTTTCTGCATTCAAATCAATTTGCTAAGTTTGGATGATGGAATATAAAACTGGATTTGGCTGTGGTTTTTGTGTGCCCTGAACAAAAAGATGCAAGCTATTTCAAAAGAATTAGCTTGGCATACTGAAACTTTTAATAAGTAATATCTGCAAAACTAACGGCAGTAGGAACAGCCCAACCTGAAGAAAACAGATTTTACAGGAATTACAGTCTCGCTGTCACATTTGTAAAAGGGACACATGCATTTTTCAGATCTTTGCACATTAATGGCTGTATTTGATTCAAAATACAGTCAGTGAACCCTCAGTAAATGGAATTAAATGGTATGTGTCTGATTTGAGGGTGACAATCCAGCAATTGTTTCTTGTTTGAATTACTACCTGCGTGGCTGGGCACAGCGGTAATTGAAACTATAATGTTTCATTCCTCTTTAGGTATAATTTATCTGGAAGGTTCATTCACTGCTATTCTGTTCTCCTTCCTGAAACCTCTCCCTTTACCATTACTGTGCTCTTGGGGACTGCCTCCTTGCTCTGTGCCCATATTTTATCCTGGTTTGGCCTCAACAATTGCAGCACACGACTGATCTATGTTTTCCTGGACCAGCCCATCTGCCCCCTCTTGCTTTGGCCATGGGCATCTGACTCGGGGCTTGGCTGCTGCACAGAGCTCTGTTACCCAGCCCCAAATCTCTGCTTTGCCTTTGGCTCGGGGCTCAGGTCAGCATATCCTTACAGGGTTCTTCAAATTCCCCTTCAAAGCCAAGAATTTGCAGTGGCTTTGAGAACATCTTGTTTTATGTGACTACCATTATTGGCTGCAGGACCTGGAGCTACCTGTACAATGATAGCTGTAAATGGAGAGATAGTAAGGGTTACTCTTCCTTCCATCTGTGCCCTATTTGGTTGCTTTTTATGTTCTTGCACACTGTACAGAGGTGGCTGTGGCAGTGCTGTGCATCTGCAAAAGGTAACAAATAGGTTGCCTTTCTCTCAACACTCCCCATTTATAAGCAATTTCTAGTCTGTTTTCACCCAATATTGATAAACAGAAGAAAATGGAATGTATTTTATTCACCCATAAAGTCTGACATTTCCAAAGACAGAATCAAATTATCCTCCTCATCTGTCTGCAGATCACTGGATTGCTCGCTAGGTAGAACTTTATACCCACAGAGTAATGACACCTAGTAATGACATCTAATTTCAGAGATTCCAGAATGAGCTGGTTTAAGACAAACAGGGTTATTTTGCCTACATATAATATGTAACACAAAGCCAGCCTCTATGTCCTGGGATGATAGCATGTCTTTCTCCCATGGGACCAAGCTGGAAATCCCTGGGAAGCCCTTAACAGCAATAGGGCATGTTCTTAGCATATGCATTTCTACAAAGGTATTTGCATCTTCTTGAGTTGCTGCCACTGCCTGGTTGTGATTCAGGTGAGGAACCTTGGATTTTGTCCTTGCTTTGGGGGTGGTTTATATGAAAATTCCATATGTACATTGTCTAGGAACATGGTGGTGCTATGAGGAATTTTAAGGGAGAGGCAGAGCTCTACAGTGCCTGCAGACATAAACCGGTGGAAGGAAGAACAAAGAAGAGATCATAGGAAAGAGGATAATGAGGTTTAAAAGATAATTAAGGCTGCTGGCTCCCAAACACCACAGTGCTCATAGCTGGGCTGGTGAGCCCAGGGGAAAGCCAAGTGCTGGACTAAAGCTGACTGATGAGGGGGGGCTGCAAATCTGGAAGTGCCATTGCAAGGAGGATCCACAGCATCTCCAAGCCCTGGGGCTCACCCCTCTCCCTGGGCATAAGATGTGCAGAGATGCTCATCCTCTGGGATGCATTCATGGCATTCATCTGCCAACCTTCACCTCCACCAGGAGATCCTGGCACCCTGACAAAGCACTTGTGTTTGAAACTAGGCTGAGTTAAGATGGGTGGGGAATCGCAATGAGCAAGGACAGACTGGCATCTAAATGTCAAAGGATCCTGGCAGCCCATGAAGAGAGAGATGGGGAAGAGAAGGGCTGGGGGTGGAGTGACATAAGCACCAGGAGGACAAGTGCTGAGAGGGGAATATGGCACCCAAGGGCAGAGGAGGAGAGTTCCTCCCTGAGGAATTCTCTGAGTTTCCATACCAGCACCAGAAGGACCCCTTGGTCCTTGTGGTGAATGCAAGTCAGAGGAAGGAAGGCGCTTTTTTATCCTTTTCAAGACCCAAAGGCTCTTGAGTTTCCCCTTCCTAAGCCAGTGGTGTCACATCCACCAGCACAGGGAAGCACAGCTCTCTCGGTGGGCTGGATTGTACTAACTGTGCTGGGCAGAGGGAGAAACTCCCACCCCAGCTCTGGTATTATTTTCTCTATTCAAATCCCCAGCAGCAAAAGCAATACCAGCTGCCTCCAATAGGAATTTCACTCAAAATGAGACCTCCAGAGTCAGTCTGCAGTGCTCTCCCACTCTTTCCATACTTTCATATATAAAGCATTGCATACATACCAACTGTCTTTGTTAGGGGTTTTACTTCTCCATGCCCAGAATCACAACCATGCCAATTAAAACCAACCCCTTGCCTTTTCAAGTTTACCTACTAAATATTTTGATTTTTTTTTTTTTGCTTGCCTTAGAGTGCAGGACAAATAATTAGAGCAAGTGGCTGCATTTCTCAAAATAAAACTGGGATTTGTAAGTGCCAGGGGACATTGGCAGTGCTGGAAGGGAAAGGTAATTGACATTCTCTTAGGGAAACCTCTTCAAAAATTTGGGCCCTGGTTGCTTTGAATTTATTGTCAGTGGTACAATACAGGCAGGGAAGATGATAATCCGTGCAAGCAAACAAACAACACAACCAAAAGCAGCCAAAGCAAAAGTTCAACCCTGTGTGTCTGATGGCCATGACCTGGCTGATCTTCCATCTCTTTTATACAAACCATGATTTTAGGGCATTACAATTCAGAAAGAAAAAGTCAATAGAGTTCTAAATGGAACCAAAAGATCTTGTCAGCAAACCCAGGATCCATCAGGTGAAGCCCAGGAGGAGCTGAGTGCTTCGCTGTCCATGGGGTGCTGTGGAGGATGTGGTTGTCTGAGTGAGGGTTGGCCCATGGTGTCCCAAAATGCTGCAGAGAACTCCCTCAGTGGGACACAGTGCTGATCAACTGCAGGCTCCCCTGGGCTTGCCAGGATTTCCAGAGAAATGATAAAGAGAATTTGTGTGGCATTCCACACCCCAGCATGATGAGAGGAGAGCCTGTCTGCTCCCCAGCCCACATGCCATAGATAATAAATATCTATATATGATATATATAGATAGATATGCACCCACTCTGCTGCAAATGCGGTGTGTATGTGCCAGGTGCACAGCAAAGCCTTGATTAACCCCTGCCTGGGTCACCCTCTTCTTGCAGCAAAATGTGCATTAAATAATACCCTCAGGAGATGAGCTTGCACTGACCTCTGGGCAGCTCCTGCTAAAAGGGCAGCTTTGATGTCCTGCAGTTGGGATATTTCCAAAGGGAATAGATTGTTGTCTCTTATCCCAGTTTCCCTGCTACAAACTGCTTGTTTTTTTCTGAGAGGGATGCTCATTGTAGCTCTGGCACCAGGGCTTTGCAGTCCCTCCTATCCAGACTTCCTGGGATGTTTTGCTCCTAGCTGAGCAAAGGCTCAGTTCATTCATCTGGATTTGCAAAAGCACTTGCAGTTCCCTGAGGACCAAACTGTTGCAAAATTAATAACAAGAATGAAAAAATTAAAATCCAGATTAAAACAGAGCAGCCCACCATAGCACAACCCCAACAACCCCGTGGTATCAGATCCTCCCCTCCAGCAGCACCCCGGGCTGCAAAGGGGTTTGCTGGGGTGAGGTGACCTTGGGACAGGCTGGGCAGGGAGCAGTGCTCAGGGCTGTAAGGTCTTGTAGCAACTCTAGCTGCCCCTTCCCCACTTGCAAAAGGTTTTAGGGAGTTTTCCCGTGACTTCCCTTCATCTGCTCATTTACTAGGAGCCTCTTCCCTCTCCTGCTCCCTGCCCCAGACTGTAGGGGCCTTTGACATTGCCATGACTTCCACCAGCCACGTCCTGACGGACCACACACCTCTTTTCCACGCAACAGCTCTCTTTTCCCATTCGGTGATTTTGTAAAAGGACATCTCCAAACCTCTCCTCATTGTACCTTTGCTTCCAAATTGCAATTGTGTGTCTTGTGGTTTAGTTGCCGCCGAGAGCACAGCAGCTATGGTGCATTTAAATAGCTGATTTTTTCAGGCTCTGATTCAGGTCTTGCCTCCAGTGATATCAGCTTGGCTGCTGCAGTGGGAACACTGTGTTAAATGTGTTGAAGTGAAGGAGAAAAACACTTGGGAGCATCAGGTGCAGCACAGGGACAGGGCTGGCAGGCGGCACCTTGGTTCCCCTCCACCCGCGCTGCCCTGGTCTGCCTAAATTTGGTGCGTGCCCTGAACCCAAAGCAATGCTTGCCCTCCTGGGCTGCCGAGCTGCTGCCTGGAGAGGAGGAGCACTGCTCATCCCAGTGGGGTCATGGACACCCTGCTTTGCCTCTGGCTCAAATGCCAAGGTGCTGCCGTGATATCGTGCCCATATCCCTAGATGTTTTTCCATGCTCCAGGGGCTCACATGCGCTGGTGACCTTCCTCCACACTGTCCCCTTGGCATGAGGACATGAAGCACTGAGAATTTTGGGTGTAGTTAAATGTCTCCACGGGGTTGGGCAGGGAAGGTCAGACAGAGGGGTTATCTATGGTTATAAGTACCAGGGTTGTATCCTGATGCTTTCCCCTGACCTGAGTGGGATTTACCTGCAGGAGACACGGGGGAGAGGGGGAGCCCAGCACTGCAGATGCAGCTGGTCTCCATGACCCTGCTCACATGCACACCGGGGAGAAGGTGCACCTCCATTCTCCATCTGACATGTGCTTTGAACATCTTCATCTGAGGTGTGCTTTGAAAATTCATTGAAATTATGATTGAGAAAGCAAATTAAAATATAAATTAAATTTTAAATGTTGTTACCAAAAAAAATATAAATAAATCTATAAAGAGCCTCGGAAACACTTAATTTCTGGCTATCTGAAGCACTTATGCTGTGGAAAAGTGTCTATGGGGACCCAGGCATAGGGCAGGATGTCTCCAGCAACATTTAGCTTCGGTTGCAAGGATTGTTTGACACTCTCAGCACACTGCTGGCACCACAGGCTCCTGCTCCTGGCTGTGAGCAGGAAGGGGCTGATCCAGCAGTGCAGACCCTGCTGAAATCACCAGAAGGTTCATGCAGTGGAGCAGGGCTGTGCCGCAGCCAGGGGAAGAGCAGAGCATCCCATGATGGGACAGGACTATGGTGCTCTCAGCTCACCTGCAGCCGGAGCACACTGGGCAGTGCTGCCCGTGGAGCCACCACGGCTGTCACCAGAGGCCACACAGGTCCTGTGGTGGCTGCACTGGCTGGGGTCTGGCCACCACATGTTCACACATAATTCCCGACCTCAAGTCGAAAGTATAATTCTTTCTGCCACATCTGACATTTAGCTGTACAGCGATCCTTGCCAGGAAATTGCCATCGTTTCAGTTCTGCTCCCAGCTACCCTTCTGATTTATATTTTTGTTTTTATCCAATTTTTCTGACTTGTTTTGGTAGGGTGGACAAAATGTTCTCACTCAAGACAGATGACAGTTTGCCGATAAGAGGAGCAACTTATCACCAACAGCTCCGATTCTTTCTCAAATGCTTAGTCTGTTGGAACAGCTTTAAAGTCTAATGTGATATCACAGGTTAGCCCCAAATCTGCTTCCCCTCCTGTATTTCATACTTTATGGCTCTGAGCATCACTCCTTTTAAAACAAAACACTTCAATCTTTTTCAGATCATCATTGCTTTTCTTTCCTTTTTTTTCCCACCTTCTCCTTAATTTAACTATTTTAAAAATTCTTTCTGTATGGCAAATAAAATAAACACTATAGATGAGTGACCTCTTGGAAGCTTGGTGTCCTTGAGTCTAACTTTAGAAATCATTTGTCACAGGCACAGAAATGTGCACTGCAATCAGAATTAGCTGCCAGATTTTTTTTTTTTTCCAAACAATGATATTGTAATTTGAGTGGCATTCTTGATAGTAGTTCAGGTTCTCCAGCCTTCTCCTCATGCCCCAGCAAACCATACACTAAAAAATAAAATTTGTCTTATTCTGTTTTCTTTTTTTTAAATTTATTTATCATATAGAAAATAAATGAGAAGGAAAAGAGAGACAAGGAAGTTGAACAGCTTTGAGCTCTGGAGATAAGCCCAGTAGGCTAAGAGGGTATTATACAGTTGGGTTTAGTTCAGCAAAAACAGGATGTTCTATGAGAACTGGGTGAATAATTTGCAATTAGTAATTTGGAACAGAAAAATCCAGGTTATTTCGACACTTTTAGCTTTATGGAGTGAAATGCCCTCTTCTGCTCATGGTTTGTATGCTACCAAAATACAAAATGCTCTCATCAGTGCTTTCACAGCTTGAAATTGTAGACTTTTTAGCAAAATTACTTTTGATCTCCAAATGTTTTATTTTCATGCAACTATTTATGGCTTAAAACTGTGGCTGCATTGATGCCTTGCCTGGGATACAGGATGCACTGGAGTCTGGGAAGGGATTAGCCCCTGGACACAGGTCCTGTATTGATCCATGAGCAGCTCAATTGGATTGCTCCCTCTGCCCTCCATTAAATAGATAGTTTCAATTTTTGTCCATCAACACAACCCACAGTCACTGAAACCACCCTGTGAGTCTGCAAGTACCAGAATGACGGAGTAACAAGCTCTGGAGATCCCTGCTGGGCTCACGTCGGCTGCAGGACAGCACAGAGGGACAGGACATCATCTTTCTGCAGTGTAGGGTCAGTCATTACACCTCAGAAAGCTCCTGAAATCCTTTTGGGAGCTCCTGCTCCTGTCCAGAGTGATTGTGGGTGGGTTTGCATCCCCCAGAGTACAGGGGGTGGGAAGAGCATATTCCTGATCCCTGGATTTGGATCATGGGTGAGAACTGTACAGGAAACTCACTTGACTTGATACATCTTTTGTGAAAAGCCTCTGGATTTATAGCATTATTTGAGATCAGGAGAGAGATTCGATGTGCTGAAATTAGTGTTGCTGAAGCTGCTGCACAGTGGTTGCTCAGGGGTCAGGTCTCTTGGAGGATTTTGGCAGCCCATTTTGAAATCTTGAAAGACCTTTTTGGGACTCAAAATACAACTGCCAGCCTCCCTGACTAATCAGATCACTGCAGACACTTCTCCCACGGATCTGGAGGGAAGGTGTTCAGTGAAAAGCAAAGCTGCCTGACCCCACTGACCGCACAGGGCCAGGGGACGGGTCATTTCTCAGACATGTCAGAGCATCGCTCCAAGGTGTGTCTGCAAAGTGGCTGCACCTGAGCAGCACTAGCCTCTCCCAAAGGGGATGCCACAGCTGCACTCTGGATGATGCAGGGCAGGGCTGAGCATCCTGGAAGGCACAGAGTCTGTAGATCCTTCCATGGCAGGGACCTTGCGAGCTACAGCCCACAGCTGCCCTGCACGGCACCAGCAAACCTCTCCCAAGGTCAAATCCCCCCAGGCAGCATGATGGAGCCTCCTGGGACCCCTAAGACTAACAAAGCTTGAAATTCAGGTATAAACACCTCTGTAACCAACAAGGTGCCTCTTTCACACCTGGCTCTTACCTGGAAATAGGACACATGGTATCTTGCAGAGCACAAGCTTCATTTTCCTTGTGATTGAAGCCCTCCCAGCATTGGCAGCTCCCCCTGTGACTTCCTGGGCCCCGTGTGTGCAGAGGGAATTGAAGGAGACACTTTCACATCTCTGTGTGATGGAGTTATCCTCCTTCCAGTAAATAAATGCCTGTGTGTTCACTTCTAGCCTGTATCTGAAGAGGAGGTACTGTGTGCCTGGCTTTTACAATATTTCATCCTCCTGGAGAGAAAATATGATAGGAAAAGCCTAAAAATTAAAAAAAGACAGAGTGAACAGTCATGCCTAACACCTTTTTCAGCACAATCCACCCAATTATTTTCCTTTCTCTGGCTATTTTAATTTTAAAGCTTCCTCCGAATGTAGGTCCCAGGTCAGCAAGGCATTAAGGCACTCTTGAAGTACTTCGACTTTAAACCATATCCCACGGAAAGGACACTAATCATCTCTTGCATCTTCAACTAAAGATACAGTATTTTATCTGAGATCCTGAGTGTGCCTATAAATATCAGCCAGGGAAGTGCTCAATCCATTACAGAAATGGGTAACCTAAATTATGGAGCTGACCGGGGCTCAACCATGGTTAATCTTTGTAACAGGAGGGAACTGGACCAAAATCTGTGTATAGCTGAGATGGCAGGAGGTCCAGAGGATATGTACAGCACAAACACTGGGGAAAGGTGTTCCCATAAAGACATCCAGAATAATCCCATCTTCTCCACGTTGTCTCACAGCCCCACGGGCACCTCGGGAGAGAGGTTACCTGCACAAGTAAGTGGTGATGGCTGTTCCAGAGGTGTGCAGGTAGAGGACACATGTCAAGGAGACCCTTCAGAAAATAAGATGAGCAAAAGCCTATTTCTCAGCCCTTCTGATGGTGGTGGCTGCTGGATGGGTGACCACAGCAAAGAGAAAGCAGGTGACCTGCTTCCTATTGCACTGTATCTAGACCACAGGCGTAGACCTTCTGAAATACAACTAAATTCAAAACTTAATGTGATTTTCTAACACTTTGATTTTTGACAGCATCTTACTTGCTTTTTATTATCCTAAAAACATAGTGTTTTTAAGACACTGCTCCCTCAGAGAGGGCAAATTTGTGCAGCAGCCCAAAACCAGCCTTTTGTGGGCTGTGGGTTGGGATGACAAGATCTCTCTTCTTCCCCAAACACAGGCTGGGGTTCCTCTGCAAACCCTGTGGCAGATGCTCACATGCAAAGACTGTTCCTGGGTACATGCTGGAGGGGACAATGCCAGCCCACACGGCGCAGTGCACTGCTCTATGTGTTATTAGAGTCATTTGTTGTGGTTAGTGAGCAAAACCACCCAAGCTCATTTCTGTTCTATTAGAGAAAGGGAAAGAAAAGGGAATAACTCATTTTGAAGTAATTTGCTGGGGATTTTGTGTACGATCGAGAGGTCTGTAAAAAGGAGGGGGAATACTTGCAAAATTGTAATATGGCTCTTTAGAGAAAAGTATCCCAAAGTTACCAAACATTAACGAAGTGAGACCAAAGTGGATGGTTTCAATGCATTCTGCCTGTCTACTGATCACAAACTGCCCCACTCTGGTCTGCCCAGCCCAGAAGCTGATTTATTGGTTAGTTTGATGGACTTTTGGTCAAATCTCAGAGGAGTGGCACTGTACTGACTGGCAGCTCCTTGGAAAGGATTCGATCCTGGGATTTGGCACATGCAGGGTGTGATCCTCCTCCCTGATCAGCCACCACATGGACCTGGCACAGGTCCTGCTTCTCTTCTCTGTTCCCCACATCTCTGGGGAAGTGCGAGGAGATCTGGGATGGGCAAGGTCCCCTTCCCCTGGGACAGAGAGCACAAGGGTCCCTCCAAACGTGGCCATAAGTTTCCAAACCACCACTGAAAGACAGCCGTGTCCCATAAAGCGCTGGCTGCTCTCAGGAGTGAACTGTAGATTTCTCCTGCTAATTATAAAAATGGCAGACAAAACCCTGCACGATATGATTTCTTACATTAAACAAATTTTATGGCAGAGAAGACTTTTAGTGGCACTATTTGCAGACCTGGCCTTTCGCCAGCTTGCTGTCATTAAATCCACCAATCTTAAGTATCAGCTGCACTTATTCCAAGGGGCTATAAATAAACCCCTGAAGCCTATTAAAGGAGCCGGCTTCCTCGGGCTCTTTGTCAAGCCTGGACAGACTGACATCGCTGGTGTTGTGTCTCTGGTTTGTGCTGGGGCATGTCTTAGAATGGGTCTTTCAAATGCTCTCAGATTTTTCTTTCACGCTGCTGGACACACGTGACTTTTTCATTAAAAGAAAACCTCATTTTGAGTTTGCAACAAATAGTTCTGTTTCTGCTAGGGCTGGGTGAGTCCTTGACCACATTCCTGAAGCATGAAACTGTTTAACCTTTGCTAGCTGAGAGGGTTAAAAATGAACAGGAGATTGGGAGAGAATAAGAAATGGAGCTGATATTTTATCAGACAAGGAGATGTTTTAATGCAAAATACAGAGAAGTCACCACTCCCAGGACATTTATCAGTCACACTCAGGGTTGCCACCATTCTGGCTCTCCTCTGGGGTCTGCCTGGTGAAAATGTAGGCTATGGGTGCCCCCCACCACCCTGAGAAGCCCATGGGCCACAGGCAGGATGTTCCACGATGCAGCAGCCACTCTCCGTGTCGCCGGTGCAGCTCCTGTGAAAAATGGGAAGCAGCACTAATGTGTGGTTAATGACCCGTGGTTCAAAAATGACTAAGATGCAGGAATTAAATTTACAATCAACTTGCCTTTTTTTTTTTTTTTTTCTCTTTTCCCCCCTGAAACCTTGAAACCAAAGTTCCTAATCAGAAAAGTCCATGAAAGTTCCTCTCCCAGGCAGGGCAGGTGACTGCAGGCAGCTGCAGTTTTGAAGCTGGGTGCTGTCACTGTGCCAGGCATGACATGGGGTTGCTTCAGTGGCAGGGTAAATTGATGACACAATCTCAGGAGAGCTCACTAGTTGATGCCAGGTTTATTTTTGTAAGTGCAAACTAATGAAATTTAGAGATTTTAATGAAGAAAAAAAAAAAGATAAAAAAAAGAAACAAAAAAAAAGTAGAGGCTACAATTTATAAATTAAATTCATTATGGAGCTGAGCGCCAACTGCATTAAGGAAACGAGCAGCTCAGGCTTTTACCCAGAACAGCTCCCACGGTTTTTGGCAAGAGTCAGGGAGCCCCACTTTGTCCCAGTGAAACTTCTGGCTCTGCACAAGTGATGGAGCAGGACTGTGAGGAAGCAGGGGCTGTGCAGGGTACCTGCATACACCACACTGTCCCTCTGTCCTGGGCTCAAAGAGGGGGAAACCACCCCGAGGGGTTTGGGATGATGCTTGTCCTGCAGCAGGCACTGACCTCCACTACAGACAAAATATCCTTTTCCCATTCCCACACTGTACAGCCGAGGGTGGACCTCGCTTTTCATGTTCTGAATTTTAAAAGGTAGCAAAGAAATTGTTCAAAAGGCAATGAAAGGGAAGGAAAAGTAACCGTAAACCCACAGCAGAGGCATCAAGAACAGGAAGGTGAATCTCCAGGAGAGAAAAAGACAGCCCTGAATATCTCTGGACAGGAAGGATGTGTAATTCAGAGCAGCCAGGAGGCATTTTGTAGCTTTTTCTATTTTACAGACTTTCTGCTCTCTTCTTCTATACTTCACCACTTCTCTACTTACAGATTTGCCCCTAAATTCTCTGATGGATTAAAGAAGATGGAGGGGGTTATTCTCAAGAGTAGGGATGGGCACATCCTGAGGCACAGCGTGCAGCTATGGCCAAATCTAGACAACTGATGTGGTTTGGTCTGTTTCAACATGAATGATTCTATGATCCTATGGTTCTTCAGCTCTGTGATTCTATGACCCCATGTGTCCTAGTTCAGCGGGAGGGACCAGTTGTCACTGGGTGGGAGTGATAAAAGCTATGTATTCTACCCCCTCTATT
>JAWWEE010000051.1:9219288-9270186 GCA_035221455.1 Xenops minutus | reverse complement strand
AAATTGTAACTCTGACTCATAATCTCTCTGGTAGTGGGTCCATTTCTTCTGCTGGTTTACCTTCAAACCAGCACACCATGTTATGGGGTCAACACAGCTTGTCCTGAGCTGGATTCAAGCCAACACCACCTTGTGCCTGTGCCAAAGGCAGGAGATAAGAAGGTGAGAGGAAACCTTCAGATCTCCAGCCACATGTGCAGGTGCCCTAAAGCAGAGTTCTTCCTCTCTCTTGGCTTATCCACCCAGGTGCACAAAAGTCCTGGAAGTCTGCTGGGGACCAAAAGGCAAGTGAGATTATTTCCCAGATGTGACGTTTCTGTGGCAGCCCAGTGAAAGTGCTTCTGTGGGCATGAGGAACAATTGCAGAAGGTTGAGAGGAACAGGGGAAGTGGCTGCCACAAGAAATTGGGAGTCTGAAGCAGACTCATGACAGATTTTTTCTTTATTTATTCTGCATCCTCTGCCATGATGACCCTGAAATCCACCTGTGCTGCAACTGGCAGTGGTTGGGCTGAGGTTTTCCTTTCTACTGTGCCAGCTGTTTGGGCTGGTGACCTTTCTGAAGGAGGGACACTTGTACTGGCTGAGCAGGAAGGGGCACTGGAGAGCATGAAGAAGCACAGAAATTTTTCAGCATCCATCTCCATCCCTTGCCCAAGTACGGAATGAAGCTGCTGAGAAAAGAACTAATGAACACACCTAGGGAAGTGAGGAGAAGAACATTAATTGCCTGTACAGCAGTGCAGAGTCTGAGCAACATAAAAAACTGGAAACAACTAATTTATGAGTACAAATTCTATCTGAAGAACATGACTTAAACTTAGGGAGAAAAATCCATGTGCCTGGAATATTAAAATCAATAGTTTTAACCTATTTAGAAAGAATTGAGTGGGCAAAGAAGGTGCAGGAGGGACAATCAATATTAGAAGTGACATTGCTGCATTCCAAGCACCACTAGAAACTGAAGAGAAAGTGACCTCAAATACAAATAAAAGCCAAAAGAAGGCATTTCTCCAGACCATCAACTCTCACTAGAAAACAGGGACTACTGGCTTCTTGGTGACATATTTATTATATTGGAGAAAATTTCCCTACACTGTCCAGGATAACCTCAACTCAAATAGTGTGAGCTGGAGTGCTCATGCTGCTGCTTTTGAGATTTTCTAAATGTTTTAGAAGAGCACTTTCAAACCAAAACGAGGAAAATCCTCAACAGGATCATCTTGACAGCTGGAGAACTGTTTACAGATCTGAAAACCAGCTACAGCCAGTACAGAGGTGACCCTGTTTCAATTGTACGTGCGGAGCACAGACAGAAGAAAGCCTGAGCTGACAGTAGGTCCCTTTGCTTTTCAGTGGGGTAAGCCAGGTCACCTGGAGGATTTTAAACAGAAAATGTGAATGATATTTGTCAACCCTTGGTTTAAAGGCATTTTGGCTTCTAGGGAATCTAGTAAAACTTCAGCGTTCGGAAAGGGAAGGTTATTCTGGCTAAAAAGTGAAGCTCAAGGGGGAGTGAGTGTAAGTAAACTCACAGAAAGGGAAGATGGGCAGTAATGAACATAAACCAGCCCCAAAGACAATGCTGTTAGGTGAAACCAGTGGCTAGCAGAACTGAGGGCAACAGGGAAGTGCTCTTTCCATATAGGAGACTAAAAGTAGTTGTCTAGACAGAATAGCAGACATTTTAAAAGGAATGCATAAAAGGCAGACACTAACTATTTAATTTCTCTATTTTGGGGGGGAAAAAAGCTAAGTGAAATAGCCGTGTAATATGATGATGTGGAATATCTTCTGTTCCAACTCAGGATGTTAAACAGCTGCCACTACAGCTAGAGGATTTTTTTGATCAGCAGCTCTCAATATTCAGAGTCTGAGAGTTTTAAAATCTGTCCCAGGAGCGCCCCAGGCCGGCACAGAGTTTTCCAGAAGACCTAAGTAGTGTTGACTTTGTGCCAATGCATAAATGTCGACGAGGAGGATGACTTGTGTAATTATAAATCTGATTGTTTGATGTTGATTTTGTGCAAAAATAATGGAAGAGCTGATAAGGGACTTGATTAATAACAATTTAAGGAGAATAACTAATTACAATCAACACAAGTTAATGGAAAATAGATCTTATTAAATGAAATTGATATAATTTTTCAAGAATGTGATTATAGATTTGATTGATTTAGTACATTTCATCAACACTGTTACGTTTGACTTCTGCGAGGCATTTAACTTAATGTTGTCTCATTTATTAGGAAGCTAAAACAATGTAAAATCAACACGGCACGCGCTAAACGGATGAAAACCCTGCTGATATGTTTAAACATATCACAGGAGCTTCCCAAGTGGCTGCCTTTCAGTTCATCATTTTTAGCAAATGGTAGAAAATCAAAACTCATTACAATCAAAGTTTGCTGATGAGATTTGGACCACAGCTGGCATGTGGATGCGCTTTCCATCAACCAGATGGAAGCAAACTCCAGTTGGTTTAACGTGGGCACACACGATGCCACACTTCTAGGAAACAGGATTTCACTGCGGGGAGGAGGGATCCTCTTACACAATACTGGGAATTTGATAAAATAGCAGAGTGAAATATCTCTGGTGTAACACCTAGTGGGACACTGCAGCTATTTCTGGTGCCTGCGACTCAAGAAGGATAGTGATGAATGGGAGAGGGCACATGAGAATGACTGAAGCGTTGCAAAACATGCCTTATAGTGACAGATTCAAGGACCCCAGGACGCTTAGCTTAACAAAGAGAAGGTTAAGGGATGGCTTAATGACAATCCAGATGTATTCAGACAGGGTACAGGAATGCAGAAAGGGAGTGCTCCTCAATCTAACAGACAGAGCGATAAAAAGAGCTGGTGACTGGAAGCTGACGCTGTTAAATTCAAACTAGGAAGGGTGTGCTTTATAATTGGGAAAAGTGACATCAGAACAACTTCCCAGAAACCATCCCAGCAGATGGTTTCATCATCAATGGTGATTTCCAATTCATCCTGGGGGGTTTTTTTTGTTTTTTTAAGCCATACCCTGGATCCACTGAAAATCACTGTGAATCAACCTACAGACACCCACACCGCATGGAGGGCATGACCCTTTGTGGGGTTTTAATTTTCCTGATAATGAGTGTTTAAGCCATTATCCTCAAGAACTGACTGGCACCATTCCCTTTTCCCAGAGTTATTGGTCTGGCCTTGGTGGAGACTTACGCAGACACCTTCATATTATTGGTACTTCACCTTAGCCAGTGGAAAGGCTGGAAAAGTACTACAAACCCCTATAAAACAAACCCAGCCTACATCCCTCTGCTATAAAAAAACCCAAAATGCAGTGCCAAAGAGAGCAGCTCAAAGTACATGAATGAGCCCATGTTCCAGTGGTTCAGTTAAACCCTGCTGATCCCCATCTGCTGCTGTAGTTTGATAGACTTTTCAGGGAAATGACATATCCATATTCCTTAAAAGCTGATAAAACTGTATAGTTTGATAATAGACTCATCTACACCTCTGAAGTCACAGAATGAGAGAGAGAGCCAAGATAATTGTGGGATTTTCTGCAGGAGTTCCATCACATCTCTGCTCTCTGGTTTGGAAGCTGAAATTTCTCCTTTCACAGAAATTCTTCAGCAGGAGTCCTGGCTGCAGACCCCTCACTCAGGAAGCTCCAGGAGCCACCCATTTATTTCTCCTGGGACTGGTCTGCAAGCCTCAGCTGATGTGCTACTGTGCCTTCAGATGTACTTGGGGACCAAAAAGTACATGTATAGGCATGTATAGAATGTATTTCTTATTTTTCTTTGATTACTGTGATGTTATTTCTGGGTTTTCAAGCTCTGAAAAGTGTCATAAAAAATTTCCTTCCATAGAAATACTGTGACTGGTGAAGGTGATTAGAAAAAACACTTATATCCAAAAGCTGAACAACTAAAGTTATTTCATAATTGATTTATATATAAGGGACTTTATCTCATGGTGAGGTCTTTACCTTTAAAAGCAGGTCTTTACCTTATATAAAGGATATAAAAGAGAGGCCATTTGTTATCTTAACTTATAATGAGATCAGCAAAGAAAGACTTTTAAGCCCCTCCACAGCTTATTCATATCACTATGGTTCTTCAATAGCAAAATCTATCCAACTATAAACTGGGAGTCTGGGACCATGCCCCGTCCCTGCTGCCCACACCATGGAGCCATCTACCTGCGCTCAGCACCACCAAGGACTACGGGTCCTGAGCTGTGCTGGATTTACCTCTGGCATGATTCAAGCCATTGCTGCTGTGCCCACCACCTGCTACCTCTCTGCTGCTGTCACCAGTGCCCGAGAGCCCCATCTGATAATCCAGATTATTAATGAGTGGGAAGAGGCAGAACTACAGGATGCTGACCTGCCCCCCTACACACCTCTGTACAGCCTGCTCAGGGCAGAGGGCATCACCCAGCAAATTCTTCAATAGTTCCTATTCAGTCTGCAAGAGTCCTCTGCTCCAAATGCCATTTAATCCAGCTCCATGTTAGCCAGCCAACAAGATTTCCATTGATTTCAGGTTTTGGCCCAGGAACTGTGCAGATGCTTTTGAACTGAACATCTTAAGCACAACACTTACATTTTGTTAGTAAAAGCCTGAACAAGCAGAAACTCTTTTAAAGCAACATCATTACCATAGAGGCAAACACTAATTTAATGTGGTTCACAGTAACAACAGACCATTTATTTAAATACTTCACCATTTAATTTATTCAGCATTTTATATTGAAGAGTATTTTCATTAGGATTCCACTGCAAAACCGAAGAAGGCATTAAATCATTTAGTATACTGACAGCCCACTTAATTTATTTAAGCACAGGAGTCTAATTCAAAAAAGCAGACCTTATACAGAGCCCTGTCTTTACAGACCTGGCATACAAGGGCCTATTAATTTCAGGGAAGGGTGTTATATGTGTTTATTTTGAGATCTCACTACATGTTCTCTTTTGGTCAGCAGCCTGCTGTGGTGCTGCACCTGCCAGAGCTACATTTAGGAATCCCTTCTGGCACACACCAGAGAAGCTCCATGCCCTTTGCTTCTGCTTATGCTGGTGAACATCCAGTCCTTTGCATTTGTCATCTGGCTTAGTGTGAACCTTGATGGACCACAAAGCAACCAGCATGGCTGGAGCAGCAGATCAGCAGAGAAACAGTGGTAAATGCAGCAAGCCCTGAGGTCATCAATGATGTCTTCAGTTTAATTCTTCTTAGTTGTCATTCCTGGCTCTGGAGGAATTGGTAAGTCTGTGAGATCCACTGCAATGCACTCCTGTCTCAGTTGGTATTGAATTAACTAGAGACATTCAGTTCACCAGCTCGGGGACAATGTGTGGTGAGGCTTCCCCAGCCCTGCCCTGGAAGATGCTGAGCAGCATCAGGACTGTTCATAATTGTCACATCAAAGCTCTCACATCCTGCCTGGAGCAAATCCTCCACTTGGTATGCAGGGTGCTCAGCTTCTTGGGCAATCAAGTCCTTGTGGCTTATTACTGATGTTTCCAAATCTACCATAATAAATGGTGGAGAAGAAAATTGTCCCCTATGACAAAGCTCTGGGTGATATCGGGGTCCCTGGTGGCTCCTGGTTTGGCTGCTTTCCAAGTCTGGTGCTGAAGCAGAACCTTGGAAACAATAGCACATTGTCAATAGGATGCACAGGACATCATTAATAAACATTAGGGAGCTTGATATGATCAGGCAAAAGCAGTACAATGAAATGAGGCACCAAAAGCAGGATGGAGAGGAGGAGAAGGGACCTGAACAGGGTGTTTAATGACTCACCCAACTGCAAAATGCAGCAGAGAGCAAGGGTAAGATAGAAAACCTTTTAATGAATTCAACATGTGTGCACCCTTTGAAGGCTTAGCTCCCCATTCCCCAGTGGTGTTTGACCCACCTGAAGATACAGATCATGCAGAAAATAATAACCAGTAAGTAATAATAATAGTAATAATAGGAAGAGCAGGACCCTCATCTCCAATTCATATTTATAATCCAGCAAATATCTCACCTAAAGCCAGAAGATTTATGGGTTTGCATCTATAATTAATATCCTTCCTTAAGCAAGAAAGGGTATGTGTTCATACAAATAAATCTGCTGCTCTAGACCTGGATTTTGAAGACTAATATTTAAATCCCCAGCAAGACACAGATATTGATTGTATAGATGTATACAACAGAGACACAGCACACACATTTATAGAGATAACATTGTACAGCTATTTTTAAAGTAAATAGATAAATTCTCCCTTTTAAATGCAGTAGATGAAGCTTAATCAGAAAAAAAAGAGGAAGATGAGGAGGTTGGCTTGGTGTCTGCTCCAAACTGTCCCTGTTTCCCAAAGATTTCCTTTGCATTAGCCCCATTGCTAACAGCAGAGCCATTCCTGGGCGCCAAGACACATAAAGGGCTGTGAGACAGAGGTAATCGATTTGGTTTAGTTTTATGAGGAAAATAAACAGTTAGGCTGATATAACAGTAAAAGGGTCAAACAGGGTCAGGGCTAATGAAGTGACTCAAAGCAAGTTAGAAATAAAACACCCTTCCCTTTTTTCTGTCCTCCCCTGCATACCTCTCCTTCACAAGTGACTCCTGAGTCTGCCCAAAGTCACACCCATGGGTGACAGCAAAGCACCAGCTAAGGGTCAACCCAGCTCGTTTGAAGTTGTGTGCAGGACTTGCCTTGGCTAAAGGTTTCCATCTCCAGCAGCACCCACTGAGCAATGGAAATCTCCAACCAAGGCAAGCCCTGCTCTTCATCCCCTCGCCATGAGCATGGCATGGACCACAGCCACTGCACACCCACAGGGAGGCTCAGACGTGCCCAAAATCAGCCCTCCAGGGCTGAGCTGGCCACTGGTGGTTGGAGGATCCCTTTAAGAAAGGATCTGTGTTGTAGGGTTGGAGCTTTGCTGCTTTGGGACTAGCTTGGGTCTCATGGACAACCACCTTTCTAGTCCTCCGTGGGTCAAGACCAGCTTGTTCAGCATCTTTTAGTTCTGATCTGTTCTCAGGGGGATCTCCTCACTCTCTGAATATTCCCTACAACCAGATTTTGGAAGGTTTATTTGTTATTTTTATTTTCTTGTGAGTTTCTTTTCACTTCTGTGAGTTGTAATGAGCGAAGTGGGAATGTGCTGGGTAAGCAGTTGAACCAAACCTGGGAAAGGACAGCTTCTCTGGAGTAACCAGAGATTTATCTGAAAAATATTGAGAATTACTGGAAATATAAGTGTAGGCACTATTCCAAGGTCACGGGTGTAAGATTCACCACACTTAGTGGTGAACTTACTAACGGAGGTAAAGTATTTCTGCTGTTCTGGATCCAAAGAGTAAAGACTTGAACAGAACCCAGACACTTGTATTTACACAGTCCTAAGCTGTATAGTACCCTTATTTAATGGGGATTTTGGTTAGTCATATTTAAATACTATTCCTCAATAAAAAAGCCTTTATGCCCTCAGTCGTTTAAGGAGCTCATCAGTGACTGTGTGTGAGTGTGAGCTGTTCAAACCTCATGGCACTGGCTTTGGGGAGTCAGCTACATTATCCACCGGCTCCATGGAGGGGAAATGCTTCTTCCTCCAAATGTTACTTGGCAGTGTCAGGAAGCCTCTGTGGAAGGAGGGAAAAGAAGCAGCAAAGCAAACCTTCCAGCAAGCACTCTGCTGCTCCAAGATCTTCCCACTCTGGAAAAGCTTTCCCGACACACATGCTGCTCCCCTAAGACTTTTACCCCCATGAAGAACATGGGCTGTGGGTGCCCAGGCAGCTGTGAAAGGGGAAGAAATTCATGTCTGTTGCTCTGCAAGGCCAAGCACAGGGGCTCTGGGAGCTACAACCAGTGTGGGGTACTCAGCCAAGGCAGAGCTTTGCTGCAACTCTGTTTTCATGATGTAGCATCTCTGCTGTAAATAATTGATACTAATGTAAGGGAGATAAGAGACAGACTGTCTGTGGGCCCGGAGGAAGTGGATCCTGGTGACATCCACCTGGAAATGTGCTTGTGGATTTATCTGAAATAAAAATGTTGAAGAGCCGAACACAAAATCTGAGAGGTGGGGAGGGAAGAGGGATAAGAAAGGTAACCCGTGATCAGCTCCAAGCAGTCTCATCTCTCTAATAAAAAGCTACCAATAATAATTTCCTTAACAAGAGAATTCCTGCACTAACTAGTGCTTTCTGTCCCTAAACATCTCTCTCTCGTTAGTCCATAAACTGTGTTCCTGTGTTGCCAGAGAGCTGGGTGGGTGTTAGCACAGTTTAAGGACTCAAAATGTCATTAAGGGGGTGCATGGAGCACACCCCTCCTCGTCGGATGCCATGCTGGCAGGAAAATGCCAGGAGTTCAGTATATTTGATGCCTTTTGTCTTAGATTATCTAAGCCAGCTGAGTACCAGGAAGGAGGTCTCCTGCATCTTAGTCTTTGAAACTGGAGAAGGCAAAATTAAATCTCTGGTCCTGCAAGGGCAGCCATGAGACAGGTGATGGAGACAATCTTTCTGGATGGAGAAGGAGAGATTTCCCCACTGGGAGCCTTAAAATCCAGCATGTCCCAGGGGCCATTACACCATATCTATTTCTGAATCCTGATTTTGAGGCTGCTATTGGCATTTCACATCCTCTGAGGAGTCTGTGCCCGGCAGCAAACCGACATTCACTTCTCCCGGCCTGATGTAATGCCTGTTTTCATCCTGTCTAGTATATAAAAAAAGATAATGTCAGCTGAAAAAAATGATGTCACTATTTAGCCACCTTACAGTTCTCTACTTCTCTCTCCTGTGTCTTCATCTTCACATCTTACTTGTGCTACCTGTTGCTCATCAGCCCAAGGATGTTCCTGTACCCCCAGTACCAGGTAAGTGTGCCTGATGTTTTTAAATTGCCGGAGACTTCAAGTGCCAAAGTGAAAGGAATCTGCAGTGGAAATTCCTTTATTTTAAACTATTTTGTTGCAAACATAGCAGAGGGTCCCTCAGATCCTGGGTCTCCCAGGTTCTTGTACTCCTGTCCTGAAGGTCCTGGCTTTACACATCACTCTGGTAAGCACATATTGAAGGCTCTAAGTTTGCTTTAAAATATACTTCTTAACTTATAGATTTCATGCAGGAAAGCAAATGAAAAGAGCTGCTTTGGAAATGTTAGGAAAGAGCAGCCTTGACTCATCAGTGATATGAATGGGGAAAGCCAGAGAGACTTTCATCTCTAATGTGATTTTATGATTCAGTGAATAATGCATATTAGCATAATACTAACTAAAAAAATCCATACTCATCATAGAATCACAGTTATCAACATTATCCTATTATTAATTATTAACATTTACACTATCAATCAGCCCCTGGCTAACTGATAGCTTAAAATCTTGCATAAAGATTGTTACAACAATAGCCACAGTACATCATGTAATGCGCTTCACAGTCGGGTTGTCATATCCTCATCTATAAAGCTTTTTACTAATGCACTTTACAACATATCTTACAGTACATGGATGAAGAATGTGGCTGCACCCAGTAATAATTCCATTAATTATGAATAAAGCATTTACAAATGACATCCTTATTTAAAATTGGTGATGAACACATTTTGTTTTAATGCAGATGCACTGTGTAATTTGTAATTGGATAAAAAGCAATGCTGGCAGCAGGGGGCAGGGATAAGGGGCCAAGATCTTATGATCCTTGCATCAGAAAGGAAATCGGGGAGGGGGAGGGAACAGTGGAGAAAATGATTGACAAACAACAAAACATTGGGATAAAGCTAACCAAACTCCAAGGTGATGGTTGAAAGGAATGATTAAAGGTGCCCTGCAAAGCTGAAAGGCAAAAGTCCTTACCCACTGACCTTGCATTGCGGTTGCATTAATAAAACTCTCTCCTATATTAATAAAGTGTATATTTTCATTGCTTTCTCTCATTTGCAATGTTTTCAGCTGGCTGGCAGCTCACCAAGACTCGTTAGCCACATGCAGCTTGCCTTTGCAGTACCTTGGTACCGCTTTGTCCTATAGGCTGTCTGAGATGGCAGAATATTTATTACAAACAATATTTCACTGAGGCTACTTACGTCAAGAGGCTATAAATACATTACTCTTCCTAGTTTACTTAAGGGATAAAAAGTGAGTAGCTAAGTTTACAGAGCAGGCTCAAGCTCTATTAATGTGTGGTCTGTTCATTTTCATATAGCTCTCGATTGTTTGAAATTATTTTCCAAATTAATCCTGTGAGTGATTCTTGCCTTGCTGATCATTTCCAAGCACTGCTGGTCTGCATGTGCCGTGGCCATACTCGGGTTATTACATGTATTATAGAAGAAAAGTTAATTTAAACTCATTATACTTCTTGGTAATAAAGCAGTGAATATTTATGTGGTCATAGTTTTCATCTGAGAGCCTTAAGCCAAAAACTTATATTGAGGTTCAACTACTTAAATGAGTGCTAACTGGGGATGCAAAAATCCCAGAACTCACTTCTGGCCGCACTAGCTTTGGTGTTCATCAGACAGTCAGCAAACTCCTCCTGGTTACTTTTCCCCTGAATTTCACAGTGTTTACAGCAGTCTGGATCAACGAGGTGCCTGGATAATGCACAGACCATGGTGTCCTGTGTCAGCACAGAGCCAAAGCCGTGCATGGTGGTGAGTGTCAAGGGTGGTGCAAGATTCTGCAGACTCAGGCAATCCAGAGAAAAGAGACCTGGATGTACCATGGAAAGTTAAGAAAAAAATATGCCTTGGGAGGGACCTAGTTTTGGGTTCAGGCAGATCTTTTTGCAGGTTTTCCAAGGAGATGAGGCTGCAAATCAGAACTGAGTGAGGCAGGAATTTTGTCTGAATTATTTTCACATTTGCTTTCAGTGTCCCATTCGTGGGCCATACCTAGTGCAAAGCACATTTGGCATGACCCTTTCTCCATATTTTCAAGTTAATAAACATAGGAAAAAAAATAATATATGGTATTTATTGCCAGCACTGTCAAAGATGACACTGCATTCCCCCTCTCCTCTCAAACTCAGGCAGTGTAGGAGAGACTAAGGTAATTACAGGCCTCCTTGTGCAAGACTGCTTTGAAATTCCCAATATTTCTTGAAACCACCAGCAAGTTGGTTTTCAGAGCTGGCTGACAGAGGATTTATTTATTAAGGTTTTGGCTGTTTGCAGCAGTGGCTGGGCAGCAGCAGTTCCGCAGAGTTATCAAAAATCTATTTCCTCGCAGAGTCACAAGTAAAATACCAAACCCCCTCTGAAAAGCCGAGTGCAACATTTACATTTTAATCTCCCAAAACACTTTCATTTCTGACAAACTGGGTTTCTTGGTCTGTGTGTTACGGAGAGGAAAGGCAGCAGGGTTGCAGGAGAAAGGTTTATAGCCCTGGGAGTGAGCGTGGGCTGCTTTGTGTGTGTGGTACAGCCAGAGTGGCACAGCGACCTCCCCGTCCACAGTGGCAGCGAGGACTGTCACCCTCCAGCACTGCTGGGGTCAGGTGAAGAAGAAAAGCAGCCTGGCCCCAAAATCTAAGTGTATAGGCATCAAGCACTGAGCTTGGTTAGAGACCACGTGCATGTGTAGAAAAAGGTCCAGGGCTGGGGCAGTAACAGCCCTTTGGTGCTGCTGGGCACAGCCTCTCCTGGCTACAAACAGAGCCCAGACAGGAGAGTTGAACGTGGGCTCATGTGGGTTGGCAGAGGCCATTTGCAGCCACTTATATATGAGGGCAAAAAGCCCTTATTTCACTGTCTATTCACATCTTTACCTGCAGGTTAATTGGGATAAAGTGGAGTGTCTGGCTGGACCCAGGCTCTACAGTTTGCAGTCTGGCAACAAAAAGCAACTCTCTGTTTCCCTTGTTATCAGCGGGGCTGAGGTCCTTCCTGTGCTGCCTCTGTAGAGTCACTGCAGCAAAACATGAATTATGAATGAAACGAAAAAATCCCAGCCCGGTGCACAGAGGGAATGTGGAAAGTGCAGAGCAATCACCTCTGTGCCTGAGCCTTGCTGTGTGCCACCTTCACATGCATAATGCCCAAAATACTCCGCTCAGCTTCAGGCTGCGACTCCCTCATCCCACAGGGCTCAGGATTCCCTCCTCCCAGGGGATTTGGGGTGTGAAATAACGACATTCATTAATTTGAAAAGCATGCCCTTGTGCTTTATGGGATCTCCGTAGGAGGTACTGAGGGTGCTGTATGGATAAGCAATCTGGAATTCACACACAGAGCATCTCCAGCGGTGCAGGAATCAGGCAGGATGGGTATCTGCTCCCAGCATGGGAAGGGCTTGCCCTGGGGAAGTTTGGCATGCTGCAGGTGCCCCACTCCAGATTTGTTCCTGAGCACATGAATGTGTGTTTGCAGGTAAGGTGGTGCAGGGAGCTGTGGGAAGGAGCTCCCACCCAGACTGGCTTTGTGGGGTGAGCCTGGCACAGCCTTGCCAGAGGCAGAGGAGCTCCCAGGGGATCTGCAGAGGTGCTGGCTGATTCCGAACAGTGCTCCCTTTTCCTGAAGCAGTGATGTGTTGAACAACTGCTTCAAGGTAGTCACAGGCTCTGGTCTAAGACTCTGTGATTTGGAGAAGCTCAGACTCTCTATCCAGAACTTCTCTTTCAGAGAATAAAGTGCCTTTCAGGAGGTATTTTTAATATGTCTTTTAATTTTTAAGTGCTTTAGTTCCTCCCTTGCAAGTGCAGATCTTTGCTTTTCTGCACCATCTAATAGCACACTGCAAATGTGCTTCCACATTTCAGCCATTTCTGAGTGTGTAATATCAACATCTGTACTAAAACCAAGCAGAATTTTTTTCCCTGAAGCAATATTTTGCTCAGTATTATTGTTACTTTTTTCTATTTAATGGTTTGCTTGTCATGGGAGCTCTTCAACCTCTTAATTTCAGGAAATGAAGTCTCTCTGCTTCTCTTTCCTCACCCTGTGAGGTGACACCATCATCACCGTTGTCCCACCTGCTAAAAAAGCTTTACCCAGTGCTCACTAAAACTCTGCTGCACTGAAGCACCTCATTGAACTGGGTGCCTGATATGGAGCAGGTTGGCAAAATGAATTGATTGGTGTTTGTACAGCCTTTTGAGCTTCTCCCATGAAGTAGATGTTGATAATAATAATAATAATAAATAATAATTATGACTTTCTATCATAACCAGCGATGTATGTTCCCCTGTGCATGTATTTGAGCTATGCAATGTGGGATGCTTTGTTCTTAATTTTGATTGCTTTAAGAAGTCCTTTAGCACATCAAATAGTCTCCCTAGATAAGGATTTATAGGAAGGTCTTGAGAGCTGTCAGAGTAATGTTTTTCCAGCAGCAAAACCTTAACCTCCTCTTAGATCTTCATTTCTGCTTTGCCCTGGGTGTAGCTGCAGCGAGTGCTCTGTCACAGCCATCAGGATGGAGGAGATGTGTTGTCAGTTGTTTTATTTTTGATCCCATTTGAATGTGTCAGTCAACTGCCTTAAATCAAAGAAAGTGAGAAGGAGCCTTTAACAGTTGTGATTGGAAACTTCAGACTTTCTTTTTTTCTTTTTTCTTTTTTTTTTTTTTTATTTTGTAGACACTAAGTAAATGCTTAGTGGGTTCTTGTGAATCATAACATTTCTAAATATATCAAAGAGGCTCTTTGCCAAGCTGCTGGTAAAGGTGGTGTCTATTCCCATTGACTCCTTTTTCCCCTTCAGATTACTTTATCATTTAATAATTCCAAATCATAATACAAAAAATCAGGGACTCCTAACTAGACTGGCTAACGCTGTGATTAATGAAAGTGTAATGTGAGCTACTGTACAGCCATTAGAAACCAGTTAGCTAATTAGTGTAATCACAGAGGTGGAAATAATTAAAAGACCATAAAATAGAGGTAACCTAATAACAACATTTTCCTCTGACCCAGAACTGGTGAGAAGAGGATGGTTTGCTGGCTTAGTAGCAGAGAGGAGTGGAGGCAAAAGGTTCTGTGAGTAATCACTGTCAAGGAGGTCTCGGGGCACAGACAAGTAGAACAGAGATTTTGCACCAGCACAATCCAGATTGCAGCAGCAACAGCACTTCACACCACTGCTCCCCTCTCCCATCTTATGCATTGCCACAAGTTTAGTGACAAACTAATCATGACACAGTTTAGGCAAATTTAGCTGGTTTGCTCTTTCTTACTTTTTCGTTACCTTTTCTCTTCCCCAGGTTATTAACAAATATAGTATTAAAACTTCCTTTGCCTTGCATTCCCTGAGCCCACCAGATCTGGTTTCAGGAAAGGGAGAAATCAGTGTCCTAAGGTGCTTAAGAAGAAAATCCTATTAGGGAATTCCCTATATTTATAGAGCTTCTAATGTATTTATGTATGTTATTCACTGTTAAGTTTCACAAAACTCTACAGCTGGTTGGAAGATCTCTTCCTAAGAGGGAAAAGTCTTTCTGGGCAGAGGAGAGGGGTGCAGTGACTGATGAGGATGATGGTCACTGCCAGAGCTGCTCCAAGGAGATGGTGCCAAGCAGATGTGTCCCCCCATTCAACCCTCACTTGAAGCCTTTGGACTCAGGTTGGTGCTGACAGCCCAAGCCCTTTGGGCACTACCAGCACACTGTTGTGGTGCTGAATGCTAAACAACACCCAAAATGTGTGCCCTGGCATTTCTCTAAGGGATCTCCTATGCAGGACTGTTCAGCTTCGTCTCTTGTTAATGAGAGGTGTGGGAAGGTGTGATGGGCTGGATTTCACCCTTGGTGATTAGCAGTGACCTACCTCTGGCTGTTAGGTGAAATAGCTCTATATAACAGCCAATAAAAAATTCCTACTGGTAATTTTCCAGTTGGGATGGGTCACCACTATGGCCATCTCCATCAGTTCTTATCATTTCTGCCACGGTTTGTGTGTGTTTCATTTGACCTGAGTCTAATGAGCAGAGAAGACGAACTGAAGCTGCAGACACACAATCAAGGATCATCCGCCGGAGCTGATGAGTCTGCCGAGACTGCTAAGTGGGTCTTCATTAGCTATTCACATGCGAAGAGCAATCCTTATTTATTCTTCTTTCCTAGGTGAATCTATTTTTGAATATCTTTTGTACTGATCTTGCCTGGGGAGTGGGAGGTTGGATGGAGGGGACCACCACTGCCAGCTAAGCAGATTATTGTCCTGACAAAATAGACTGTGACACCAAGTTGGCAGCAAGTTGAAAAGAAGAAACAATGTGATGCCATTTAGAGAAGGAAGGAATCATTTTCCCCAGTGGCTTCTCTGGTGGGAGGCAGAACTTTATCTTCTCTTTGCAGCTCAAATGAAGCATCACAGCGGTAGCATTAACTGTGCTTCCACGTTTCCAGCTTGTCTTTTCATTAACCTTATTTTTTTATTGCTGTAGCAGGGAACACGCTTTCCAAGGAGGGTTTGCAGGAGAGTCACTGGAGCTGCAAGCCCAGGACGTCCCAGGCAGGTGCCCAGGCTGCACATGTGGTGTTACCACAGCCAAATGGATGAGCCTGCTGGTTTGTGCTGCGTATATGTGAGCTTGCAGTGAAGAAGCAAAACCTGATACATGCCTAGAAGTATGCTGGAGAGGGAATTTTGGAGCTGCAGGTCATGGTGAGCCTTGCTCCAGGTCCATTTTCATCATAGCATCTCAGCCATGTGAATCACATCCTGTGACACTCTTGAGGATGCAGATGGGTCAGTCCTTAACCCCTGGCAGCACCAGCAGCTTCTTGAGAGAAAGGTGCCTTTTCATCTGCACTACTCACTTTTCCACACTGGGTATGACTTAAGTGTTCTCATTTAAACTTTTCCTAAAAGCCACGTTCACTCGGTGCTGGGCCGGTTGGGTGCGGATCCTCTCGCCCTTCCAGCCGCATCCGCCTGTGGCGAAGGCTGCCCTCTCCCGACACGCCAAGTATCCCAGGGATGCGGTGCTGGAGCTGGGGCCCAGCACCCTCCGCCAGCACCAGCCCTGTCCCAGCTGCACCGTGCCCAGAGCAGTGATGTCCCGTCCCAGGGAACACAGACCGACACAGTCTCATGACCCTGGAGGTGGCCTGGCCCCATCACCCACCGCCTCTGATGCTGGATCCAATCTGCATCCCTCTCCGGCAGTAGGAGGGTGCTGCTTTAGGAACCACCCAGAGCACTGCATTCCTGCAGAATTCCATTTTACCTGACCAATCCCTGCCCTTCCAAACCTGCCCAGTACCACCTTCTTTTTGTTTTGTTTTTATAATCTGGTAGTGTAAGTGTGAGCACTGTACTCCTCTGAGTTATCTTTTCCCAGCTGAGTCTGTTTGAGCTGCAGACTGTGTGGGTGCCACCCTGGGAAAGCCATGTTTAGCAGCATGTTGCTCCAGGAAAGCACTTTTATGTGAACAGAGATGTGAGACAACCCCTTGCACCTCTGGGCTTGCCAAACAGCTGATCCATGAGACATGACTTTTTTTTTTTTTTTCCCCTTGTGATTTTGACCTTATTTGCTGAAAATGAAACATCATTCAGTCTTCCAGGAAATATCACAAGTCTTTGATCTGACATGACAACATAAATCTTCTGTGAGAGTTCATTCATTCTGCATCTCGGGTCTCTGAAACACAGTTGTGGACACTGGAGTGGGAATCTCAGCATCCTGAATCCAGGACTGCAGAACCTGAACCCCTGCCCCTCCCCAGACTGGGGAAAAACATCCCCATGGGGTTAGGCCCTTACTGAGCTGGTTCTGGACCAGTTCCTCATAGGAAAAAATGGGATTTTTTTTTTTTTTTGGCCTGAATCACCTTGAGCATCTTAATTTTTTGTGGAACAGGTGAAACCCTTCCCCTCCAGCTCTGTGGGTCTGTCTGAAATAAAACACAGCTTTACAGCTCAGAGTGACCCACCTCTCCATGCTTCAGCCTCCCCTAAACCCCTCCTGGAAGAGAGCTCAAAAGCTGTTGCATTGCTGGAGTTTGGGGCTCTGTACACCACACTCAGCAGTGCAGCCCCAGCTCACACCTCTGACAGCACATTTCCTGAGCACGGTGCCTGTGGTTCCCTGACCTTACTGTGCAATCAGCCTTTGTGGGCTGTGCCTCCCTCTGCTATTTTGGGGGACCACAGAGGCCTTTCTAGGAAGGCAGCGAGGCAGCCGTGGTGCTCATGTGCAGTTATTTGAAGGTAAGAGATTATTTCTAGGAAAACGTGGCTCTACATCTTTCCACTCCCCACCCACCAAGAGGGATTTAACTGACATTATTTTGCTCAAGAAGTTCATGCTTTTACACCCAGACTGTTCCAGCTGGGGTGTATTCATCAGTGTGCAAACCTCCTTGCTTTGTGGCTCGTTCCCAGAGCAGGAGTCCCCCAAGCCCTGCTGGACCCAGGGAAGGACTCAGCCACCTTTGCACTTTGCTGTGTTTCCCTCTGGATCGGTTCAGTGAATCCCCACTGCGCTGGGGATTATGCATTTAATCGAACCCACAAAGATAACGCTTGTAAAGATCCAGAAAGCTAAAGTTTCTTTTTTTTTTCTGCCTGGACCACCTTTCCTTGTTTTACCACTAGATGGGAGAGTGAGACTGAGCTAACTGAGCTGCTCCCATCTTTATCCCGGTAGGAATTCCGGAGGGAGAAGACTACTGAGAGATGCCCTCAGGTCGTCCTGCAAATCCTCTTACCTCGGGAAAGGAGCGGGTAACCCCCCCAAATTCCTGGTTGTTTCCTAACCCCAAAAGTGCATGGTTAGGGGGTACTAATGCTTGCCTGGTGCTTTCCCAAAATACCAAGATGCCAGTGGATCCCACTTTGGAAGGGGGATTCACTTACACAAAGACTGGATACATTCTTGGGGTGAAATATTTCATATTTTTTCTCCTATTCAGCTGTCCTAGAACAGAGGGAAATGAGGAAAGCAGTGCAATTCACTCCTCTCATCTACACCTCAAATCCCACTTCCCAGGAATCCAGGTGACCCCAAAAATTGTTTGGGGAGGTAAAGAATCACAGAATGGTTAGGGTTGAAAAGGACTTCTGGAGTTCATCTAGTCAAATACCCAATAGGTAAATATAAACAAAGCAGCATTTTCTCCTCCTTTCCTTCTACAGGACTTCCTTTCTTCTACAGGACTCTTGTGTAATGATTCTCCCAGCAATTCCATTTTCCTGCAGAAAATAAAACAGTGCTGCTGCAACGATTGTCTGTGTGGGAGGAGAATTCATGCCCTGGTCTGACACCACTCACCTTGGAAGCTGCCGTGGGTGAGGGAGGGGTGGCAGCATGTTCATTAATATCTTAGTAAATTTACTTTCACTGCAGCACTTCCTATCTCCCGAGACTTCACAAGATTTTGCTGAGACTGGGTTTATTTGGGAATTATAGAGCTGTAGAAGCAGTTTCTCAACCAAATCAGATTGTCCAGTTTGACTACTTTTCCTGTTACTAGGTTTGGGACTTTAAAGAGGAACATCTCTACTTGCTTCCTGAGATTTCACAAATCCTGGAGACAAATTTTGCAACTGCCTGAGTGATTACATCAGAATAGCTAATCCCTGTAAAGTGGAAATGATCTTTTTGGGGGGTTTTGCTGTCTGCCCAACCTTCCTAATTTGCAAGCTCATTAGAGAAGTGACTCAACTGATTTGTATAATGCCTGGCACAGTTGGGCAATGAGATGAAATAATTCTAATAACTTCCCTAACTGCAGTGCCCTTCTTGCCTCCACTGGGATCTTCTGGCTTTGCCTACACAGAAAATAACTGTCCTTATCCTGATAGACAGAAATAACAGCTTCTTTGAAAGAAAAAGTTTGTATTTTTTAGTGGACCCATCTACTCATATTTTCCATAAGCAACAGCCACCCCACCCTGTGTGTGCAATGAGGCCACTCAGTCACCAGCATTAAGAAATGACTCTCACCAGGGAGGACCCAAAATCCTGTCCAAAGGAGAGAAGAGACATCTTTCTTCAGCTGATAATTAGAGGTGAAAAAGTGCTTCCTGGAGCAATAAAAGAAACAGACATTCCAGACCTGGCAGGTACAGGATACATCTGCTTTGTGCAAAGCAGACACACATATTTGCTTTCTCAAGCCCTGGCACAGGCTGCCCAGGGCAGAGGTGGAGTTGCCATCCCTGGATGGATTTAAAAGACATGTAGATGTGTCACCTGGGGACATGGTTTAGTGGTGGGCTTGGCAGTGCTGTGGAAATGGCTGGACTTGTTGATCTTAGACGGCTTTTCCAGCCTAAATGATTCTGTGATTCTGCCTCCTCCCGAGGGGCATTTTTTAGCTCCAAGCTGAGTGCGGAGGGGGACACTTGGTGGTGAAGTACATGGGGCTCTGACCTCTTTCAAGAGGCAAGAGGCAGCTGTGTGATGGTAAGCACAGAACACAAAGTAACAGAAAACTATTACCGGGGTGAATATCAACCCCAGGACACCAAGGTATCCCTGGACAGAGGGCTCTGCACAGCAGGAGATGATGATGCCCACTCTGATCATTTTCCACATCTGCATTTCCCAGCCATGATAAAATCCAGCAGGCCAACCTCTCCTGTAAACCTTGATCCTGCAAGAGGAACTACAGGGATGGATTTTCAAAGTCAGGCAGAATCAGTGGGATCAAGGCCTTATCTGAGATAGTAACAGAATTAGTCATGTGATTTCTCTCTGTGATTACAGGGGCAATACTTTTTCAAGTTCAAAGTCTCTGCAGGAAACATGTGATGTGCTTCACAGTCACGCCATATTTTGGTACTATGAACAATTAAAAAAATCCATTTCCAGAGCAATATTTTCTATGTTTGTAATCTCTGAACTAATTATAGGGCTGGAAAATCAATAGCTATCTGGAAATCTTTCCAATACGGCTAACTGAGCATGCTACATATCATGCTGCAATATATCCTTCACAAACACAAGCTGCTCATGACCATCTCCCAGATCACATGGGCAGATGATATCACTGTCAATAAACCTCTGTACTTCCCTGCACTGCCATGGCTGCATTTACCAAGATCTGCAGGGGGGATTGGGCAGAGCAAATAGCACAGTATATGAGACTTGGAGCAAGGTTTGTGCCAGCATTTTAAGCCAGCAACAAAAACAATTGAAAGACTCATTTAGTTCAACAGGAACCTCCAAAGAGATTACAAAATAAAGTCATTAAAAGTCCATGCCTTAGTTATAATCTTTTTTTTTGATCATGTTTTATTAAAATAAAAAGTAAAACATTCAGTGACTGAAAATAACCTCTTTCTCTAGTTCCCTAGCAAGACAGAAGTGGTGTTAGAGGGGTAGTTCAATGGTGATTATACATCATAAACACATGTAAAAAGGAAGGGTGTTGCTCTGATGAGCAGATCTCCTCTTGCTGTACAAACACACTGTGTTGACCATGGCAACTTGGTTGGAGGCAAAGCTCAAACCCTTGTGCTGATGCTCTTCGCTGCTTCCCACACACACTGCAGGCATTGCTGGGATCTTCTCCAAGATGCTGCCGCCTCCCTCGTGCCCTGTGAGAGCTCAGCGTGCTCTTCCTTGGAATGCTGGAGTTTGTGCTGCTGCTAAATGAAGAGTAAATATTCCCATCAGACACAGTGCCAACAGCACAGCAAGTGGATAAGAAGCACAGACCACAGTACAGGGGATTTTCCCCAGGCTCCCATTTGCGCTCCTGCTTGGTACAAGACAGTGACGAATTCTGAGCTGTCACAATGCCATAAAATATTTGTTCTGATTGTATGTTTTTCTTGCTTTATTCTTCATAAATTTTTGCCCCCAGTAAACCGAACAGAGGAAAAGTAGGATTGGGGCACATCTCTGTCCTCATTCCCTCCCCAGGCTGGGGGATTCCTGCCGCTCTCCAAGGTGGTGATCCCCATTGTGGAGTGAAATTTTGGATCTAGCAGCCCATGAGTTAAGGTGCAGCATGTGCCTTGTCCCAGCCCTCATCTCAGAGGACAGACCATGATTTATAGTCCCTCCTAAATAATAATTTGGCAGGTATATAATCATATGCTCAAAGAATTTAAATTTTGTATCTGGGCATGACGCATCTAATGACCTGGATTGTAACTATTGTTATTATTAACTTCTGTTTTCATTTCTGCAGCTCTCCCACGTGCAGCTGAGGCTCTCCTGTGCATGGTGCAACACACTGGCACAGAGAAAGGAGCCCTTGAGCTGCTGACAGCCTGCCTGGAGCAGTGGGCCCAGACTCGAGAGGGGCTGGGGGTGTTGCTGGCAACAGCACCCAGAACACACACTCCAGTGGAGTGGCTTTGCTAATCTGGGCTGCTTTCTGCCAAAAAGCAACAACAAAAATATTGTGCTTATCATCACCACAGTGAAAGTTTCCCTTTTAACTCCTTAGGCTGAAATGACCTTGATTAGTGATGCAGAGCTGTGTGTACCACGCACTGCTCAGACTGCAGGAACAGACCTACAGCTGCTGCACTGAACTTCAGTGTGTCTTCTCTTCAGATGATGCTGTCTTTGGACTTTTCTATCATCCTTGATAATCTAATGTCATGTTTCCTTCAAATAAAACTCAATTGGTGTGCGAGAGTTCACTTCTGTTTCTCTCCTAGGAAAGGAACACTGCAGTGTCTGTGCATCACCTAATGGGAAAGAGCTCAGGACAAAGAGCTCAGACCCTGCAAAAATCTTTCAAAGAGAAGCTCCAGCTCTCCCTTATCTCTTTTAAAGTTAACACATCACACTTTGTACATGCTCAGCAACAAAGTCCCTAATGTTGTTTCCCAATAACCCCGAGGCCCAGTATGGCAGTGCCATTGCTTATAAAGAGAGCAAGAGCAGGACACTTGCTCCCCTGGCTGCCAACCATCAGTACTTTGGGAACATCCCAAACTAGAGGTTTGCACAGATATCATTGGATTTCACAGCCACCAAAGCATGTATCAACCATGAATTTGTATAATTCTTCCTCAAATACAGTTACACTTTTGGCTCTGCAATACTTCAGCACCAGTTGCTACTGTTTAATCAGGAGCTACTTTAAACCTACTACCTCATCCTTTCATTAACAGCATCCTTAGCTCTCGTAATAATAAGGGCAGCTCACAGACTTGAGCAGGCTGGATTCTGATGCTCCAGCTTACAAAGCTAAAGGGTCTTACAGAGGCAGGATAACACAAAGTCTGGTAAGAATCCTAGGGAGGGATTTTCAGAAGTGCATTTCCCACTGCAAGCCAGCACCTGTCACCACTCTTAAAAAATCCCATCTTTATTTATTATTTATTATATGTTGCCCATGAAATAATTTCTGGCTCAAATTAGAATTGTAATAAAACTCTAAAAATATCTTACTTTAGAAAAAAAACAGATCTGTCATTCCATCCTGGGGATTTGTTACTTGTTTTTCAACAGATGTTAATCATGGAAGTATTAATAACAGCAATATTAGGAAATGATCATTCAGGCACCAGAAATCTGTATGAGACATTATGCCTTTAAATAAATTGTCTATTGCTGTGTTAATCTAATCTTGTAAATACATGCACACTCAACTATATTAAAAATGTAAATGCTCCCAGAACTGGACTTCACATGATGCATATACAACAGCTCCCATTTTTTCCTTGTCAGCACTGTGGCTCTTGGAAAAACAAGGATTGTTTAATTTGATGGGCACTAGTAAGGTTGATGTCTGCACAGATCTAGCCAAAAGATTGTCATGATCATCTCAGGCCCCACGTGGCTTACAGGACTGAACTCGAAGAAATATCTTTCAACAGCCACTGGTGACGGAGCAATTCCAGCTCTGGAAGCACCTCCAGCCAACTGACTTTCCTTCTGTGACACTGAATTTGCATTTATTAAAACCAGAGTTCTAATGATTTATGGAGATTTATGAAAAATGGCAACCCAGAGCTGCTGGCACTCCCAAATCTTCTAAAAGAAGTACAACACATCATAAATCCACCCTGGTGGGAAATACTGAATGAAAACCAGTGCAGGTGTATCTGCAAGAGTTAACATGACCCATTAAATCAGGACTTCAGGCACACTAACATTATCAGTGTGTCCCAAACCCAAGGAGAGAGAAATACATGTAATAACAATAATATAATAATTATAATGTTTGCAATAACATTGCTAATACCAGTCTCCTTGTCATTGTTTATCACCATCGCTGCCCTGATAATTCTCAGCTCCAAGAATGGACAGAGGGCAGAGATGGCCCCATGCTTTCAGAAACAACCTCTGTGTTTTGGGAAACAAATTCCAGCTTCTCCTGTTCCTCAGAACAGCTACCAAGATCCTTAGGATAAGCCCAGTACTGGGAAAACTCTGGAGGAGCCTTTTGCCACTCACACAGCAAGGGGTGCATTGTCTCACACTGAGCCCCAGGGGCTGTAAAACCAGAGTTTAAAACAAACTTGCCCCTGGGATAGGCTCCTCATTTACAAGTCAGTCAGCAGAGATGGCAAAGCTGATTTGCCAGGACAATGCCCAGCATCTTTTAAAGATTTTTGTAGGTGACATAATTCTGCCAGGTGACCTCTGTGCTGCCTTGGCACACCTTCTTCCTTGGATACCTTATCACAGTTGTCATTAGCTTATGAAAGTCCATAGCACAAGATCCTTATTTTTACATCTCCCTCACCCAAGAGGTAACCTATTTTGAGATGCTGTACAAAGAATCACCAATAACTAAGTTAAAACAAACAAACAAACAAACAAACAACAACAAAAAAAACCCCAAACTACTCTGCACCTCTGAGGACAACTTTACCCAAGGCAGGATGGACCAAGATATATGTGGAGAAATGAGCTGAGCTGAGCTGAGGAGTAGTGATGCATCCCACTTCAGCCAGAGCAAATGATGCACAGCTGAAGGGGAAATGTGGGGGGATTCCCCAGCTCAGACACTTTTGACACATTGCTTCACTTTTGGACATCTGTTGTTTTCTCCACTTAGTTTATTTAAAATATAAACGGTTTGAGAGAGGCCTTTGCTCGTCAGTCGTTATACAGCACCTGCCAAAACAGTGCCCTACCTTCGATGTGCAGGAAATGATTTGTATATAATAAAGCAACATGAGTGTTTGTACACGGAGCAAATGCTTCCTGGTTTTCCTGACCACAGACTCTTGTAAACAACGGGCTTTCCCACATTTCATTTTGCTTAAAAAGCTTATTTAACAGCTCCAAATATAACAAAAACTTGCAAGAAGCCTGTTCACCTTCAGTTTCAAGGGGCACAGCAAGGATGGGACTAAAAGGCAGTGCCTTCCAGCTCTACCCTGGAGCCACTGCTTCAGAGGAAGAGGAGGAGGCAGCAATGTGAGCGGCACATTGCCACAGACCTGGATGAGCCTTGGTGAGCTGCTGGGTCTGCTTCTGCCTCAGCTCCTGCCCCAGCTCTCAGCTCCTTGTGTGTCCCTGAGCTCTGGGAGCAGCTGTGGGAAAGGTGCAACACTGCTGTCCCTGCACTGAGCAGAGAGGGGACATACGGCTCAGCATGGTGGCTGGATGTCAGATGTCTGCCCACGCCTTTGCCCTCCTCCCTTCCTTGTGCAGTGTTAGCTGGGCTTTTCCATTACTCAGGTTATCCTGTGCACGCTGGGAAGTGGAACACTGATTGCACTTCAAGAGCTAAACATCCAGTGCCTGAATTATTTATCTGTGAACATGCAGAAACAGGCCAAATTCCCAAGTGATGTCGAACAGCTCCTGTAAAAAATGCAAAGGGGGCTGCAAAGCCTACAGAGGTGGGCAGTTCAGGAGCTGCATGGTCAGAACCTCATGCATGCATGTGGCACAGCTGCAGAGATTCTTCCTGCCAAGGTGGTTCATGTGCTGGAGGGTGTGGAGTGCTCAGGTGTGGGTGCTGGTCTGGAGACTCATCTGTGGAACAGCACAAGGGCCCTCCCCATGTCTCAAACAAACCACTATGACAGCAAGTCCCCAAAGAGCAAAGAAAAAGGCCCAAACAAATGTGTTAATGCAAATACAAGGGGTTCGGAGTGTCCCACAAATTTCCTGCTCAGCCGCCTCAGCTCTGGAGGGGTTGTGTCTCTGCAATTATTAACTCAGCCATGCACAGCCTGACAGTGCCTGGCACGATATTGTACCGATACAGATAGTGCTGCAATATCCGTGTTTGTGCTCCAGGTACAATAATGCTCCTGCACCTGCTCCTGCATTTTCACTTCCTTTTGCACCAACACAGCTCCAGCAATAGCTGGAGGAAAGATGAAAGTCCTGCCTTTGCTCTCTGTCACCACAGACACGTATGCAGCTCTTTCAGCGCTCAGTCTGGTGCACAGATGTACCCCAGAATTTCTCCATGAGCATCCCGGGGCTGCAGGGAGGCTGGGATACACCGGGACGACGCTGGGCAGCGCTAGCCTTGCCTGGGGTCTGCGAGGCTGCACGCACGCAGGGGGGCAGGAAATCGGGCGGGTTTGATACGATGCCGAAGCCCCTAGCCCTGCTCCTACCCTTCCCCATGCCCCTACCCCTACTCCTGCTCTCTCCTTACTCCCCTTCCTCTCGCTCCCCCATCCCTCTCCCCATCCTCTCCTTGCTGTCCCTCTCCCCATCTTCCTCCTCCAAGGCACAGGACCCTCTCCCTGCCCTTGGTTGCTCCCCAGCTCCCAACTCCATCCCTCTCTCGCATCCCCTGCCGCCCCCACCTCTCTCCTTCGCCCCCTGCCTCATCCCCTCTTTCGCTCCGGCCTCAGTTTCCCCACCCGGTCGCCGCCCGGGTCCGTCGCCGATTGGAGAAGATGCTCATCCGTCAGGGAAAGGTGCCCGCCCCGTGGAAGGGGGGGGTGGCGGAGCGAGAGGAGCGGCGGCGGCAGGAGCGGCAGCGGCAGGTACCGGCACCGCACCGGGCACCGCACCGGGCACCGCACCGGGAGGGGAGGGATGAGGGACGGGGGGCTGCCCGGGAGAGCCTTCACATCCACACCGCGGCAGGACATGCCGGGCGGTGCCACGCGAGTCTGCGGGAGCGGCACGGGGGAGCCCCGAAGAGACGGGGATGGGCGCGGGGCGTCCGCGGGGGGATGAGAAACCACGCGGGGGGATGAGGAGCCCCGCGGGGGGATGAGGAGCCCCGCGGGGGGATGAGGAACCACGCGGGGGGATGAAGAGCCCCGCGGGGGGATGAAGAGCCCTGCGGAGGGATGAGAAGCCCCTCGGTGGGGCGGGGGGCTCGGCGCTGGGATGAGCGGTGCGGGGAAGCAGCGCTGATGCCCGGCGTGCGGGCTTTTGTGTGCGCGCTCGGTGGGTCGGGGACCAGAGCTCGGGGTCCGTGCCGGGAATAGCCCGGTTGATGTCACGGGTGGGGAGAGTCACGGAAATGGCCCAACTCATTGAGATTTTCCGCTTGCGACGGTCCCCGAGGATGCTTCAAGCCTGTAACTGAAATTTGTTAGGGCTGATTCACTGCGGTTTGGGCTTTTCCTTTTAACAAAACCGTGTCTTTCTATGGCAAATTAAAAAGATGCCGAGAGAAGGTGCAAAGTAAGGATAAAGTGGCACGGTAGAAGGATCCTTGCAACAAGAAAAAATGTTATGTTAATGATAAAATAATCACCGTTTCACAGGAGCGGTAATTGAAGTTAGAGAAGGAAGCAGCAGGCAGGATGCTGAGCAGTGCCGGAGCTCTTTAGTCACTTGCCCTATATTACTTTTATAACCCATTTGTTCAGGTGATACTAATCAAAGCCGTTATAATAAAACCGTGTTTTTCAGTTCTGAGAGCTTAAAAGGCACAAGTGGACCTTAATCAGGAGTTTGTTGCATTAACATTTTACTACCATTTTATAGGCTGTTTGGTTTTACTAGGCAACACGCTACAAAGCTGAAGGTATCCTAGTCTGGCGCCTCTTTTTTCGTATATATATATTTCTGGGCTCCTACTTTCTATAGTGCCACTTGGTTGTAAAAACACACATTAAAATAGCATTTGAGGCGGACTGAACACAAAGGAGATCTTTATGAAAGTATGTCAGGGCTCTTGTAAACGTGCGAAAGGATGAAACTGCGGGGAGAGAGGGTTAGTCAAATAATGAAAAGGAAAAAAACGTAGCTATTTATATGCAAAGCGGTCTGGCCTGCAAACTGCCAAAAATGATCAGAAACTGAAGCAGCAACCCTGTGCACTGGGTGGGCTGTGAGGGACAGACCACAGCCACCTGCCTGGACACAACTCAGCCAGAACCATGCAGTTTGTGATGAGCACGGTCAGGTGTGACAAGGGCCATCTGAAGCCCTGGGGAGTAGCCACTCCACTACCATTGCCTTAATTTGTCCTGCCCGTGGAGCAAACCCACTAAGTCACAGTGGCAGAAACAAGAAGTGTGACCCTGGGATGAGAGATGAGATGGGAAGCAATTCCCATTAGGTTTGGATGTTCTTGGCCAGTGAAACTGAGAACTACCTGAACAAGTACTCACTAGAAGTCTTCACAGAGATTAGAGATTTGCAGGCAAAGGGGGAGATGGGATCAGCCACTAACAAAAGAAATACCCAGCGGCTTAGGGAGATCAGCATCCAGCTGCTTGGTGCCTTATGATTTCCAACTGAAAACTCCTCCAGGCAGCTTTAATCTCCTTTTTTTGTGTGTGTCTTTGCAGCATGGAGCATGCTGGGAGGAAGGGGGAGAGGGATTCTGCCCTCCAGTTTGGGGCTTTATACCCTGCAGTAGCACAAAAAGTAAATCATAGCTCTGCTTTGCGCTGCTCATTTTGCTCAGTCCACCCTAAAAAGCATCACTGAGCACTTGTTTTGCTTTCCTTTATTTTGAGTGTACCAAACCCTGAAACCTGGCTTTGCCTGTGGGTTTGGTCACAATCTGCAGGTGAAGGTGCTCATATGCAAGCTTACCATACACTTTGCTTTACCATTTGAGATTTTTGTCTTCCTCACATGGTTCCTTGAGCTGCTGCCCATAAGTTGATTATTCAAAGCCTGGGACATTCATGCCTTGCAGAATCCCATTCATGCAATGGTGAATGGTGGAAAAGCTTTGCAAGACTCTGCACCCACAGAGCAGAGCTGGCAGTGTGTTGCTGGTGGGTCAGTGAGATGCTGAGTGTGAATTCACAGGACAGGTTCCCCCTTTGAGTTTTATGCTTAAAGAGTTCAGAGCACTGTGTTAAGGCGATATATAGGAGTTATTAACCATGCACAGACTGTTACAGATGTGAGCAGCCCTGAAATACATCAGTCTGGTTTTCAATGTGTGCTGTGTTTCCCTAATCCACTTGAAAAACACATCATCTCGGTCTGGTGAGGGGCTGATCCTCGTGCAAAGAAGCAGAATTTGGGAGCAGTGGTAGCCCAAAGCAGCCCACAGGCAGAATGAGGGGCTTTGCCTGTGGGGTCATTGGCAGCATGGCTCTACCTGCACATCCCTTAGCAGGTCCCAGCCTCTCTAGCTGTGGGATCTCCAGACGCAAGAGCTGCTCCTCTCCTGCAACCACTCTCCTTTCCCTTTTCAAAACTGATTTATTGCTAGACCTCCCTGTGATATAATTAGTTTTGTTCCATCTTGGCCTTGAGTGACCTCCTGGCGTGCGAGTGGGGATGCTGAATGGCAGGATTTGAGAACAAAGACTTTCTGCAAACACATTCTGGGAAAAATGCTCTGAGAGAGGTCAAGGACTCCAACTGGTTTATGAATCCCAGACAAAAGCATCCCTCCTACTTCAGTAGCTGGGATGAGTGGTTGCAGATAAGTACTCAGAGTGGGCCACTAACTTTAGTAGATTTTGTGTCAGACCTCTTGTTAGTACAGCAGAGAGCAGGTGATGAGGCAGTGAAGTCTTTAATATTAACAGGGTAGTGTTCTGGCCTTAAATCTCTCTTCAGAGAGTAGTAGCCCTGAATCCGGGGTTCTACAATGTTGCTGCTGTGAAAAATAATGTCATTCCACCTCTAGATTGTAAATGAGGTTGAGCAATGGGAATATGTCAGTGCTGGGAAACACTGTTTATTCTGGTTTGCCTCATTCAGCAAAGTGCAGAGCCTCTCCAGCAGTTCTTGAAATTCTTGGAGCAGTGGAGATGTTAGTCCCATTTCTTCTCTTGTGCTATTTCACTGACATATGTAAAGTTACACTAAAACTGAATTTAATGGCTATTGTTAATGGATAAAGTATATTGCTGTGTGGCATCTATAATCTTCAGTTATTTGAATTCCCAGATCTTGGCTTGGTTGCTTCATGAAAGAAAATGAAATGCTGACAATCTTTGTATAACCGTGGCTGGTGGTTTGAAGGGAGTCAATTTCGTGTTGAGAAGGCAAGATCAAACACTTTTTTTCCTAAGAAATACTTTGACTTTGCAAAGTTCTGACTGAAAAAAAATCCAAGAAAAAGTACTTTTTGGCTATTTTATAGCTTCATATTTGTGAATTCAAGTGCTTTGGGTATGCTGTGTGATATTTTTCTAGATGGAATTAAGAGATAAAAAAATATGTTAAGATTCTAGAGTTTTGATAAATGGTACCAACCCATGACACATATAAAAAGTCCCCAAAACATCTGAAGGACATGGGCTCCTTTAGATTTTCTGATCCCTCAGAGCGTCCCCTTGAAAAAACTGCATTAATCTTTTTAGCTCGCCAAAATCCAAATAATTCAAGATTTCTTTTGCTTTAAAAGCCCCATAGCAAACACAATCTCAGCTCTTGCCCTGGCTGCAAGTTGGAGCAGCAGCAAAGCTGCTGTACCTTGCCTTGGCTGGAAGGGTTTCCCCAGGCTTTCCCTCCATGAGTGACCTGATCCTGCACTGCTTCAGCATAATCAAGGACAGGGCAGATGCCATGGGGCTTTATGTTAGCATAAGAATTCCCAGAAAAAAAGGGATTTCCTTGCAGTGCTTTCAAAGCAACTTTACGGTCTCCTTTGTATTGCTGGAGCGGATTCAGTCTCACGGAGGATTTAGATCTTTGAGCCAGATGTGGGCCTTGGTTACAACAGAGTCAGCCTTTTCTGGAGTCCCCATATAACCCTGGCATATAACCTGTGATCCCAGTAGTGTTGCAGATTCTTCTCTATATGGCAAAAACCCCTGAAAAGAGTATTTTAAGATGCTAAAGAGACTGAATTAAAAGGAGTGAAGGGTAGGTAACCAGGCTGTGATACACTGATTATCTGTCACCAATATTCTCATTTTGAAATAATTTCAAATTTGAAATATTGCCTTTTTTCAAGAGGCAATAAAAAGACTTCCTTGCCTACTGCCACAAACCAGCCAATTTTTATTCCCTTGAATTCCCTTTTACTTTGTTTGAGCGATCTTGAGAACCCTGCTTGGATGCCTTGTGTGGACAAACACCGCCACGGGTAAGCAGCAATGGCAGGATCAGCCCATCATTTCTGATCAAACTCAGTCCTCAGCAACCTCCTTCAAGCTGATGATCAAGAACAAGATTATCCTGCTGTGTCCCTTTCTCCTGGCACCTTATTGGGGACTGTAGATTGTGAGCAGGTCCATACCAAGGAAAATAAAGGAATTCCTGACCCAGAAATGGAAGCCTCACTACGTTTCTGCGTGGAAGCAGGAATCCCTTGAAGGCAGTTTCCAGATTTCCAAGTAAATCCATCCTCCAACAGCTGCTGTCTAAGGCCATGATTCCTCATGCGTGAGAAACAGGAGGGTACAAGGTAGAACGTGTCTCCACACTGCACATGGACAGCAAACCCCTCTGAATCCCAGCAGATGTTTTGGGTTGACACTGGGAACATTATATGCCTGTTATCATTATATGCCTTTATCTCAGGAAGAAACACCATTTGGCACCAATTTGCTCCCTGGCAGTCAGAACGAATTACTGAACTGGTTGAGCATTGTCAGAGGAAGGACGTGCCAGCCTGCAGGAGGGGCAGCTTGCAGAGCCTGCAGTGCTTGCAGAGAGTGTGCACTCACTCCTGTGCACCCCTTTCTCCATACATTCAGTGCATATTGATGTGGAATTGCTGTTTCATACTGAGCTAGAGTTCTTAGAGAGGCCTGTTAAAGCCAAACAGGATGGCTCAGCATTTTTCCAACAGCACCTCTTAAAGGTGTCAGTGGAGTCTCATCTCTTCTGATCAGGGATGATTTTGATTTATTTATTTAGAGGCAGCCAGCCATGGAAGATGCCTGCAGCCAAGGACAGCACAACCAAGGTTTACATGTCCCTTTGCAACTTGTGTTTTGTGGCCATGCTTGAGGGTTTTGGTGCTTTCTACAGAAAATGTTTGCTGTAGCCACTGTAGGAACTGGCAGCACATGGAGTTGCCATTGGAATGTATCTGGGGTTTCTAAGGAAAGTATAATATCAAGTTGGCTTCTTCTTGCCATCCTTGGTGGCAGTGGTCAGCAGTCCTGCATGCTGCCAGCCAGTGCTGATCTTATGCTCTGCCCCATTCCCTTCTGGGTCTGGGTTCCTGCCCTTCATCTCATAGTTGCTGTAGTTTGTGGTTATGGCACTGGTTTAGAATTTTGAGTCAGGGAATGAAGAGAAGTCATCCCTTTGAAAGTGGTCATCATTTCCTCTCAGTTACACAATAGGGATCTGCCCTCTTCAAAGAAATCCCCTGATATACTACAGTGTGTCAAGATCTAGGGTATTGAATGATCAAATGCAAATTTTCTGCAAGCTGACAGTATGTTTATTTAAGTGGTTGAAATACAATGAAGTATGATGTTTGTTTATCTTGTCTTTGCAGGATGGATGGGGAGTATTTGGTGTCAGGAAACTTAGAGGCTGCAGGTGCCATGGCAGAAGTTCTACAGCCATGTGAGCCTGTGCATTGATCTGGACCAAATTCCCTGTGCCATGTCAGATTGGTGCTGAAGGGGTTAATTTTGCACCATCTGACTTTATGCTAGATCAAATATTGTTTGTGTTGTGGTAGCCAACATGAGGCCAGAAAAAGCTCAGGGTAATATGCTTGGCTAATCCAACAGAAACATGATTATGTGCCTGTTCCTGCTCCAGATTGTATCTGCAGTAATGGGTGATTTAGCAACACAAGATAGTGGAGATGTGGGAGACGACTGAGAGCTGGAGCACCTCTGCTGTGAGCACAGGCTGAGACAGCTGGGGTTGTTGAGCCTATAGAAAAGATGGCCCTGGGGGGATCTTGGAGCCCCTTCCAGTGCTTAAAGGAAGTTGGAAAAGACTTTTTATGAGGAGATGTAGTGACAGGACAGTCAGGAATGGTTTCAAACTGAAAGACAGTAGGTTTAGCTTAGATATGAGGAAGAAATTCTTCTCTGTGAGAGTGGTGAGGCCCTGGCACAGGTTGCCCAGAGAAGCTGTGGATGCCCCATCCCTGGAAGTGTTCAAGGCCAGATTGGATGGGGCTTTGGGAAACCTGGTCTAGTGGAAGATGTCCCTGCCCAGGACAGTGGGGTTGGAACTGGCTGATCTTTGAGGTCCCTTCCAACCCAAACCATTCTGTGATTCTGTAACTTGAGGGCTGTAGAAAATCTGAATGTGATGATCTTCTTGCTGTGGGAAACAGAGAGACAATAAGAATGTCTAACTCCTATTAGGAGTTAGCTTTAAACAAGTCATTAAGGCAGAAAAATTGCAGTCCTAGTGCAGAATGACTTCCTAGGGAGTCACCTGAGAGGCAGAAATTGAGGTGATTTAAGTTTGTGTTTTGCATGCTGAAGTGACTTTCTAGGTGCTAATCTGAGGTTAACCAAAATGGAACAGCTGGAGTTCTACTGTATTTTGAAGTATTGTGCATTTCAAGCAGTGAGTTCATTTAAGTGCTGTCTGGGAGGCTCTGCTGTTCCTGTGCTTGGCAGGAATCTCAAGACTAATACCTAAGAGGATTAGAGAGCATCACTGAATGTTAAACAAGATCCAGGCCAAGCGGTGTGCACCAGTGAGCTTGTGCTCCAGGGGCTGTTTGGGGAAGCTATTACTTGCTGATCTGGGAAAAAAGAAAAGTGGGCTTGTGTGGGAAATACTCTTCCCTCAGCTGAATCCTTCCTGTAGATTCTGTCTCCACCTGCCTGTCTCATGGACTCCTGTGCTCACTGCCAATGGTGAGTGTTCCAGGGGATGTAGATGATCAGCAAGTTTCCTTTTCTGTGATGCTTTTAGCTCTTTTAATGGGTTCCCTTCAGCTCTGTGTTGTCTGGTTTGAGTGAGGAATGGGTGGGCATCCAGCCCACCAGCACAGGGTTGTGCTGGAGAACTTGTCATAGGAAGCTCAAGCTAAAGACTATCTTTGGCTGGTAGAGCAATATGACCTTGTGGTACATGACTTTCCCTGTAAAGACCACTTAGTACAAAGGAGGGTTGGAAGACAGTGGTATCTCAGGGAAAAATTAAGTTCTAGGTTGTTTCATGGTATCATTTCACCTGGTTTTCCCTTTCTTTTTCTTTTTTTATCTTCATACCGATCAAGCCATGAGGATGAAAAAGAGTAATTTTCTGCAAACCATGGTAGATGTCAACATTATTTAAATATATCTATTCTAAACACAGCATCCTTGTGTTGTGTCACACAGGATGTTGCATTTTTTTGCATTCTTATTACTTCTATCTTTAGAAGCACCAAAGAATCATGTGTCTCACATTTTTTCATTTGGGTTTTGCTCATTTTGTTTAATTTCTTATATCATAAAGGATTTTCCTGAATCTGCATCTTCTGCATGGAAACAAAGAAGGGACAGCTCTAGGAACTAACTGGTAAGAGCTGACTAACTGCTCATGCAGAAACTATATCCTGAATATTGAACATTCTTAAATGGGTAAGAATCCAAATGATGGAAAATAACATCATTCAGCAGGCTGGGCTAGATGTTGGGAAAATGCTGGTGCTGTATCTGAAGACAGCCAGCTCCATGGACAGTGATGGTGATGGAGAGCACAGAGCTGTGCCAGTGCAAAAACCTCAGCGTTGGTCAAACTTATGGGTAGGAAAAATATCTTAAAGCAAGAGTGACATTAGGGAGAGGGAATTAGGTATTATAGAAAAAAAGACCTTTTTGTCTGGCTAATCTTTGCTATGGCAAAACGAAGGGTCCCAGTTAAATCTGCTTCGTACATTGGCACTGCAAGTTTTAGAGATGGTCTAAGGCAGCTGCCTCCAATTGTACTTGCACAGATAAGCTGGAACAAATAAGTAGGCTCAGAAAAACTGGCTAGATTTATCTTCAAAGCATTTTTGAGCAGTTAATTGAAAATTATCCAAGCCACCTTCCTGATTTCTTGCGTATTATTGCATTAATTTGCCAGCGAATGGAAAGCGCTTGAGAAAACATACAAAGGATTTGTGAGTGCTAAGCTTTACTGTTTGGAATTTGTTTAATTATAAATATGTCCTTGTTCGTGTGATAATTTAAAGCCAGTTTCTACTGCTCTCTTCAATGCTTCAGAGTCTGGCTGGATTAATCATGTAAAACCACTTCTCTGACATGAGGGGTGGGCCAAGGTATTCCTATTGCCCTCTGCTTCTTGGAGCTTCATCCCCTGTCCTCCAGCTGTCCCTGCAGCACTGATGGGGAGCACAGCATTTGGTATACAGTCAGCTGGCTGCTTTCTAGGTGTGTTTCTCATTCCTGAAACTTTTCTCTGTGTGTTGGGACTTGCTGTTCCTGTAGGAATTGCTTACAGAAGGCTCCAGACTGGTCCTGATGCTGCTTCCAGCAACAGCAACATCCTCTGTATTGCTGAACCAAACGGGTGATTTTTAAAAGTGTGCTAAAAAATGTAAGGTTCACCCTTGTTTTGAGCTGGGTGAGGTTCCTCAGGTGCCAAGAAAACAATTCAATATTGCATGGGAACAACTCACACATTTCATGCTTTTTTTTTATCTCCTTTTAACTGAACTACTGCCCTAAAGACAAGTCCTGTTCACAGGAGTGAGATGTAGATTTATCTCACTTCTGGGAGGCTCCCCTGTTCCTAAAGCAGCCAGGGGATTACATTTGATCCATATGGTGTTTATCAGCCATGAGAGAAGTAATACTGCTAATCCCCTGAATCCAAACTATCCGAGAAAAATTCAGTGTGTGTTACCAAGAGAAGTTAAATGTACAAACGTGGATGAATTTGTCCCTTTCTGGAGTAGCATGAACTTGGTACTTGGGTGTGGACTTCCCCAAATTCAAAGTACTTGTTCAATAAGGTCAGTCTCACTCACACACTGAGAAAAATAAAGGAGACCCATGGCAGCCACCAAGCATCGCCTGAGGCTGCTCCTCCCCAGTTTGCAGTGCACTTTCTGATCGTTTTAATCCCCTATGCCTGTTCCTGGGGAAATATCTCAATGTATGCCATAGAACTGAAAAAAATTATTAAGTCTGTTCATAAACTGTGCTCAGCTATGGAAAGCTGAAGTTATGAATAGATGTTATTTGCCACAATAATACCATATAAAAGTCAAAAACCATAGTGTGAGAGGGAAGATTAACTATTATTGGGCATGTTTCAGCAAATGGGATTATTTTGCATGTCAGTTATGAGTTAATTTGTAACATTAATCTAATCACAGTCTTTGGCAGAAATACAAAATGTTTTTAATTGGTCCTGTGACTTTTTAAATGATCACCTGATGAAAAGCTTGTAAATTTTACTATTGATTTAATGCTAAATATTAACGGGGGGAGGCTTTACAGATTTCATCAGGAAATACAAATCATATGCTTTCATTGCCTTGCTACTTTTGCTGTGTTCACTCGGTAATGTTGGCACTCTGGAACCAGCTGTACAGTGGGGGGGGAAAAAAAAAGTTGAAATTTTGCAGCAAAATGAGGAAATCTATGGTGGTGAGATAATAGCACTGTGACTGATTCAATGTAAGCAAGACATCACCAGCTGAGTCATTAAAACCAGAGATGAATGGGATGCAATAAATGGATGGCTCGGATGAATAAGAATGATTAGGAAGTGCATGAAGTTGCTTGGGTTGTTTTCCCTAAAGATTATATTTTGTCCTCTAAAGTGGCATATGGCTCCTGTGAAAGCTAATACCCACAGTGAATGTGTGACAGCCAGTTTATAAATACTATAAGAGATGACAAGCAGCTCGGAGGACAGCACGGGGCAGGAGTTGGGTTCCTGCCCACAGCACCTGGGCACAATTCATTAGCTCAGATCCATCAGGAGATGCCCAGGAGGTGGGTGTTGGGGCCAAGAAGGCTTTTGGGTGGGGGAAACATGTGCAGCTTGGAGGAAAGACTAATTACTTTCTTGGAAATGTTTCACCTTGTTTGCTGTTAACTAGGACTAAAGTGACTGAAGTTGAAGGGGAGGGTGACGTGGTCACCTGGATCCTCAAGACTCCTGTCACTTCAAGGAAAAAAACATTTAATGAAAAGCTGTGATCTCTTCTCTGACTCATGAAATACCAAAATATAAATTCATGAATTATCAGAGGAGAAATCCCAGTACTGGTAAAGAGACAATGGGAATGTTTCCTCCAGGTTGAAGATGGGCCAGCTTGGGAGCTCATGGCTCCTGGTTGCATCAGGTAATAAGAGAGTTGGGCTTTTTCTCTGTACTGACATCAGTGAGAGCACAATCAGTCCCCAGACAAGTAACCTTCTTTACAAGTGCAGTCAAATGGAACATCAGACATGAGTCTGATACAGGTTTGATAGCAGCAGAGTGCAGCTGCAGTGAGTGGCTGCTGTGCAGGAGGCACGTTTGATTTACATGAACATGAGCCGTTCTGCCCCTCAGAGCCTGATTCAGCGCCTCATAATCACTCCTGACTTTAACAGGGTGCTAAAGCAGTCTTATTTATTGCTTCCAATATGTATCCGAAGATGAGAAACAGATTTAGAGCCGTAAGAGTCATAAGAATATTGGAGAGGCAAAAAAAGTGAAAAAATAGAGCTTTGCACCAAGGCATTATTTTTTTTGTGCCAGCACATTACAACAGTCTGTCTCTGCAGCAAGATTTCAATGCCTGCAGTTAGTTTTTGCATTTATATGTTGCACATCAATGTTGTAAGGCAGGAACTACCTGGAGGAATCTAGTATGGACTTGCAAAGCAGTGCCCTCCTGGCTGCCAGGCTCACCCTCTCTGCACCAAATTCCTGCTGGAGATCTGGACTTTGAAATAGTCCATGCACTCTGCTCTCCAGATAGGAGATAAAATTTTTCCAATGAAAGGTGGATCTCATTTGTTTAATTTACCTTAAGGACTAGACCTGTTGTAGCACTACTGATCTGAATGTTTAATATTTGGTAGCACATGTGGGCTGTCCTCTGCCCTTCTGGGGTGGGAGCAGGACCTTGGTGCTGCTCTGAGCATCACCTTCTGCAAAATCCTCCTGTCCCAGTGCCCGCAAGACCTGCCAGTACAGAAAAACACATCAGTGCTCATGCACATTATTAACTACTCAGCAAATGTCAGTATTTTTTCCAGCAACCCACAGATAAGTATCTTCAAGATAAACTGCAATATCCCCAGGTTACAGCCATCTGAACATGGGGCATTTTAGCAGGGAAACAAATGCCTTTTTTCCCACATTCCCTGCTGATGAGACTTATTGCCATCTCAGGGGAAACGTTTTTACAGGAACCCCTCAAACAGATACTGCCAAAAAATATTAGGAAATAGAGGATGCTTTGAAGATGCTCTCTAATAAAACAGTTCTCATATTTAAGTCCAGTGTTCAAGGGAGAACCTTATTATTTTCATTATTTATAGTTCAGCCAAGGCATTTAAGGTAAAATACTCTTGGTTGCTGGCACGGTCACGTGCTGCAATGCACAGGAACCGGTTGAAAGAAGGCAGTCTGCATCGGTAATCAGGTTAGAGTCAGCTGCCTCTGCCCTCCAGCTCGCTCCGAAAGGGCATGTAGTCTAATTAGTTGTAGAAAGGATTTTACTGAATAGTTGTAAACAGATCTGAGGGCTTGGAATAAAATCAATCTGACTGTGGAAACTTTTCAGGATAATTATAAACTGTTATTGGCAGAGTGTGAGGGAGACCAAAGGACTTTAAGCAGTGGGGAACTTGCAATTGTGTGGGCTGCTCTGTGCAGGTGAAAGAAAAAAAATAAAAGGGAAAAAAGGAACAATATTTGAGGTGTTTGAACATGATTTTATATAAAGGCCTGTAAAAATTCTCTTTTCACAGGTCAGAATGGTCTTGGCTCAAACCTTCACCACCTCCTTACTGATGTAAGCACTGAAAATTTCATCTTCTGGACCAGCCAGTCCTTGCTGCCCCCTGAAGTCGTCCCGGCCATCAGCCCACCTCAGCCTGCTGCTTGACTCCACATTCCTGTTCATGGCAATGCCCCAGAATTCCACCAGAGAAAATGGCTTTTGTTTTGCTCAGACTCTCGACTTCTCCCACACGTCTCCTCATCCCGGCAATGCCGGCCGGACCTTTGGTGCTGTGAGTGGGCAGGATGCCTGTGGCACCCCCCTGAGCAATGGCATCACCTCCTCAGGTGCACCCAGCCCCTCTGACTCGTGTGCTGAACCTCTCTGCTCCACCACCCCGGGAGAGGAGGAGACACAGCTTGAGGAAGGCATTAAATATGTGTCGGCTGAAGAGGAGGAACTGGCCTGCGGCTGGGGGGGGTTCACCCCTGGCTGCTTACAGCTCTGTAACACCTCCAAGGGCATCTTGTTCTTCCTCTGCGTGGCCTCTTTCCTGCAAGGCATGACAGTGAATGGCTTCATCAACACTGTCATCACCTCCATCGAGCGCCGCTTCGACCTCCGCAGCTACCAGAGTGGGCTGATCGCCAGCTCCTACGACATCGCGGCGTGTGTCTGCTTGACCTTCGTCAGCTACTTTGGGGGGAACGGCCACAAGCCACGCTGGCTGGGTTGGGGGGTGCTGGTCATGGGCTTGGGCTCCCTGCTCTTCGCCTTGCCCCACTTCACCACGGGACAGTACGAGGCACGCTCGGCGGCCGAGGTGGGTGTCTGTGGTGGGAACCAGAGCCTGCCGTGTTCCCAGGCTGCCTCCAGCCTCTCCAGCTACCGGTTTGTCTTCATGCTGGGGCAGTTCCTGCACGGGATGGGAGCCACGCCGCTCTACACGCTCGGCGTCACCTATTTAGATGAAAACGTCAAGACTAACTACTCCCCTGTGTACATTGGTGAGTGGAACTGGAGGGACAGCTTGGACCCATGAGTGGGGTGATGGGAGGGAGGAGATGGTCCCTCTGCCTCACCACCCAACAGCCCACGTTGGAAACACTGCTCAGTCTTTTGTTCCTGATAACGGGTGAGGTGGAAATCAGAGGGACGTGGCAGCTGTCGGGGAGGTTTTGATTATTTACTGGAAGGAACGTTAAGTGCAGCTGGGTGTTTTTCCTCCCACAGCACACGCCTTGCAGATCAGGAAGTGCCTCCTGCTCCTGGCATGGGGCCAGCTGGGGAGAGCCCTCTGGCTGTGCCCTGGTGTGTGTTTGGCATTAACATCTCTGGCAGACTGCCATGAGGCCATACCCCATCTGTGCAGGGGGACATAGAACCGCAGAACAGTTTGGGTTCGAAGGGACCTTTAAAGGTCATCTAGTCCAACCCCCTGCAATAAGCAAGGACACCTTCAACTTGATCAGGTTGCTTGGAGCCCTGTCCAATCTGACCTTGAATGTTTCCAAGGATGGAGCATCTGCCGCCTGTCTGGGCAGCCTGTGCCAGTGTTTTCCTACCCTCGTTGTAAAAAACTCCTTTCTTATCTCTAATCTAAATTCTTAAGTCGTGATCCCTTCAGTGCCACAGCAGAGCAGGGATGGTCACTGGGTTGCTCAGCTACTGCTAATGTAAAGCACAGCCAAGAACAGAGGCTCAGCTCCCTCCTCTGTGTTGCTGGTCACTTAGCAGCTGCCAAATACTTACAGTTCTATTTGGTGAAATTGCTAAAAGGGTGATCTTTTGGCAATTTCAAGAAGTATTAGTCTGCCCATATTCTGTATTGAAAGGCTGTGTAATGTGGGAAGGAGATCACAAGGCAATCATCAGCAAGGTGGTGATCTTTCCATGTGTCGTGGTTTAAGCAGCAAACTGCAGTAAGTGCCAGTGGTGCTGCATTTAGCATAGACATTGCGTGTCATCAGTGGAGATAAAACAGTGCTGCTCATCTCACCAGCAGTTGGGATGTGTCAGCAGGGTCAGATGCATCCCTGCAAAATATGGTTTTCCACTAAACCTATTTGGCCTGCCCCTTACTGTAAAAATTCCCAGGTTGGTTGCAAAAGTTTCCCTGGAACAGAAGTGTGAGATGAAAACTTGTTAGAACTATCTGTGTTTGTGTCTCAGTAGTTTAGGGAGAGGGGTGTGATGTGACCAGAGGCTCAGCATCCTGCATCCAGGAGGAAAGTGGGCTGGGAGTGCTGGTCTCCAGCAATGCTCTACAGCATCCCTGACTGACATGCTGCTGGTTGTCTAACACAGCTTGTTTTCCCTTTCAGCTGTTTTCTACACTGCTGCAATCCTTGGGCCTGCAGCGGGTTATCTGGTAGGAGGAATGTTTCTAAATATTTATACTGAAATTGGCAGAGAGTAAGTTGTTAAAAAAAAATCTTGTTCCTTTCCCTTTATGCTCTAAGTTTCCTTTGGGGTAAAAAATAAATAATAACAATGATCTGGAGCAATGACCTGGTGGCTGGGTGGAAGCGTGCCTGTGGTGTTCAGTGGTGTGTCTGCAGGGGGGAGAGGTTGGAAGGGTGGTTTGCATTAGTGCTGGTACTGGAGGAAAATTGCTGACAAACCTGTCAGCTTAAATCCTCCTTCACGCTGCACTGCCTGTGCTAATGAGGCTACAAGCAGCAGGTGAATTTTTTGAATGAGTTCCCTGATGAGGCAGTGCGACCAGCACTGCTGCTAGTCCTCCCAGTCATCCCACCAGGATGTTTAGTCCCTCCTTGCTTTGTAGTATTTGAAATTTATTCTTGTTTCCTTACAGGTTCTTTGGCAGATCACAGAATCATAGAATGGTTTGGGTTGGAAGGGGCCTTAATGATCATCTAGTTCCAAACCCTCTGTTGTAGGCAGGGACACCTTCCACTAGACTAGATGAATGGATTAAAAAGGGGGAATGGATTTCCAGGGGAAGGAATGGGTTATTTCCACCAGTTTTCTTGCAAATGGTGGGTTTGGGGTGGAACAAGGACCTCAGCAACCCTCAAAGTGCATTTGAAAAGGGGTGAGGTGAATGTGCAAGCCAGAGGTTAAATGAGAATTGAGTTATAGAATTTCCTGGGCTCATGAAGTATTGTGCTCTCTGGTAAGACAGGCATCACTGTGGTGTGCCAGGAGGGATGGTGGATGTGGCAACCTCATCAGATCACCATGGGGGAGGCCAGAGCTCAGTTTCCTTCACTGTGATCCCCTCTGTGTCCCCCCAACTCTTGCCAAGCTCAACAAAAGGCACACCGAGCTGTCCTCCTCTGTTTCCAACCACCACCTCTCTCCCTTGTGTCCTTTTGGCTTCTCTTCTCGCAGGATCGGCATCTCCCCAGAGAACACACTGTGGGTTGGGGCATGGTGGATCGGCTTCCTTGGGGCTGGAGCAGCCTCCCTCCTCATCTCCATCCCCATCCTGGGGTACCCCCAGCGCCTCCCAGGTATGTGGCTCCAGCACGGCTTCAGGGGCTGGGCTGGGACTGCGCTGCTCACTCTTGCCTTGGGGTTTCCATCCTCTTACACGTGTGTAGTTGGGGCCTCGGGGGTAAAGGAAGAACTTCAGGGCTTAAGTTGTAATTCCTAAATGGATTTCACTGCCTTGGCTTTCCATCTGCCTCTTTTACTACTCCCTTGCAGCAGTTGGCAGAGGGAGGATGTCGTGTTGCATTTTCCTTCTGCAAATCCACTGCTTCGGTGGCATCACGTTCCATGTGTGACATGCTTCTTGTTCCTGTTTGCCTCTCATTTTCAGGATCCCAGCGGTACATCGTAATGAGGGTGTCAGAGGCTCATCAGATAAAGGATGGGAGCCACAAAAAAGCATCAGATCCAAACTTTGGGAAAACAGTTAAAGATCTGCCTCGGTGAGAAAACTACTCCATGCCTGAGGTTCAGGGAGCCATCTCCAGAGTGGAGAGAGTAATGGGCCCAGGTTGAGCTTGGTTCCAGCCCTGCCAGCTCATAGGTTTTGGTCATCTTCAAGCAATGACACTTTCTTACAGAGGAGGTGTCAAAGTACCTGGTCCCATCAGCATCTGGGATGAACTAGAACTGGTGCTGGGGGTCTCATGGGAGAGCAGGGCACAAGAGGCTGGTACCATCTGGGGTTTTAAGGAGCTTATATCCATGTTTGCAGATCCACCTGCAGTCCTGTGCCACATGCTGAGCTTCACCAAGAGCAGGCTGATGCCAAGCTTTAGGTGACAGGAGATGCCCTAGCATTGCCAGCTCATTCCCTCTCCCCAGCAGCATTATTTCTGCCTGTTTGCTTATGCCTGGCCTCACCTGGCCCAATTGCGTGTTCTCCAACATCTCCTCCTCCCCAGCCCCTTGGGGCTCTTTTCCATTCCTCTGTTTTTACTGATGTTAGATCTCTGTTTTGTCCTTTTAATGAGAAACGAGATGAAACAAGCCCCCTGATTCTCACAGCTCCATTCCAAATCCAGGGAACAAGATATACCACACTGTAGCTTTCAGTTCCCTTTCTCTTTTATTCTTAGTTTCCTTTTCTTTTTCCTTTTGCCTTCACATCTGCCAGACACCTTTTATGTGTTACTACTTCTTATCTCTGCAGCAAGGCAGTGACACAGCAACTTGCTTAGTGCCTGAGCTGCTGCTTTGGCTCAGTGGTGCTGGCAAGCAGGCTTGCACCAAGAGAGGTCTGGTAGGAGGTGGTTTAAAGGGGTCCTGGTTGGGAACAAGCCAGTGGCCAAAATAAAATGTGGTCTTTTAACCTGAAATCTTTAAAATATTTTGTAGGGGGTTTTTTTGTTTGTTTGTTTTTGGGTTTTTTTTGTTGTATTCAGTTGTATTTAAAGGGAGGGCAGGGGGAGAGGTGCTCGCTGCTTTATTTACTGCTTGAGGTTAGCATGGCTAACCTTAGCACCTTAGCTAACCTTAGCACCTTAGCTAACCTTAGCACCTTAGCACCTTAGCACCTTAGCTAACCTTAGCACCTTAGCACTTTAGCACCTTAGCACCTTAGCTAACCTTAGCACCTTAGCTAACCTTAGCACCTTAGCACCTTAGCTAACCTTAGCACCTTAGCACCTTAGCTAACCTTAGCACCTTAGCACCTTAGCATGCAGGCTCTGGATGTTGCAGAGATACCTGGGTATTGATTCCTTTTGGAGCTTGCAGTCAATAAGGGGACTTTTCTTTTTTTGTATTTCTCCCAGGACCGTTTTTAGGGAGGAGATGGTGTCCATATGTGACGGTTTCTCCACGCAAAGGCAAACACTCAGTGTTGCCAAACCCCAGGCTGCTGCCAACAATTATTTCTGAGCTTTAGTTGTGGTCTTTGCTGTTGTGCTGGCAGAGGAGGAGGGAAGCAGGTGCTCAGTACTGGAGTTTTTGGCACCAGTCGATCTGTGTTGTGTCAATACAACAACTCACATTGGTCTGGAATTCTTGGAGACTTCGTAAGAAGTTTACCAGGGGTTAAGACAGTTTTATGAAGAATATTACATTGAACAGATTTCAATACTGTTATTAAATGGCATTCTTGACTAGGTGCCATTTTCCAAGGTCATGGCTTATTTTCTGCACGGAAATTGAATTCAAGACCTGCATTTAAATGATGATAAGGTTATGACTAAAACCAACACAAACAGAGAGGGTAGCAGAGAGGGATGAAATTTAGTGGTTGATGCTTTTCGTGCTTGTCTGGAACAAAACTCCCACTGTTTTATGGTGAAGGCTGTCTGACAGCAGGAAAGGAGGCAGTCCTCCTTTGGGAACACCTTTCACCTCTCGTTCCTGAAGAACAAATAGCTGAAGGTGGGCAGCTCATATCAAACAATTTAGATCAGTCCAGACCTTAGTGTGGTTTTTCGCTTGAAAGCAAAAACCCAACAGACTTTTGTGGTCCCTGGTTTTGATTAATAAAAGGGAAGTGCCTTAAAGGCTTGCTATTCTGGAAACTTGCATTAAAGAGGAGATCACATCTGTGCAGGCAGCTCTTGGGAACACATGGACCAGGCTGGAGAGTGAGGCCAAAGGACACTCACTGTTCCTTTTGTTTTAGGAAGGGATCGTGTGCTACACATTTTCTCACAGTACAGACAGGAACAGTCTCACAAAGATAAGCAGAAATACTGATGAAATAAAATACTGTTTCATGCCATTAGGTCCTTTCTAAGCAAGGTTAATGAATTGCTGTATTCACAGTGCTGCCTAAGAGCAGGAGCTTACAGGAATGCAGCCCATACAGCTTAATCCTCTGCCCTGAAGAGACTTCTGTCTTAACTCTTGGGCTGAAAGGGCCTGATAAAATAGCATTTTCCTTTCTCTGGTTCCATATGATTGCTCTCCTGGAATAACCCCTTCTATCAGAGCAGAGGGACTCAAACAGAAGGCATGAAGAGCTGTGCCAGGAGAGGAGGCTTTGTCCTAGTGAGGTGGGGGACGGAGTTTGTGAGGATCACTCACTGTTCTGTCAAGTTCTGATCATCAGCATGAGAAACTGTGGTCAATATTTTCCTCATCGCTCTTGGATAAGGTGCAGGTTGGGACTTTGGTTGTCTCATGGCTTTACTGCAGCTTCCCTGCTCTCTGTTCCCTTGGTGGTGGTGACACTAGGTGTTATTTTATGCTGGAAATTACCCCATTCATGTGCTGAATGAATTGCATAAATATCCATCTATTAATGACTTATTAGCTTGTGTCTGTACTGTTACAGTCTTGGTGTCCTGGGCATGCCAGGGTTTCTTAGGGGAGCAGGCTCTGGTTTTACAGGAGAACCATTATGTGATGAAAGAGTTCCTATATGTGTCCATATCAGTAAAGACTTGGAGGGTCAGCTTTTATAGGTGGTGGGAGTCTTCTCTGTGCAGTGCTGAGCCTCCTGAAACCCCTTTGGCTGCAAGAACTGAGGACAATCAAGGCTATTCAAGAGTAAGGTGGTTTCTGGGTGTGTTTAAAGTCTTGCTGATAGCGATGAAAAGTCTGTGATGACTTTGGTAAGGTTTTATGCGCCATAGCTGCTCACAACTACATCTTCTCTCTTCAAGCAGATTAAATTACATGAGTAAATCCTTACTGTAAGTGCTGAAAGGAGTTCCTTTGCATTTTTCTACCTGCAAGTCTAACCTGTCATCTTTGGGAAAAGGGCACAAAGTCATGCTAGTGCCAGGGAACAACCCTTCTCTGTAAAAGGGGGAAGGCACTGTCCATTTCCTCCATCAGTCACAAGGTTCACAAGTGTTTTTTCACTAAAAGGTTAGGCTTTGTGCTTCCAAATTAACCATAGTCAAAAAGATCTAGAAAATAGTTTAGTAAATTAAACTGATCCCAACAGCTAGGCAATGTTTAATATAAAGGTCCATGTAATCAAAGTGTAGGAATGTGTGGTATTCTGTCTTTCAGCTTATTTGTTCTATTGATGTAATGAAATTCTCCACTTTATGTGAGTAAAGTTGAATAAATCTGAGGCTGAGCCTCAGCACGTCTCTTGCTCACTTGTACTACAGTAGATTTTCTCTGATCTAACATTTCCTCTGGAGCAGGAGGTGGTAAGTGGCTGTTCCTTTCTATTCAGTGAGCATCTCAGGGCATCCCTGTTGCTGCCATTGTTGCAGGATGACAGGTTTGTGCCGATCCCAGAAATGGGATAACTGGTCTGGGCTTGGCTTGGGGAAAGTCATGTGGCAGAATTTCAAGCTTGTTACAAAACGTCCCCTGCAAAGCAGTGTCAGCCTTCTTAGTCCAATATCCGAGGCAGTGAGAGATAATTGAGACCATCCCATGTGCCTGGGGGCCTTTTTGTGTCTCAGAGATGGAGTTATTGCTGGATCTGCATAGAAATGATACATGGCAATTTTTCAGGCATATCTGCAGCTCTCTACTAAATCCTAGTGGGTCAAAATAAAATCTATTTACTCAACTTGTACATTAAGCTTCAAGTAGAACTGTGGTTAGACTCTGGGAGAAAGATTGCTTTCTGTTTTTTAGTGGATATAAGGTGTCTTGGAGGTGTTTCCTCCATATAGAAAGGCTTGCTTGGTATTTCCCCTTAGGTTGTTATTATTCTGAGGATGTGGGTGCACGAGTGATGTGTGTATGTGAGGATGTAGCACTGCTTTGTTCCCTGCTGTTGGGTGAGTCAGGAGTCCCAAGATATCTGCCATCAGGGCCTAATAAGACCCTGAAATGATTGAGATTTGTTGATGAGTAATGTCTCTTCAATACTGCCCCATTTAGGAACAGAAAATACTCAGCCTGACCCTAAATGCTGGAAAATTACTGCTGAAATCAGTCATGTGGAAGTCAAGGGTGCCTGGGTGTGAATTATATCACACACATACACTGTGACACCTACTCTGTGCAGGTACCTAGGGAGAGGTGAGGGTACTCTCAGCATCTTTCCTTGGTTGATAAGACACAATAAGCATAAAGGGAGAAGGTCACTGCTCTTTCAAACCCAAATTAGCTCCCTTTTGGTATTTTTTCTTTCAGAGAGATGCAGCATGATGGGATGCTGCCTCATCTTACATGTGATCCTTCTGACTAAAAGACAGGGACAGACCAGAAGTCCAAATGTGCCACAGTGATTCAATTCCAATACATTTGTCCTTCCCAGATCAGTGCTGCTACTTCTGAAGAACCCCACCTTCATCTTCCTCTGCTTAGCGGGAGCGACTGAAGCCACACTCATTGCTGGGATGTCCACATTTGGACCCAAATTCCTGGAGTCTCAGTTTAGTTTAAGTGCCTCTGAAGCTGCTACCTTTTTTGGTAAGGAAACCATGCTTTTGCAATGTTTTCCCATTTTGTCTACAAGTAGAAGAGCACTTTAGCTCATCTAGAATGGAGACAAATGCTTTGCAGTTCATTCATGGAACAGTTATCCTCTTCAACTGTTAGATAGGTTTGTTTCCCATCAGCACATCTCCACCAAGTGAATTTTCAGCGCTGAATCTACTGACATCAGGAAGAAATGTGTCCCTTCTGTAGCCGTCTGTTACCCTCTAGAGGAAGGCAAAATAATTGTAGTCTGTTTCTTCCAGTGCATTACCAGGAAACATTGACTAAATGTTTCCTCTAATGAGGGGTGTCTGAGCTGGGGGATATATTTTGTCAGCATCCAAAACCTGGGAGGATCCTCACGCAGCTGCCATAACACAGACAAAGGAAGTGATGTCCAAAAAGCATCAATACTCTTGATGTGCTTCCCAAAGAGTCAGTTTTAAGATGTCTGGGTAGGAAGAGCTGCCTTACCAGGCTCATGCTGTGTTACCTGAGCTGTTATGGAGGACTCCCTACTATAGCAACATCCACTGAACTCCCAGCAAGAAGCCACGGAGCAACCAAGGGGTCATTTATATACAGGACACACTGCAATTAATGTATTCAAACATGAAAACTCCTTGCTGACATTTCTAAATTTGTTTGTGTTTTTTTTTCCCCCTTATTTTTTCAGGTTATCTGGTCGTGCCAGCTGGAGGTGGGGGCACATTCCTGGGAGGATTCCTTGTGAATAAATTTAAACTCCGCTGTTCAGGAATCATCAAATTGTGTTTATTTTGCACAGTGTCAAGTCTGCTGGCAATATTAATTTTTTTTATCCACTGCCCTAACATGCCAATGGCAGGAGTAACCCAGATGTACAATGGAAGGTAACAACAACCATCCCATCTGTCTGTGCTGCAGGGCCCTGGTCAGAATAGAAGGATAACTCCAAACACACAGTGCTGGTGGCAGTCACGTGTGAATGTGTTGGGAATGAAAGCTGGTGTGTAGTCAGTCCTACAGGCAGATACTGAGGGTGAGACACAGAAAATTAAATGTCTTAACTTTTACAACTAGATGGACTTTATGGAAAAGACTCCCTAGTTAGTAATGGAGGAGAGATCAGCAATGCCAGAGTGTAAGATCAGTTGCCTTCACAGTGTCCTCCATCTCTAGCCAGTAAGATAAACTGGAACAAAAGTGGGAATCTGCTCTCCAAGTGGAATTGTCATCCTAAGAGCTGGTCACTTAAGCTCTCTTGGTAGCTATGGGAAAGAGACAGCTCCAGTGCACAGTTTAAACTGGATGAGATGAAACTGTTCCCAAGCCTGGTTTTATGCTCCTTGGGGATCCATCACATCTACTGTCTACTCTTCCTCTTCTCATTTCCTCCTGGAAAATGCTATTCACTGACTGTTTCTGTGTTTCCCTTAGTGCTTTGCCTAGTGGTTATCTCAACCTGAGAGCAGCCTGCAACATGGAGTGTGGCTGTTTGCAGGAGACCTACAGCCCTGTCTGTGGGAGTGATGGCATTATGTATTACTCTCCCTGCCATGCTGGATGCAAAAAAATGTCTGAAGACCACAGGAATGGCAAGAAGGTATGTCTTCTGAAAGCACTGCGTGTTAACAAGGCAGTGGCACATCTTTGGAGTGATTTGGCTGGCTCTGCAGAAGTGTCCACGGTTTTGAGCTTTGCTGCAAATCAGTGTAAAAGGCTGGGGCAGGATGCATGTTCTCAGGTACAGAAGGTACCCTGAGGTCATGCTGCTTTGCTTCTCTCATTATATCCAATCATCTTTGCCTCGTTCTGGGTCAAACTGTGCTGAAATGAAGGGTAAATCACCTAGGGAGGCAGATAGCTTAGTAGGCGCCCAATTCCTGCCCTAATGATCATTTTGGATGTTCAATGAATATGATGCACCTCCCCATCCTTCTGGCATGTTGCTCATAAAACAAGGCAAAGGCTTAAGAAAGGTAGAGATGATATTCAGCATTCAAAAGCTGCCTGGCAGAGCTAATATTTCTTACTTAATGACCAGCTTTGAAACAGAAGTGTGTCAAGAATGCAGCTTCGTTTCCACTTCCATTCTGGGAGTGAAACCTGTTGTTTTCTGCCCTCCCTGAATTTCTTTATTTTTAAAACTTTGACTATCACCATGCCCTCCTTGGCAGAACACTCACCAGCCTTTCTTTTCCAGGTCTATCATGAGTGTAGCTGTGTCAACAAAACCCTCCTGCCTGGCCGTGCAGAGGCAGGGAAGTGCACCTCCTCCTGTGCAAAAAAGCCCTTGCTCCTGTGCTTCATGTTTGTGGTCATCCTCTTCACCTTTCTGAGCAGTATTCCTGCCCTGACTGCCACCCTGAGGTAAGCACGGGATGGCCTCGTTCTCTGCCTGTGCTGCAAGAAGCCTCAGTATCCACCTCTCTACTTTATCCCGCTGGCTCCAGCCATGAGAAAGGTGTGATGGGAACCAGCTCGTTACTGGCAGCCTAAAGACATCAGGACTAATTCTCTTCCCAGTGTAGCTGGGAAAGCAAATTTCAGCATTGGAAGCTTTATCCTCTGGCATGGGATACACTCGTGTTTACAGCAGTAGTGTGGGCATGTTGCACTGGGGTGATATTCAATCTCCAGAGCGGGTGGAGGTCCCAGGTGTGCTGGACTGGAGGATGTGGTACTGCAGGGCAGGGAGGTGCCAGGAAGCCTGGCAGCATTTTTAAACAAACCCCTTTTGTTCCCTAGGTGTGTCTCTGACAGGCAAAGGTCCTTTGCACTCGGGATCCAGTGGATTGTGGTACGAACACTAGGTATGGAGCCGAGATGGTCTGGTGTTTTTGTGGAGTGTGTGCCAAGCTGTCACCTAACAAAAAAACACATTGGGTTGGAAAAGAGGGGAGTAGGACCTACACTGTAGAAAGGAGGATGCTTTCTTTTGTTTGCTGTCATTCAGCAAAACTTAATTCCATTTGCATGTGATTTGCAAACTGAATGGAGGGGTTTGTAGCATGTCACAGGTGGTAGAGGAGCAATGTCCTGGCAATGTGTCCTTATCTTAAGAAAAAGGAGCAGAGGTATTGAAGCTCCTGTGTGTCTTTTGGCTCTTATGCAACATGTAGGTCAGCATGGTCAAAAGACCTGCTGGACTCTCAGATCTTGAAATCCAGCATATTTTTGATACCTTGCAGCTCTGGATGCTGCAGAATGAGTTTTCCTAATCATGGTAGCAGCAGAGCCTGATGCCTTTTTGCAAGCACCTTGTGACTTTCAGGGCTGGTGTGTAGGTGCTGCCCAAACTCAACATCCACTCTCTCTTCCCACAGGAGGCATCCCTGGCCCCATCGCCTTTGGGTCCATGATTGATAAATCCTGCCTGCTCTGGCAGGACCAGTGTGGTGAGCAGGGCTCTTGCTACGTTTACCAGAACTCAGCCATGAGCCAATACACCCTCATCGCTGGACTGGTCTACAAGGTGATGCTGCCAGTTAACTTCCCTCTCTGATAAAGCAAGCAGGTCTTTAGGAGACAACATTCTGCTCTGGGAGAGAATTTCATAAAACTAGGTTGTCCTGATCTGGCCTCCACCAGAGGAAATTAAATTTTTCTATGAGAAACGTTCTCAGAGAAGTCAAAAGCCCTGCTTCCTTCTCACTCGGTAATGGTGCTCCAGACACAATCATTCTCTTAAATTCCCATTATTTTCTAGGCTTACAGCTTCTTTTGCGCCATATGAAATATCTCCTCTTCTCCAAACAGTAACCAAAGTGATTTTTGCTAGAAATGGAGTAAAATATATAACTGCAGTGTGTTAGTGAGAGTGAGGGATGGCTTTGTGGGCAGGCTGTTAATAACTATTCCCTGATCACTGATAGAAAATGAGAGCTTAGTGCTGTGGTTTTTATTTATTAGCAGAAAACCATCATTTTAACTGCTCCCAAACAAGCACTTGCTCTAGATAGTCCTGTTTAGCAGTTGCTGTGAAAAAGAGGCTTTCAAAAGCCTTCCAGCAAATGGCTCAGGCAGAGTTGTCTCATGCAGCACTGTGCTCCTGATGTCTGGGGGGGGGGGGGGGGAGCAAATTCTCA
>JAWWEE010000051.1:9114511-9219188 GCA_035221455.1 Xenops minutus | reverse complement strand
AGTCGCACTGTCCCAGTGCTGTGGGGCTGGCTAAATTCAGATTTTTACCCCCTCTGGCTCCATGTGCTGCTCTGCTGTCCAGGCTGGCCTCCAGCATAACCTCCTCCCCAAAGCTTGGTCAGCCAATCTCATTCCAGATGTGGGGTAGGCACCAGGTTTTGTGGGGAGCAGAGAGTAACGGGGTGTCTTTGTGGCTGCAGGTGCTTGGGACAACCTTCTTTATAGTCGCCTGTTTACTCTACAAACCCCCACGACCAGAGTCAGCTCCAGGCAGCTCGGATGCATCCGAAAATGGCAACAGTGACCTCCAGGAACACAAGCCTTCACTGCCAGCTGAAGAGGATATATAGTGCTGCACTCATGCAAGTGACTTTCTCAGCCTCAAAAATACGATGAGAAGACATTATACAGTCCCCAGGGGTTTTTAAATTAAAAGTAATATTGTAACTTTTTTTTTTTAGCTGAAGATAAAGTAATTTAATTAACCACTGGTGTGCTTTGCTATTTTCTTAATGGCAGAAGCACATTTAAAATCGTGCGCTAGTGCCATATGCAGTTATTTAATTTTATTTAAAGAAAGGGCTACCTTTGCTTTATTTTATGTCTGTGACAAGCGAGGACCATGTTCTCCACTCGTGGAAATAAGCACTGGTAACTCCAATGGAGCATGTGGGGTTTAAGCCACCAGAGGATCTGGGCCCTAATATCTCAATTGTAAAGCCAACTGTAGCAAAATTTCTGCTGGGACTTCCCAAGCCTGGAAGGGGCACTGCTGTCCTGCAGTCTGCATTGCAGCGAGGAAACTGGCCCTCAAACTGCTGTATGCAAAGCAGACAGCTCTGGCAGTGTCCTCCTCCTTCCTGTGGCACACAGCATTGCTCCCTTTGTCCAGGAGCAGGTTCTCTCATTATGCAAGTTCCTATTACTGTGTGAGAGGAGGTGGGTTTGAGAGGAGATTTGATTAGCAAATCCATCAGTACACTACAGGCAGCCTTCCCCAGAGCTGCCGAGCACTGTACACTCACTGCCTCACTCATTGCAGGGTTTACACCGTGGTGACACTTGGGTTCTTTTCTTGTGTTGTTTTAGAAGTGATGTCTCTTGTAATGTACTGTGCAAAACTTGAACTTCTTGCTGTTTGCTGACTGTGGGAAGATGTGAGATACAGATCTATGCAATGCTTCTCTTCTGTTGTTCTGTAAAGACATTGGGTTTGGGCAACTGGAAAAGTTAGAGTGGATTTAATTTGCCTCTAGGCCACTAGTTTAAGGGATAGCCTTGTGGGAAGGGGATGCTGACTTGTAACTGGCTTGCTTGCAAGTAGAGAGTGCAGTGTTCCCAAAATGATTTTTGAATGTGCACTTGCAATATTGACCAGGACCCTTTCTGAGGGGCAAAAGTAGAGTTTGGGCATTTTTATGTCTGTCTTCCCTCTCAGTCCAGATCAGGGAAGGTTAGTGCTTGGTCTGCCTGTGTCTGCACAGCCACAGGATCCAGGTACATGTCCAGGGGAAGCTGTGGCCAGCCCCTGGAATCCTGCATTGTAGAACGATGTTCACAGGGGACGGGACCTACATTACTGAGCTGCAAAACCGGTGCTTTTTACTTTTTGTGTTAGCTCCTACTTAGAATTACTTTTTAGATGTTTTTGTATATTTTGTGTATTTACACTTTCATAAACAGACACAGAATGGGCATTTTCTTCCTCTGTTAGCAAAGGACTGACTCTCAGAGAAGAGGTGAAGCCATTTCTGTTGCAGACAGGGATGGTGCTGCTGGGAGTGTGGTCCATCTTCAGGTCAATGGTGGTCAAGAAAGCAGCTCCTTCCATTCACAGATTCCCTTCCACCAAAGCCACGTAGTGACATTCCAACTTCCAAAGCGTCCCTTGAGCATCTCTGCCCCATCCCTATAAGTGCTCAAGGCCGGGTTGGGCAGGGCTTTGAGCAACCTGGTCTAGTGGAAGGTGTTCCCGCCCACAGGAAGGGCTTGGAGCAAGATGAGCTTTAACATGCCTTCCAACCTAAACCATTCTGTGATTCCATTATGTTGTCTCCAGTAACTACTGAAAAAACTAAAAGTGCTAAGATTGAGATGGATGGTGGCTTTTGGCTGCTTGTACATGGGGAGCTGCTGCAGCTGTGTTGGGGCACAGTGTGCAGGAGAACCCTGTTTTACCGTGGTGGCAGGATTAGACCCACCGATGCAAGAGTTAACCACAGCACCACCCAAACACCTTCACAACTTCCCCCTGTATTTGGAATCACCTGCAAACACAAGCCTCTCTCCAAGCCTTGCCCTTCCCAGCCTAGACACTTTGGGTACAAGCAGGGATCTTAGATGGGGGAAATGCATGAATGTATTTTGGGAACGTATTTTATGTATTATGTATTTATGAAAGGTAGAAGTTTTTCTTAATATATATATATGGATATTGCAATGCAATTTTAGTGTTTATAAAATGAGTTTTATCTGAGTGTGTTGTTTCCAGAGCAAAACAAAAGCTTGTGGGATTCTGGGCATTTATTTTGTTGCTGTGGGACTAGTAAGTCACGAATTTTAGTAAGCAGTGACAAGGCAGCAACCATAAACAGGCTGTTTAGGTGTACAGGTAACTTAAAAAAAATTGAAAGCATCTTTCCCAGTTCATTTGAAGTATTATGTTGCTATAAAAGCATAGTAATAGAATCAGTATTTCACAGGTATTTGTGTGTGTGTTTTTCATCTGTTATGACCTTTTCCCAGCTGCTGTTCTTGGCAGGGTGTATCCGTGGTGCCAGGCTTTGCTGCAGGTCATTGTGGTGTCTGCAAGGAGGAAAGTTTGAATTGAGGTTTGTGTTTAAATCAGTGTTAATAAAACCAGGCACCAGGTGACATTGAGACCCTGTTGGTTGGTGTCTCCTACTGACTTACCCTCTCCTCCTGAGACAGAGGATAATTGCTTTGGAGGGCAAAAGGAGGTTTGTGGTTCCTGGGGAAGAAGAACCTTTGTTTCCTTTCTTCACCCACAGACCAACCCTGTTAAAGCCATGGAGTTTCTGCCAGACTTGCACTAGGTAAATGAGGTCAGAGTACTGTGTCACCTATGGTTTGCTAAGGGTGATTCACACTGTTAAAGAATACAAACAAACAGTGGTTGGTGTTGAGGAGACACCTCTGGGGAATGAAAAAAAATGAGAGCCCAGAGGGAGGAAAAGCAGAAGGAACTGATAGTTATTTATTGTAGATAAAATCTCAGGAAGTCAATGAGCTGGTGTTCTCTGGTGAGGAGTTTGTTTGGAAGCTTCCTGGAGGTTTTTAAATATCAGCAAATAAAAGCTTTGAAAGATACATAGATGGTTTTACAGAGCTTCCTCCCCTTCTCCTGCTGCCATGGTCTCCCCTATGCCCAGATGTGCAGAGGAGCCTCGATGCCTCCCTGTCCCAGCAGCTGCACCCTTCAGCTTCCCTTGCCCCCATCCCTGCAGCCCACCTGCAGACAGGAATGGGAGCAAATACTTGGTTTAATGGAATACAGGAAGGAAAAAGAAGCAAAACCCAAGCAAACAAAAAACCTGGTTGGCATGATTTGATTTAATCAAAATTAAAATCCCCCATTTTTCCCGGGGGCCAGGCCCTGTTGCTGGCCTCAGCCATGGCTATGGGTCAGGATTTTGTGCTGGGCCAGGTGGGACTGGGGATGGCACCACTAGATGGCAATGGAGACGGCAGCACGATGGCATGTCCAGAACCTCTGTGTGCTGGTGAGAAGGAACTCGTGGTGCTTTATAGAAAAGATAAAAATCAAATTAGTGCACTGGATTCCAGGTTTGCAACAGCAGAACCACAAATGCATCTTAAGAGATGCAAATAAGTACCAAAGTAAAGATTTTTTTTTTCCTAGGGAAAGTAGATACCATTTGTAATCAAAGGTATGCACAGGTGAGGGTTCTAACAGAGGAGCTGCATTATTTATAAAAAGGCTGATAAATTGATGCATCCCCTTCCCAAGCAGGGATGGAGGTCTCTGAACTGTCACTCTAAAGGCACTTTTTATGTTTTGATTTTATTTCTCCAGAAATGATAATGTGGGTTGCTGTTAGCCTGATCCTTTCACCTCACTCTGAGAAAAGCCTACCTGTGTTCTGAAGTAAAGAAGGATGCTTGGTTTGGAGCACAGGAATAACTCCAGGTGCTCTGGCCCAGCTGAACTCGGTGGAAAACCTTATCCTGAGCCCAGTGGGCTCTGAGTCAGGCTCATAATTAATAACTTCTCTGACTTTAAAATCAAACAGCAAAAAAAGAATAGTGACAGGTTAAAGGAAAGCTGTGTGTTTTACCAACCTGAGTATCCTCAACCCCCTGAACTTGGGGGTGGCCAGGAGGTGTGTGGAGTGGCTGTGGCTCTGCTGCAGGAGAACTGGGTTTCTATTAGGCAGTTCCAGGGGATCTGAGGGAGCAGAGTGTGCTGGCATTTTCTGTGGTGAAAAATAATTTTCTCTGGAACAGAATAAATGCTAAAGTTTTCTTGTCTTTCCTGAAGTTTTCATATTAACCTGCAAGCTGCAATTTTCGAAGATGAAAATGAGACCATTCTGCCCCTTCTAATGAGGTGCTGCATGTCTTCTTCAGCCAGGGACCTGCCGTCCAATTTCCTAGAGACACAAAGAAGAGCAAATCTCACATTAAATTGAAATTTTCAGTTGTATTACATCTCTCCCGCTTCATTGCCAAGTAACACTGTCAGCCAAGAGAGTCCTGAGAAAGCTCCTAGAAGTACATACAATGGGATGAACCCAGCAAAAATTCCCTTTAGAAACCTCCTCTTCTAGTAAAGAGGAAACGAAGCTGCTATAAAATGAATATTGCAGTAACTATAGAAACTGTAGCTCTAGACATGAGTGTTCAACATACTAATGTGTCCTGCTTCAAACTAATAGGGAAAATGTGATCTATTACTATTCGAGCTATCTGATTTAAAAATACAAAAACTGTTCCAAGTGGAGCAATGCTCTGAAAGTTGATAAAGCTTTCCACCTCAGCAGGGGGAAGAATTAAAAATTTGGAGCTATCTGAGCCTCTGTGGCATTACAGGTAAAATGTGTCCAGCAGTTCATAGAATCATGGAACCATGGAATGGTTTGGGTTTAAAGGGACCTTAAAGATCATCCCATTTCAACCCCCATGCCATGGACAGGGACACCTTCCACTAGACCAGATTGCTCCAAGCCCCATCCAACCTGGCATTGAACACTTCCAGGGATGGGGCATCCACAGCTTCTCTGGGCAACCTGTGCCAGTTCCAAATGCTTAGTTATCACCTAAACCATAACTATGAAAAACACTTTTAATAGCAAAAGTAAAGTACCCATCAACTTTGCATGCCTTTATTCCTAAGGATGGATTGGCAGTAGATTTTTTGTTGAGAGAAGCAGATACTGCTTTTGGTTTTACTCTGGGAGAAAAAAAAATGCAATAGGATTAAGCTTGACGCACCCAAAAAAATATAGATTTGGTCTTTTTAACATCAAACAGAATCAATTGGGGGTTGTCCATCTAACTTACTTCTTAAAGACTTGCTGCTCCCTGTGCTTCTTCTGAGAAATAGCCTAAGCTGCTAAAGTAGCCCAGTCTGGGGCCTTGTGAGGTATAGTTCATCTTCCTGTAATGATATATTAAAACTTTCTTTTTTCTTCCCCCTTCCTCCCCCCCCCCCCCCCAATTTCCCACCAGCAATCTGGGAAGATCATTTAGTTGTGTGCAATCCTTTTAAAACTTCATTTGGATCTACTCTAAGAATATTCCCTCATTAATACACTGCAGTGCCTGTCCTTCATTTTCTCTGCTGGGAGCTGAGCAGTGTGTTACCTGCATCTGCATAAATCAGATAACCAGGAGGAAAATTGATGAACACTCAGAACAGTTTATCAGTGTGTGTCAGGGATCTCACACTGCAGGTCAGGGGACCTGTGAGTGTTTCTGTCATCTTATCTACTCCTTGTCTTGCTCTAAATCTTACGATGCTCTTCTCTTGGAGATAAGGCCCATCTCATTTTTCCATAGCTCTGTTATTTTGTTTTCATGGAGATCCTGGTAGGTAGGTCCCTGTGGGATGGCTCATGGGAATGCCAAGCTGGGGTTTAGATTCCCTGTGAATCCTGTGAACACAGGAGAGCATCTGGTCCTCCCTGAGCTCCACTGCAATGACGTGCTGCAGCTCTGTGGGTGCTGGGGTTTGGGGACTTGGGGTTCCCTGCTGCAGCCCAGAGCAGATGGATGAGCTGCTAAACCTCTGCCTTCAGCCTCAACAATTTAAAAGCTGTAGGGAGAACTAGAAATCTTCCCACATCACTGCCACGATGCCCTCCTGCCCATCCCCAGGGTGGGCACGGGGAGCTGTGGGCATAGGCAGGACCCAGCTGCTCCTGCTCCAGGGGTGCCTGGGGAAATACCTCCCTCCAGAGCATCCCGAAGGGAGCCAGGTGGGTGGTGCTCCTTGGGAGCACAAGTCGGAGAGCTGGAAGGGAAAAACCAAAGTGGCTGTACTCGTGTTTTGCTAATCTAATTAGGCAAAAGAACATCATTACTACTCTGTGTGTCTAATTGATTAACGTTCCCGCTAAGCACAAGGTTGCTCTCATTAGCAGAGGTTCAGAGCTGCAAAAGCCTCTTCGCCTGAAGTTGCAAATATGTTGTGTTATCTCGAATGCACATCTCCTTTCTCTTTGTGAAATACTTTGCATATTTACATGACTATTAGTGATGAGGGGAAAGGCAGGAGATAGGGGAAAAGCCCCAAGTGCAGAATAGCAAAGGTTCTTGCACAGTGAAGATTTGTTATTTTTCGTGCCTCATTAACGGTGAAAGGGAGAAATATTTTTTTCCCCCCCAATCTCATAACAATAGCAACCTTTTTTTTTCACATCCCAAAACATAACAAGATTTTACATTCTGCAAAGGAAAAAAAAATGTTAATTGGGGCCCCAGTGAGCTGAAAAACTGGACCTTCACAACTCGTTTTCATTAAAAAGAATCAGATCTCTACATTTTCGTTTTGCATTCCATTCTTTTTTCTTCAGTTTCACAAATATCTAAATGAAAATTTTGAGGTTTTTTTTGCTTATACCAGGAATTTACAGTTCCTAAAAGGAAAAATGTGAGATGATTTATGTGAAATAACCCCCACCATTTCACAGGTGCCTTTTCTACCTTAGAATGCAGAGCAGTGACATTGTTTTATCCCATCCCAATCCATCCCATGGTTTATTCAGCAGCAGTGCCAGCAGACAGCAGAAGCAGCAGCCACATCCCTGTTTGCCCATCTTCTCGTCCCTGGCCACAGCTGAGCCCCTCTAGACAGGCAGGCTGCTAAGAGCAGATTAATTAGACTGATGCCCTTGCTATCTGCCAGTAACTGCAGTTTTTCTTCCTTGATGTCTTTTCCACCATCATTTTCTTGGAAGCCAAATGCACAGGCAATGGGAATTTGCAGCAGGTTTCCCTAGTGCCCTGCCTGCCTGTCCCAGGGCTGTGTTATCCCACAAAGGCTTTGCTCAGCTGCCCCTCCAAGGGCCAAGCAAACACCAGAGTGGCTTCCCACGCTCCAGCAGCTGATCTTGGTGTAGGAATAGACAAAAAATTTAGATCATCAAATTATTCCTTCTACAAGCAACAGAATGCAAATTCTGGTCTTATTTTCCCTTTTCCTTGTCCTACCAGAAGGATAAAAGAGGTTATAAAAATATGAAGACCTCAAGACTTTCTTAGGGAACTTACCTGTAAATAAATTTGGTAGGAGATGGCTCTGAGCTTGCAGGTGGGCAGTGCAAGAGGCTATTTTTTAGGACTGTTTTGCCTTTTCCTCAGAGGGAAAACTTTCCCAGCTTTTTTTTCTCAGTTGTATTTACCTAGCCCAATTTTCCCAAGTAGCAGAAAACAGTCTACAAGTTATACATGGCCCAGTCAGGGCAAATAAAAGCCCAGAGCAAGGCCAGTGATACAAAACCTCCATAAGCATGGATCGGCCATTGCCTTCCCTGGTCGTGTCTGGTCTCATTCCCCAGAGTGATGACAAATCCCGTGTGAATCTGGGTCACACCAGGACAGTGACAAAGAAGCAGCACAGTCTGTGTGTGCTGCAGCTTTTGCTCATAGCCAGCCCCTCTCCAGTTGGGAAAACTGGGTTTATTCTTCAGGAATGTACCTTAAACAAATTATAAAGCAGATTAATGTAACCAATTGAGTTTCATGCTCACTTCCTATAGAATTGTTGTGGAATTTTATTTCTATTTATTTGGGGGAGGGGGGGGCACAGGGAAGCACTTCCAAGAAGCATTGGCAAATCATTGTATTTACGGAATTAACCTTGCATTCACGGGCTCGCAGGGGAAGCAGTGGGAAAGGCATCAGAGCTGGGCACTTTGTAATCTGATTCACAGATAAACTGCTCAATGGATCCACTTTCCAGGCTGCTGCTATTTTGGTTTGGCATGTGTTTGTTTTTTGTTTCATTTTGCTCATTTCCTCTCCAATGCCCGCCCAGCATTGCCCACACTTCTCCTTTCAACAGGACAAAGCATCCGAAGGCTCCACAGGTTAAGGAAATATCCCATCACAAATGCTGCCCTGTGCCAAGAGGCAGCCACAGGTTATTAAAGTTTATTCTTGTCTTTTCCTGACTTCCCATTTGCAAAGTGACAGAGCTCACTGCAGTGAACCCAGAGCTGAGAAAACAGTTTTACTACCTGGACAATGAGTGCTGCTAGTGCACTGGGAGATGGGGACAGATGGACAGCAGCTTTGGGAGGTTCTTTATCAACCTTCTTACCCTGAACAGTGCCCTGGCGGTTTCTCCCATCCATGTCCCCTCCTGCCACCTCTCTGTAGCCACAAGGCTCAGCCTACCAGGGAGCAATCCCAGATTTTTCAAATAAGCAAATTCCTTTTATAATTATTACTTATATCTCAGCAATTCAGAATAAAAACACCTGCCCCTGCCTGCATTTATGTCAGATTAGGTTTTTAAAGAAATACCATCTTAGCTTATCCCACCCAGGATCACAGCAAATCCTCTACCTCTTGAGAGCTTTAGTTACCAGCTTTCAGGGAATTCTTATACAAATCCTGTTGGTTGATTAAAAGCTGGTCTGAGCAGCTTATACCCCCCAGGGCTGCAGGGCCAGTGCTCCTGTAGCCCAAGGTGGGGGATGATCCTCCCCACAGGCATCTGCCCCCCTCCCACTGCAAAGGAGGCTAATAGCTCTCATCCTCGCCTTCCTGAAATCCCTGAAAGAGTTAAATCAGGCAGGAGGTTTTCATCATTGCCCAGGTTTCCTCAGCATCAGGAATGACTAATTGCTGTGACACTGTGATTTTCTGTGTGCTCTATTAAGCCAACCTTGGGGACAGCAGTCCCCATGAGGATGTGGTGTCCCAAAGGTTTTCTGTCACGTCTTCTAGCCCTTCTGGGGAAGCCTCAGATACCATAGGGGGTTCCAAAGCAGCACACACTGTATGCTCAACCACCTGAACCCTTCCTCAAATGTCAGCCTCCTTCAGAAATTTCACACTGCAAAAATTCCCCTCACTTTCCCTCTGGCATTAGGGTTTTGTTTTATATTGTGTATTGCAAGAGCCATGAACAGGAATATACATACACGGGGATAGAGGAAGAAAGAAACACTTTAAATGAAAGATCAAGTCATGAATTAAAGATAAGGGAAATGTGATTACTGTAGAAACCAACTGAGACCAGGCAAATGCTGAGGTGGATTAAGGAGGAAGTGCTCACTGAGTGTTGCCACATTTGCTTCTGTAATATCCTGTTTATCAAGATAAACCCAAAAACAATATGTAGTTTGAAAAGAGCAATATTTAACCTTCCCTAAGCCAAGTGTTTTGATTTAAGCTTCTCTTGATGTGCCAGATGTAATTAAAACTCTGAAACAGCTGTGGTAATAGTGAAAATACATCCTTTTCTACCTGCAGCAAATTGAAGGTTGTCATTGGAAGCAGGTGGTTAATAAGGCACCAGAGAGAGATCATTCATGTTAACCTTTTCTCTGACAACAGTAATGCTGGGGCTTCCCTTCTCTGCCTCTGCTCTGCAGTATTTCCCATCTCACACCACACAGGCATGAAGGGAGGCCACGCACCCCTGGCTGTCTGTGGGGAAATTCATCCTCTGCAGCCTCCCCTCAGCAGAGCCACTGACAATATACAGAGCACACAACTGCATCCTCTTGCTGTCCTGCTGGCTAATTAGGTATTACATACCCTGGGTAATGACATTAAATGGGCCCAGACTAGCAAGTACCTTGGAAAAAATAAAAAAAGCTAAATTTTGACTCAATATAGCATGAAAACCAGGTAGATTAACTTAAAACTCTCTACCAGACCCAAATACTGACAAACCTTGACAAGTTTAGTTTTGCATTCAGATAAAATAATGCAAAACTGGTGTAAATGCTTAATTTTAGGAGCCTTATGTCTGAATAAGAACCCAGAGGGGTAGATCTTACATCTCATTGCTTAGCACCTGAGTAAACTGGTGGAGTTCAACTCTGTCAGGTCTGGGTCTTGGTCCTCAGCTCCATCTCTGACCACCTCCTAAACTGCAGTCTCTGCACAAATCTCCTGGGAACTCAGAAGTTCTACTTGATTTTTTAAAAGCTCACAGGAGAGACAGAGTTAACACAAGTCATACCACTCAATCAACAGCACTTGGCTTCATTTCACTAACTCTGTTTTTTTAAGCAATATCCCTGCTAAAGAAGATGCCAGATACAAAAAAACACAGTAAAACCAGTAGCTGACAGAGAAGTGCTCTTATCTCCTTCTTACTCAGTTATACCCTTAGGTTCTTATTGATCCAATGTTCATCAGCTGCTTTTCTCCTAATTAATCCCCTTTGGCGGGTAAATCTTCCTCTCACTGCCTTTCCCACATATAAGCTTCTCACAGGTGCTCTGATTTCTAATCTGCAATTAGATTGTGGTCCACAAAGACTAAATAAACAGACAATAGTCTATTTGAAGAATCTTGCAGTTGCAGGGAACAAAGGGGATTTCCCAAATTCAGTGTGCTTTCTCCTCTTGGCTGAGACAGCACCTTGCCAGGCCTCAGTGTCATTTGTCTCACTGCCATCACACCTGATTCTGTAAAGGTTTCTGTGTGTTTCCCTATGAGTTGTGTTCTCAGCTGCTAATTTGGGTAATAACATCACTGTAATTAGAAGGGGGAAAAGAAAACACAAGAAGAAAAGAATCCCTGCGGTGTGTAGGGAAAACAATGAGGCTTGTTTGTGATTCCTCATTGCTTTCGTGATCTGATCAGTGCTTGCAGTAAATAAACACACATGTACATAAATTCACATAGTCTAGCTTTTTCCAAAGCTTACTCTCCACAGACAGGATATAAACCCCATCATTATTTGATACTATAAGTGGCATAAAACTACTTGACATTTTTCATTGTGAATATCAAGATTGTTTTCTTGCTGCTGCAAATCCCAGCGGATGCATTATGCCTGGTTATCTCAGTTCACGTTTCACAGGGGGACATGTTATAAGAGAGGCAGGATTGACAAAAATAAAAATTCACTTGAATGTAGAAGGCAAATCTATTTCTTGTTTGGCAGGCTCTGGCAACTGGTACTTAAACAGCTCCTCATGCATATCAGATGCACAAACAGCACTTCAGCTGAGAAATCGCTGCCTCCCAGTCTGGAGGAGAGACAGGCACTTTGCATTACCTGTCTGATCGTGGATCATCAGAGCTAAAGTTGCACAAAAGCTGCTTGAATGCATTTCAGTCTGAGGAATTCAGTACTGCCTTTGTGAACCAGCTACTTGGTTTGTATTGAATTGGTCTAAACATCACGGCTACCCGGGGTGTGAGCAGAGCAAAGGTTGGTGGAGTTCCTGATGCCTCAACAAAGCAAAGCCAATGGACATTTTTGTACCACTTTGGGGCAGAGTTGCTGCCATGGGGGCTGAAAAAACTAAAATCCCCTGTAGGATTCAGAATATTTCAAATTATTTTGCCCATAATTTCATTCTGGTGGAGACTTGCCTTCAACAGAAAAGAAAAACCTAACAAGAGCTAGATAAGAAGAAATAGCTGGTCGGACAGGCTGAATGCTTCCAGGGTGGCTTGTGGGATTTTGTTTTAGTATTCCCTCTGGGTGTTTCGCTGGTTGCCTCATCTCCTGAGCTGGTCACGATGCCCAGAGATGTGGGAGTAAAGTTTGGGGTCCCAATCCACAGCCCAAGGTATCTGGGAGCCAGCTGTGGATGGCTCTGGGGTGGCAGATTAACTGAAGATGGGCAGGAGACCTGGCTGACTCCCCTGGGTTTGGTGAGCAATAATTCCACTGCTTTGCACTGAGTGACTCGCAGGAACAGAGTGTGCTTCGTTGGAAGAGCACCTCATAAGTTATTCATTGTTATTTAGACTCAATACCAGACAGCAAAATTTAATCAGCCAGCACTGTGAAATAGCAGTGAGGGAAAACTAGCGAGCAGCTACACATTTCCAGAGGCATCAGGAAATGGTCCCTGTAGCTTTAGCTACTCATTTTGCCATATGCGGCAGCAGTCCTGCTCTTCCTGTTTTGTTGCTGCTAAGGAGAGGCTGTGGGCATTGATCCTCTCCATCATTCCCCCACTGCAGCCAGAAAGGGTCCTTGCTGACCTGCTGTGCCTCCAGACAGGACTTGGTGAATGAGACCTTGTGGTTGGTGGCTTGTGGGCAGCAGAAGAGTAACAGAGACTTTTTGATGAAGGATGTACGGACTACACTGAGTTCACACTCAAAGCAAGCTCACCTCGTTCTTGAACACTTAAAATGAGAGTGACTTTCAAAGTGACCTGCTCAAAACCACCAGTACATGAATTATAATGCAAGAATATTCACGGTCCTTCCTCCTTTTGATTATGCCAAAACAGCAGCAGAACCCGACTGCTGTGAAGATGTACCTTTCCTCTTTTGCCATCTTTTTCAGTTTGTGTTTCAGATCTGTTAGCCTGTTCTCAAGGCTTCATTGCCTTGACAATAATGTTATATTAAGATCACCATTCACAGCTCCTCAGGTTTTCCTTTTCCCCTCTTCTGCTGTCATGGGTGGGCAGAGAGTCCTTTAAAGTGAAACGGTGATTAATTACCATCATTGCTAAGAGATGCTGAATTTCCCAGTTGTGACTTGATGACTAATTTGGTTTGTAAGAACACTAGAATGGACCACTGGGCTCCTCTCACTTGCTTTTGGAAGGTGACCTTTTAATTAAAGTTAAAGGCACCAAAGAGGATTACCCTGTCTGCAGTGCCAGCTCTGAAGGGTGAGCACAGCAGCTGAACAGGCATGGGGATAAGCAGAAGATCTCTGCTAAGCTGGGGGCAGAGAGCACTGAGGGGTCTGCAGGGAGGGAGACACCCAACCTGCCACCAAGGGAAAGCTTTGCAGCCAGACCTTGCTTACTGCAATCCTTATTCAAGCAAAACTAGGAGAAATCATGGAATAAAGTGGATTTTCCCCAGAGCTCACAGGGGTTGCAATTGCTTGGGAAAAGCTTGTTTTATGGTCAGAAAAAGGCCCTGAGAACTGTGTTTGAACTTCCCATTATATTAATACCAATGGAAGACGTCACCAGTACCACTGGGACTCATCAGAAATCCCAACACGAAGGAAAGGAAAGGGTTCTAGTAGTAGCCATCACTGGCTTGTGGCTACTCCCAGCATCCTGGGAGGCGACATGCCCTGTCAGAGCACTTTGTGATCCTTTATCTACGTCCTCTCCAGTTAAAGTTGGAGACTTTCTCATTTGCTTGATGTCCTGGGCAGACAGCAAAGCCATATACCTGTTGGTAATCTTGATAATACAATTTCCAAATCCCCTGGGAGTCTGTTATTTTCAGGGGTCTTTTTTAAATGAAGGAACTTGAACAGTCTTGGGATTGGTTCTCACATTGCATCTCTGTGATACAAGGAAAAGGAGGGTAGTAAACCCACCAAAGCCTGAAAGGCTGATGCATTAGCTTATTGCCTCTCCTACCCTCACTAACACCATAATCTGATGGAATTAGGAAAGATGGTCCAAAAAGCAGGAGAGTGGAATTATTCCCTCCCAAGTCATAGGTGCCCATGAACTACTACAGCACATCTCCATCTTTGCTGAGTGTCTTATATGAGAACTGATGCTGCTGTAACAGCAGATGTGAAGGAGCAGAGCCATATGTTTTAATGGCTTATGGTTCCCAGGGGGGATTGCTGCAATCACCATCCTGTGGACAGCAGCCTGCTTTGGAAAGATAGCACAGAGGCAGAGACAAAGCATGTGTCTTGACAGGAGATGGTTTCACAGATGTAAGAAAGGAGTGTTTAAGAGCTCTGTGGGTGCCTGGCAGAGGTGCCAGAGTTTTCTCACTGGCTTGGCCCATCTTCCTTTCTCCTATCAGCACTTGGAGGGGCTCCATCCTGCAGCTTCATCTGCTTGGCTTCTTTCAGCAAGAGCTCCACTGCTTGTTCACAGCCAGCCTTCTGCTCTGCTTGCTGCTAATGAAGTAATGCAGCGTCTCTGCCAGCCACCTGGTGCCTTTGTTAAAAGGGGAGTAAACGTCAAACTGTTCTCATTTCATTTCTAAGGGTACAAACTGACAACTTTTCTCATGTGTAGAGTTATGAATATGTAGGAAATTCACAAACCACATCAAATGCATGATCCTAACTTAAACCTACCTTCAAAGAAAGACATGTCTGCTCAGAAATCATTTGTTCTGGACCATAACTATTATGCAGTCTCTGCCCTCTCCCCTTATCTTTACTGTGTTCTGACTTGAGTTTTTGCTGAATGAATGAACTCATACCTGTTAGTGCAAATTGGATAAGGAACACTATACCAAACGGAAGAGAGATTTTGTGAATATTTAATCAAATAACGAACAGTCACAAAACATACACTGTTTCAGGAGGTGATGGAAAGCAGGCTCTGCTCGTGGCTGGACTTAGGTTGGTACAAAGGATTCTGTGATGGGCCATTTGTGATGCAACAGTCTGGGGGGAAAGACGTGGTGGAGAACAGAGCTGGACCACTCTATCCATCAGAATGCAGAAGCAGTTCCCTGTACCACTAGTCTCATGTGTGCTCATGTTTTTTTCCCACATATATTGCATTATTCATTGCTTGAAGCTACAGCTTTTTGGCTGAGGAAAACCCTGTGGATGGGTCCTGATTTGGCTCACACCCCGCAGGTAATATGGTTATTCAATTGTCTTCACCTGAGTAAGAAACATCTGAATGTGGCCAGTGTGTTTTGCATGCTGGAACAACAACTTGCATATACTTAATGGAGCTTGTCAAAGGTCACATAATGATGGAGTTGGGAAATCATAAAAGTACCAGAGAAACATTAGCTGATATCACATCTACAGGGTCACAGGACTCTTAAAATGTTACCCCAAACCATGACAGCATGTCTGTGCTTTGTGATTCATTTGCTTTGGGGGGGGGGGGAAATGTTATACCTAAAGACCTGCAGGACCTCTTGAACTACAAGGACTTTCACTAAAACATGACAGGGTTCCAGCTTTCCTTTTTCTCCAGTTCAGGAGCTTCTTCAGAGTCTAAGATGATATTTGTAGGTCTAGTTGGAATTTCAGAACTAATAAATAAAGACAAAGAAACCAAAAGGAAATGAGTTATTAACTGCATTACATACCCAGGCTATCTCTTTCTGCTAGACATGTGGAGAAATTGGCTGTGTACAGATTAATTAGACTTGATCTTCTGGTTGCCAAAGAAATATAAATTCAACATGACATGAATTCGCCACTCTATTTTTTTCTTAGTTTTTATTTTCATTTGCCTTTAACAGAGTTTTAAATACTGATTCCAAATGTAATATGCTTCCAAAGCAGCATCAGTGCTGAGTCTAAACCAAACATGATCTGATTAAATCTTGACCCAGATGAGTTTGTCTACTTTCTGTGCTTCTAAATACATATTTACCATATGTTGCCTCATATGCTGCTTTTCTTTTTTATTGATACTTTGGTCCAAATGTTGTAATAATCATATGTTCCTTTTGGTCAGGAGTCAAACAAAGTTTCAAGTTTGTAACCACTTGTGCAAGTCTGAAAATTAAATACTAGCAACATCCGTGGTCAATCGACATCCTGTTGCTGTCACACCTTCCCTTCCCCAGAACCAGTGGACAAACCCTTGGTGGACACTTGTGCTGAGTCTGGCCAAGCACACAGCACCTCACAGCCACCCCAGGGCCCCTTCTATGCTGCAGAGTCCTGCATGGGTTAAATTAATCTAATTTTGAAACAAGAAGCAGCCCGTGGGTCCAAGCAGTCCTTGCTGCCCTGCACTGGGTTTGGCTCATCTGCACATCCCCTGCACAGGATAAGCACTCAGCTAAGACCGGGTCCCCATGCTGGGGGATGGTGCTGCCACCAAGGCCCAGCCAGCAGTGGGGACCCTGAAAGCAGAGCACAAACCATGGAATCATAGAGTGTCCTGAGCTGGAAGGAAGCCACAAGAATCATCGAGTCCAACTCCTGGCCCTGCACAGGACAACACCAAGAATCCCACCATGCGCCTGTGAGCCCTGAACCTTTGCTTTCTTAGAGTTCTTACACACATGTGCCCCAGGGTGGGGATGATGCTGCTCCTGCCTTGGATATCTCCTCCTGAGCTTTCATCTCCTGTCAGCCTTGGGAAGGGCAGGGAGAAAGTTGAGCAGCTCCTGAGGGCTGGAGTCCACAGGTCAGGAGACCCCCATGGGTGGGTTTCAACACCCTCCAGCTGCACAATCACAACATCACAACTGTTTTAGCAGCTGCAGTGCCTCCAGCCCCAGGGCACACGTGAATTCTCAAATGAAACAACACAGAAACGTGTCAGATTGGAGTGAGTGAGGGTTTTGGTTGGACTTGGCTGCTCCCCAGCTCCTGTTCTCCATGCTCCTGCAAGGAAAATGTGCCTTGTCTGCTGGGGAAGGCTGTGTTCTCCCACTGCTGCTTCAGCACCCACAGGTTTTATCCCCCTGCACCATCCCATGCAGCTTCTCTTTTCTTGTCCATATTTCCAGAAAAATCATGAGAAGACTTGTGTGGATCCCATTTCTAGTCTGCTGCTTAAAAATATCTTGCTTTTTAAGCAGGACACAAGGCTTACTAAGCCGTATATGTATACATAATATTCAGACTTTTTCATTGACTTCAATCAAATTTGGCAGTGCCGACAAAACCTTTGAGCATCTAGAAAATCTAAATCTTTTTTAATGTATTTAAGTATCTGCACTGCTGAAGTGAAAGTGAACATAAATGCTAGTTGAATATTTATCCCAGTTTGTTCATGGATTTATTTTCAGGGCTCTACTTTCTGTGACAGTAACATAAATGTAAGTTATTGGTGATACATATGCACACTTAATTCCTCTTTCCCAAACCTCTTGATACTCATGCTAGTTGTTCCTGCTTGTGCTCTTCCTTTTTTTTTTACCTGTTTCCTAGCAAACTGTAGTTATAGGTGAAGCACTTTCTTGTTCAAGACAATTTCTAGAATTATTCAAGCATTTAATTTAAAAAGAAGCAGGTAATTATAGCAAAGTACTTGAGAAAATTTTAATCCCTAACGAAGAAGGTGCCTTGGAGTTTCTGGGAATTAATACACACAACCTCTGTGTTAATTTGTGTGTCCCTCTTTGCTGTGGGACTGGGACCCCACAGCAAAACCCATGAGCTGACACACTCCAGCTTCATCTCTGTGGTTGTGTTGTAGCAGCCTCGGCACTGATTTTGGTTGCTACAAAGCTGGTCCCATTAAACACACCCACGAAAAAGCATGTCAAGGGAGTGGGTTTCTGTCTGAATAGCAGAAGTTACTGTGTTTAATTTAAACATTTAACGTTTAACATCCTCTCTCCCCACGCTTCAAATTTATTATAATCGTAGGTATTTATGTCTTCTTTCTGTGGAAGAAAATCTTCAGTGGGCAGAAAAGGGGAAGGAAAGCAAAGTCTACTACTGTGCTCATGGACCCAAATTCACACATGCTGGCCAAACCATACTATGTGTAGTATCTACATATATTATGCATCCCATCCATAATGATATGCCTTATTGTACTGCTGGTGCTGAGCCTGACACTGAGCAGGGTTATTGCAACCTGTGCCACTAGATCTCTCCTTGCTTTATTCCAAAGCAAGAGAATTTCTCTGCATACCATCACTTAATTTTTATGCCACTTATCTGTGCCAGGGTAGAAATTACACTTGAGAATGAGGGTTGCTCTTGGAGCCACGGAAAAGCCATCATAAAATCAGTAATGTAAGCCATAATGGACCAAACCTCACTGACACAATGTCCTGGAGGACAGACCCAAGGGCTGCAGGAACCAGACAATTTCAAGGGAGGTTTGTTTGAGGTGTTTGCTTAACACCAAAACCAAGCATGAGGATTCACTGCTATTTTATAGGTTGCCTAAAAACCCACACAAACCCAAGCTGCAATAATTAGCTGTGGAGCCCTGTTACTGATCCTGGATACAGGAAAGACAAGGTGCTCAGTGAGGCTGTGTCTCCATCCTTTCTCTGGCAACATTCAAGCCTAATTTACCTTGTAATGAGTTTCATCTAATGTTTTTTTAGAAACAACAGCAAAACTTGTGATTTCATTAAGAGAAAATAAAAGATTCTTACATGGTGTTCTCGTTATTATCAGCACATTTTTGACTCTGCCTATTTGATCAAATAAAGCAACCAGAATTATGATGATTATCATTGTCATTTGCAGTTCCTCTCCAGCACAATCTGACCATGATCAATAGCAGTGTTTCTGGACAACCACGCTCCTGCTGAGCTCAGGCCAGCCCATCCACTGGGACAGCAGGACAAGGTGTAGCAGCAGGTCTGGATCTGCTCCAGCATCCTCTTGCTGATAAGACACAACACAGGTGAGACTGCAGATTGCTGTGTTTTGATTTTGCATTGTTGTGCATTGATTTTGGCAGAGGATGGAGAACAGGAGTGCTGTATTCACCAGACACTGAAAGGAAATCCTCATTTTTGGGGGAGTGCCCTCCAGATTCAGCTGGAGATGGCTAAGGCAGGGGCACTTCTGCTCATGGGGAAAACTTCATAATCCAGAACCACCACTTCAGATGCCTCTGCATGTCCTGGACAGCAGATCTGCAGCAATTTGGAGGTACATTTATTTCTCTACAGCTTTATCAGCTCCTTGGAGCCAACACGGTGGCTCCCTATGGCTCTCTGGTGTGTGACCAGTTGAAGACCCATCTGTGAGGATTACCTGGCTAGAAGGGTCATCTCCAGCAGCAGCTGCTGTTTGCCATGAAGCTGAGCAGAGCAGCTCCCTGCCAGGTAGGAGAGGAAGAAAAGAATTGTCTCCGTGAAATAAATGGTTCCTGGAGGAGTTATAATAGTAGGCTATCACATGGTGAGGCAGGTGGAAAGGTGGGCAGAGCCCTGTCAGTGAAGAGTGATTCACTGGATAACTGTTTTAGAGGAGAACTCACAGCACTAATCACAACTTCTCCGTTGCTAATGGCTGGGAAGAGTTAAATGAGTAGTAAAAATAGCTTCTTGTCTTCTGAGTCCTCCATGAGTACCACACCTGTGAGGAAGTCTGCAATTAGGCAAACTAAGAATCTATAGAGAAATATTCCTTCAAATTCTCTCGTTGACTTTTAGCATTATAAGAAGAAACTCAGCTTGTCAGGAACTGAACATGAGACTATTGTCTCTCCTGGTTAAGAGCACCACTTTCTCCCAGACTCTTTGTGATTAAATTCAGAAGCCAAACAGGATTAGGATTCATGCCTTGATCAAAAGTACCCACTTGGACTCCCTGTTGTCAGCTCTCTTCTTCCATTCTTTGAGGCTGGAGCCAGCTGAGCTGAGCTGTGAGCTTTAGCTGTGAGCTGAAGCAGAGTTATGAGCTAAATACCCTGGGTCAGTTCTTGTCATGGGCTTCAGGAGGGAAGGGGCCAGCTGTGACAAGAACCTGCAGCTGGATTTGGGGGTGGGTTGTTAGTTGATGAGGGTACTATTTGCACATTTGCTGTCTCTATCTGCTGTCAAAATCTGTTCTAAACCAATTTTATTTAAATTTGCAAAATGGCTCCTTAACATAATTCCTTTTACCTCTTGAAGTAAGCATGCATTTGATCAAAATGTTTCTTTTTATACTACTCAGAGCTCAGTCTGTGACATGTCACACAGCTAACTCAATACCCACACATGCCCTTTAATTCCAATAAAAGATGAACAGATAATGTGATCTCCTCATATTGCAACAGGAGATGTATTTCATTTCTCAAAAGTCTGCCCTTTTTCAAGCATATCTCAGATCTCTTCATACAGCAAACTATCGATTTCTTTTTCTATCTGGTGTATAAGGTTCTTAGTAAAATACGTTTGCATTCTTATCAAGGCAAGCAGAAAGTCTTGCAGAGGGTAGGGACATATTTCTAACTTCCTTACAGGGGCTTCTGCAAAGTGAAGATCTCCATTAAGGTATAAGTACAAGCAAGCAGGAGCTACACATCTTCTTAAAGCATCTGAAGGTTAGTCCTCACACAGATGAATTTAGAACTTGCTGCTCACTCAGCTCATTTGCCAGTGGATTCATCAATGCTATTAGTTTGTTATTCTCCCAGTTATGATCAACAACTGGCGTATCTCAGCTGCCCCTCTTCCTCTAGTGAGACACCCAAATGGGACATCCCTCAAGACAAGCTGATGAAGAACACCTAAAAATCTTTAAAAATAACTCTTGATATTTATGATCAACCCCTCAAATTTTGTGAAATGCCACTTATTGTATGCCCCAAATATTGGAAAAACAGTTCCAAGTGTTCACCTTGCTTTGCAAATTAAACTGTAGAGGTGACAGAAAGTGTTGCTTGTAGGCTTCTGCCCTCTAAAAGTATTACCTGCACAAAAAAATATTGGGCCAGATTCTGACACCCTGACTTCAACTTGACTTTTGGCTTTTAATTCTTGAATTTCATAGGTCTGTTTCTCCTTGTGTCTCACGGGCAGAAGAACGCTTATCCTTGCACTGAAGTCAACCTGCTTATCTTGTCAGTGTAGCTCCAGGAAAGAGAAAGGCTTTAAGCATCATTCTGTATCTCCACCTTACACAATATTTGTGTAATATGGAGCTCTGAGGAACCTGGTCTAGTGGAAGGTACCCCTGCCCATGGCAGGGGATTGGAACCAGAGGATCTCTAAGATCCATTCCAACCCAACCCATTCTACCATTCTTGCATAGATGCATGAGCTGGAATATCCCTTGAGTACACACCTGTTGTGTGTATCATTGTAACACCCACTCAAGATTCACTCAGTTATAATCTTACCTGCTATGCTCCCCTTTAAAATCTCATGTATGAGTTCTCCATACTTCCATGTGCTTGGAGAAATACAAACACAGTAATTAATTACTGCTAACAGAGTAAATTTTGGGATGAAATACATTCATGTATTTCCCCTCCTCTCAAGAAAGCCTGTGCACTGCACTAAGCCAAATCCCTTCCTGTGGCTTTTCTGTGCAAGACCACAGGTTGGATAATGCTCCTCCTGAAGACTTTAAATACTGCAAAGTCTGAGCTAGACACAAGCTGATATTTTAAATGGTCTTTGTACCACCGAAGGACTCTTTATTTCAAGATAAGAGCTGGACTGTCTTCTTTAGCAGGTATTCTAGAAGAACCTGAAAAAAAGCTTGTACCATATTTTTCTTTGCACCCCCTGGTACAGCCTGTCCCAAGAGAAGCTTTCCCTTGTCTCACAGCTACAGCAGCATGCTCTAAGGAGCAAATTATCAATTCTGTCAAAGATACCATAGGATCACCTCTTTGCTTTGGCATTCGGTTTTGGAAAGACGTTCACAGTTTGGACAGGATGAAAACCAGAACAGCGAAGTCTCTAGAAGCAAAAAAGGAGATGATGCTGCAAGAGCAAACATTGTTTTCTGCAAGGTACAGAAAAAAAAAAAAGGTTATTTTTTAATAACAAAACAGTTGGAAATATTTGTCCTTGGAGTCAGAACCGTTTGTGATTTATGAGAATCTTTAGAATGATAGCTATTGTCCAGAGAGTTCCTCTTCTCAGTAAACATCTTTCCACTAAATCAACTAAAGATTTATTTCACACAAGCTGGGTTTTTTCTTTTTTTTTTACACATTTCTTTAGTACCTGCATTTCCCCAAACAGCTCTGATCAGACTACCAAAAAATATTCTCAGACATGGAATGCAGCTACAATCAAGCCTCAGTATCACACTGAAAGGCACTAAATGAGCTCCCTCTCTGATGCAGGCTGAAATTAATGAATCTCCCTGGTAAATTTTTTTTTTTGGTAGTTTTTCTTCTTTATCTCCTGCTTCTTTTGCCTGTGTTCTTACAATTTAACTCACAGCAGTCCCAGGGCTGCTCTGTATTATAAAGTCCCTGGGACTGGGGCTCTTACCTGAGTGTGGAAGCCCTTCCCCTTGGGTTGGCTGCAACAATCACTGAGCCATAATAGAAGAAGGAAAGAAAAGTTCCTCTCCAGGGATTCTCTGCCCTCTCTAACAGGGTTTAAACTGCTTTTGTCATCTCTGGACCAAGGTGCTCTAACTGAGAAATCATCCAGGTAAGTCTGGCCAAGGGGAGGAAGGAAATCAGGTGAGACATTGTGTTTGGAGGGTGTTGGGGTGGGCACAGGGTTGTGAGCTGGTGCCTCTACTGAGGTCAGTGGGACAGCTCAGTGAGTGCCTCCAGGCAAGCTCATGGACAAGTGGTCCCAAAAGTTTCCTGGCCACAAGAGTGTGTATAAATCCTTCCTCAAAATCTCACACTCGCCATCAGAGCAGCAGGTCCTGCAGTAACATTAGTGAGGAAGCAGCAGGACAGAAACTGGAATTCTCTGGGCTGAGGTCAGTGTGTCCAGGCAGTTCATGGCAGGGATGGAGCTCAGGACCCGCAGCAGCCTCTTGTTCTTTCTCCTGGTGATAATCAGGAGGGACCTTCTCATCACCCTCAGAAGCTGCAGAACAGCCTTAGCACACACTTCTTGTACTGGGAGAAGGATTCCAGCACGGGCACAAGAGCAGTTCAGGCTCAGGCAAATCCAGGGTGTCAGTGCTGCATAAAATAGAAGGATAAGGGCTCTGAAAGGGAAGAATAGCAAGAATGAGCCAGATTACAGAGTACCAAGCAATTTGCAGCAGGTCACATTGTGCTTTGGAAGACATGAAGTGCCAAGTTTTTGAGCCTGTTGAAGTGGCACAGAGTGACTTGAAGCCAGTGTAAGGTGTCCCAGGAAAATTTCCACTGGGAACATTTCTAGTGCTGAGCCTGTTCCATCCTGCAGCCCTGGTCTCCCTGGAAAAGGAAAGGGACTTTCTGGGTGTAAGGGACCAAGGCAGAGGGGTGTCTGAACAAATGTCCTGCTGTTGGGTGACATACAGCCAAGAAGAAAGCCCTACCAGCCCATGGCATTTCCAGCATTTAATAAAAAGACTCACACCAGGAAAGAGCACAAAACATGCCTGGTGGTTTTTCTGTTTCCTGAAATCCAAGGCATTTAATAAGGATTTGGGAGCAGTTCAAACCTATGGGAAGGTCAGTGGGAAAAGACAGTAAAGAGCCTTTGGCTGCCAGGGACTTTTACTGTGCTGCTTTTCCATTTGCATTTTACAATTGCCAGGCACACTGAAAATTTGGAAAGTGGTATGAATTATTGGGAGGAAGGGTGAGAAAATGAGGTTAATCTGTGACTCCGGAAATTTCCTGAAAAACGTTGGTGTGGTGTATGAGGAGAAGGGGATGATGCTGAGCTGGAGCTGGAGGATTCCTGGCAGCGAGGGCTGTGCTCCAAGCCGGCACCACTGCGAGGAGCTGTTGGAAGCATGGCTGGCAGAGCTACTGCCAGGGCTGCAAAAGCAGATTAAATCCCTTAGGAACAGAGTAACAGCCCATCTGCGTGTGCTGTGCTTGGGGCTAAGATGGAGGGTCCCAGCCACAGCAAGTGCAAACTCTCCCATTGGACTCCTCTGTCCCTTCTCTTTTATATTTGTTCCTGGAAAAAAAATCAGATTTCTAAAGGGAAATCCTGCCTACATTGTGTGGAGTATGACTGTCTGTGTGTTGAGCACTTATACTGCATATATGAAGATAAGATGCATTTAATGCCATGAGGAATCAGATTTGGGCTTGTTGTAGTAACAACTCAAGGGACCCAAAACCCCTTTATCTCTAAGCTAAAGCAGTTAATATCTCCTGTGTGTGTCCATCAGCCTCTGATCTTTGAGACAAATATTACAGGGTATGTCAGCCAGTACATCCATTATCTTTTAAGGAGTTTTGTCAAAGGACTGAATTTGACCACACAGCACACAGAAGACAGGAGCTGTAAAAGGTGCCATCACTTCCTTACTTTTCAAGCACAGTATGATTAAGAAAAGCCCTGCACACCCCAGGATTTTACCTTCCTAACACACCTTAGACACTCCTGACTTTTAGGGAGAGCCTGTCTGTAGTGAGTCCACTGGGAATTGATTTTAAAGGCTTGAATTAATCCAGCATTATCTGACCAAGAGACCTACAGGTATTTGGAGTAGGGTGCTTGTTGAGAAAAAGATTGATGCTGTCTCTGAGCACCAACCTCTTGCAGAACTTTCTCTCTGCTGCTTCCCGTGCCCTTCAGAAAAATCCCACCTGATGAAATCAGACAGGAAAAAGATTAACATGAAAAATTCCTAGTGACTCCCAATTGCACCTAGAAAAAGCAAAGATGAAAAACACTTGGGTCAACATAAAAGGGAGTGAGGCATCCTGTGGGCCTCTTATCTCAAGCACTGTGGGACCCTCAGCTCAAAGTCCAGGCAGTTTTAATAGATGAGGTCTTTGGGTGACATTTTCCTGCAAGATTTTAAGTAAATGCCTTGCTGTAACATTTGAGATCAGGCATCTCTCTGTTTCCATGATTCTTTTTCTTTTTAAGCCACGGGCACACACATACAAAATATATTAAAACGAGCCCAGATTAGTTAAAAGGTCGGCCAGTTCTGAAACAAACAACAGGGATTTACAGTGGAGGCTTTGGGGCACAGCAAGAGAGTGGTTCAACTTCAGCTCTGCTTTGGCTGGAAGGCGAATATGGATTTTGCAGGGAGCAAAAGTGAAGGTGAGAAGAGATACTTTTGCCATTCATTTCATTACCCCACATCTGGAAAGAGACTTTACAAATCCTCCAGACCATGCACTAGTAGTGGGGAGAGATAGAAGTGCTACACAGAGAGGCAGGAAAGGAGTGGATATCTTGGGTGTCTTCCCTTGGCAGGCTAAGCCTCTGCCTGCTTGGAGACTAGGGTTGGCAGGGGCTCAGGTGTGGGCCATCCATAGGTGTCCAGCTTGGTAAAAGTGACATGAGGACAGAAGGTAGAACCTCCCTGGACAAAAACTGTAGGAAAAGGGGGAGACTGATCCCTGCATGGGGAATGCAAGGCTGCATCCCAGGAGATGAGGTCTTTGCTCAACACCCTGTCTATGAGAAACAGAACAGAGCAGAGCTCTCTGCCTGTGAGAGTGTGAAAGCTTCGTGTGTGGCTGAGACAGATTTGCCAAGGAATTAATAGAATTTATTAAATTAATTAGCTCATAGAAATACACTGCTGAGACTTTTCCTGATGGGAACACCCAGCCCATTTTTGGAGTGGTGCCTATCAATTTTGGGGTGGTACCCTAGCAGTACACTTTTAGGAAAGGAGAGATTTGGCTGGTACAGACTGCACTAGACTGTTGAAGTGTTGATTGTAAATCAACAGCCACATTATTTCCAGGTACCCGCTATTGTGTAATAGTGTGTAATTAGAATTATTTTTAAACTATGTCTCCTGTTATTCCCTGCCAGTACTTGGCATGGAGGGAAAGTGTAGGAGGAGGCAGCACATGGAGCACCCAGGAACAGCTGCTGGGGCAGAACAGAGAGGCAATACTTTCCTTGTTAGCAGCCGTGCCTGCACACCGCCTGTGTGCAGAAACATGAGGCAACAAAATCCAAACCAGAGCAGTTCTACAGACAGTTATTGATATAAACATACACATCCACACTGCAAAATTAGACCAGCAGATGGGTATCTTGTTTGTGGGGAGAACAATTGCTTTTCACAAGGCCAAAATGAAGTTACAGCACCAGAAGGGACCATAACTCTTCATTACAGACAAAGATCCCAAAGGAACTCACTCGCTGTGTCTGTGGGAGAGGTGCTTTAGTCCAGAAGTGTGTGTTTGTGCTTGGATCATGGGAATATAAGCTCGTATCCAAATTAGGGGCTGAGGGATAGGGGCTGGGGAAAGGCTGTATCTCAGCTGCAGCTCCCCTTCAGACATCAGTACACCCTGCCAACTTATTTCATGTTCCACTTTCCTTCTTCAGGATAAAGAGCCTTGATCCATCCCAAGACCTTGTCCAAGGGCCAGGAACAATGGATGATACCAGCTGGGAAAACCAACTTTGACAAACTCCTCTCAACTAATAGAAATTTAATAACAGAAGAGCTCAAAGGAATGGAACATTGGTGTTAAGAGATTATTAGTCATTCTTTAAACTAGTGTGGGATGAGGGCTGGAAAATATTTCTCTCTGAATTTGTATGAATAATGTGATTAAATAAATCTGATTTTGGTTAGTCTTCCATGGTGATCTTATTGGATGGATGTAAGATGAGCAAAGTTGGGGTAATATTGACTCTTGGTGAATAGCTGTGGAAAGTTTGCTGTTTGTATACAAGACATTATTTGATTGACTGAAGGGTTAGACATCTTCTTGCATCAGCTAAGTAAGAAGTCTGGGTGAACACGGAACCCACTGGCTGTTGGAAACCAAGTACTCAATATCTGCAGGTGAATGGGACACATTATGGTTGTCTTTGCATAAACCAGCGGTGCCCTGAACTGGATTTTCTCTGATCCTCTGCATTTGTAAAAATTGTATCATGAAGACAACTGAGGGGACAAACAGCTCACTGGAGTTTTACAGGGCGGCTGAAAGGGCAACCCCAGCAAAGACTGCTTATCCTTGGGGAGCCCTTCCCTGTGGGGGATTCCCTTGTCACCCTCAGCATCACCATGGCACCCTCACAGCCCCTGCCCCTGCAACAGGGTAGCTCAGAGAGGACCCCACATCCCCAAATCTGAGGATACGGGATTAAGGGGAAAGTCACTGATAGGGACCAAAGTAAAGCAGCTTTGCTGTTGCTGCTGTGCCACGGCGCTGAGGGCCCTGAGGTCAGGGCGCAGGTAGGTATTTTTAGGTGGGTTTTCCCTCCTTTTACGTGCATTTCTCCTGGCAGCAGCAGGTGGGTGGGTATTTGGGGACCAGCAGGACCTACAGACGTACAAGTGTGTTGGAGCACCCCTGGTGTCTCTCCTATCCCTGTGCGGGATGAAGGGAGAGGATTGGACCCATTACCAGACCCCTACCAAGCCGAGCCTCTGTGTCTGACTCTGTGAGGGATGGAGAGAGAGGGGGGAGTCCCAGCGGGGAGGGGCTCTGCAGCCCAGCCCGCGATCTTCTCCCTCCCTTCTTCCACGGGCCGCAGTTTGGGGACCGAGCTGGGGTTGCCAAACCCCTCTCGGCAGCGGGGCCGAGCCGGGGGGAGGCAGCGGTGACCGGCGGTGCGGCTCTGCGGGGCGGGCGGGTGTGTGTGCGGTGCGTGTGTGTATGCGGGGGGGTGTGTGTGTATGCGGGGGTGTGTGTGGGTGTGTGCGTGTGGGTGTGTGCGTGTGGGTGTGTGTGTGTGCGGGGCGGCTCCCGCGCCGCCAGGGCACATCTGGGCGCCGGGGGAGCGGCGGGGAGGAGAGAGCCGGGGCTGCGGGCGGCTCGCAGGGCTGGGGGCGCGCCTCGCACACGCACACGCGCGGCAGCCCCGGGACCGGCGGCTCCTCCCGCCGCATTAAAACGAGCCAAGTTGCCCGCCGGGGGCAGCGGCGGGTCCGGCGGTGCTGCCCGGCCCCGGGGATGCACCCGAACGCCACGGCCCCGGCCGTGCCCCTGCACCCGCAGCCCAGCGGCTATGCCAACACCTCCAACCGCTCCGACCTGCTCCCCAAAGTGCCCGACGAGGAGGACCTGGACGTCAACACCGACATCTACTCCAAAGTGATGGTGACTGTCATCTACTTGGCTCTTTTCTTGGTGGGCACCGTGGGCAACTCCATCACGGCGTACACGCTGGTGCGCAAGAAGTCGCTGCAGAACCTGCAGAGCACCGTGCACTACCACCTGGCCAGCCTCGCCTTCTCCGACCTCCTCATCTTCCTCCTCTGCATGCCCATCGAGCTCTACAACTTCATCTGGGTCCATCACCCCTGGGCTTTCGGGGGGGCTGTTTGCAAGGGCTACTACTTCCTCCGGGACGCCTGCACCTATGCCACGGCGCTCAACATCGCCAGCCTCAGCGTGGAGCGCTACATGGCCATCTGCCACCCCTTCAAAGCCAAGAGCATCATGTCCCGCAGCCGCACCAAGAAGTTCATTAGCTGCATCTGGATCGCCTCCTTCCTCCTCGCCATCCCCATGATCTTCACCATGGGGCAGATCTACGTCAAGGAGCGGGATCCCGACTCCCTCGTCTGCACCGCCATCGTGGACACCTCCACGCTGAAAACGGTGATCCAGGTGAGGGGCCGGGGGTGTCCGGGCAGCCGCCTCCTCCCCGGCTTGGCCAGACTTTGAGGAGGCGGGCGGGGCAGGAGAGGGAGGCTGGAGCGGGGGACCGGCTCCGCAATGAGGTTGTCCCGAGCAGCCCTGGCGGGCCGGACCGGCCCAGGGTGCGGGCAAGAGGGATTTGGGAGGGGTCTGGGCTCCGCTTGCTGCGCCCCACCCCGCACACCCTCCTGCCCCGCTGCGCTGGGCTGAGACCGTGCACCGGGGTAAGTCCTGCTCCGCGGTCAATCCTGCCCGTGCAGCCCTTCCCGGAGCTTCTTCCCGTGCCCGGACCGACCCCCTGTCCCGTCCCGGAGCCCCCGGTGCTGCAGAGCCCGGGGCAGCCGGCCCCGCTCCGCCGCGTCGCCCCGGGGATGTTCAGGTCCACCTCAAAGGTGGGAGTTCATCGCCAGGAAAACCCAAATATCTCCCGTTTTTCTGCGTCTTCTGCATCTCCTTCCCTTCTGCTGGAAAGCGGCCAGCAAGATCAAGGGAAATAAAAGCATCCCTGCCTTTCTCCCGGTTCCTTGAGTTGATCCAGAGCCCCTATCCTCAGTGTAGTGACAGCTCCTAATTTCAGAAAGTTTTGGGCACCGGGTGTAGCACAGAGATCTGAAAGGAACTGCATTGTCAAAGCCAGAGGCTGCTATTTTTGCTGGGTCTGGGAAATCCATAGCTGGTATAACTAGCAGCCACTCCTGACTCCAGCGAGGCTTTGCTGGTCTCCACACACTGCTAAATCCAACACGCCCATGCGTGGAACGGATTTCAGCATCAACACTTGCTGTGTTCCATGCTCTGATGGGTTGAGGCATTTGTTTACTGGAGCATTGGGCTTGAAAAATGTAAGAGACACGGAAGGAGGGACAGAGAGAGCAAGACACCAATCTCCATCATCCCTTTGCTGCTAGGCTCGCATGTGATAGCTGCTCAATCTTTTATTAGGAACATGAATTTTAGGTGGGGTTAATCAGCGGGCAGCTGGAATTTAAAGCTGCATGTGTACTGGAGTCGTTGGGATATTCCCACATTTAAAGGAAGGGAACTTGAGGGAATCAGAACCTTTTCTCCCACTAAAAGTAGGCGAGGATACATGCCCTTAGATTTAAATCCAGAGCCTGTAAATGTTTAGACATGCCTCTCCCAGTTTCCCTCTGTACTGCTCCAGTAAACCAAAATCAAGCCTTCACAGAAGCCCTGGATTCCCTCTGCATTTTGTTGTGATCCCTAACTTTCATGTGAGGTGGTGGGGGATGCATTTCTCCTGTAGATGCTTTGAAGGTTTTGGCAGCAGCAGCCCAGTGTACTTAACCCAAATTCTCTACTCTTTGTGGAGACATGAGCCATTTGATTTGAGAACAATGGGACTGAAACACATTATTTGCAGTCATCTTCCTTTTAGGATTAAACTGATGCTCATTGTTACCATGGTAGGGCTAAAACCAGAGGATTATTTCCTATCCATGTCTTTGGAGATTACAGTTTAAACAATTCTCAATATATTTTACAGTCTTGCAATTATTCAGACTATACCTTATCCCATTAGCCAAGTAAGAAGTAGGCAGACATGAATGCACAATATTTGAAGTTCACCTGGAGGCTTTTCCTCATATATATATATTTATATATATTTACTTATTTAATTAATGAAATAATTTAAAAGTAAAAAGAAAGAGGCAACTGTTGGGGGAGAAGAAGGAATGAAAGCCCAAACTGTGCCAATCTGTTCCTCCTTGAGGGATCTGGCTGCACAAGTAGATTTGCCAAGGCAGGAAGGCTGTTCAATGGTTTCACTCCATTCCTCTGAGCACAGGGAAACAGCACACAAAGTGATGCAGGGCCCTGGGCTGGGGAAGGCTCCAGAGTGAATAAGCAAAGCAGCTGCCAGTCAGGTTTGAAGTGCGTTAATGGAAACCATCGCACAGCATGTGAGCCGGCGTTCTCACGTCGTAAGCCGTGCAGAGGTTTAAAAAAAGACAAATTATGGGAGGTCTGTGACTGAAAGGGCAGTGGTGATGTGGAGAGTGACGTGCAGAGGTCTTGCTGGTTGGCAGTCTGGAGCCCTGGTCTTTCGTGGTGGGTTCAAGCTGCTTTACAGCCAGTTTCTGCATCTCTTTGCATTCATTTTCTGTCTTTAAATTAAGCAGAGCAATGATGCACTTGCTCAAGCTGGCAAATCACTTGTAATAAATCACTCAACATTTTTCACTCCTCTTCCTGTTTGGCAAACTGTCTAAAGTAAATAGTGTGTTTTTGTTTGGTTTTTTTTTTTTGTTAGTTTGTTTGGTTTTGGTTTTGTTTTGGTTTTGTTTGTGGGTTTTTTTAAGCCCTTAGTTCTTCAAGTGGTTTTATTTTTTGACTGAAAGGCAGTCCCAGAACAGAGCAATTGTAACCATTTATATCCTCAGAGCCCAGTGTGAGCTGTGGTCCTGCTGGGATCACTGCAGGAGAATGCTCCTTCCTGGATTAGAGCAAGCTTCCCAGAATGAATATTTCACAGAATCACAGAATATTCTGAGTCAGAAGGGCTTGTTTGTAGCAATTTAACGTCTCTGACTTTCAAGATGTTCTGTGTTTGCTTTGAGTATTTAAGTTTTAATGGGCATTTCTGAGTGAAACTAGACTGAGCGAACAACCAGGTTTCCTTGTAATAAGGGAATAAAAGTAATTATTCAAACAACAATTGGCATATTTGATTTTTGCACGTATTAAATTGCACCACTTAAGCTCCACTACTGATAGTCTTTCAGGAATTACAAATTGTTCATGGCAGCACATACTGGTAATCAGGAAAAGCGGTAAGTGAGATGATATGAGGCGTGACAACTGTGTGTCACCATGATCTGTACTCTGGGCACATCCCTCCTCATGCCATCGAGTCATAAACTGTGGGGCCCCTGATATAGGATTCTTTAGAACAGTACTATTTCTCAGCTTTATCACTGTCCCTGCAGCTGCTTCAATCAACCTGTGAATCTGCTTTATTACATATTCTTCATTGCCAAGCTCTCCTGTTGCTTCTGTCAGTCAGGGATGTCTGGTTTGGATATTGGCATCCACATGGGATCTGGTAACAGGCATAAATCCATTATAGCCACATTATGTAGGTCTAGTCATCACTTTAGCTGGCAGACATCCTCTGGAACACACTGCAGCCAATTTTAGGTTCTTTTTCCACATAAATTAAACACCTCTTAAAGCCATACAAGTAAATTCATGCTTTCATGGTTGCACTTAAAACCTCCTTCACTTCAGCTGGAGAGGTTTTATAAGCTCCTTGTTGTGGTGGTAATAGATAAGAGAGTTCTGAGGGAGGATGAGATGCTTCCCCTGTTCACTTGTGGGTCAGTACTTGTGGGTTTGGCTCCGGGAGCAACTCTCTTGAAACAGGAGTGCAGAGTGTCCTGTCCCTCAGTTCTGTGTGCCACTAACATTGTACACTCCCAGCCCTGCTTTTCAAAAGAGGTCTGAATTTTAACGGCCAGATGCTGTGCAATTTGATTTTCCTTTGCCACCTGTTACTTTCTTACCTACATACCACTTTTCTGAAGAAAAAATAGTGAAAACAGGGGAAGCTCAAAGAAACACCTACAATCCTGGTGCACCCTCAGTCCCAACACACAGAGTTGGCAGCTCCTCAGCCTAAAATACCAGGGTTTTATCTGAACCTGGACTGGGCACTGGTGTGAGGGGAGCCTGGGTTTGGGCAGCTCTCTGACACCCCACAATTCACAGGGGAGAGAGGAAGATGTATTCCCACTGTCATGGCACAACCACACTTGGATGGCTCTGCTGAAAAATGTCCCCGAAGTTACAGCAAGTGCCTGGGCAGAGTGTCTGACACATGCTAATGTTTTATTTGCATGGATAGCTGATGTGAACCCATTTATTAAAACACATGGCAGCAGGCCCTGTGCCTCCAGAAACTGCCACAGCTCCAGCAGCTCCAAGTTGCTCATTTGCTAGGGCAGCACATGGGGAACTGTTCTGGACCTCCTCACCCATTTGGAAAGGCTGTTCCACTGCAGTTCTGCTCTGCATCAGCCCACCCTGAGTGGCTGCAGCTCGTCCATCCCTCCAGATCCCTCGTTTATTATGTTTTATGAAGCCTGCTCATAGTTTGGATGATTTGTAGGATAAATAACCCTGCATATGAAACAATTGCTTGCCCAAGGGGCTCCTCTGCTTTATTTCTGCCTACATTTCTTCTTGTGATGCCTTCAAAGTAATGTGCCAAAACCCCTCAGCTCTGAAGGGGATGGGAAGGAAGGACCAGTTGTTGGAGCTGGGAGACAAGCATCTCCCCATAGTACACAAAAATAGCAACCCACAAAACCAAATGGGTGAATTCTCTCCAGGTTTGCTGGCAAATCCTCTTCAGGATTAGTGAATGGCTTCAGTTCAGGAATCCTGTGTTTATACTGACATTGACTAGAGAAACTGAAGTTGATTTCTTTTCTTTAAGTCACAGTCTAATTCCTACTATGGCTTTTAATAACAGTGCTGTTCTAAATCACTCACTGCACCAGAGAAGTCCACGCTTGAGTGCCACTCACCCCTCTTACAGCACCACAAACTGATACCTTTGTGGCAGGACCTGTGTCTCACCGAGTCATGGTGCTGTCACACCCTCAGGTAGGCAAGAAAATGAAAATATTGGTGTGTAAATGTGTCTGGATCCAACCCGGCACTGATGGAGAGAGACCCCCGGCCCAGCAGCACCACCCATCTGTGGTGGTGAGAACATCCCTAAAAAGCTGCCTTTTTTTCACAGACTATTCAGGGAACCAGGGCTTTAACTCAGCATATGCACGACAGCCCAGCCTGCCTAATCCCAGCCCGTTTACACTCTGGTCTGTCTCGCAGCTAGATCTAATTTAAATAAGCTCTTGTGTTCATTGCTTTACATAACCACTTGGCCTGCTGTGTTTTGCCAGTTCTTATATAATTTCTTCTCTTTTTTTTGCCCCGATTGATTTTAATTCACTTGATTTCTTTTTCCCTCCCCCTTCCTGAGATGTCAGCTGGAGAGATAATAAAAGAATGGGGAAATGTGTGGCTGATCAATTTAGCTCTTAGGCTTTCCTCTTAACAGCAGTTTGTAAAGGCAGAAGAGATGAAGGTAATCCTAGAGAAAAGAAACCCCTAAACCTGCAGCTGCCTTAAATCTTGTTCCAGATCATTTAAAACAGCTATTTAATTGTCATCTCCCGACTTCCCTCCTCCTTTCCCTTAAAGGCTTTCACTATCGTCTCTGTGCAGCATCTGCTCAAGACTCACAGATGGCATTTTTGCTTTCTGACATTTAGAAATGCTTCTGTGTCCTGCCCAAGGTGTGGGCAATGGGCAGCATCCCTGTGTGGGACATGGGGGTGCCTGGCTGGGGTACAGAGGGGAATCTGGGCTTCTGTGGTGTCCCCATGGCATTTTTTGTGTTGTGGAATTGGCCTTTCCTGAATGGCACAGGACAATGGGTGAGCAAAGGTGTCTGGAGAGGCTGGGGAGTGTGGTGGGTTCCTGGGCTGATGAGTTGGGAAAGTCTGAGCATTGTGACCATCTATCCCTAAAGCAGAGAACTTAGATGCCAAACCCATCAGTCTCTGTGCTGACATCCCTCCTTTCCCTCACATTAAGCAGACAAGTCTGGGTTATTACATTGCCAATCTACCTGGTGCTCTTTCCCCCTTTCCCCTCCAGTACAAGCCAGTTGCACCATGTGAAGCTGGAGACACTTCCAATGCCCATCTAACTCATTGTGTTCCAAAAACATCACCCTTGTGTCTTGCTTCCCTTAGATACCATTTTTTCTATCCAATTTCAAAGTCTCTTAGGTGTGGGATTAAAAAGAAAAAAGCGCTGATGATATATTAGTTGAGCTGATGAGTTATTTAGGAAACAGGTACTTGGAGCTGGTTTAGAAGAGGTGGTGATGGTGGAGACCTAAACATAATAGGGTAGAAAATTTCTGAGCTGACGGTTCTTTCCCAGTATTTTTCTGCACTCAAAGTACCAGTTGTTAAGTTTTCCATGGGTGGGAGGGAAATAGTAGTGAGACAAATTTGTATCCCTGCACTCAAGGGCCTTCCTGGTACATCTGTGTGTGGAGGTCCATCCTCCTCCTCTCTCCCTGGGGTACCAGAAGCCTGTCATCACCTCTGCTCCTGCCAGGACAGAGGATGCTGTGGGACAGGGCTCTGCCTCACCAGAGTGCAATTCTCATCATTGCCTTTAGGAGAAGATGAACCTCGAGGGCTGGAGGAGCTGGTCACCTGCAGGTGGCTTCAGCATGTGAGGTTTCCTCCTCCTCTCCTATGGCTTTTTCCACTTCAGTAATTCTCCGTGCAGAGTGCACTGCTGAACATCATTCCATGGGGGCTTTTCCTCTCCCAGGAAAAAAAAAAAAAATAGAATGAACAAGGTCTTTTTCACTGAACTTTTTCTTTTGAGGAAAAGTTCAGTGAGGTTCCTTTGAAGCTTTTGAGTTCTCAGGAACTAAAGACAATTGACAGTTGAAGACAGAAATCAAAGAGATGAGATTTTCCTAGTAGAAATGGGAAAAAAATAACAAGGAGAAAATGTAAACTTTCACAAAGTCTTTAGTATCTGAAAGAGAATTTAAAAACATCTCATGCAAAATGCTCATGAAAAAGCTGGGAGTGCCTCTGAAGTGGAAAGCCACTCACAGAGGGAAAAGCACATTCAGTTATCAGTCAATCAGAGAGGCATTGGAGGGACAGATAAACTGGAGGACGCACCCTGGATTGAGTGGCGTTGCTTGTGGCCGAGTTGTCAGCTCCAGTGGAGCAGCCCCTCACTGTCCTGTGCTCAGGTTTCTGCCTGCAATGAATGTACCTGTTGCCTTCTCATCCTGGGCAGCTCAGCCCTGCTGATGGGTCCTCTCCTGCCCCTGCAGGCTCAGCCTCACAGGTGCTCACCACTGCCTGGGCTTTGCGAGGTGTCTATCAGATGAAGGAGCAATCTCATCCATTAATGATCTAATTTTCTTCCTCCTTCAGCCTTGTAAAAAGGGTTCTACAACTTACCAGCTTCACCCAGACCTGCAGAGCAGAGACCTGCTGCGGATCTGCTGTGAGCACTTTGATGCAGGATGACATTTAGCTCAGCAGACCCCTATTTTTGATCAGGACTCCAAGGAGCTAATTAATATAGTCATTGCAATGCCACATCCTATTAATTTTAACTTAATCAAGAACAAAGCAGGTCTGCAGTGCTGAACTGAGTAATTGTGGTCTTAATATGTGGTAGGACTGTCGTACCACCTTGTTCCCTTGGAGAATTTATTTAATAAATCCATAACTATTTGATTATGTTCAATAAGAAATTAACCCACTTCTATGATTTTTTTTTTTTAAACCGTCTTATAAAAATGGAACTCACGCAGCCTCTGGGAACATTTAGTTCATTGCTCACATCACTATTGATTACTCTTGTAAAGACCTAACATTTTATCCTCACAGGGATAATTTATACATTTTAACATACTCATTTCATTCAAGAAAGAAACTCAAAGGATTGAGTTTCCCTTCCCAAAGCCCATGTTTCGTTTTTTCATCACTGTCAGACATTGTCTTGTGACTCTGTCATACTTGTTCCTTTAATCCAAGCGTGTTGGGTTTCATAGAGCACTGTAAGCAGAAAGGGAAATATGGGTTCAGACTAATAAGTAGATATATGACCTCAAGATACAATGATGGGGAGCTGTGTTTGCCCCAAATGCTTATTAGACTGCAGTCACTAACCCAAGGAGCAAACTCTACCCCAAGCTTTTCTCCTTCATGCTTTGGCAGCTCACAGGAGTTTCCTGGCCAGCACAGGAGAGATGTGAGATGGAAAATCCCTTGAAGAGGCAAAAAAACCAGCAGAAATTTGGTCAGAAAGCATATCAGAGTGCAGCAGTCCAGAGGAGCAGGGCACATGGCCAGCCCAGCAGTCTGAGTCCAGCCAGGAGATTAGGTCATGCTGAGAAAAAACCCCTGTTGTACCTGAGGCTCCATGAGGGCAAGAGGAACTGTGGCAGCGAAAAACAGCACAACTGAGGAAAAGCAGCAATAAAGTAACACAGTTCATTGCCCCTTTGGGTTAAGGCTTTTTGCCTTGAAAGTCTGATTGAATTTTCTTTACTCCCATCCTCAGCAGCACAAGAGGAGGCTCAGTCACAGCCTTCTGACACCACAAACCTCACTAAGGAGATTAGTTTTCCCAAAAAATTAGTTTCTCAGAGCAGCAACATGCAAGTCAGGCAGACAAACAGAGCTGTAACCAGTCCACTGGTAACAGCTCTCACACTTGGGTCTGCAGTCAACAGAGGGACAGTGTTTGACTTAAATATGGCCCTTAATTTATTTATAACTGCATATCCAGCACTCAGTATCATGTCTAATGCAAATAACTTTCAAGTGAAATCCCTACTGAGAGGCACATTATGAAGATTAACAGCCTGGATTTTCTATTACTCTATATAGTGTTGATTTGTGCCCTGTGCTTTATAGGCAAGTGTTAACAATATTTGAATCCAGAAATCTATATCTATGTCTGCTGTTCAGCAAAACTCAGTGCCTGAGAGCCTGCTTGTGACTCCACAGCAAAAGGAAAGGGTTGGAGGCATAAAAAACCCCGGGAAATGCTGACATCCAGGTAGGTGAGATTCAAGAAAGGCAATATCAGCTGGTCACGCAATGGGCCATCTGAGAGGGGTCCATTTCTTTTAATTATATAGTCCGCTTTTCTTTTAAGCAAACTGTCAGAAAAATTCATCTCACCAAGTTTAAGATTGTACTGAACATATTTATGCCCTGCAATTATCTGGAGCTGTTTAATTCCTTTGTATCTTCATGTGGTGGATTTGTCAGATGTAATACCATGGGCTCAACACTTCATTGTGGACAGTATTAATAGGTTTGTGTAGGTTTGTGTCTGTTTTGGTCCTTCTCTGTCTCTCCCACCCTCAGGAGAACAGAACACCCTTCTCAGGTCACTGTTTACCTTTCATGGAGGAGAAATGTGACCAACATCACATTGTGAAATGTAGCCAAAGCCTTTAGTTCCCCCCAACCCCTGTACACTTGTCTTGCACAAACCACTTTAAAGGGCAGTGCATGGAGGTATTTAAAAAATATGAAGACGTGGCACCTGGGGACATGGTTTATGGTGGGATTGGCAATGCTGGGGCAACAGTCAGACTGGATGATCTTAAAGGTCTTTTCCATCCTAAATGGTTCTACAATTCTGTGTGCCAAAGAGCTCACAGTCTGAATACTCAGCAGAGTGATATATGTACCTATACTGGCTCTGTCACTGGTATACCTGTTGCTTCCTAAGAGCTTGTCCCTTGTGGCAAAGGGGAAGGGAAATCCCTTCTCCCATTTCTCCAGGAGGGAGTCAGGCAGTGATGAGACTTCCAAGGGCAGCTATTGCTCCAGGGAAGTGTTGGGGTATTATAACAGAATAACTAGCCCAACTTTAACTAGACAGGTCAATGCAATGGCAGCATGGCCAGAAACACTGCCTAATCTGCTGGTTCTTTTCCAAAAGCATCCTGGAGCCAAGTAAATATCCTTTATTCCTTAGCATCCAGTAAAAAAGGGGTTTTGTGTGAAGATAGAGTGCTAGCAGCTACAATAGCCATTTTTCTGAGTCAAAGAAAACGGCAGAAGCCTATTAGACCTTCTGCCTCACTGCTGAATACACTCTGCTCGGGAGCAGCAGAAAGCTCAGAGAGTTTCTGACTGAGCTCCATTACAGATGCATTTTCCCTGGGTTCGTCACAAGCCGGAGCAGGAGGGTCTCACTGACAGCGAATCTCAGGGCAGTGCTTCCAGTGCAAACAAACCCACCATTATCCAAAGAAATGGACTTCTAAAAGGGGCCAGGGCACAGGGGGGGTAATAACAGCAAAACACAAAGAGGCTGAGGCTCCCAGCATCCAGCTGCCTGAATTCAGCTCTCAGCCACAAACCTTCCTTGCTCCTCCCAGATCCCATCTGTTCCCACTGGTGCTTCCCATGGTCTTGTCCTGTTTCTACAAGGCTGCAGCTTGCTGCATTCCCTTGTCAACCTGCTCTTTAAATTCCCCCTCTGTAGAGTGGATATGGGGCTTTAGGATAGAGTAGCTGAGCTGTGCCTGAGGCAGTTGCTCTGCTCTTTTATAAGAAAGACCAGGAATCTTGTTCATGAGTGATATTAATGTTAGGGGGTCCTCTAGGAAAAAAAAAGAATGATGAAGCATGGCAGGAGCTATTTCTTTTGAGAATGAAATGCCAGGTGCATTACTGCTTTCCAGCGCTGTCTCTTATAGCAAATGAGTCTCCCAGTCACTCCTGTCACTCCCTGCCTAGCTTGAGTCTCTAAAAACGGCTAGAAATGGGGTCTGTAGGGAATGGCTTTATCACATGAAGAGAAGGCAGAAGGTCTTCTGCTTTCATGAATGCTTTTTTTCCCACTCTTTCCCCTGTTACCAGTGGGGATATTTCAAGAAAGACTGTTACATATATGGTGATGTTACAGCCAGAAATAAAGCTGGCTGGTGTCTCCATTGCCTTCAAACAAGTGTGTTTGGGAAAGGGAAAATTGCTGGGGGTGCTCCAGAGGTTTTCTCATATCATATGCTAAATTCTATCCCTTAAATATTGCCCAGGCAAAAGCTGCTTTTAAGGGCCTTCAGGAGCTGCACCCCTCATTGTGAGGTTATGTCTCTGTGCTCATGTGTAAATCAAATTCAAATAATGTTTCTGTTTTCTGCTCTGAAGATTGCTGATTTTTTCCCTGTGAAATAATGGGAAACTTTGTTAAACCCATCAGCTATTTAGGGAAAAATGCAATTTACTCAGTTTCAATTAAAACAAAAATTCTAAAGCAATTAAAAAACCCACTGTCAGTCTGTAAGAAGTAGAAGCAAAGAGGCAAGGGCGGAAACAGGGCAAGAAATGACAGTTTTATAAACCTCCTGCTTGGTAGGGATAGAAGAGGCCTTTGTGCCTGCAAAACAAAACTGTTTTTTTTTGTAAAGCAACTATTGACTGGAGCTGTACAACTGCAGCTGGAGCTCAGCACAGGAGCTGCACGCCTGCGAACAGACCCATTTCTCCACATCTGCTCACCCCGCTCAGCCTGTGCCCCTGTCTCCCAGCTGGATTCAGCAAAGGCAGGGAATGTTTTCCTTCTCGGTGCTATAAATCAGAGCTGTACCTTCAAATTCAGAGAAAAATAAAACATTCCAGGTGATTTTTTTTTTCAGGAGAAGGAGTTAGTTCAGGTGATTTGCAAGACTTTTCCAATTTTCCAGGCTGCATCAGTGTGGCTGTGCCTGGTGCCTTTTTCTGGGGCTGTGTCTGTCAGAGTGCAATCCCTGATTTTCCATGTGGATTTGCACTAACACCTTCCCGAGCCAGCCTCATGACAGCAGAGAGCAGCGTGCTTAAAAGGCCATGTGTATCGATCCAGCTGCAGAGATTATGTTGGCTTGTGACCTGTGGCTACAGTTGATACAAGACTGAAGCACAGCTGGAAATCTTCTGCTCATTAATTCAGCAACAGGCTTCTCTCCCTTTTGTGAGGCTGGTCCACACCCCAGTTCCTCACACTTTTGGGGGTCTGACTCTTCCCCCAGGCAACTAGTGATAGGACAAGGGGAAATGGCCTCAAATTTCACCAGGGCAAGTCCAGGTTGGATATTAGGAAAAATTTCTACAGCAAAAGAGCAGCTAAACATTGATGATTCTATGAAAACATTCACAGGTAGCAGGTTTTTCTCTATTTCTGTCCTACAAATTTCACACAAACACACTTGCAAAACCTGCTCATGCAGGATGGAGCCATTGCATCGACTGACTGGGTCCTCCTCTTTAGGAGCAGTGCTGCTCTCCTGCCAAGACCCAGCCCATGACTGGGGCCTTTCAGGTCAGCGTCTCGGCAGCAGGAAACCACTCAGGTGGAGAAAGAATGTTTCTGCCTGGCTGCCCTCACTTCTAAACAGACACTGGCCCCAGATGAGGGGTTGGGGTTGCAGAGAGATGAAGTTGGTTTCTTTCCTCAGTGCTTAGGTGATCCCAGTGCTTCCAGCAACAACTCTGTCTCACCTTGCCAAGCTGCTTCTGGTGTGTGCCTGGATTACGCCAAGATATCTATTGTCATAAATCATGGGCACATGGGGAATCAACGGAGATATTCCCAGGAATCAACCAGGAATGTTGCCATGTGTTTGGCAGTCTTCACCACTGTAAATCACAGAATCACAGAAGAGCTTGGGTGGGAAGTGACCTCGAAGATCATCTTGTTTCAACTCCCTGCCGTGGGCAAGGACACCTTGCACTAGACCAGGTTCCTCCAAGCCCCATTCAACCCAGCCTTGAACACTGGCTGTGCCAAGTGTCCTGGGAGGCTGATGGGAAGAAAATCCCCCGACCCTTTCTGGGAATGAACTTGATGAAAACTATTACCAGCAAACATCAAGGAAGAAGCCAGGCTGTGAGAGTGGTTGTTTTGACAGAATTTTGATGCCTTCATTTGATATTCCATTGAAGCTTTGGTGGAGATAAGCTATCTCATAGAAAATAGGGCTTTTGTATCTGGTCACAAAGAATGAATTGCAAAGACTGCTGCAGGAAGTAGAGTAGTTATCCAGGGAGACAAGAAACTCAGCTGAAAATAATCACTTTTTCATTTATAATTCTAGCTCAAACTTAGAAATCTGTCCCCAGCCAAGCTGATTGGGCTGGAAATGGGGCAAATCAGTGATGAAGTATGCACTGGTCACCCCTAAGAAAACAGCTTGTTCCAAGACTTACCCACAAAGCGCTTCCAGCTTCTCCTTCTGCTTACAGTGTGGCATGCAACAAAAAATGGGATGTTTTTTAGGTTAAAGTGGTAACAAAGATGTGAAAGGGAGCTGCTGCCCTGCCAGCCTCTCCCAGCTGTTGGGTAAAGCTTTGTGTTTAAATTGTTTTAAGGTGAAGGAGACAAACTTGCCTAGAGCACCAGCATCAATCCCAGCAAAACTGGACTGATTAAATAAACAGAGATTTCCCTGTTATTGGTGCTGTTTAGATAACTTGGAAATGCTTATTTTTCAAAGTAAATTAATTACATAACCTTTTCGCCTATTTTTGGCTCAAGAAGGAGTCGGTGAATTTTCTGTTTCAGAGCAGAACATTTGTGCTTTTCACCATGATTCAGGGAACAGTTTTGTACTCTGAAACTGGTGTGTGGATGATTCACAGTGACACATTTTGTGTTGGCAACAGGCCTTGTCTTGAAAGCCTCAATACACTGTGTGGTCCAGTCTGTGCCTCTCCAAAGTTTGGGCTTTTAGCTGCAGCGGCTCTGGAAGAACTAGGTTTATCCCTGGACCACACCAGAGTGTGAGCTGGCATCAGAGCTATCTGTGGCAGTCTTTATTCTTAGAGTCATTTTTGTGAAAAGTTTTATGGATCACTTTATTTCCACTTTTTTTGCCCCCTCTCTCATACATACAGTAACTCCATTGCTTAGCCCTGGACAGTGATGTGTGACCATCTCCCAGTATGACCCAGCTCCTCTTTTTATCACTGTGGCTCCATGTCAGACCATGACTTGATGATCTCAGAGGTCTTTTCCAAACTAAACAGTTCTGTGAATTTATGCTCCTGCACACTCAGATTTTTGTCATGGTTTACATGTTGTCTCCCATTTTTAATGCTTTCTGGGCATCCTCTGGTTTGGAGCTGTGGGGCGTTTTTACTTCTTTTTTTAAAGCAAGACAGGTAACATGGCAGGCAGGGTTGGAGTGTGGGCTGGGTCTGCTCCCCAAAAGGCTGTCCTTGTTGCACTGGAAAGAATGTCATTTCACACCCTGGTTTCTATCACTGTAAGTGAGAAGAGACAGAATGGTGCAAAAAGTGTTGTGGAAACTGTGCTGTTTAACTCTCCCTTTAGTGTGTTATCTATCAAAATAATTACACATGGCTCAGGAACCTCAGACTGCTGCAACAATATCATTCTCCTGTAGCTCTTCTATTTCCATCTAATTAAAAGGTTATTGTTTCATTCATGTTAGTTTGCATTTTAAATAAGGGGATAAGGACAGAGTGGCTGATTGATAACTTATTCTCTGTGGGGGTAAAGGTAATCATTAATCACCCTGTTATGATCATGCTTTCCTTTTCCTCATGCATCTCATATATCAAATTGCAAACAAAAAGAGGTCTTGATGATACCTGATCTCCTTCCTCTGTTGGGTCTCAGGGAGGGACATGCCCTTGCCCACTGCCTGCCTTGGAATTTAATGGGCTTCTATCTTCTGTGGCCCTTAATTTTTGTTATGTTTTATCACCTGCCCCTTCATTGTGTCAAGGGAGGGCAGGGAAGAGAGCAAGACTGGGTGTGAATACAATCATCCGATTAGAGACATAACTTGAAATAATCTTCTTTGCAAATAATGTGGCGCAGCTCAGCCTCAGAGCCAGGATTCACTCCCAAAACAGCCAGCAGGCAGCAGGCACCATCCTCACCATTCCTGGGAGGCTCAGCAGCTCAGGTTCCATCAGCCTTTCCCACTCCCTGGACACAAAGCACATCAGCCACTGCGGAGATGCTCGATGGAGATTTGGGCACATTAGATGAGAGCAGAGTTGTGATACCCAGCACAGCTGGGGTTTGAGGTGGGGAGCTGGAATGTGATCATCTAAAATCTCCCCTGCTCCAAGTGTTTCTGCAGCCCTGAAACACGTGTGCTTTTGTAGGGTATTTTTAGCAAACTTCAGTTTATGGAGGGTCACAGAGAAGTAGAACATCAGCATCTGGAAGAGCTGTCATTCCGCTTCCAGTCTTGCAGGAGTAACACATTGACTTATTTATGAGAGAAGTCAGCTCCCTTCTCCCTGTGTGTAGCAATCTGCTTTACCTCTCCCAGCGCAGAGGAATAATTTTATTGTCAACCATTCTATGCCCTTAATAAAACCTTAAAACAAGTTAAGCAAGATTTGAGGGAAATAGAAATGTTCCCAGATTTTATTTTGTTTTATTTTTTTTTTCATTCTTTCCAAAATAACCCATTCTTTCACTGTCTAAACCAGCAAACAATAATCACTGCTCTGACCAAAAGGAGGGGGAGGAAATTGCTTATTTTGCAAGACAACATCTAAATACTTTGTGCCCAGTAGGAGAAGCTTAATCTGTTAGCTGGAAAATGCCTGTGTCAAGAATGACTAATCTGAGACCAAAAGACACCTGGAAAACAAAGATATTCAATGTTCCCTGCAGAGAAAGATCCATCAAAATGGCAAGACAGACTGTTTCTTCCTGCTTTGTTTCAGTCCAGATGAACTTTCTTCCTTCCAGTACTAGATTTCTATTCCTAGTGTGGTCTCTCCACAGCAGCAGGAGAAGCTGATCCTCTCTACTGTTCTTTTTCATTCTTGGGTGCTTGTCACAGGAAAACTGTGATCAAAGACTGTGGAGGTGCAAGATGCAAGTTCTTGCCCATGCAAGAGGAGCATTCCTGCTTCCAGTGCTCATGGCCTGGAGCCACTATTCCTCCTTCATCCTCCCAGGCCACTGGAGATGTTCCTTCTGCACTTGGAAGAATGATGGGATTCGTGGTTTCATAGTGAAATAATTCATTTTCAAAGAAAAAAAAAATGTTTGGGTCAAACCAAGAAAAATGAATTAAGATATTTATCAGGGATGAGATAACAAAGCAGTTGATTTGGGGTTAACCTACATTACTTTGTGTGCAAATAAAACTTCTAGTTGGAGCTGAGGTGAATCACTTTGCTTCATTTTGGGCTTATAACCCATCTTTTTCATCTTCTTTTTTAACTTAGTACAATTCTGGAATAAAACAGAAGTTCAGCATATTTTCTTATTTAATGTTTTAATATGAAACATGTTAGTATTTCCAGGGAGAAAAAAAGTGTTTATTTGAAAACACTGAAATAATTCAACATTTCCCTCCTTTTTTTTTTTTTGTCAATACTGTATATTGAATTATGACAAACAGCTTTTGGTTTCCTTCCAAAAATTCATTTTTCCTGAAATTCACCATTCTCATAAGAAAATTATTTGTCTATAACTGTTGCATAGCCAAGAAAGGTATATATACCCCTGTCCTGTACCCCCTACTCACAGGTCACAACAGACATACAAGAGGCTTCAAGGGGCACAAGATTTGCTCTTTCTTTTTTCATGGCAAATATAACTGCTTCAACCATTAAAAACTCCTTACAGGACAAAGACATTTTTAAGTTGCTTTTATAACTTGTATTGTTACATCTACTCAATCCCTGTGCTTTTCATTACTTTACACAAAGCTTTTAAATTCTCCAGACAGATTTTGCTGGTAATATTTGTGTGGAGCTTTCACTATCTCGCTGTGATGAGTCAAAGCACATCTGATTTGGCTTCATCAAACCTTGAGCCAGGCTCCACTTCTTTTAAGTATTTTAATTAATGCATAATAAATTAGTAAAGTGATACATAAATTGTCCCCTAGAAGTCAGGCACAACCTTCTAGGCATTCTCTCTTGATTCATTTTGTGTAAAGTATCTGTGTTCCATTGTGTCTTCTGGCTTTTTTTATTTTGCTATTGCTCCTTCACTGCTAAAGATGAAATGTTTTTCTTTGTGCCAGGTATACACCAGGCAGATCCTGGAGTAAGTGTGTTTAATAAGGTCTCTAATTGACTCTAAATAAATTCATTCAAATAGCACTCAAATGGATGGTGCCTCTCCCTCTTTATGTTTGCTTCAGGCTCTTTGATTTGGCTCCCAAGTTGTGAGACTGACTGTACCACTAAAGATCAGACAAATGCCTTTCTTTGATCTATATGATCCCTTCTTCACCAAGAGCTGTGCAGCAAAGCAGAATTTCTGAATGCCTTTGCAACAGGCAGGTCCTCACCTGTGAAACATTTTGACACACTTGAATTAGGCTTATACTCTACCTCTGGAGTTAAAACTGATCCTGCTATCACATGCAGATGTTTATACAAACAGCCATTTCTTCATGTCAGATGGCTTTACAATTACACTGAAAGGGCATTTGCAGAGTCAAAAGCCTCAGTTGCTTGTAACAAATTAGCATTACCTTGTTACTGTATCTCTGCAGTACCAGGAAATAGACGGTAAAATGAGGAAGCTGTAACAGAGAAGAGGGAGATTTCCAAAAATAGGCTGGGTTCCCTCAGAGGGGCATTGCAGTGTGGTTTGGGCTGGGGATGGAAAGTTGTTCTATGAGCAAATTAAAAACAGAATATCAAACAGAGCTGGATCTGAAAGAAGAGAAATGAAGGTAACCAATACAAACCCTGAAAGATTCAGATAGTCAGAGAGAACGCAGGAGAAATGCACCTTGGTGTGGGGTCTGGGTGAGGGAGCTGTGGCTCCTTGTCTGTGTAAGCAAGGAGAAGCAGCGTGTCTAAACCACCCCCAAAGGAACACATCCACAGTAGTGGTAAAGGGATGCTCAGCAATTCCCCTGGGCTGGCTGAGACCTGGCTTTGGCCATTGTCCTCGATTCTATCTTACTCACATGTTCATTGTAAACAACAGCTCAGCAGGGAGTTGAGTTTTGGGAACGTTTAATTACTACTTTAAATAAGATCAAGTGATGCCTCTGAGCTGGTAATTCAATACAATCTAAATGGAGGGAATGACTCACTTCATGAGGCCCTGGCACAAATTGCCCAGAAAAGCTGTGGCTGCCCCATCCCTGGAAGTGTCCAAGGCTGGGTTGGACAGGGCTTGAAGCAACCTGGGCTAGTGGAAGGTGTCCCTGTCCATGGCAGGGGGATTGAAATGAGATGAGCTTTAAGGTCCCTTCCAGCCCAAACCATTCTGTGATTTTGTGATTCCCACCAGATTTACCTGCAGTGCTTTACCTTTGTCAGCTCCATTTAACTGCAGTAGACATGAAAGAAGCATCCTTGCTTACATCTATTTTTCAAACCACATAAAATATGGGAGACAATCAGAAGGAAAATGTGCCACCACTCTTCTTGCTTTGCCCACAATGCCACCTTTGCTGAGCCTTGCTTGCCTGAGACTTTGTGACCCATTTTTACATCAGAGAGCTCAGAGTTCATTGTAAAACAAGCACTTCTGCTCTTGCACACTGTGCTTTAATACCCCTCCTCCTTCTTCTGCACTTTCAGTGCCAGTGGAATAACTGAGAATACGGATGTTTTAATTTCAATTACTCAATTTCTAAGTTAGCAACACAAAGCAACTACAGGAGTTACTTCTCCAAGGTGCCACAAATTCATTTAATCAACCATGTCCAGGCCAAATTCTCTCTGAATTGGTGCAAAGGCAGGTTTTGTCCTGAAATCTAAATTTTGCTTTATTCATTTGTAATATTCATGCACTAGTTCTGCCAGCCTGGCTTTTCAGCTCCCCTGTGGATGTTTTTATTGCCTTTAGTCAAGGCAATATTACACAGTAGTTAGATTGAGGTATGGAAAGTCAGACTCCCCAGGGTCACTTGAAGGCTTCCTTTAAAAATAAACCTTGCTAGAAAACAGAGAAAGCCACTGTGAAAATGCTTGGGATGAAGAGGTTTAGACTAGATGTAGTTATTTGCTGCCTCCATTTATTTACCTGAAAACCAGGAATAATACAAACTTTCCTGGACCCAGAAGCGAATGGACAGTTTTGCTTAATGAATCACTTAATGTCTTTGTCCATAATATGATGGATAAATTCATCATACTCCCACCATTTCAGCACTGTGTATGCTATTCTTGCTCCATGAAAATTCATTGCTGTACCTGAATGCTGAGCACTAATGAGAATTCTCTGCACTTAGAGGGCTGAAATTAAAATATCGCAATTACCAAAGTATATTCCATTAGATAGAATTATTTATGAGAAGTTGTCACTTAAAAGACTCTCAGGTTTTACTGAATCAAAAATCAAGAAGTTTCAGGGTGTTGTCGTATCATTTTTCTGCCAGAATGAAACAGGAGCATCTTTTCTATGTTGCAATGAGTTATTTGGAAGAACAGAGTCCAAGTTTTCTTACGACTCTTCTCTAACCACTGTGGTTCAAGTGGAGTCTCTCAAAACAATTCAGAGCTGAATAGCTTCATCTCCACCAGTTTTGATGTTCATCCTTCTCATGATTGGCTCTTCATGGAAAATGAACCTGGAAGGGTAAAAAGGAACTCTGTCTATCTTGATTTTTTATTAGTATTTTGTAATAGAAATGATTTTGAGAAGTGAATAGTGATAGTGCTGGTTCTCCCTCTCTGCCTTATTGTAGAAGGGAGAAAAAAGACTGGAGAAATTAATTACATTTGAAAGGTATCAGTTATTAAAAAAATATTTAAGAAGTCATCAGTCACCAAAATGAGGACAATATTTCATTTTGATGCCAATTTGCACTTCAGTGAGATTGACGTGTGCAGGTGCCTGCCTGCTGTATCTCTCAGCTTTTGGCTGTGGGGCTCTGAGTCCTCTGCCTGACATACAGGCTGATCCTGTCCCTCTTGCCATCCCACTCTGACCCACGTCCTCACAATATCCTGGAGAAAAATGGAGTATTTTTAAAACATTTTGAGACATAACTCAGCCACGAGAGAGACACACCAGCAATGGCAGGGGCTGGAGCATCTCATCTCTTCTGCTTTTCACCTGGGTTTCTGCCAGCAGGTGATCCTCTGCACAGGAAAGGTGAAAGAGGTTTGGCACCTCTCCCCTGGGAGGCTGCCAGCCCCCACATGAAGGAACACAACTTTCTCCTTGGGCACTGAAATTGTGTCAAAGACAGAATGAATGCTGGGTCTGGAGAAGAGCAGCAAGTGGACACCTTGCTGTCATTTCCAGAGGGGACAGAGATCCTTCCAGAGCCTGGAGTCTCCTGGCTTTAGCTGGGATAGTTATGGGCAACATGCTTAGGCTGATGTGCTGTCACCCTGGGCAGGGAAGGATCAGTGAGCTCACAGTGTGAAAGCCAGGAAGCACCAAAAAGGCTCTTTTCCCCCAATCCCTGGGCATCTTTTCAGCAGGCATCTCGCCCGTGCCAAGCTGGGGGTCTGTGCCCACAGGGACAGCGTTCAGGGCAAGCCAAGCATGTTCTGTTTGTATAACTGTGAAAGCCTAAATGCTCTGCTCGCCTGAGAGGAGAGACCAGGCACAGCAATGCCAGCTCGGGCACGTGGCAGCGGATGGTGCCGGCAGCTCGGCCGCCCGCAGAGCTGCCTCTGTGCTTTGGAGTGCCCTGCCCTGGTTTCCTGCAGAGATGGGCATGGCACATGCCAAAACAACGGCAGCGCTGCGCGACAACTTCCACAAGGAAGTAGCTTTTTGCAAACAGATGTAGGGAAAAGGATCAAAGGATGATTTCGCTGTCAAATTATGTTCAGCAGCATCAAACAGAAGCGTGATGTGTCGGTTCACTGTTATGTAGCAAAGCCAGATGCTCCCAGTGCTTCAAATAAAAGGTGTTTCACTTAATTTCTTCAGCTTGTTCTGAAACCAGTTTTTAGTAGTGAATTAAATATTTTAAAAAAATCAAAGACTAAATACTCAATTCTTGGCTATGAATATTTATGGCACTATTGGACTTGCAAATCAAAGTTAATTTAAATGTCAAAACTGGTGTAAAGTCTTTCCTTTGGAGGATAAGTCAGAAAATTAAACTTGATTACAAGCCATAACATTGGGAAATTAGCATCTTAGGGCATCAATGATAAACATTTCTTTACATCCCCTTTTTAAGTCATATATTTTAAAAAGATGAGAATTAATTTTAATAAAAAAAATAGCCCCTTAATTAGCAGTGAGGGAATTAACAGGGAAATCCTGGTTGCATTCACGACACTGTGATTACTTCATCTTGCTAAATCACTTCCCCTCGTGCAAGGAATCTGCCTTCACAACTGTTTGGAGAGGAATGGTTTTAACTTGAGACAGTCTTGTGTCTGGGCAGCCTGCCCTAGGGATAAAAGCAGCCATTTTTTCACTGAAATTCCTGTGCTTCAGAAAGGAAATTATTTTAGATAATGCAGAGCAAAGGCCAGTGTAAGTGCCAGCAACAGCAGCTGCAACTTCTCTGTGAGCAGAGGATGATGTTACCAGCAGCCACGCTCAGATCCTTCAACAGGACCATGAGGTGTCTTCAGAGATTCAGCTCCTGATCCCTGCATTGCAGAAGTGAGGACACTGGAAGATGACACCTGCTCCAGGTCAACATCCTCAGCCATTCCTCCATGGATCTTTGTGGCTTTGAGAAAGGTAAATCTCAAAACCAACCCTACTGTTAGGAGGCTGCGAATTACACTCCAGGAGTTTGAACTGTCATGGGGAAATAGAGATTCTTCTAAACCTGCATTCGGAATTTTGATATCAGGAATAGCTATTTGTAACTTTGCAGGCAGCAACAGCTCCATACAGAATCCAAGGATTTCTTTAACCCAACACCTCAGACTTCCCTTAGCCATCAGATTTTTAGCCAATCTCAAATGCTGCTTACAGGCAGATGGGTACCCCTACCCTTTGGGGTAAGGTCCAAAGAAATTTATAACAGGAAAGAAGCCATGCCACAAGAAAAACATCTTCCTCACACCAGTCATCTGCTGGCTGGATTATGCCTTAGGGCAAAGCAGGTTACATAAAGTCTGTATTCAGTAATGAGTCCTCAGCAGAAACAAACATGACATTTGGCCTATTAGCCTCATTTGCAGTCTGATCCGATAGCATTTGGTCTCACATGTTCATTTTGCACTTTAATTTGAAGAAAAGAAAATCAATTTTGAGAAATGGGAAAGCATTCAGGGCTTGTGTGTGCTGCGGTTTGCAGCAGAGAGCCGTGACCTTCTCGATCTGTTTTGCCTTGGTTCATTTTCTGAAAGACCATGTGGATTTGGGGTTATGGTGCCTTCCAGCTGTCCAGTCAGCCTTTGGACCTGCAACTCATTAGGACCTGACCTGTTCAATGCAGTGGGTTTTAATTAGCCCACCGAGACACTGTCACCAGGGACAGATGGCTCATATCTGCTTTCCTCTCTATCAGTGCTGGATTTAGTCTTTCTCTCTCTTCTTGTTACTTGAGCCAACAAACACTTCCATACTGTCCCCACTATAGGTGTGTTCACCTGCTGATTTGCCCTCATGGCTCTGTGAGGTATCAGGTCAGCAGCCTGAAAGCAGTAGATCCTCTGAGCTTCTTGGAGGTGCCAAGTCTCTCTGCAGCCCCTCTGGCTCATCTCCCTGGCAAAATGGCCCTTCTCCAAAAACATGTTCTCCCCCAAAGGATGACACCTGTAATTCTACAGTAAGAGCAGCAGAGTGCACAGTATTACTGTAAAAATATTCAATAGGCCCTCTTAAGTAGTCTGAAAGCCTGTGCATGAATAATCACCCTGGTTTCTCCTCAGGAGCTCATGGCTTTCCGTACAATAATGTTTCGAGACCTCAGGTGATGTCTCCACAGCAGTCCTGTGTGCCCCTTGCAGCACAGGCAGATCCATGAGGCAGGTGGTACTTTCTGTAGATGAAGATGTCCAGGATGACTTGTGTCCACCTGGGAACCTCTCACAGCAGCTGATATTTTCCCTGAAAGGCCCCCAGTTGTAGTGACAAGCTCTCCAGACCAGGGCTCACCCTCAGGTCCTACTGTGGCTCCAGCTCCTGGCTGGTTCATCCCTTGTGTTTATCTTGCATGGAGAACAACCTGTCCCAAACCTTCAGGCATGGAAATTTCTCCCTCAAATGTAAATGCATGATGTCATCCAGTTCTTAAGCCTTCTTTGAAAAAAAATAGCTCTGAGGATCTCTGGGCATCTCTGACTATCAAGCTTTCATTTGCATCCTTTTCAGCATTTATCTGAGCCATTTGTATTTTATCCTTACAACACAGGAGAAAAAAAGGAAAAAAAAAAAAAAGAGGGAAAAAAGTCATAGACACACAGACTGAGAGTGAATGGACTTTTTTTTTCAACCCTCTGGATCAATTTCTTTACTTTCCTCCTCCAGCTCTTCATATCCTCAGTTTTCCATCTCTCTCTTTCTGTAAATATCCTTAACAATGGACGGACTTGGAAAATGTGCTGAGGAACACGCAGTGCTGTGGAGAAGCCACCAGCCCCACTCAAACCACATAGGCTGGGCTAAGAATGCACCTAAAAATTATGCACATTTTTAAAGGTCCTTCCCAGAACGAGAAGCTGTTCAGGATGGAGGCTGTTTCACAGCCAAGATCTGCTGAGAATGCTGGGGATGCTGGAGCCAGGAGCAGGACCAAGCAGCAGCCACCACCTTGAGTAGGAGCCCTGAGAAGTCAAGGGGTCACAATTTCCTTCTGACCTTCCTGCCTTCCCCCAGGAAGAGTCCCTGGATTTGAGCACAGTGATTAGTATGTACACAAATTTTCAGCTGGTCTATTTTTTCAATAACAGTCACAGCAAGTACCCTGCAGGAAGAGGACTTCATTTCAGATGCTCCCAAAGTCAGCAGGAGCAGACCTGGAAAAAAATATAATGGCACATCTGGTGCTTCAAGTGGCATGACAAGAGCAAAAGTACCGACATACTCCCATTTGTGCTGGGAGCACAAGAGGACCAAGCTGCTCTCATTTCACATTGTATTCCTATTTTTTCCACACTGGCACTCAGCTTACAAACTGAGGGTTGAAATGTAATTAGTGGGTGACACACACCGAAGTGTGTGATAAAGAGAAATTTGGTTTTGTGTTCAGTTTATGTCTTTCCCAGTGCAAGAGTGAAGAAAGCACAAAAGGATTTGGCCAGCATAAAGGAGATACTCCATGAGATACAAATGCAACTTCAAAAATAGAAAAATGCAGGGAAGTGACTGAAATTTTCTCAAGTTTAGTAAGATCATAAAGAACCTTCATGAATAGTCTCTCGATGATAAATCAGTAAAAGAAGTATGTAAACAAAATGTGCTTCTTGATTTGCCTTGGTCACACTGCTCCAGTGCAACAAAGGGAGGTAATTTTAGTTCTTCCTCCAGACACTACATTGTCAACACTTTTGCTTGGGAGCTCATCCAATCATCCTGATTAAGAGATGCATAGCTGGGTCTCTCAGAGCGGCAGGAGAGAGAATCAGGGGAGATGAGCCCACACTCGGCGCTACTTGACATTGCTTGTTTTGGAGAGGTCAACTACATTTCCGAAGCTGAACATTTTGAAGGAGAGATGCAAATCTCTCCAGCCCACTTCAAAGCCTGATGAGGTGAGGGACAGATACTGCCTCCTGGGAAGGACTGCCATGGAAATAGGGACGTCAAGAGGGTCCTACAGCATTAACTTTCTCGAGAGAAAGCTAAAACCTCACACTGCTAAATTTCTCTAGTGTATTGAAGTCTTTATGTTGAGCAGATGTGAGAACAGGAGAGGTGCTGGTTGATGCCCCAGCTGTGGGGCACTACTTTAGGCTGCAACTAATTTGTATAAACTGGAAAAAAAAAAGAAAAGACAAAAAAATCCACACTGCCACAGCTTAATAAAGCAACTTGGGGATGAACTGCAGCATTTTCTCTGTAACATGAGGAATGTTCCAAACTTCAGCTTTAAAGTTCAGACCCCCAGAGAGATTGTTAGATTTTAATTGCTACCTTAATCAACATTTATTAGTGCTAACCAAAGCTCCTCATGGATTTAAAATTCAACCAAATTGTCAACTACTAATTACTTTAAGAAGACAAGCTGTTATTTTACCAGCTATATTAATGATACTTTTCACCATATGCGAAATATTACAAAAAGCTTCAGAAAATTTGATCCTGAAATGTGATTCAACAGATAAATCTTTGTCATGATGTTTCTAGTCTCTCAGAGACCTCCACCTCACATGGCAGAAATGCAAACCCAGAACTGGGTCCAGTGTGTTTTTCAACAGGAGAATTATTTATTCTTTCCATTTGTTTGGGCTGGTGTTTTTGTTTTTTTTTTTTTTAAATTGACTCTCCTTTGAATCCTTCTGCAGTGTTACCTCATGCATCAGGCTGTAGTTTCTGGCTGGTTTATAACAAAGTCTCTGTCTTAAATCTTCAGTATCATCCCGGGGGATGGAGCTGATTTACTAATTACCCCGTGCTCTTGCTCTAATGAGTGTGTGCTCACCCATCACCCAGCTGCTGGTTGCATCCCCAGCTTTTCCCCACAAAGAGCAGGATGGGGGGCACTGCAGCTTTGCCCACCCACCCTCTGGCCCCAGGGTGGGACCTGGTGTGGACACCAGCAGCAGAGGGGAGCTCAGAACCCAACTCCCTCATGTTGTTGCCACAGTCCAAATGTAGAACTGAAGTCTGACAGGCACCATGTGAGCCACAGACCCACATTTTTCTCTGTAATGATCCACCTACCAAGAGAGCGTGGGAAGGAAAAAAGCAATCACCACTTGATTTAACTGTTTACTGCTCTTCACAGTCATAAATCATTGATTATTATCCTCCCATGCTTGTACCCTTGGCTTTGTTTTACTCCTGAAACAGAATGCCTCACTTAAGGCTCCTGAAACAGCCACTGTAAGTGATTTCATATCCATGTAGGCAAAAACCTTCCATTTTGATTACCAGGGACAAAATTACTCAGTATTGCCAGAACAAGAAAAGTTGGGTGATAATTGACTGTCACCATGTTTTGATTTTTTTTTTTTTTGATGTTGCCTGTGAGTGAATCCAAGTGTAACAGTCTCATTCATGACAACAACTATCCCAAGCAGGAACCAAAGAATTATGGAACAACAAACACATGTTGGAGAAGCAAGAGTCTGGGTATTGGCTCACAAAATCTGCTGCTGTGATTTGTTTACATGATGGTACAGCCCTCAGACACACATGCAGTCTGCTCTCCTTAGGGCTGTGGTGGCTGCCCCTCCTACACCCATGCCAGGCTGCAAAACCCACACAGCAAGAGCAGGAGCATCCCATGTGCTGAGCACTTGCAGTTGTGCCCAACAGCATAGGGAAAGAGGATGATTTTCTAGGTTTGGGCAAGGACATAATTATTTACCCTCAACAGATCATCAGACTTCACCATGGGAAGCACCAGACCATGGAGACACTTTCTTTGGATGAATGTCCACCAAGTGAGCCCTTTGTGCAGTGCTCAGTGGGAGAGAAGAAATACAAGAGAGACAGAAAATAACTGCAAAGTCTGGATTAGGATTACTCAGATGTCAGGATGATTAGGCACTGTATGAACATTTATTAAATTATTTAGAGGCCTGACATGCAGCAGAACTGGAGAAACCCAAATATATTGTGATAGGTGATGGGCAATATCCCTTTGGCGAAAACAAGTAGGAGCCAAAATACCAGCAGATAGTGAGAACTGAAGTCCAACTGCACTGGTAAATTATTTAAATCTTATTTCCAACCTGTCATTTGAAGCTGAAGTATTATTTCCCCTTCAGTAGAATATAGCTGCTGGGGAGCGTGAGGGGGAAATAGTAACAAAGATCTGTGTGTTCAAAGGGAAAATCTAGAACATTATTCACTGAGTTTTTGTTCAAGCAAAAATATTGCCCTAAATAGTGCAATGGTTAGCTAGATCTGAGGAACAAGGCTGAGGTCAGCAAAGTGACAGCATACAAAGAGACTTCATTATTGTTTGCAAGCAAAATTGGGTAAATTGAATTAATTTACTTTGTAGCTCAATGTAGGAATCACCGGAAATGAAGAAGAGAGATTTCCTGAAGGAGGAAAGGAGGAAGATTTGAAGCTTTCGGGTTAATGATGACGTGATGGAGGATCATCACTGTTGCTCTGTCACTTCTTCTGTCCTCCTTCAGCAGGTACAGGAAGGCAGCAGCCAACCTGTGCCAAAATCCTTCCATTATAAGTTCCACATACCCTCTTAAATCAGTGGCAGAAGGCCCTAAATGAGCTGAAGTGAGATGTGCGAGACCTCAAAACCATCATCTTCATCAAGTGTAGACCTAGAGAGAATGGGTTGTTTGGGGGTTTTTTGTTTGGGGTTGGGCTTTTGGGGTTAACTCTTCCATTTTTCTAAATAAATATTTATCCTTCAGTTTTATCAAATGAAATAGTTGAATTTTCATGGTATACAAGGCATTTACAGTGCACAGTGGTAAACCTTAAAACCTTCCCATTTGCCCATTCTGCAGCCCATTATTTCCAGGATTTCCTGAATTTCACAGCTTTTCTTTCTCTTTGGGAGCTGGAATCGGCAGAACCATTCAGGTTTGAGATTGGTGGACAAAGATCAGGAAAGGAGGAATTTTTCTCTTAAGAGCAGTAAGTTCTCTGGCATTTAGGGAGGTAATTAAGAGCTCTGAGGTGCCCGGGAAGTTCGATACTTAGGTATTACCCTTGTGTACAATTAGGAGTAATAAGCTTTATATCAAACACTTATGGATGAATCATACCTTTTGCTATTACTTATGATTAATCTGAAAATATTTTAGGCCACAGGATTGTAACCATGCATAGAAATGAGGTTAAATGATCCTTCAGGTATCCAGTCAAGCTCAGGAATGCGACCATTACTCAGTGCTCTGACATCTTTACTAACCCATCATAAGCAAGAGACCCATTTAAATTGTTCTGCATCAGATGTTTTTTATGTACAATTGTTTTCCCCAAGGAGGGAAGTTTGTGAATGGGAAAGCTGCTGGAATGCTTTTGCCATAGATATGATGGATTTTTTTTGTCTGTATGCGATTTATTTCCATCTGCTCTGTATCTGATTAACTCCTGCAGAGTACGTGATTAACTTAACTTCTCAAGATCATTAGCTGCTCTGCGTTCCCATTGTAGTTCATCAGTGCAGGACAACACACAGGCTTGAAAATGTTACACGTTGGTTATTCTCAATACCTTAATCCACACTGCTTGGTTATTCTCTGTGATGGCCATGGACCTGAAGAGAGAAGCCAGAAAAACATCACTACTATGCAGCAGGCACAAAATGCTAATGAAAACAGAGTTTAGGCAGATCCTCCTTCTGCTCTCAATGCTTGATCTAAATTAAGCCCTTTGGAAGAGTTCCTGACTGGTGTTATCCAGCTGGAGGCAGCTCCAGAGGCATCCAGCCAGCACAGAGGGAGGAGAGGATAGGACCACCGCCCTGTGCATTGCCACTTCGTGCTGAGCAAGTCCTGCTTTTCACCACGGTCCAGGTACCTGCGCCTTGTACATCTCAAAGTACAGCACAGGCTGCACACAGTGCATGCTGTCACCCTAAGCCTTGTAGTAACATGCATTTTCTTCTGATATAAATATCTACCAATACAAAACCTGACACACCTTCATAGCATCAAGCAGCCAGAGCTGAAGTACAAGGCTTTTGCATTATCCTCAGGGTTGTCTTTTGAGGGGTTTTCCTATAGTGAGCAAGGCCAGTAAATGGATGTGTCAGTAACAGATGCTCACATGTCCCTGCCATGCAATTAATTGAGCTCCAGTCCCATTGACATTAATGGCTGCAGGGCAGCAGCATCACAGGGACATGAACTAGTCTGGTGACTTGGGAACATCCATCAGCTCCATCCGATAATTTATCTTCAGACTTGTCTTTCTTTAGCTAAGCAACAGCACCTGCAGGCCCTGATTCCCAGATCCCATCCAAAACAAGAATAAAACTGGGACTCCTGCAGAGGTCTGAAATACAGAGATTTGGTCAATTCCAGCGCTTGTGGCTGAGGTCAGAAAAACCTGCTGAGTTATTTAATCAGTGATGGATTGGACAGGATGTGCCTGTGTTCCAGGCTTTTCTTTGGCTCTTTTCCTCCCTGAGTGACACACATTTGATGTCCTGCTCATATTTGTATTTAGATCAGGCTCACACACACATCACTGCCCCAGCTCCCTGAGATTTAGCTGCTTGTGACTGCCATCCATCCCCCTGCCCCCACACAGCTGTGTCCTGGCTTCCAGCTTTGCCTCTGTAATTTGTAGCTGATCACACACTTTGACATCAATACTTGTGACTGTGAACAACATTTCACATCCTCATAACCTTTCTTTGACATGTCTGGGTTTGATGTTCAATGCTTTTGGAAAGGTCTCCCTGAGGCAGGGGGAAGGTACTCCTCAGTCTCTCTGAGCACCTACAGCTCCTGGAGGGGAAGAGGTGAGGTCTTTGGGATGAGATTAGAGCAATTCACATGACCACACTCTGTTCCCTTGGATAAGATGTATGGAACATGTACTCACCTCTAGCTGGATAGAAGTGGTACGAGGCATACTGTGAGATAACAACCAGAGGCTTTTGCAGCCATTTCTCAGGATGTTTTAAAGAGGAACATATTAGTTGGGTTTTGGTATGTTGTCTTTGATTACCCATTAAGCTAATGATGGGATATAATATCCCATCACCTGGATCTCCACATATATTTGCATACTGTTGCTGTTTACGAGGCAATGGGAGGGTCATTTCACCCAGCTGATGACAGTCCTTCTGTATGTCAGGGCAGTGGGGTTTGTGTCACACTGTCTGGTGCTGCGAGAGGACCCAGCAGAGATGTAGGTTTTGACAATACCCTCATGCAACCACCAAGTGAGTCTGCACAGGGCTTCTAGTGCCACCCATCCACGTCACCAGACAGCCCCTCTCCAGGGGTGACAGCTGTGTCACACCGTATCACGCTGTCAGGGCTGTTGGAGATAGCTGCCACCAGAAATAAAACGTGACAGGCAAACCTGCCTGAGTTAAAACTGGCAATGAGTAAAGGTTAAGACCCTGTTCAAACACACTGTTAGAGCTCCAGATCCACACACAGGCTTTGGCACTTGGCCCTGTTCCTATTTATCCAGGATTTGTGTTCTCACACCAGGATGCACTAATCTGAGGTGAGGGCTGGCACCAACACCCAGCAGGACAGGTCCCCTCAAAGATTGCAGAAGAGCAGAATTCCCTTATAGGCTGCAGTTTTCCAGCTTCCACATTTCTCCCTGTACCAGTTACTGATCCAAAAGCAGTGGTTTTTTTCTTCTATCACATCACCTCTCCTGCCCCGTTGTACCTAAGGAATGGCATTTACCTGATAACCATGAGATACTTGACAGGGAAATCTGGAGAGCTACACAAAGATGGGGTTTAATTAGATGGTAATTTATTTACTGGTGAGAAAAAACCCCTTTGTTTTTTTCATCAAACACATCCTGTGGACATCAAACACGAGTGCCATTGCCAAATGCCCCCTTTGGCATCCCAACGCTGTGCACCTTCCCCTTTCCTGCTTTGTCTTCCACAGATTGCTGTATCCTGGAATGTAGTACCGTGCTTATTAGCAGCTGAAATTATCCACTGGGTGGTTAAAAAAATGCTAATTCTGGCTACTGAGTGAGATAACTAGTAATTTTGTAAAGTACATTTAGTCAAATAAGATTTTTTGGCAGTCAAATGTTGTTGTAGCAGAATGTGCTTTCCTGATTGACATATGCTAACAATACTGCCTCCACAGTCAGGGGGAGGATAATTTACTTTCCATTTCCATTGGAAATGAGGTGAACCAGAATGTGGTAGATTGTTAAAATGCAGCTTTGTGGTTTAATAGATTTGCTCAAAACCACGAATCAAACTATGCACTGCATCCTCAGTCCTTTCCGTCATCACTTCCAGGAAACCAGCAAGGACACGTTTCCTCCTGAGATAGTTTTTCACTCCTTGGGGGTTTCTCAACCATTTTCTCAACCATTCTCAGTCTCTGCATTGAGAATCCTCCCCAGCAGAACAGGGAAAGGCTGCAGCCATCTCACAACATTCCCCAGGTGTGTCGCAGGGAAATGAGTTATGAGAGAAGCTCATTCAGACCAGGTGAGGTTTTACCAGCTCACCATCACCCACACTTCTCTCCCTTTTCATTGTCCTTTCCACAGCCTGGAGGAGGAAGGGAAAAAAATTGCTCTGAGCATCCCAGCTCACTGCTGGAGGGGACTGTGTCTCCAGAGAGGTTGCACTGACAGAGACCAGTGATTTGGGTCTGCTGTCACCTCTTTTATCAGGCAACAAAGGAACATCTCTGATCTCTGCCACAAAACCCGGGGTTTAAACTATCCCTAAATCTTAACTTATCCCCCATGTCCACTCCAGAGGCCTTGGTCCTGCTGGCAGGGTATCCTGGCTGCTGCTCCATGGGATGCACCACGCTGTGCTGCTGCTGTGACTGGCATTTAATGCTGCATTGGCTCTGGGGGATTTTATTTACTTTTTTTAGAAAAAAGGCAAGAGGGAAAACATAAGACACATGTTCAAAAATCTTTTATGATCGCAGTAATGGAACATTTTCTCATTAAAACCCTCTCAATTAAAGTATTATGAGTAGTTCTGTTTCTTGGCTGTTTTTATCATAAATACTTCCAGTGTTGAATTTGCTACTGTATCTCCAGAAGAGCCTTTAGCCTAATATTTTACTTTTAACCACTTAAGTGCTCCAGAACCTCACTCCAGTTCTGTGCCTCAAATGATGTGCTGATGGACCATGGGAACATTCATCTGGTAGATGGCTCAGGTTATGGAATTTTGCTGGGAGTAAAGGTGATCCATAAATGCCTGTAGCAGGTGTAACATTTGTAAATTTTCCCCTCCTTCTCTCCAGACACATCTAAGCCAAAGTCTGAGCTTGGAGGAGGGATGGAAAACCCATCTTCTTCCAAAGCAGTCTTTGAGTCTGTGTTTCTCCAAAAGTCACACTGGAGCACAAAAGAATAAATCTTCATTGAAAGAAGAACACAAAAGAATAAAACTTCTGATTTACTGGACTTGTTTAGGCCCTCCTGGGAGTCCCTGTGCGAAGTTCTGTGCTCATCTTCTCCATCAGGGTTGTGAGTGAGCTGATGGCTGCTTTTAGTGGTAACCCAGGGAAACCACACAGCCACATAGTTTGAGGGACAACTTGACAAAAGTGAATCTTGTCAGCAAGAACCTCAGGGGAGCAGTTTTCTGTACATAAGATTTAGGAAGAGTCACAATCATGAGAACTGGGTTCTGTTTTTGTGTCACTTGGTTTTTCTGGTCCCTCCCCGCCATGTCTCTCCCATATTTCCATTTGGAAGGAAGAAGAAACCGCACATCGTGCTGAACTCTCCAGTCTCATGCAAAGTCTTATTTTTGTTGAGCTGACTGTGAAGCTGATAGCTGCATTTTTTTTCCCTTCCAGAAGTTTGACTTAATTTCCATAAATTACCATTTCCCATGAGCTTATGAAGCCCCATTCCCAGCTTTGCTCTGTCTCCTGTGTCCTACAAAACCCTGAGCAATTTTAATGATTCATATTTCATATTGAAATCACCTTTGGCAATAGAGGGCTAAGAGGAAGCTGGCATGGAAGATGCCTAAGAGGAAGCATCATTAAAGAGGCAGGGAGGGTGGGGCTGGGCAGGACAGGACCCTCAGGGCCACCAAGATGGGGCTGGGAAGGTCAGTGTCACCACCTCAGGGACACTGAAGGTGTTCTACCTCTGAGGTCTGTGGTAGTCACAGCAGGAGTCTCTGCCATGCCTTTGCACCCACCAAATGATCAGATATCTCAGAGACACCTTTGTGGGGACACAGTCGGGGCAGAGGTTTCTGCTGGGAGCTCACCCTCAGGTGACATCAGTGTTGTCACCACCCTGCACAGCACAGCTGGAAAAGAGTGAATCGGGTCTCTGGCTGTCACTGCTCAGGCAGGGCTGGAAGGGAAGGTTGTTGTTCTGTACGAGACAAAACACAATTTAGTCCCGAGGACTAATCCCATCCCACAGATGCTGCCAGCCTGGTGCTTGAATGGCATTTAGGATTGCACTGATTACAGGAGTGACAGCAGCTTGGAAGTAGGTTAGTGTTTCATTCTGTCCTGCCAGTGGCAAACATTGTAGTATTGGATTTTGGTTTTTTTTCTTTTTTTTTAATGAGGATTTAACACACAGTCATGGGGTTTGTGGTGGTTTTTTCCAGACTAGAGAGCAGCCAGTGCTAAGCCTTTCCACGTACAGCTTTGGGCTTCTGCACTAAGCTCATTCTGCACATCCCTGCCCATCGTGGTGCTGGGCAGAAACCTCAGGTCTGGTGGATTCACATTGATGCAAACACACCAGTTTTAATGCGGGAGGAGAATCAGACTGAGCCATGTTTGGCTAGGGCAAAGATGAGGCCAGACCCCTTTGCTTGTGCATCCAACAACACTGAATAAAGAATTATTGTGGATGCAGCATCACACAGACTGTCCTTTCCATGGTGAGCCAGCCTAAAGCCTGAGACTTTTGGGTCAAAAATGAGCCTGCACAGTTTAAATCCTCCTTCCTGGGGACACAGGGATGTGTAAAGATATATAAGGACCAAAATGCTCCTGTGCATGTTCACTGATAGCCGTAGCCACTTTAGTCCACTGATGTTAGGATTCACTGTAAAAAATCCCATTAAACACCTCTACAAGCCTTCCTGCTCCTGAGCTTTTGAAAATGTAGTCCTGGGATCCCAGACCAGCTTCCCTTGAGAAAGTGGGAAATTTTCCACTGGCTTTGAAGAGCTGTTTGAGGCATCAGCTCCAGCAGCGTGCAAAGTCACCTGAAAATGAAGTGTGCTGGGGTCTGGGCTCATGCAGCCCAGCAATCAGCTCAACAAAAAAACACAGAATACAAGGGGTTTGCAGGAGGGATTGGCTTTTCTAGCCTTTATGGCCTTCGTGAGTTTGTGTTTGCAAATAATTCTCTCAACAAATTAGAGCATTTCTGCTCCTGGGGAAAATATTGATTTTTTTTTTTTTTTTTTAACTATATGAGAGTTTTGGTACAAATCAAGACAGGGTAAAAATCTTTAAATATTGCCTTTAATAGAAAGGATGCAATATTCATACTTTTACCATTACAGTTCATAAAAGGGAAAGTCAATGCTATTCTAGACAATTTCCCAAGCTCCTTAAAGACCTCAAAATCCAATTATGGAATGAATTGAGGCTTTTAAGAAAGCTCAGAAAAGACTTTTTGAGTTCTTCAAAATTATATTAAGCAAGACTAATTTATATCTAGGGCAAAATTTTTTGAATGAAACCCAATAAACTCTGAATCTCTGGTGACAGAGGGAAGCATTTCCAGAGTTAAGTGTTGCATTTTGCTGATGTGGAAACATTGCTCAGAAGTGGGAAAGAAAGGCATTCAGCAGCTAAAGGCACAGAAACAGGAGTGAGAACTGCAAGGTTCACTTCTTAGGCTGACCTGGTAAGTCTGGTAAGTCTGAGCAAGTCGTTTCACCCCTGTGTGTGCCAGCTCAGCCCAGCTGCTTTGTGAAGGTTAAATAAACCAAGCAGGTTCTTTACAAGCACAAATTGCTCTCTTGTTTGTACCAGCTGAGAAGTTGGTCCTTACTGCTTAATGATCTGTCTTAGCCTGTGGAGATGACTCCAAAAGATAACTCTTCTTTAGATGAAGGAGGCTGTGAGATCTTTTAGAAGTGTAGAAAACTGCTTTATATTTAACAAAAGAGGTCATTAACAGCTTGCAGTAGTGGGGTGTATCTAGGAATTCACTCAGTCCACAGAGGAGCTCTATTATTATTACCAGCATAAACATGAGATGATGTTCTCACCACGTGGGTTGTCAGAGACAAAACCCAGCTGGTATTTTTGCTTAACACATTGAGCTCTGGAGCACAAAGCTGTACAGAGACTTCATCTAACCAAAGAAAACTTTGGCAACAACAACACTGCCTGTCTTCACCAAAAGAGGAGCTGCATCTTCAAATTTATGGGCAAAGGAACTGAAGTGCTTCTGATTGTCAGTGCACCTGCTCCCATATGCTTATGTGCCTCTTACTTCTTTTATAGAGATCCCCTGTAGCATCTTTGGGATGTGGGTGAATTCTTTCTGTTCACCTCTGGCATTTCTGAATCCTTCCAGAGCAGAGACCACAAATCTGCACTAGACACTGGGTGTACAGCAGATCTTGTAGGCTCTGGAGATGAACCAGTGGGGTTGGGTGGGAGGAGAAGGGATGTCTCCATCCAAGAAGATGGAACTCAGCCTGAGGATGAGGTTTTCCAGTCTGAGGAGGGATATGGCATTGCGTGGAGTTCAGGGTTGCTTCTGTGTTTAGATCACTGAGGTGCAAGATGAGTTGCATCTGGGGATGCCACTGGGGGAAGAAGTCAGCATGCCTTGGAGCCCTACCACCAGGCAAATTTGCTCTTGAGTTTAGTAGTTTTATCATTTTGTCATTTTATCACTTTTAATACAATTGCTTCAATAGCAATTTGCAGCACAGTTTTATTCTTGTCAGTATTTTTAATTTTTAAATATTTAAAGGGCTTTTGATTTGTCCCACACTCAGCTGAGTGATCTGCTAAGTCTCCTCTTGAGCTGTAGAGCAGAGAGAATGAGCTCCTGGGGTCAGCACAGCAGCTCCCCATCCCACCATGGCAGCCTTGCCACAGATGTGCAGGCAAATCCTACATGTGCCTCTATTTCCCTGGGCTGCCATTTGTCAAGCTCAGTTCCATTGAGGTTTCTAGGCAGCTCAAAAGGCCCTCACAAAGCTTTCCCTGCATTTGACATGAACAGTGACTTCTACTTGATTCAATCACTGCTTAATTTGATCCTCCATTTAATTTTATCAAAACTGCAGTAATCAAATAATTTGTACTAAAAACATTACAACTTCCGCTTGTTTATTCTGATCAATTTTAATCCTTTAAGGCATAAGCTTTATTGGATAACTTGTTTATGAGATAACAAAATGCTGTCATTAAATCTACAAGGAAAGGACAGACCACAAAAAAAAGAAAAAAAAAGTTAAGAAGATCCAAAGGAGTGCTCATAATGCAGGAAAAAGACAATAACATACTGTTATTTAGAAATCACACTATGCATGATGAAAGCTAAGCGGCATCCTGCTGTTTGTGAGATGAGAAGATCAATGGCATTTTTCAGTTGAGACATATCTGGCAATGAACTGCACTGAAAAGGGGAAAAGAACGTAATTGGATGTGAATGAATTTGCCTTTTCTGAGTGTTGACCCACATGAATGAACATGCGTCAGCGATGTTTGCGTTTTCTCTCTGCGCAATAAACCTTCAAAAGCCAAAACCAGCTGAGTAAGAGGAAGGGAAAGATTTCCACTGCAGGCTGTTCCTCTGTTGCTTTGAGAAATAAAACACAACTCCCTGCCCTGCTGCTCCTTCTCCTCCCTTGACCGTGCCACATCTTTCCCCTGCAGGTCAACACCTTCATCTCCTTCGTGTTCCCCATGGTCGTCATTTCCGTGCTCAACACCGTCATCGCCAACCAGCTCCTGGTCATGTTCAAGCAGGCGGCGCAGGAGAACCAGGTGTGCACCATCGGTGGGCAGCAGACCATGCTCAGCATGTCCATGGAGCCCAGCCGCGTGCAGGCCTTGAAACACGGCGTCAGGGTCCTGCGTAAGTATGGGCTTCTTTGGGCAGGGAGCTGCCTACGGGTGTCTAAGTCAATAGGACTTGAACAGGAAGAGGTTGAAAACGCTTTCAACTCAAAACACCCTTTTCTCTTTGCTTGCTGATATGTGAAGTTAAAGAGGAGACCTGCTCTCACACAGGGACTCTTTGAAAAAGCAAAACTAGCCCAGTATTTTAATGATTTAGTCAACAGCAACTTAAGCCTTGCATGTATCACTTCACTCCTCTCATTTCTCTGCGGAGCTTTGGTTCAGACAGAGCTTAAATAAAACATCCTGCACTCAGGAATTGATCTGTACTGCAAAATACTGGACAGTTTGATTAAATAAACTGAGGAAAAGACCAAAGAATCTGGTAGCTTAAACTTACAGATGATAAAACAAAAGCTGTTCCGAAGTAGTACCCAAAAGAGCTAACAAAGTATGCCCATACTGTTTGTAAACATTGCCTGGTGAGATGTTTGTTGGCAGAAAGCTTTCTGACTGCTGTTTTCAGAGTGGCTTGGGTTGAAAGGGACCTTAAAGATCACCTAATTCCAAACCCCCTGCCATGGGCAGGAACACCTTCCACTAGACCAGGTTGCTCTGAGGCCCCTTCAACCTGGTCTTGAGCACTTCACACTTGAACACAGAGGGGGCAGCTTGGTAGCTGAAGTGCTTTGGTCAAGGCCATGTTTCCAACAAGGAGAGAAATCCATAAAGAAGGCTTCGAGAACGTCCATGAGATCTTTCCAGCAGTTTTTCATGAAGGATGCATCCCATGCAGCCCTCCATGCCATGCCATAGGAGAGCCACCACGTGCATTTCAGCTTCAAATGTTGCACTGGGAAACACCTACTGAGGAAAAGGAACATTAAATTCCCTATAGTTATCTTGTTGGACTGTGTTTATTTACTGTCTCTGAACCCAAATGAACTATTATCCACAGGGGGATGAGGAGGGAGCCTTGTTTCAGCCTGGAGACTTCAAGGACTCCATTCCCTGCTATCCTTTTCTCTTTCTTAACACTTCTGCCTGCTGCCATTAAGTGAGAAGCTGCCTTTTCTCACTTTTGCTACAACACCCCACACTTCTCTCTCTTTTTTAGCATTGTATACTCTTTGATCATCAAGAAGAGAGAACTCTTCATAAATAATAAGAAAGAAACCTAAATTTACACCTGGCATCGCTTTGCAGTGGTGGAAGTGAACCCTTTGCCCACAGGTTCACCTCTCCTCCAAGGCACTGAAAAACAGCCCTTCTCTTTCTGATCAATGAGTGCAATTTTCTTCTTCTTCTTTTTCCTCTTCTTCTTATCCAGGGAAATTTTTGCTTTTTCTCTATGTACTGCAAAAGCTGAGAACAACTGGCAAATGTGAGGAGCCTGAAATGGTGCAGAAGTGGGCCAGATGTGGCACCGTGGGGGCCCCCCCGGGCAGTGATGCCCAGAGACTCTGAGCATCTCTGCAGGGCCACCCTGGCAGCAGGACTGAGCTCCCCTCCCTGCTGGGAAGGCAATGAGAGGGCGGCTGATTGTTGCTTTTCTGTGCTGAGGAAGATCCAGCAGATAAAAAAATCTTAACTCAGTTTTGTCTGTGATTCATTCCACCGTACAGAAAGGCCTTTTTTTACCTAGCAAATGTGAGTGAAATCCTACTGCATTTCGTTTTTCAGATTCATTTGATTACTGAAGGTGCTTGATTCACGTTTACTTTTGTCATCCATTCCTCATGACTTTTTTTTTTTTTAATAACCCAGGATTCTGAGCTGTCGGAAAAGTAGCAGAAATTACACAAGGATGCATATGATTTATCAAGGCATCTATGGCAGCCAAAACCATGTAGAGTCTAGGTTCATTTATGGAAGAGGATGAGAAAAGAAAAATAACAGTTGTCCCTACTAATAAAAGTGTTGGCACAACATCAGAGCTTCACAGGGGTCAAAGTATTTTCCATTTCCAAAAGTGAACTTTGGCCTTAAGTACAAAGAGGGTCATTTTGGTTTAAGGGTGAAATGTTTCAGAACTTGTAAAACTAATGCTTAGAGAAGAAATTTTTGCAGTTCATGGCGTGCAGAGCTGTTGGATGAGATCAGAGTAGCAAAAACCTTCCTTGTTCCAAATCTACTGAGATTAAGTATTTGTTTACATTGCAACAGAAGCTAAAAGTGGTCAGACTAACAAGCTTCATTCAAAACATCCACACCACCATTTTCCTTCTCTTTGGTAGCATTTAGGTATTTTCTTGGCTCTGTCTGACTTTAGTCATGTATAAAACAATGAGGGTGATTAGGATCAGGGTGAGCATGAGAGTGATTATGTGTCAGCCCTGTTGCCTGGGAGCCACCTCATTAATTCAATAAGTATGTGATTCCTGATTGTGATTCCCTCTCTGTTGTCTGCGTTCACCAGGTGTGAGGATCCAAATTCAGAGTATTCCAGGCACTGGCAGCTTCCCAGATCCTTTGTGAGGATAACAGGGAAACCAGTTCTGTCATTAAAAATACCTCTCACCAAGAGATTTCATACCCTCCTCCATCCATTCAATTCCTTTCATTTTTCCAACTGTAAACCACCTTCAATTTGTGTTACTATTCCTTGGCTATGCTGGAGTCTTGGGATGCTGAGTGTCTCAGAGTTGTGTGATGGTTCACAGAAGGTTGAATACTTTCTGATTGCATAGACTATAAAATTCTTAGTAATTCTTAAACAGTCCCACATCCCCCCAACAGAACAGTAATAGAATCACAGAATAGTTTGTGTCGGAAGGGATCTTAAAGCTCATCTCATTCCAACCCCCTACCATGGGCAGGAACAATACCTTCTTCTAGACCAGGTTGCTCCAAACCCCATCCAGCTGGCCTTGGACACTTCCAGGGATGGGGCAGTCACAGCTTCTCTGAGCAACCTCTGCCAGGGCCTCACCAGCCCCACAGAGAAGAATTTCTTCCTAATATCCAGCCTAACCCTTCCCTCTTTCAATTTAAAACCATTTCCCCTTTTCCTGTCACTCCATGCCCTTGTCCAAAGTCCTTTCTCCAGCCTTCTTGGAAGCCCCTTCAGGTACTGGAAGCCTACAAAAAGGTCTTCCCAAAGCCTTTTCTTCTCCAGGCAGAACAACCCCAATTCTCTCAGCCTTTTCTCATAAGGGAGGAATTCCATCCAACAAGCAGCCTTCAGTGGGTAAAGCCTCATTTACACTGCTCAGTCCATTGCATTCTGTATCCAGACACAGAGAGCAATATAAACCTTCTCCGTCTCAGCACATTCCAAATAGCTGCTCAAAAATGAGGGTATATTTGAGCTTGGCTCCAGATGAAAGCACTGTTCAGCCAAAATGCCTTCTCGAAAGTTCTGTGACATGGATTGATAATCCCAACAAAACACCTGCCTGGAGCCTGTTCTCCTCCAAGCAGCCCTTGGCACCTCCTGGGTGTCTGTCAGATCCGTTCCCATGTGGATGAAATGAAGGAGTTATTGGATGGCACAGCTGAGCTCTGATAACGACATTGAGACAAATTGATGGACATCAAGGGGAGGCTTTGCATGTCCCTGGATGGACGTTGGCTGAGCCTATTAAAATGTAATCACTTCCAGGTAGCATTTGCTCTGTTACAGAAGCTGCTTAGTGAAAGCAATTATAAAGCACTTAGTGGTTTGACCAATTAAAAGAATATCCTTCAGTCTCCCACAGCTGGCTGGGTGATGCCTCAGTAAAATGCTTTAGTTAAACCATGTCTTTTTACTGAACACCAGTGAATTTTTAAATGATAATTTTGGGACCTCTGCATTTCTTCAAGTATTACAAGACAAAGGCCATGCAGTTCATTAATTTTTGAATTAATAATTCCCCTTCTAAACAAATATTTTGAGCAGTAAATTCATTTCTCCTCACTGATGTTCCAAGTCTGAGTTATTCATTTCTGGAGGAAAATATTGCCATGAGATTTAGTATAAGCTTCCTACAAACAGGAATAGTAAATAGCTCATACTTTGCAGCCACAGTACACAGAAGAGCCCCAGTCTAAAAATCCTTAAACAGATGTATTTCATAATGCCTATATTCTAAGGGAAACAGATTTATTTGTTCATGAATCTTTTCTTTTTCAGGAAAGGAACAAAATTCATGGCAGTTTGTCTCTCTAATAAAAGGTCTGAGCAACTCCAAGTGGAGTTCAGCAAAACCCCTGGGGCATTAAGTGTGAGTGGAAGTTGAGTTTAACAGCTGAAGTGTCGCAGTGAAATTTGGGAGGATAAATGACCTATTTAACATTTGTATATATTTCCCAGAGATGTTTGTACTTGTAGGTTTACTTTACAGCCTGCCAAGTGGCACAAGGGAGCAGAATTGGAGCACTCTATAAACACCATCCAAGGAGCAAAAAGAGGGGTGGCTGCACCTCTTGGGGCAGGGAGACTCTTTTTTCCCCTCTCCCAACCACAAATATCCCTTTGCTGTCACCACAGCTTGGGCTGGCACAGCATTCCTGCTGGGATGCAGGCTCTTGTGGCTCCATCTCTGTAGACAATTCCAAGACTTGTCATGCCCTGCAAGCAGATTTTCAGGTGTTAAACCTTGACAATATGAGTGTTTAAAAAGCTAACTAGTGTGTTTTTGAACATAAAGTCTTGCCAGGGCCTTAGTCACTACTGAAGCACGCAGTGAATACAGATCCAGGGTCCCTTTGGTGAGCAGAAACCATTCTGGGAAGAATGAAGAGAGATGAAACTCAGAACTTGAGGGAAAAGAAGAAAGGGGCTGCAGACAAAGCCAGTTCAGGTATATCTGATCTTACCAAAAAGAAAGAGCCTTGATCCTGGTGAGGAGATGGGACCCCTTTTCTATCTTTCAAACGGGAAATTTTCTTCCCTCCTTCTTCCTTCTCCTCCAGACATCCAGACATCCCCAGGGGGAATGGCATGAATGATGTTTACATTAAATGGAGCAACTTTTTCTTTGATTTCCAAAAATGTAATTACCTTAGAAGGGAACTTGGGAAGAGACCTCAGACTGCACTGGGACAGCAGATGTGCTGCTTTCTGGAGCCTGTTCTTGGGCCAGCTTTAACAAGTATTTTCTGCCTTGCTCCTTATGGATGAAATGGGTGCCAGGGCATGATTTAACCACCAGCATGAGCTGGGGCAGGAATTCACATCTATTTTCAAATCTGTCATCTGAAGCCATTGATAATCAGGGATGGAGAACACAGTCTGAGTAAAATTTGTTGATTTTGCATGCAAAAAGTTTTTTTCCATTAACTGTGCTGTCTCACTTTCACTAGTAAAGAAGTACTTAGGGGAATGTGGCTCCTTTAAAGGAAGATAGCATCGTCTCCCTGTCAAGCCAAAAAAGAGACAATCCTCCCAAAGGAGGAAAAAATGTAGGAAAAATTCTGGGAAAGGAAATTAAGGAGTCAAATCTAATGTTTGCACTTCCCAATGACATGCTCAAGAGCACTGGGGAGTTGTATCCAAAAATGCTGTGGTGTCTAAAGGCTCGGAGGGCTCCCCAGGCTCGCTGCTATTCCCAATTTCTTTTTCTTTGTTGTCCTGAGTACTGCTGGTGCATTCTGGTGGTTCCCAATCTCTGCTGATAGTTATAGACTTTTATGGAAATCCTTTATTCCACAGTCTTATGACCTAAATACCATCATAAGTAGTTTTAAATTTACTGGGCTCATACCTACCCTTGCAGCTCCTGCAATCCCCACTTTGGGGACCGCTGATATAAATATCGCCTACGGCCTGTCAGGTGGAACATCATGTTAATGTAAACAGTGCCTTGAGGTTTAACTTGGCAGTGCCAGCTGTATCTACACTTGGCCCAGATTTTAGCATCTCTCATATCAAACAGCACTTTGAGAGAGGTTCTCTTGTAATGGCATCAACTAAATAAGTATATAAAACCCCAGAGCTTGGAACATAGAAGAAGTGTTTCTCCAAAAATCAGCATTACCCTGACATGAGCCCCATAACCTGTTGTCACCTTTTTAGTACCAGCTGGTGTGTGTGTCCCTTGGGCAGGGTTGGAGACACATGGCCCTGTTGAGCTGAAACACAGAAAAGGCTGAGAGCTGTTGTTGAGGTGGATCACTACGTCCCCAAACAGCTCCTGACTTTGCTCAAGAATTCCAGGGTGCTGTTCCCCATCTCTGTCTGTCTCAGTTCCCTGTAAAATGCAGAGGAAAAGAAATAAATTGGCCGAAATAATCTGAACAAAACTATCGACGAAAGATGGATCTGAACTTCTCTGGAGGCCTTAACAACAGCAGAGGAGGTTATAAAGAGAAGCAACTCTTTTCTGCCTCTCCTGGAGAGAAAGCAGGAGAGGACAGAGGGATACCCTCGCCAAGGGCCACCCCAGAGCCACAGGGCTGTGACTCAGCACGACCCCAGAGGGGACAGGAGCGATGAAGTGAGGAGGAAAACACCAGCCAAGTGCTTTTTTGTACTGCAGCAGATCCCTGGGGTCCCCTGTGAGTCAGCACCTTACCCATCAGTGTCCCAGTGCTCTGAGTCACACCGAGCCTCAGACAGCCCCAGAGAAGGGACAGGGGGATGAAAACCCCTCCCAAACATCACTCCTGTGCTCAGTCAAACCAGCCACCAGGCACTGCTGTGGTTTTCTTACACATGATACACTGCCCCATGCTCATGCCAACCCAACGTGGGTGTTTGGAGACATTGGTCCTGGAGAAGGGCTGTCTCCCAGCCTCAGCCACAGGATAAACACAGGGTAAAATAAAATACTCAGCGTGATCTAACACAATTTAACTTCCAGGGTTGCTTCCACATCCAGTTTTGTCTGAAAATCAAGACTGGCACAGTTTAAATTTTCTTTTGCACAATGTCACTCCAAATTGATATTTCCCTCTGCAGGACTTCCTGCAGGCTAAACAAACCAGAGCTTGTCCCCTGCTGCTCCTCCTTCCTCTCCCCTTCTTTCTTGGGATGTGGCTCAAACAGGCATAGAATTACAAGACAAATAGAAAGACACAGGATGCAATAATTCAGGACTTAATACACATTTAAATTGGTAGTTTGATTTAGAAAGGAAATGAAGACATAGATTGGTGGAAGGATCACTCCCTGGCACCCACAGCACACAGCTTGCTGTGGCCCCCTCTCTGTTCCCCAGCCCTGTAGTTTGGCACCTCATTTGCTCAAATATGGGAAATATCAGAAGCTTATGGAGCAGTTCTGCTCCTATAAAAACCTCATTGAATTAATTAGAAATGAGGGATAGGTCTGGTTTATTTTTAGTTCCAACAATAAAGGCAGGAAATCTCTGACCTCACAAACACCATCCTGGACAGTCACTCCATCACACACTGGGATGAATCCTTCCCCTGCTGTGCTCAGCTCCAGCAGGCTGACCTGATCCTTTTTACTCCACCAAAAAAACCCTTTGTCGAGCTTTTGATGATGGAGAACACATCCAAGGAGCTGATAAAAATAATAAAAAAATCATTTTGGCAGCCACTTTGCCCAGCATTTGCTTTACAACTCTTTGCTGCTCAGGAAGGAACAAAACAGCAGCAAAAGGCCCCAGGTATGTGGGAGAAAAGGACACTTTCATTCTGTATTAGATAAAAGCTAACACATTCCCACATTTCATATTCCAGCCTGGGGAGGGAACCCAAGAGGACAGGATTGCCACCCTAAATCTGCTTGATCCCTTGTATGATAACATGGAAACATACGGATTAAGGGCAACAAATGCATGTCAGGGTCTCCTAATCTGCATGGCACAGAACTGCACAGCGTGTTACCCAGCTGCGACTTCCAAATCAGACCTTAAGTGTCTCCAGTGCATTTTGCTACATGTTTAATAGAGTTTTAATTGCAGAGTGATTGGATGTGATATTACAGAATTACCACAGATTACTTAATTGCTGAGGTTGAGCAGATATTTCTCTCAATATGTGTTTTTGCTGTTGTGGATCCCTGCCTCCATATTATTTGGCACAGCATTGCCTGAGCAACAGGAGCAGAGATCATTTACCAGGAGAAAAACACTTTCAGTGAACGTGTTGGTAAATTTAATGGGCAGATGTGTGAGATTCTTAAAACAGGCTGTAGAAAGAATCTGTATCCTGCAGTTCTTAAAGAGCTGCATGCAGGGGTGAGCAGCTGAGAAGTGCCAGTGCATGGAGGTTTCAGCAAAAAATATGATATGCCTGAATGAACCTGTGTTTGGAGCCATTTGGGAAGCTGCTTTCAGAGCCCAAAAATCCAGCTAATCCTGTGCAGGCACTGGGAAAGCAGATGGACTGGAGCTGTGATGTTGGCTCATTCCTGTTGTCCCGAGGCTGATGGATGGAGGAGGAGAGGCTGGGGAGTGTTTCTTGTCCTGCAGCCCCTAGGAGGGATGTTGGGGAGAATCATGGGGGGACTGCTCCATCCAGGGCCAAAAGCAGGTGCTCAGCAGTGTCAGAGAGCAAGGCAAACATCCATGCTCCCATCGAGATTCCAAGTGGATCTCCCCCACCCCTCCTGTGCCACATGTCATGTAGGGCCTCTCCCATCAAAGTCTCATCAAAGCTCTGCAGGGAACGATCAGACACAGGTCAAATTCATTCACTCGATGGCATCTGAGGGGCTACAGGCTGTCTAGTGAGGAATTACATCTGTGATCACTGTGACAATAGAGCAGCCAAAAATACTCAGTTTGAAAAAATGAATTCACTTGGACAAGAGAATAAAAACAGACCCTTCTTTCCAAAACATGTCCCTTCAGTTGCTTAAATCTTTATTGGATAAATGGCTTTTGCAGCATTCCCAGAAGATGGTGTCATACATCATGCAGGCTGGTGCTAAAAGAATAGAACCCTCTTCATTGTAAGTTATGTGTTTAATAAAAGAGGGAGCACATGGCACAGAAGTAGGGCTGTGATTATGGAGCTGGACACCAGGAATTATTTAATTTCTGTAAAAATTAGCCAGCGACTCTGCTAGTGATGACACAAAAATCAGGCACAAACTCTTCCCTCCCCACCCCACTACTGAAGCCTCTCCTGTGCTTCTTGGCTGATGGGGAGATGTGACGACAGCCAGACTTGTTTCTCCTGGACTGCATTCTTTGGGGGAAGCACACCTTCTGCACATCTTCTCCATGAGCTGTGACACAGTCCCTGTGGGGTGACAGCACTGGGTTTGTGACATATCCACAGAAATGTTTTCAATCCCAAGGCAGAAGGAAAAGCAGTCTTTGGTTCCATGTGCCAAATCCACATTGCACTTGTGGTACCTCATGCTGCTTCCCAGCCCTTTACAGGTCACATAAAGGACAAGAGTTATGTGGCCCTTGCTGTCTGTAGAGCAAATTTGGGATAAAAAAATTACCTTAATTATTTTATTTTCTTCTTGCCTTTTATTGTGTTATGTTTTAACTGAAATGTCTTTATTTCCTGCTAGGATTCTGCCAGAATTCTGCTGTTCCATACAGAGGCTGAAATGTATCTTAAAAAAAGGAAACAAGTCTTTCTCTTGATTGCCTGATATATCTACTTTTAATCCAGACTGACAAATGCACTCAATCAACAGCACTTTAACTCTTCAGAGTTGTTGCATTGTGTTTGCATTGTTTGACATCCCTCAGCTGGAATCTGAAAGGAAAAAACCCCAAAATAATGTCTTTCTCTGCTTATCCTTTAATTAATCATTTTTATTATGGCAAAGTCCAGACCCAAACATGTTGTAATCTCAGGTATTGCACAAATGTACAACAAAAGGACGAGTCCTGCCACCAGAAAGAGCTCCTGAAGCTGTTTAATGATCCTCAGCACTGTGGGGACTGCAGCCAGTGGCTCCACGTTACAAGCTAATGGGATTATCATGTCCCTGGCTCCCTGTCTACCTGGATAAAAAACATACTCTAACTGTCTCTGCAAGTACTTTGGGCAAAATACCCAGTGCCACAAGGGCATGAAACACAGGGACAGACATGAATGGAGTTTCATTTAAGCTGGTCTCTCAGCTAGGCATTGGCAGTCCTTCATCTGCACCTTCTGTTGTTTGCAATACCTCTGCCCCAGTGCTTAGTGCTGCTTTCTATTACTTCTGTTATGCTCGTTTTTGCAGACACTTGCAGGCTGGTTGTCCCTCAGGGTTATTAAATTCTTGGCACGATGGCAATAGAAAAACAACTGGGGCTTTAGGAAAACAGTTTACAGCAATAAAAACCACAGGGACAGGTCCCTTTCTCACCCTGATGATAAATTGCTCATGAAGTAACAGGCTTTTTTTGGTACCTTGCAGGTGCAGTGGTGATTGCCTTCGTGGTCTGCTGGCTCCCTTACCACATACGGCGCCTCATGTTCTGCTATGTCCCCTCCAGCCACTGGACAGAGTGAGTCACAACGTGGGGGACAAGGTGGCCCATGCCAGGATGGGGTTTGGGGGCAGGATGGGGCAAACACGGATGTGGAGGTGGAGGAGAGGATGTGGAGCAAAGACATTCTCCCTGCCAGGGGTTAAAACCTCAAACCCTTCATTGCTATTTTTGTTTGTTTCTTTTGCATTTCTCAGTGTTTAGCAGCCAAACGAAGAGCCTGAGTTTTACCATGTAAATCCCCCAGACATGAGTGAAGGGATCATTAGCTTGAACCAAAATGCGTCATCAGCCTCTCCCTCCTCCTGTGGACTGCAGCCACAGGCTCCCCCCCCCTTGGCAACAGCAAGGGGTGTTCACTTCTGACAGTCCTTGATGGAATGACATTTGGAAAAGGGGGTTTATGCATCCCAAGTGGATTTCTGTCTCTGTGCTGGATATATCGATCCTCAGCCCTAAGATGGATCACCTCCCATCAACACACAATTTAACTCCATGAAGCCACATTTCCTTAGTGACAGGAGACATCACACAGGTGGGAGAAGAGCTGTGCTGCTTACTGAGTCTGGGGCAGGATATTTACTGTGTTTTGCAGGGAGTGGATCAAAATTGAATACCAGCAGTTGCCACTGATTAGGAAATGCCCAGGTTGGCAGGGAATTCAGGGATAAGTTCAGCCTGTGCTGCTCACAGATGTGCAGGGGCAGCCCAGGAGCTTTCTGGGGCCTTTCTGCAGCACCAGGCCAGGTTCCCCAGCAAAGCAACCATCAAACTGATTATTCCTTTTAAATATGCACTTAATCACTAATGCTGTCTGGGATACACACCCAGGAAGCCTGAGTGGTCATGGGATGCACTCTTGTGTCTCCTGCCACAGTGTTACATCCCTGGTCTCCCTGGAACTGGGTCTGTTTCCTGCAATAAACAGGAAAAGGAAAAAATAATCTACAATACTAAAAAACAGAGCAACTATGACACAACAAAATTTCACAAACTCCTGAAACACAACATAGTAATTTAGGATATAACAGTCTACTGAATGGAACTATACATTCATCCATAGTAAAATCCAAAACCTATCTTCAGTCATGAAAACAGAGCTCTAGGCACGCACTGGCACAAACTGCTGTTTCTCCTTTGCTTTCTATATGAAAAACACTTAAAGCAGTGTTCAGTTATGTAATGACTGCATTTGCTTTGAGCAAGAGGGGTAGAGAAGTCTGTCTGCAGTTAGTATGAATTTATGCATCGTGGTTGCATTCCCATATTATTTTTTTCTTCTTTTAAAAGCCATGAATGATTTTAGGAAAATGCTGAATTTACAGGCAGGTTACAAATGGTAAACTATCAGTCTGGTGGCTATCTGAGAATTTGCAGCAGCTTGACGTGTTCATTTATAAATGCATGTGCCTTACCCCTGAAGAAAAGAAATTTTTCCAATATTAATTCTTCACAACTACATAGAGAAACTTTGCTTGTAAGAGCTGGATGGGCCATGCGACCCTTGACAGTGCTGAGGAGGTGTGGAGGGATGGGTGATGAAGTCCAGCACACATCTATTTATCTTTTGTTAGACAATGCTCAGACTAGCACAAAGGTCTGCTATTTCCACCAAGACAAATGATACTGAGGAATTGCTTCCTGAAAATGAGACCCATGCTGTTTATAAATGCTTTCCCAGCTCAGGTCTGTTGATCCCAATTGAAACAAGGAAAGATATTTTTAAAAGTGAGAAAGGTAATAAAGCATTTTCAACCAGTTCTAGTTGAAAACATTGTATTGTGATGGTCAGGATGCGTTTCAAAAGCATGCTATCATCAGCTTGCCCCCAGAACAGGGAATGCTATCCCAGATTACAGTCAAATCCCAACCCAGGGACCCACCAAATGAGCTGATGTCGCTCTCACTGCCGGGGGGAGGAGAGAGCTGCATCTGTCACTGGAGTTTGGCTTTTCTACAAGCTCTGCAGACCAGAACTGCAGCCAAAAAAGTCAAGCTAATGTATATGTATGACACAGAAACAAATTTCCATCTGGCTTCTCAGTTTCCAGAATGTCTATATTCAAGGACAAAATGAACACATGAGGTAAATATCATCTCTGTCCCCAGGGCATAAGTAAGTTTCTAACTGCTAGTGATTGGGGTAATACTTTCATAGGGGCATTTGATCTATATTTGACCAGTTCCAGTGGCACCATTGATAAGCTCATGCCCCCAGCCTAGAAAGGCTAGTTGAAAAGCAGCTCTAGTTTTTCTGACCCTTGTGACTTTGAATTATTTCAGTTCTCCACCCTCAGGTTTTTATCTTTCATCTGTTCTTCCAGTTTCCTTTACAACTTCTACCACTACTTCTACATGCTGACAAACGTCCTCTTCTACGTCAGCTCAGCAATCAACCCCATCCTCTACAACCTGGTGTCGGCAAACTTCCGTCAGATCTTCCTCTCTACACTCACACTCCTGTGCCTGCCATGGAGGAAGAAGAAGAAACGACTGGCCTTCACCAGGAAATCCAACAGTATCTCCAGCAATCACACATTTTCCAGCCAGGTCACAAGGGAAACTACATACTGAAGCCAAAGGAGGAAGGGAAATGCAATTCATCATGGAGTCAAAACTTCAGAGAGGCCTCTGTGACTTTCATGCATGGTCTCCAAATTCACGTAACACAAATGTGTTTAGCAAAGTCATTTTTGTGGAAAAAATAGGCTTTGTTCCGCCAGTAACTTTGAGGTTATTTTAAAGCATTGGCCTTGCCTCTTGTGAGTAATGTCTACACATATTGTAACTTCAGTCTGGCATAAATCCAGATGTGGTGTTAACTGGGAAGCCAAAATATGTTAAACTTAGGCAAAACTACTGCGTTTGATCCTTTTCTCAATGCAGCGATGCCATGTTCACATCCAAGGGTTTGAGTTCACATCTCTTGGTGGCACCAAGCAGAGAATCTGATGAGGAGAAAGCAGTTTTGAAGAGAAAGGGATGTTTTTGGAGAACGGACATGTTCATGTATGGGATATTCAATGGATGAGGAGTGAAAGCTCAGGGAGCCAGGTGGTTATTTTAGAAAAATATCTACATTATGAGTAATGTGGCCAAGGTGCTCAAGAGAGCCACTCTGGCTCCTTGAAATTAAATAAGAACAGATGATGCCTTACCTAGGCTGGGGTGGCTGTGGCCTGGGGGATTGGGAGGCACCTTTGACTGGCACAGCAAACCCCCTCTCTTGCTGGTTTTGGTCCCACAACATCAATAAATAGCAGAGTCTCTGTCAAAGTCAAGAATGCAGAGCCTGTACCCAACTGGAGTGGTGAAAATGAATAGAAATGGAAAATCTTACTCTTGCCATATGGCCAAATCCTATTTTTTACTATGGAGAACAGTTTGCTGGCCTGCATTAAGCGGTGAGAACACTTCAAGTTCATGAGAGCTCCAGGCTGCTGAGGTAAGAGCAACCTGATCCAATTCTGTGGGACCTTCAGATTTTTCCCATTCTTATTCCAATTTTACTTTTTTCCTCACCATTTTCACAAGACTGATGTCTCATAGGTTATATCAGTTGTAGGCAGCAGGGCTTCTGGTTCTATCTTTTTTTTTTTACTCTCAGTCCTGTTGGGACACTTATCTCTACCCAAAATCTTCAGGTAGTACAAATGGAGAACACAAAAAGGTCTAAACTGGGGAGTCTTAGCTCTAAAACAACTTTCTCTTAACAAAGCCTGAGGAACAAGACCTGAAAATTCTCCTTGAAATGCCTCAGTTCAGGATAGGTGGCATGAACTTTTCTCCTATATGGTTCCACCTCCAGCAGCCCTCTATCAATGTGATACAGCAAATTGCTCCAGTGTCTTTAGCACTAGAGATCATAGGGCTCTGGGACAAGATAAAGGGCTTTCCCTACTGTCACATTACCAGATGTGCACGAAGCTGGAACCAACCAATCATTCTGTGCAGCCTTTGTTGTCAGTGACTGTGTGTCCCCTTTCACATCACACTTCATTAGGAGGGCAGAGCTTGTCTCTTTATGATGACAAACTAGAAGAGTCACTTGGCTCAGTTCTGCTTGCCAGGCTTTGCCCATCCAACGTCACTCCTAAACTAACAATCACCCCTAGTACCTAAAAGGAATCTCAGTGCTGTAGATATGGATCTGGCCCCAGTGAACTGTCACACAATGATGGAGACAGTTCTGAACCAGTGGGTGCTTGTGACTTCTGCTACAGATGTCATATCATAGAATCACAGAACATGTCAGGTGGGAAAGGACTAACAAGGATCATCGAGTCCCACTTCCTGGAGCTGTGCTTTAGGTCCTGTTGGGCTCAGGACACAGAGAAAACACCCATGGGGCATTTGCTGTGAGTTGCTGGTGATGACTGACTGTGTCTGAGGCATTTATAATCTGGCAGTGGTAGAGAGCTATCGTGGTAGATCATCAGCTGACCTTCTGCCACACCTACCAGGAATGGGAGGTGATTTTAATGCCTAGTACAGAACCACTCCAAAAGAAAGGGCTCAAAATAGAAATCAGTGGGGCTTTTTCTTCCGATTCAGTCAAATTACAAGCTCTGATCTGTCATGCCTTCTTTTTGATTTCTTGCCCTGATTGTACCATACAGAGGGCAGAGATTATGTTTCACAAAGCACTTTTGTTGCTCAGGCACTGTTAACTCCTCTTTGACAAGAAAAACAGGTAGTGGGGCATAAATAAATAAATTTGGGAGGGAAATGATACAAAAAGGAAACTCATCTCTTCAGAAGGAATTCTGGGGTGAACCAGGAAATATTATCTGTGTGTGTGTCAGAAATGGCCTGGGCAGGTTGGAAGAAGAGTCTTTAGATCTGTTCATACAGCCTTGTGAGTCCAGGTGTGATGAACAGGAGAGGGGAAGAGTCTTCCTTGAGAGGAAGAGGAGTCAATGCCACACACTTAACATTGGCCTTCCAGGCAAGACACTTCAAATGTTTCGGGACAGAACTCAAATTTTTTAACTTCACCTCTAAATAGAGTCAACAGCTAGGAGGTGGTTTCTGAAACCTCCCACAGAAGCTCTAACTGTGTGTTACTTTGACTTTCATTACAATTTAATACCCTGCATGTCTCAGTTGCTTTTGAAATATTAAACATTATTACTAGACTTGTTCAACACCCACCTACTGAAATGTGCTTGATTATCATAGAAAACACTGTACAAAAGTTGTTGTTTCACGTATGATGCTTGGCTTAGTTTTTAATTACTGGGATACACTGGCAGCTTACAGAATATTTGATCACAACTCAGAGAAACTGGTAGGTTTATTTTTGGTTTGACATGACAATGGGAAAAAGCTGGAGTAAAAATGCACTTGTCATACACTCCTAAACTCTCTCTCACAGTGTTTGTTGGGCCACTCGAGTGTTGAAGATGTGGGGGAATTTGGGGGATTTGTTCAAGTGGTTCACTGACAGCTCTGATCCTGCAGTTTTACAGGAAAGCAGACCTGGGTCCAAGGCCTTAATCTGAGATTGCAGCTCAAAGCTACCTCTGCCACTGGCCAAATCTACCTTGAGCTGAGAAGAGTAAATTACAGCTGATTCCATCCTCTCTCCCCTCCTCATTTAGTTTTGCTATATTCGACCTAGAGATATGGTTCCCTTGAGCTGAAAGAAGTGAGGACAACTCACTGCAAAACCCCACAGTTTTCACAGAATCACAGAACTGTTTGGGTTGGAAGGGACCTTAAAGACCATCCAGTTCCAACTCCCTGCCATGGGCAGGAATACCTTCCATTTCCTTGTCAAGTAAAACATGATTCTGCAGAGAAGAAAAAGGTACAAACTGCCAAATGTATACCAGAAAAATGGTTCTTTACATGCCTTTTAACAATGATTGAACTACTAACCCAGCAAGGTTTAGCTTTAAACCTAATTGGGTGTGAGTGGCTTTTGCCATTAGTGAGAACGCAAACTGCCATCCACTGTGTTCTTGTCTGGGCTGAGCTCTTCACCCAGGCAGAGAGGAGAGCACTGGGGTGCCATGCTGTTCATCTATGCAAATTTCCTAAGAGGGTTGTGAACTGTTTGTTTTGACTAAAAAAAGAATAAAATCTGTTGAACCCACAGATGTGAAGTGCTGCCAGATGGATTCTGAGAAATCCCCCTCTGAAGAGAGTCTATCAAGTGACCTCTTCAAATGTTATTTTGAGGTTTTATTTCTCTTCACAGTGCTCTTGCCATGGCCATCCATTCGGCAGAGTGTGAAATCAGGTTTATAAAGTCATTTTCCTATTCAGAAATTTCCCCCAGACAGGATTTTCTCACAACAGGCCCAGTACATCAGGGTTGGAATGCTCTGCTGAGCTTGTCCCTTTTGCAAAGTGCACAAGACCTCACTTCAGAGAGTGTTTCAGGAGAAAACTGAATGGAAAATCGGTGAGGAGGGTGTCAGTAAACATGACAAGAGCAGGATCTTTGCATTTATAGCATCCAACGTTGGGTGAAATAAGGTGTGCTGCTGCTGCAGACAGCTCGTGTGGCAGATTTGAACCCATCCCCTGTGTGGCTGCATCGCTCCTGCCCTCGGGGAGGGACAGACATCCACAGGGCATGGGAGCACTGGAGCTTCCCTGTGCAATGCCATGAGTGTCAGGCTGATGTCCTCCTGGCTGTGTTGTTTGGTAGCTGTTTAACCAAAGCTGTATCTGCTAGAGCTCTGTCTGGTTCCTCACGTTCCAGCTCAATCAGTTCTTCTGTTCTCAGCCTGGATTCATTTAGAATGAAAAGAGAAATTGCTAATCCCAAATTTCATGATGCTTTGTCCTGGCTTTGTGATCCAGAGTCCTTCCCCAACCGTGCCACCTGATAGTCCTGCACATATTGTATTTATGGCAAATATTTTTTTAAGGGCACCTTTTTTTTTTTTTTTCTGAGATACAAAATGTTGATGTGCTTTCTTTTCTGTGGCCTGTTGCTCAATGGGGAAAAAAATGAATGTTTAAAGTGTGTCAGTGTCTCCTTTGTAATATTTTCTGTGACAAAGGGAAAGAAGAGGGTGTGAAATCCTTTTGTGTAGCAATGGGAAACACTCTTTCAATGTAACATGCTATTATTGATACTGTATTGATACTGATCAAAGTGTAATGAAATGGTTAATTCCTGATATAGCCTTTGTACTGTATGGTATTTAATTTTATTTTGTTATTCATTGATCCTATTAAATAAATATCCAAATTTAAGGCTTGGACTCGTTATGCTTGAAGTGGCAGGTGTGCCTTTATCATACATCCTGCTTGCCAGTACAGGCACCCTGGCTAGGGTTTAAACTGGTGAAATCCCAGTGGCCTTGAGTTGGACTTTGCATCTCCAGCTCAGAAGGGTCCTGAATGCTCCTCTCTCTGCACACACCAACTATCCAGCACAAACAGCATCCAAACTTCAGCTGCTGCTTGTGTCTGCACAAACAAATGGGGGGAAATACGAGCTAGGTTTGAAGGAGACTCCCATCAGTGATGTTTGCCCTGAAAAAATCCTCCCTGAGACCTGATAAAAACACCGTGCTGAGATCCCAGTGGCACTGCAGGAGCCCACTGGTGCCTGAGCTCCTGCCTTGCTTGTCTTCCCTGCTTGCTTTTCCCTGTTGCAGGGCAAATGTCACAGATGTTGCATCTTGGCCATTATTTCTGCAGCAGCTTTCCCCATAAAACTGAGCAGATTGGGGCTTTATTGCACAAGGAGCTATAGGGACACAGGGAAGGAGCCAACCCCCAGAGAATATGCTGCTGAAAAAGAAGCTGGTTTATTGTGCCTTAACAGTGACATTTCCCTTCCTACCTTCCCATCTTCAGCATGATCCACTTCTTCCCTGGCACTTATTTTTCTAACACAGATGTAATTTTGTGGGAAAGGGATACTTTGGTATTGCCCATGATATTAAAGTGTCCTTACACTAAATGAGCAAAAATCAGTCACCTTCATCCTCCCTGCAGCTCCTGGTTAATGTTCTGTTGAGAAATACCTCAGCCAAGCTGTAAAATCTTCACAGATTTTAGCCCTTTCAACCCTTTTGTTTTTATTTCCAATAGAGGCAAAGTTTTCTTGGAAAGCAGCAACAAAATAAGATTTAAATATTTTGAATCATTCATGGCTGGAAAATTCATCCTCTAGTACCCAGCTCAAACCCTCTGAAGGCTTTTAGGTGCTGCTGCATTCAGATGAGAAGAGCAGGAGCCTCTATTGACCCCACATGATCAAGCATCAAATCATTTCTTTTATGGATCCTTTATTTTTCAGTCTGCTGCTTAAGGAGCTGCAGCTCATATCTTCAGCTGTAAAAACCCCAGCACATGGCAGCACCCTTATTTTCTGGCTGCAGGAGATTTCTGTGCTGGGCACAGTACTCCCAATGAAGCCTCCATGGCTTATGCAGAATTCCATGTTCCAGCTGGAGTAAAACTCTGCTCATGACTTCTCTAGCTCAGGGCTGACTCCTTGGAAAAGCCAAACTCCTGGGGAGCAGAGCTCCTTGTTCCTCCCACCCAGTAGCATGGCACCACATCATGCCAAGGAAAGCAAAAGCTGTAGAGAGTCAAATAATTCTTTTTTTTTCTTTGAGAAATGCACAAGGACTGAGCCTCCAGCAATGAGGAACGCTCTCCGTTTGGCCCTTATTTCTCATTTCAATTATAAAAGTAATTTCCATAGTTCACAAGGGGAAAATTTCAGGCACCTTTCGAAACGAATGTTACATTTTAGCAAATGGCTTCATAAAACTTAATAAACATCCATCCAGAAGTTAATTTATTTAAAAAGTCTTTAAATCCTGCTCTGCCTTATTGCATTTGTTTGAACTGTAGATCAGGCTGGAGTATATTCATGAGGGTAGTTAAGCAATAAGGCAGCTCATCATGGTTATTATTCCAGATCTCCTGTGGGCTGGGAAGTACAAAGCAGAACGCCAAGTGATTTGGGGCACTCAAGTGCAAAATCCCTCCAGAAGCACCCAGGCATGGCCCCGAGTGCTGCAGGGTGGCCAAACCAGCCTGCAGGGGTTGTTTTCCGGGAGCAAAACCATGCCAGGGGAGCAGAGAGCAGCAAGCCCAGTTGTGGCTCGCTCAGCCAAATGCCAGTGGGAAAGGGCTGTAGCATCACAGAATCACAGAATGGTTTGGGTTGGAGGGAACCTTAAAGAACGTCTAATTCCACGACCCCTGCCGTGGGCAGGGACACATTCCACTAGACCAGGTTGCTCCAAGCCCCGTCCAACACTTCCTGGGATGGGGCAGCCACAGCTTCTCTGGGCAACCTGTTGCAGGGCCTCACCTTCCTCACAGGAAAGAATTTCTTCCTAGCATCTCATCTAAAGAGAGAAGCAGCCAAGTGTAGTTAAACACCATGTCACTGGTCATACAAACCAGCCAAGCCAGCCAGGACTTTCAAGACAGAGGAAGAGAAATACCAAACACTTGCAGTGAGTGTATGCACATGTGTGGGTGCTGTATCCACACCTGTGATGATGTTTTGCCCATCTCTGAAATATTTAAGTTTAATTTGATTTTTTTGAGTCTTTGCACTTATTTTGCTTTCAGTAAGTCTGTCTTCAAAAATTAATAATTGTGTTTCTTTCTCTCTAGTAGCTGCAGTCCCTGGTGGGCTCAGCTGACCTGTCCTAAATTCTCTATAACCATCCTTTGATAGGCTGAGAGAGCTGGAGCTGTTCAGTCTGGGGAAGAGAAGGTTCCAGAGAGACCTTAAAGCTCATTTCAGTGCCTAAAGGGGTTCCAAGAGAGCTGGAGAGGGACTTTTCACATGGACATGGAGCAAGAGGGAATGGCTTTAAACTGAAGGAGGGTAGATTTCGATCTCGCCAGCACCCCAACATTATATGATCATAATCCAGAGGCAGCAGCCACTGTTAACAAGATTTAATAGCATTAGCACACTGCTAACAACCCAGCACACTCCATACCTTTGTCACGGCAAGGATGCTCGTGTTTGAAGGATAGACTGCAGGCACAGAGAACTTCAGGGATTCACCAAAGGACTGCAGTGAAATCTTGTAGACCAGAGGCTCAAACGCCACTGTTTCCAGCAGTCAGCTCTGCCTCATCTTTCCCTTCATTCAGCATAAGCAGGTAGTCCATGAGCTATACTGAGCCTTCATTCCAAGGCACATATTAGCAAAACATGCCAACATTCAACCATTAAAAAGCAACTTCTCACTGGTTGTCAGCAACAGCAACAACCTTGTCACAGCACTTGGCAGCTTTCAAAGTGTTCCTGACGGTGCTGTTATCCTTGGTGTCTGCTCCGTGCAGATTGCAGGAGAAGGTGAAGCATTGTGTGTTGAATTTTAAAAATACCCAAACAGCAACAAACTCCAATAAATGGGAATGACCTTCGCGGTGCCATGGAGAAGTAAAATGAAATCTGTGACACCTGACATTTTCAGTGTTCTGCTACTCCTGTCCAACTGAAAAGCAGCTATGACTGCCAGCACCATTATTGGTATAGCTCCCACACAGAACATGAATTCTTACAAAGTTTCACATTACTGCAATAAATAATTTTTTTGTCTTCCTTCAGACTGGCAATTGGAGTAAGATTAATTTCTCTTTACCATCAACACAGGCATGAAATTACAAATTTTGTGACTGGTCCAGAAAAACACCTTATGTCACTGTTGGTGTTTTCTGACTCAGAACTTGAGACTTACACCTCTCTGTCCTCTGGGCTTGAGCTGGACTGGGGAAACCAAATTATCCAGGGATTTTGAAGCTGGTCACCAATGATACCACAGCAAGGCAGCCAGACTGGTTAATTCTCTTGCCCAGAGAAGTGAGCACCCTTTCTAAGGAGGCTGCTCTAGTAAACCACATAAACACAAGACTATAGGCTTTTGAGGTGAAAGAAAACACAATTTTGTGGAGCATTTGTGAGCCTCAGTGAAGGCCCACCTGCACAACTGGTATGAATCAGTTTGCATCTGTAAAGAAACGCAGTTTGTGTTTGTAAGCAACCAAATCCAGCTTTGTTTGTTTCTCTTTCCTAAGGCTCTTATTTTTTTTAAATATCATTTAGCAGGGGAAAATGAAGTAGTTCATTATGTTCACAGCTCCAGTCTTAAATGCCAGCGGTGCTGATCAGATTAAAACAGAAATCAGTTTATAGTTTGTGTCTGGCAGGAATAAAGACTCTGGTCCTGATTTTGATTGAATACAGGACAATATCCTGCTTATTGTATGTATTACAATGGCAAGGGTGAAGAGTGTTTATCTCAGGATGCCTCAGTGCTTCTTAATATACTGTTCATCAGATGGAGCTCACTGGCATTCACAGAACACCCTTGCAGATTTCACTTTGTATCTTAATAAGTTTTCATGGGCTTTGGAAGACAGAGAATAATCCATGCTCTCACGTTGCCAGTCTCACTCCATTGATGTGCCATTAAATCAGCTCCTTGTGATTGAATTGTAGAATCCCAGAATGGTTTGGGTTGGACAGGCCCTTAAAGATCATCTCATTTCAACTCCCCTCCATGGGTGGGGACACCTTCCACTAGACCAGGTTGCTCAAAGCCCTAACCAATGTGGCCATGAAGAGCCTCAAAGAGCAATGGCCTTGTCTTAGAAGGGTTAACTGGTAAAAATTCCTCTCTCCTCACCCTAGGGTGATATGATCTCTGTGAGACCAGCCATGCTGTTATAATCTGATCCCTGGGGAAGAAATGCTGTGTTCTACTGGGAAAACATTTCAGTGGTAAGCTTAATGAAGAATAAGTGTGAGTGGCAGCTTTATACTTGTGCTGAATGGGAAAGCCAAAGCTACCCACTGCTGAATGCTAAAATGGAAATTGGGAGAGCTATCTCTGCTCCACTCCACAGTCTGGGAGGCAATGAAAAATTAATGAAAATTAATGTTCGGGGAGATAGAGACAGAAAAGGTTTCTGCAGAGAGTGGATCTCACTTTGTTTTTCCCCCTGTTGAAATTTGTGCCAACTCAAAAGCTCTGACTTTTCAATGCTCTCAGCTTTGAGGAAGATTGTGCCATATCAGCTTACGATGTAGGATAAAAGGTACAAAAGATTCTAAATGTCTTCGGAAAGTGTGGGCGAAATAAGAACACAATGATAATTCTATTTGCTTTATGTGTTTCTATACACATCATGTCATCAAAAGGATTTGCAGACTTTTTCCAGAGAGAAGACCGTTGTATTAGCAACACCAGTGTGTAACAAAAAACACTGGAAAATGGAAAAGGAAAAAAAAAGGTAACCTTCTGCTCCTGTCTGATTTTCACATCTTCACAGATCAGTCAGAAGCTTTTCACTTCAACCAAAACCTCACTTCCACTTGTTTACAACAATTCATCCCCCTGTGCTATTCATTTTCCTTGGAGATTGGCTCCAGGCCTCAGGGTCTGCCTATCTTTTATATCCATCTCTCCAGAAGGCACCATGGGGTTTGAAGATTGCTTGTCTCCATCCACAGAAAAAGGCTGTTTTCTCTAAGAAGGGGCCATGAGTCACAGCAAAACTTTGATGAGCCAAATAGACTTGCTTGGAGGTTGGCACCAGAGTACTGGAGAATTAGGAGCTGTGGGACTGAAACAAAACAGTGAATCAGATGATAGGATGGCAAAGAGGTTTTGTTGGGGTGACAACTGATAAAGCTGAGCATATTGCATATTTATTTGAAATTGAGCCTATATCTTGTGATGCACAGGGAGCTGTTTAACCATGTACAGAGAAATACAGAATAGGTCAAAAAAGTCAAAAAAGGACAAAAGTAGGGGAAAGGGATAGTCAGGTGATGCATCCACTGCAGTGGGATGAAGCAAGGGCATGGGTACAACCCTGTCAGCCTGCTCAGTAAAGCATCCCCCTGCTAAGCAGCAGAGTAAAGCAGAGAAATAGAGTTAAGTTTGCTCATGTCTCCCAGAAAATGCCTGTTCCCACAATCACTGTCTCGTTTTGGCCAGAGTTCTGTGTTTTTTAGCTGTTCGCAGCTCTCTTATAGAGTAATTATTCCAAAGTGCAACTGAGGACATTTTCCCTTCTGCTCAGATGAAATTCACTTCTATTCAGTTTGGTAGTAGCTCCTTGTTGCACCTAAAGAAGTCTCCTGTCTTTACAGTCTTACCTGTACCTACCCAACTATGGGGAGCTGCCAAGACACTTGGGAAGTCAGCGGGAGAAGAGGGCAGACAGGGAGAAAGAGGATTGAAGCTGGTGCTGCAGAGACTGAGGAACGGGACACTCACCTGGTTTACAGGAGAAAGAGAGAAGTGGCATAACAAGGAAAGAGCTAAACATCAAAATTTGGGAACTTTTTGGGACTTCCTGCTACCAGATACAGCTCCAGACCACCCTACTTCCTACATCCATATTTTTAATCACAAATCTTTTCACAGTCATCCCTATTCTCCAAATAATAAATTTGAAAAAAATGATCCCTCACAAACCCTTAAAATGAATGCATGTTTGGTTTGATTTATTTCACCTCTGGTGCAAATATTTACATCTTTCCAATCAGCTCCTTTTATTTAGGATTAACAAGTAGAAGTTTCACTTGAGCAGCTGTGGTTACACCTCATGAATGTTTAAATTGAGATTTTCTGTTTATGTTCATATCAAAATACCTGGTCTATAAAGTATCTTAGGTCAACTCTATATTTTCACTGTTTGTGAGCAGAAATATTCCTGGCTTATTTGCATTGTGGACAGCTTTGTTCCTAGCTTTGTTCTCTTTAATAAGACCCGTAACCATAATAAGATTTTAATACTGACACCTACATGATAGAAATTTCAGGTAAATTTGTTCACTGGTCAAGGCACAAAAGAGAAGATATTTAAATAAATTGAATGTTACTTTCTGTCTACTATTCTTCCAGCAATAATGAATTGCAATCTGAAATACAATTCAACTCTAGCCATAAATATTCATAGCTAAAAGTCCTTATTTTCCCTTAAACTGTTCTATGCTACTAGAAAATCTAATGTTTCAAAAGTCAAACACTGAGACCTCATCATAACCAGATGTACCCAGAAAAACTGTGATGCAGAAACGTGGATTTAATTTCAAATAAATCATGAACTGTGGTGAGAGCAATGCTATGTACTGATGCATGACATTTGCATAGACACAGAGAAAGCAAATCTGAGGCAGGCAAAACTGGGATTGCACAACCAGCATTAGGAGAAAATACTGGGATATCACAGACAGGTAAGTGCAGCCCCATCATGGAGACTGAGCAACTATGCAGGGATGGCACTCTTTCTGCTCGCCTGAAGGACAGCACACAGAGGTCAGCTCCTTTTTAAGGATCATTTTGAAAGAGGAACTCAATTTCTGAGTGAAAAAAGTTGCTATCTCTGCAACTCCAACAGCCTCAAATCTTTGTTTCCCATCCCAGACCTGACTGGCAGACCCCACTGAGTCTCAGAAGTGTCACAACCTCCTTCTCCAAAGTACCTGCAGTAGAGAATAAAACAGTCAGAGAAAGCAGGGAAGATGCATCAGTGATTTGTAATTAGCAAGAGAGGTTGACAGGTAATGTTCCCACACCTGCATGTGAGCACTCCAGACCTGCTGTGCCAAAAGATCTTCCCCACTGCCAATAAACAAGGACCAGCCTTGCAAACACTACATTTACCACCAGCAACGATGGGGACCAAGCTGCCAGCAGCCAGGTTTTTGGCTGGTGTACCCATGGCTGGAGCAGACCTGCAGCCCTGGGAACCAGGAGGTGTTACTGCCTGTGTTCAGTGTCTGCATCCAAGGGCAGCACAAGCTCCCGTTCCCTGAGCCATCCCTGCTGGCTTGTTTAATGCCCTGTGACAGTGGGGAGGTGTGGTGCCAATCAGGACTGCCAACCCTGGCTGTGTGAGTCCAAGTGATGGGAAAATAACTGGAAAAGGCCAATTCTAGTTCTGTGTCTCAGCCCTGTAATACTTCAAAAAGTGACCCAGCATCAGGTACATGAACCATACTTTTTTCCCTCTCTGCTCCCATCCCCTTGGCTGGCAGCTCACCTTTCCTTCTAAACCACAGCAGGAGCTTGCAGTTTGACATCCCCAGGATGCAGGTAGCTGGAGACCAAGACATCTTAGACCAATGCTCCTGCCCTTAGATGCAGAGCCAGAGGAATATTAGGCTATTTGCTAAGACTGTTCATGTGCACAATGGCACAGGGAGGGGGAGAGGAAGAAAGGGTGTCCCATAAACCCCATGACAAATGGGAAGACAAAGGTAATTCAATTACTCTGCACAATGATGTTACCAAAAAGGATGAAGAACTTAAGTAGATAATTGTTTATCCTTTGTTTTCATTGTTGATTCAAAACTAATACAATTATTTCTGCAGGTGATGTCTCAGTTCTGATTCACATGGGGGAACAGCATTTCTTGTGCCTTATGAACTGTTGATTCAACATGACAGGCTTGACCTGAGAACACTAATAATGTTGTTGTCTCAGTTGTCTGTTGGCACAAAGCTGAACTGATATGTTCTATCTCACAGGCCCAGGGAACTTTGGGAATTTTGTGTAAGCAGAGATCTCTCTGGTGACAGCTGTGTACGAGGGGAATTTCTTTCCTTTTTCTCTTTTTTTTTACAGAACCACTTTCCCCATAACTAAAAGTTGTGGTCTTCTTTCACTTTGGTTTTACCACCTGTGTCTTTCCTATATTATAGCTCCAGTAAGGGAAGTGATGTGAGCAGGGAAGTCACCTGCAGAGTGGGCTTTGCAGTTCAGATAGACAACATGGCTCTGGCTGGGTTGTTCACTCCTCTGCCTTTGTCTTCCAGTGTTGTGGTTCCTGGGACTTTCTGGGGATGGATAAATCATCTCAAATCTGTGCAGAGCTGCAAAGCTGTTGTTAGAGCACCAGCACATCTCAGAAAACAACTTCAGCCTAAAGGCTGGGATATGGATCACAGGAGATTCTCAATAGCATCCAAAGGATATGATTCCTGAACAAAGATCAAACACAAAATACCAGCTAGGAACCAGAGCTGTGGGATGCCTCTTCTCACAAACTCCTCCACTCCTGCTGACAGCGGATGCTGAAATAAACCTGCTCAGCTGTCACATTGGAGCCTGGAGAGGGGCCAGTGGGGAGGGAGGACATGTGGAGGTGGATGAGGGGGAAGGATTTTTTTCTCTGTGAAAACATCCAGTTTCACCACTGACAAGTCTGACAGGTGGAAACCAATTAAAAAAAAATCCTATTCACAAGTGCCTGGCTTCTTTGAAGAAGTTCCTCAGTTTTCCCCACTCCTTTGTAGTAATTGCTCAGTGCTGACACAGGGCAAGCCTTGCCTCCCTGGTGTCACTGCCAGCTTGCTTAAACAGGGCCTGGGCTGAGGTTTTTGACAGAAAATGGGGTATCACGGTCACAGTCCCTCATCTGCACACTCTATGGGATCACACATCAGCCACCCTGTTTGGAACAATGCTGCAGAAAGGTTGCAGCCTTTTGCTCCCCTTTTCCCATGAGATGCTAATGAAGTGTCTCATAAAGACAAGCTATTTCAGTTTGATGCTTGGCAAAGCAATGACAAGGATTAGTCTTCGATGTTCCATTTTCTATCACATACTAAAAAGGATCTAAATCAAAATATCTATATCAGAAAGGCAGGTCCTGCCAATCCATCATCACACAGGCTTGACACAAAGGCAGGTTCTTCGCCTCCTAGTTGAAAAGTTTGAATTTTAACATGTATATTCCTGGAAATCTGCAGAGACACTAAACAGCTCGAAGCAGAAAGAGCAAAATGGACTAACAGTGTTATTCAGCTAAATTTACAAAATCTCTGTGTAAAATAAACGTGTGTTCAGTTACTGCTGCAGCATCTTTGAATTGCAGGCACCTCAGTGGTTTAAAATTCCCTCATGAGCTTTGCTCTGCAAGCTACTGAACAAGTTTTCCCCTGTACCCTGAAGTCAGTAAGGGTATAGAGCTGCCAACATTTTGTAGAATAAAGCCTTTCCAGAGAAAAGCTTTTGCAGAAAAGCAACTTGCTTTTTGTCACTTGCACTTCAGAAAGCCCTCAGGAGATCTGCAGGCCCAGACACAGGCAGAGGGGTTTAATGTTCCAAGAACAGAGCAGGCACCAGGAGTATCGGCTGCTCTTCAGCTCTGCAGCTTTGAGAAAAGTATGCAAAAACCATCCACTCCTTTCCAATGGAGGCTCCTCACAAACAGGGTAAATATTGACAAGAAACACCTGGACAACCTCAGTAAAAATGGTCAACTGGCCAAGGCAGTGCAAAGGGTTTGGTTTTTCAGTTCTCAACATGACGGACTCAAAACTGTTAATGTCAGGAGAAATTAAGGCAGCATTTTAATTTCTCCTATTTTTTCGGACAGGAAGGACTTGCAGGTGTGACAGCATCAACAACACTGTGAGTTGCTCCTTTTTGAGAAAGTGTTAAATTGTCTGTGGAGACCCTGCTAACAGCAACCACAGCAAGAGGCCACTGGCTTTCCTTGGCTGATGGTAGAGATCTCACCTCAGTGACGTAGTCTCAAAATCAAGCAGAGGAGGCCCTTTCTCCCCCTTCAGTGCTCTTGGCACAAACTCTTTTTTACAAGTGTTTGTTCAGGGATGCTCACCCCTCAGGATGCTGCCCACTCGTGTGAATCCATGACAGATCTCCGCTGTGGAGCTTTGCAAAATGTCTCCCTCTTCATGAGAGCCACTTCTCTGCGAGCCACCACTGTGGCCCAGCGATCAAAGTTATCACCCACCATCAGACAGAGCTGCACAGTTGTATAACCCCTCTCACTGCAGTGCAAAGATCATGAATACAACTTGCCTTCATCACTGGTCCTTACATGAGGGCTGGCATTTGGGAATGCTCAGCAAATCACACAGCGAGCTCCTCTAACCCCAGCTTACCCATTTCTTCCCTAAAAAAGTATCTGTGGGGTAATGACTGACAGAAGGTCTTATTTGCCAATGTCTCTCAGCCTGCACTCATGAATTTTCATCCCAATGCCTTCCTCATAGGACTTCCCAAAAGCCAGACTGATTTCATTGAATGTGACAGGAGATAACAGTGCCTTATAATAATTGTGCTTTTTTTCCATGGTGAAAACTATATAATGCAGCAAACTCCAGCTCACTGATGAGCAAAGGGATACCTTCCTCAGTCACAGGCTGGAACACAAGCAGCAGAGCTCTTCTTGCCCTCATTCCGTCCCACGCAAAGAGGATGACCCAGGAGGTTAATGCTGACATCCAAAGCATCTTATGATTCAATTAGTCCCCTTATGGGCAACAAAGAAGAAATTAGGATAGGAGCAGAAACACACTGGAGTGCACCTCCCTTTCTGAGGTACATCCTGCTAAGATATGGAATGAATAAAATAGCTTACCCTACTTTGTTATTCTAATTTATTCCTGGAGACAGGCAGTTAAATATTGAATAATGCCAACAAGGGAATCTTCTTCCATGAGCAAGAAAAAGCCTGCCTTCACTTGTGACACTCAAAGGAATCAGTTGAGAAAAGTTATCCAGAGTCAAAGGGAAGACTTCCTGCAACATCTGTCTCTCAGATGGGCATCATCACCACGTACCAAAAGGACAGGAGATGTAGCAGGTTGGAACTTGGAAGTCTTGGGAACAGAGGAACTGGATCTACATGTGCTCAGGCTGTGTGGTTACATGTCAGGCTCTTGGCTGCACAGTGGCTCCCAGCAGTGACTACAATTCATGCTGCAAGCACAGGAAAAACTGGTTGCACATTTTGCTAGAAGAAAATCAGGCAGTTTGGTTAAGATTAGAAACAGAGCATGAAACAATATCACTCTGACTTCTGCTTTTTGCATAAAACTCCTGGTACAGAGATATCAGTGTCCTAAAGGAATGCTCACGTACTTAATTTCTTCCTTTCATTCTTCCCCATCATTCTCCAGTGACTCTCAGTTTGCTCCACTTGTAATATTTTTCCTCCAACAATAATGCAATCTATGCTATTTTCATTATCCTTCCATTTGCTGCACATGCTAAGCAGCACTCTTGGAAGCAGACACAGGGAATGTGCTGCTGTCATTTCGAAGCAAGAACTGATTAAGGGGCCATCAGCCATCCTTCAGGTCTAGTCCTTGGCTTAGCACAGCCAAAATGTGACAATGGAAGAATTACATTTGAAAAAGGGAACAATGGATATCACTCCTACAACCTACAGCGCTAATGCTGCAGAGGGACAGACATGAATTTCAGGAGATCATGGTAAGAGTTCCATTAATACTTCAAAAAAGACACATGGATTCTTGCAAAGGCACGTGGCAGATTGGTTTTCTCATTTGTTGCCCATGTCAGACGTTTGGCCTCTTTGCTTTTTTCCCTTTCTTAGCTTGATATGGTGGAATTTTATCTTGATCTTAGGAAGGAGTGGAGAGCTATGATGCCTTTTCCTCATAACAGCTCCCTGCACCAGCCTGACAACAATAAGGCAGAGCAAAAGAGATGTAAAATGTTTCTGATATTGGGAAAATTTCAAACTCACTGCTGATTCCAGGTGCACTCATCCAGCAAAATATTTTCTGATGCTGCATGTGAAGGACATAGTGTGAAATTAATGGTACTGCATTTAATTAGCTCTCTGTCTCTTTCAGGTCTGCTACACACGTATTTCCTTTCTTCCCATTCAATTACTCTACATTACTCTCCCTCAACTCGTGTTTTCATGTAGTGGTGTAGCTAATTCTGTAGCTGGTTGTTTACTTAGAAAAGTGGAACTGAGGCCATTTGTAGAGGAAAAAAAAGGCCCTTCTGTCCTACAATATGCATTTCTAGTGGCAGTCACAGACACAGACTCTTTCTGCCTCTCCCTGTAGACCCCACTGGATGATGGTGACATTGAAAATAGTAACATATCGTCTCATAAACTGATGGCAAGGAAACCTACGCAGCTTTGTTTTTCCTCCACAGCAAGGCAGAGGTCTTTTCCCCTCTCAGTTCTCACTCTTTGAAAAGTTAATTTGATGGGACCTTGCCTATTTCTCCCCTCTCAGTTTTCTAGGATGTCTTTGAGATGTAGATACTGCCACAGCAACTGTCCAAAGCACCCCTCAGTGAGTTCAGATGTAAAGCCAGGCTTCCAAAGTTGGAATCTATGCACAAGGAGAACAGGTATTTGGAGGTATATTTTTGCCATTAGCTTAACTCTGATGTGCACAAATACTGAGTGCATTTATTGGTGGGACCAAATGATAGTGACAGTGATACTTCGTAACATGCCATTTCATAATGAGACCCTTCTCCCACACCATTCCAAGCACAAGAATTCAGAAGTGGCAGCCTCAAAACAGCACCACTGCCACAAGTTCATACTGAAAACTGAGGTCAAATACTCAAGAGGTCTTTATTTATGAGTTCCAGTCAACCTCAACTTCAAATCCAGAGAGTAAGAAAAGCATTTGGAATACACAAATAGTCTTGGTCAGTGGCACTGACTGTGGTACAAATGTGTCTGTAAGAGACCAGCTTGTAATTCTGGGTTAGAGCCAGCTGAATTCAAAGGGTGATTTCCTATCATCTCTGATAGGCTTTGGGATCAGGCCCAATTTGCCTTAAATCAGGCATCTGGCACTTAAATAAACTAAGAGGTTTCTTAGTTTGTGGGTTTCCAGTCAGGCTAGCAGCAATATGTTGTGCAAAGAGAAAGCTCTCATGCAATATTCCTGGCTATAGCTTTGTCCCAAGATGACAAATTGTTTCCAAATAGACTCACATTATATAATTCTATTATAGATGTTCTGTGCATGTTTCATGATGGGTCTTTCTACTTCTATAAATTCCTTCCGGAGGCATATTTTCTATTAAGTATATTGATTTATATATGTCAGGAGCCATATGGTTAAAGAAAAAGGACAAAATAAGTTAACTTTTTTTTTTTTTTGAGGAAAAATAAACAGGAAATAACAGAAAATGACATAACTAGTATGTTAAGGTAATTATCCTCTGAGAGAAGAGATAAAACCTGTTCTAAAGAAAGCACAGGTAGATAGAAACAGATCACCCACCCCAGCATGAAATTAGCCTTTGTTTTATCTACAGAAATGTCCTGTCAGAGATTTGTTTATTTGTTTGTTCAGTTGCAATCGGGTTTCTGCTTAACCCTGGAAAAACTGACCAAGCATTTGCACAACCTGATGGGCACAGATGGCACGTTCATTTTGGCCATGCAGGAGGTTGTCAAGTGCCACAATATACATGGCCTTTGTTGACTTGATAATCAGAGACTCTTCATGTTGGAAGAGTCTGGACAAGCCCTCCTGACACTGCTCTTCCATCAGGTTCTGACAGACTCTGGGGTTGGTTATTTCAGATCTTCTACACCTTGGACATTCAAACAGTCCCTCAGCTGCTGCTGCTTTATTAGGAGCAAAATGGCACAGCTTTGGTACAGGAGGGATCAAGCTCTTCACTGCCAAGAGACTCACCTCAGTTTGTGTATCACTAACCTGCACTTACCCTTTTTCATGCCAGGATGACCATGCACAGAAGTGAATGTATGCATAAACCCCCTGGCATTCAGTGCCTAGAGAATCTGGTTTTGGCGAAGAATATTGTGAAAGGAATTCCATGTTTTAAATTCTCTGGATACTAACTAGAAAAGGCAGTCCCTAATATTTACTGTTTTTCTCATATGTCTTTGTCTTTCACAGTATCTTCATTCCCAATCACCCAAATAGTTTCTGTCATGTCTTGCTGATAATCTGACTGTGATAAAACCTCTTTTAGTGTTATTAATCTCTCATGTGGAACCATGTGAGCAGAGCCCTCAGACTCTCTAAAGCCTGTTTCAAGAGCCTTTGAAAGCAATTCTCCCATTGCAGACAGCTGGACTCAATGCTTTTAGAGGTATTTGGACTTGATCTTAGAGGCATTTTCCAACTTCAATGATTCAGGTTTCAAACACGAGAAGAATATATCATGTTCACATTCACAGGGACTTAGTGCAAATATATATATAAATATATATAGATATATACTCATGTTAGGGCTGCAATTGCCAGCTATTATTGTATCAAAGGCACCCATAACTACGCCAGCTGTAATTATATTGATTAAACAACACAGGCACAAAGTAAAATTGATTGCTGAGCGCAGTAAAAGGCTCCTCTTTCATCTCAGGAATATCCCTGAAGAGATGCAGGGTGGCCAACAGTGGCCAGGCTATATCAGGGCAATGGGCTGCCCTTTGCAGTTTCTATCCTCTCCCAGGCTTGTCTCCACGTTCCTGCCTCTCCCAGATTTGCAGTGACATCCACAGCAGGAGCTGCTGAACCCTTGAGCTCTGTGCCATTCATTTGCTGCTCCTGATGTGGATTGGATGCACTGGGCAATCCCCGGGGGAGGGCAGAGGGCAGGGAAGCAATTAGCAATGCACCCGCTGCAAAGATTGAAACCACTCCCTCCCAGCAGCTGTGGGGGCAGCTGGAAGGAGGTTTTCTTGGATGAGGATCCCTCTTACTGCTCTTTTTCAATAGGAGGACTAGAGGGTAATGATGATTTGGGATATATCTGTGGTTTTATTTTTTTTTCAGTCTCCTCAGCCTCTCATTTTAAAAATGGTGGGGTGTATGACATACAGCAAAGTCAGAAATTATATTAACAGGAGAAGAGGTCATGCCAAAGTGTTCTTTGGAAGAAAATAAGTCTCTCAGAGTTGTCATATCTTTTCTCAGCATCTTTCTTTGCTTGAATCTTTTGGCTAAATGGCCAGGTTTCCTGGTGCTGTTTCTCCTTCCCCACTCGTGGAGAAGGTGTTTTTTCCTAGTAGTGGGCAGTTTTCTGGGGTTCGGATTGGCTCTTTTCTGTGTGAAACTGGTGTCTACCTCAGAAGTGGAAGCACTTCAGGTGCCTTTGGGAAGAAGAGATGTGAAATGCATCCAAGCCATGGGCATGTGATGTCTCCATCCTGGCACATCCCATTAAAAAGAAAAGTTGAAAAAATGTAGATGTTATGGACAGACATTTACCTGCTGGTAGAAACCGTTCCTCACAAGTATTATTTAGTTTCCTACAGCACCTAGAGACAACAAGAAAGCCAAAATGCCTCTGGATTTGATGCTGCTCTAACTTGGACAGCTCCTTGCTTAAGTTTGATTTCCACTATTTCAAAGGTCTAGATATCCAGGAGCATCAGAACAAAAGTGTCATTTTGGGTTCATTACTGTGATAGGTGGGTGAGTTTTCTCCTTTCATGGCTTGAAGACAAGTAATTTTATTTTTTTTCTCAAGTATCAGCATAACTTTTATTGAGTCTTTACCAGAAAGATTCTATTGTTCAGTCAGAGTTATTGTTGCTAGAAAACAAATGGTTGTGAGGGCTGCTGGGGACTGGAACTTCCTCTGGATTTGAATTGAATGAAAAGTCTAAATTAACTCTGCTATAGAAATGAAGGGAAGGCAGCAGCTGTCATGAATCTGTCTGTTTGTGGAAAGAAAAGTGGAGCTTGCTGCTGGTGTGCAGGTGGTAGGTCTGGGTCTCAGAGCAGTGTACAGTTTGCCAAAGGGAGATACATCAAAGTCTAATTAATTAAACATCTGTAACTGCACTGGGACAGAATAAAAATCCTCGATTACAATTAAAAAAAAAGCCAATTTATTTCTGACTTGCTTTTTTCTCTGCTCATAGTATGGCCTTATTCTCAGGGAAATAGCAGGATCAAAAACAACAGCCTGTATGACTCTTGGAACAATTTCCAAGACTTTTTGCATCATTTTACATAGGTTTATCTCTCAGCAGATACAAGGCAGATGGGCAAATCCCATATTATAGAGAAATTTAATGGTGCCATAGCAGTAATGACTTGCAGTGACCTGTAAAATAGGGAGCAGAAAATTGGCAAAAGCTGGGAATATTTTATGGTGAGCACCCTGGGGAGTCCAGGGTAATACAAAGTCTGCCCCAGACAGGGATATGCCATGGGACCATGCACCTGATGAACAGTCAGATGCTGTGATTCTAAGTTCATTGGGACATGTGGGGATAAAAGACAGAAGCAAAGCTAAAGCACTCAAATTTTCCAGATTAAGTGGTCTCTCCACCTAAACTTTATCTCTAGAGAAAAAGGGATTATAGGATTGAAAGAACTATTGACAGACCTGGGATCTACACGAGCCACGTGATGTGTCAGTGGTTTTTTACCACAACCACAACATAAAAAGTTCATCATCCTCTCCTGCCTGCAAAGTGAGTTTGTCATTTCCTTGGCTTAAGAAAGAAAAAAAAAAAAAGATAGAAAGATGGAAATGCTGTTCTGCTCTTGTAGCCCATCTCCTAAAACATCACATCTGATGTGATAGCTGTGAGTGAAAGTGGGTCACTCAGCTACAGCAAGTGACTTTAATTAAACTTCTTGGCAGGATCCAGGAAGGCACTCTGTTCACACCTCTAATTTAATCTTTTTTGGGTGGTTGCATACGGCCACAGGGTCTCCCTTTGTCTTTATCCTCTGCTGGCATCCTCTGTGCCCTTTTCTCCCTCTGACCCAGTCAGCCCATTTTCATATAAAAGCTGTCAAGAAAAAGTCTTATTGGGCTCTCTAACAGGGGATTGGATTGGTGGAATTTTGAGGATTCCCCTCTGGCTGCCCTTCTATCTTTGCTGCTCTTCTTGTAGATGGTCAAGAGAGGACAGGGTGGCAGTGAGGCCACCCAGCCTGCAGGCAGCAAACAGTCCATGTACATTGGGCTGGGAGATTCTGGGGGAGAGTGAGAGCTTTAAGTCAGCCCTCTGCAAAACTTGGCAAGATAATGCATCCTGGTATGAAACACTGAGCTGTGCCGTGGTACCTCCTCCATCACATTGGATTAGATTAAGCTCAGCCACAGGACAGTGCATTACACAGCATCATGGGGGTTTAACCTGAATTTGTACTCAGAGTATGTGCATCATACGATAATGGTTTGCTGTCAGCAGAGGTTGTTGGGAAAAGGAAGACTATTAATACAGACGTAATGAAAACAGAGAGAGTGGGAATAATTACATTTCCTAGTTCTTGTTGGAGGTGTAGTGGGGCTCAGGGAGTGGCGTGCTCAGCCTGAACATGGTAGTGAAGAAACAATTAAGGGAATTCAGAAGTGGGGGGGAAAAGAAATATTGCTACAGAAATTAAGACAAGGTAGACAGCTTTTCTTCCTTTTAAATTAGGAAGGATCCTAATTATTTTATTTTCCTTTTATCCTGGAACTATACACCACCAAGTAAGTAACTATTCATGAAGATCTTCTTATTTAGAAGCTCTTCCCCTAAGAACAGACAAACATTTGCTGGGTTTTTAGGAAGAACAAGGTGTTTCATGGGAAAGGTCTAAAGTTCCAGCCACTTTATTTATATCTTCCAGGCTTCTCATCAAAGGAATCAGACTTGATTTAGCATCATATTGCTGCCCATGAGTCACCTGTAATTTAGCCATCACTGATTTTAGAGAGATATCAAGCGTAAATGGACATGGCGTAAAAGATAATGTACAACTGAGATGTTTTCTATCAAAGACAATAATTTATAATACAGAAAACAGGGCACAGCTGATTTAAAAGTGATGCCACTCTTGGAGAAGTAGCGAAAAACTTGTTAAGCTCTATCTTCTGCAGATATATTTTCAACATGTATATAGTCAGAAGTCCCTGGAGGAGTGGATTAAATAGAACAGGGGTTTAGGATGCCACCTGACAAGTGAGTCTTGAGATCAAGATATTAGACTGGGAGTTAGAAGAATATGCTTTAGTTCCTGGTTTTGAAAGAATTGCTCCCTGTGACCTTTAACATCTCATTTATTCTCCTGCTGTCTCCAAAATAAAATAAGACAAATCTTAATATTGTTGCCCAACCAAAGGGTATAAAGTGATAAGAACATTTGTGCCACTAAAGCACCCAAGCAGTGCCATGGCTACAGCATTATTAGAGCCAAGACAGATGCTTCATGCCCATCACTCACCTGTGGGTCACCAAGTCAATCCGTACCCTCTAAATGGAAGTGACAGTCACAGGATAAATTGCAGGGCTGTGGGAGAAATGCATCTGTTGTGTGCTTCTGACCCCATCACTTGCCTTCTGCCCACAAATCCATTTATTCCGTCCCTCCCCATCTTTGCAAGCTCCAACCTGCCCACGTTTGACAACTGAATCCTGGGTTTGACGCAAAATATTTAGGAACTGCTTTGTGATGGCTGAAAGGTGAGCATGATTCTAATTCAACAGTGCTCAGGTATCCATGCACAAGGTAAGAAGTGTCTCCCATCTTCTCTTTAACTCCAAATTATTGCTTTGCATTTTTGACACTCCATCCCCAGCAGAGTTCAAAGCCAGATTGGATGGGGCTCTGAGCAACCTGGTTTAGTGGAAGGTGTCCCTGGCTGTGTCAGGAGAGTGGAAATAGATGATCTTTAAGGTCCTTTGTAAACAAAACCATTCTTTGATTCTATGATTTAAAGAGTATTCAAATGAAAACCCTGCAGTCACCAACAATCAGTTTCATTTCCAGTGTCAGGGAATAAGTTGACACACGTTACCAATAAATAGAGGGACTGTGTAATAATTCTAGTGAGAAATGTTGTTCCAAAGGAACTCAAGTGGACTCGAATGGAATAATATAGCACAAAAAGATCACTGCATGTACCCTCATCACCAGCTATTTGTAGCAAGCACAGCATCAGCAATAGCACCCCAAGGCAGTCCTGTCAGGATCAATGACATCTTTAATTAATCCAGCCAAGACGAAAACAAAGGGAAGAAATCTCCGCATTCAATATTTTCCTTGCACTTTGTACACGTCACAAACATGAACTCTGGGGAAGGCAGTGTAATTAAGGCATTTCAGTACCCAGACATCCATCAGTGCTCTCTGCACTTCCAGCTGCCTTGCAAGTCATGCTGAGATGGGAAACAGTTCTCTGCACCACAGAGGGATCTCAGACTTTCAGATTCCAGGATTTTAAAAGCCTGATTAGTCACAAAGATTTTATCAGCCCTTTGGTAAGGGCTGACCATCAAATCTGGGGTGTCACACCCTCCTTATATTTGCTTGTGTGCATTCGATATCTGCCCTCTGCTTCAGTTTCTCTGAAGCAATCCAATAAAATATATTAATCTCTCATTTTCTAGTTCCAAGCTTTTATTTTTAATTTTCTCCTTTGTTTTGCACATGGAAGGTTTGAGCCAGGGGCCACAATTTAATGTGGGTGGATCACGCACCAAAGTAGACCTGAGAAAGCAGAGTATTGGCAACGCCACCAGCCCAGAGACAATCCTGCACATAGTTGCATGACTGGAGGTAGACCAGATTGTTATTAAACATGATCTGAGTGCAGCTAATGTTTTAGAAACTAGAAGTTTATTAGGCTCAATATTGACATTCCAATCTCCAGCAGTTGACAGAACAAGCACAAATTCATCTTCTGGCTGACTGGGCAACCCTCTGCTCCTCTCACGTTGACAGACTCAGTTGAAGCACATTTTCAGTTTTCTTGGCATATAAGCCAAGGATTTTTGCCATCTGAGCTATCTCAGGCCAAATTAATTCACTGCCACTTCCATGCGCTCCCAGCTCAGGACATGGGGCACATTACCTTGGTGCCAGGGAGCACATGCTCACTGACAGGTAAAATAGGACATCCCAGGCACAGGTGACCCTGTGACACTGCCAAAATCAAAGTGTGCATCTAGTCCTGTCCAGCTGTGGGCACCAAAAACATGTAGATATGTGTTTGTGTGTGTGTTGGAGTCCATTCATCCAAACAACCTAAGCAGAAGACAGAGCACTACATTAAAGTTGATGGGATTATAAGGAAATACTGTGCATATTCGAAAGAAAAAGAGTAAGAGAAAGCATTTGCTCTACTGATTCAGCCTCCCTAAATGCCTTTCCCATTACTCGATGAACTCTTTTGTACTATATTTGGAGCTGTTGATGATTTCACGAGCATGAAGGCTACAGATGGACTCTGTGCTCCTGTACCGTGGAGGTTCATGAATGGCACCACCAAGACCTTTCAGATAGCTCAGCTGGCTGCAGGTAACACACCAGTTCCCTGGGATACACGGCAATTCAGAGTTTGAGGGGCTGGAGGAGCTTTTCTGCCTTTAGTCATGATCATGCTTTGCCAGAAGTAGCACCGTGTGCTTGCTATAAAGCAGTTTAACAAACTCTGTCTCAAAAACCCTCTTGCTACTGCCACTTCTCACCTCATTTTCCTGTTGCACAGGGTCACTGGATGAAGCAGGGCTCTCTCAGACTCCCTGGGTTTCTGTGATTCCTCAAGAGCTGGCAGAAAGGCAGAATTCTCTGCAGAGGACAAGCAGGAGGTCCAGACAAGGATTTGCTCATCAAGGGAACTGCCTGCTGTGCTTCTGCAATATTCACTGACATTTTGTGTATATTCTTCATAAATTAACGTGAAAGAAGATGCAAGGCAGACATCAACCACTTCTCATCCTAATGGAAAAAAACCCTAAAAAAGCTGTGAATACTGGTAGATCACACAAGTGAAAAGGGCAGCAATTCAATTAGCCAGCCCATTAATTATTAACACAGAATTTGTTTCTTCACTTTTCTGAGGAAATGCATAAAACACTAACATAAAAATCAAAATGGATGATAAAAGCAATCCCTCAGTGTGTATTTATCAACACTGACTTTCTAATTTGCATAAAGCTGCCACCTGTAAGAAATAAAGTCCTATTTGAATCTCATTTCAATCAAACCCACGCGATGTGCAGAGGGATTCCCATCCTGCTGAATGTGGGTGTCTGGCAGCCACTTAAGCTGGTTCCACTTCCAAACACCTGCTGGTGGTTCCAACAGCTTCATCTGCAGGATTCTTGGCTGACTGCTTTACTGGGTTTTTACAGCTTGTCATCCCTGTGAGATGAGAATGGTCCAACCTGCCACCCCCATCTGTCAGAGGCTCCAAGGCTCTGTTGTCCATTCTTCTGCTTCTCACAGCACAAATTTGTGTAACTCGGTCAATTTGCACCTTTCCTGCATTCCCCATAAGAGTCCCTTAGTGACAGTCACTGCACAAACTCTTGCTGAGGGGCAGGACCTGCTGAAAACACATTGCAAGCTGAAGGCAGCTGGTCTAATGACTCTTCCTAAGGAGTCATTATAGTCATTTTGTGAACAGACAACTGAGGTGGGGAAACAGGGTCTACAGTCTCCCTCCAGATTCAAACAATCATAGAATCAAAGAATGGTTTGTACTGGAAAGGACCTTAAAGTTCATCTCACTCCACCCCCTGCCATGGGCAGGGACAACTTCCACTATCCCAGGTTGCTCCAAGCCCCATCCAACCTGGCCTTGGACACTTCCAGGGATGGGGCAGCCACAGCTT
>JAWWEE010000051.1:9092209-9110062 GCA_035221455.1 Xenops minutus | reverse complement strand
ATGGATGGATGGATGGATGGATGGATGGATGGATGGATGGATGGATGGATGGATGGATGGATGGATGGATGGAAGGAAGGATGGATGGATGGATGGATGGATGGATGGATGGATGGATGGATGGATGGATGGATGGATGGAGCTGAGCAGGACTGCCACCAAGGGTAAGTGCCATTTGTGGCTGTAAACCACTCCAGTACCACGAGCACTGCAGAACTCAAGGGGAGCTGGGAAACCCCCTGTGGAAATTAAGGACATATTGCACCTGTCAAGTAAATGCCTCCAATTACTCCTGATTTAACTACTTTAAAAGTGATCTGGGTAGAACTGTGTGACCTGACAATTTTAAAAGTTAAAATATAATTAGGCATAATTAGGAAAAGATGCCAAACAAGTATCTGTTAAGCCTCTGCTGTGTAAGAAGAGGGCATTTCATGTCAGTCAGTGTGCTTTAATCTCTCCATACTGGCTTTGTGCTCTCTGCCATGTATTCATCTCTGCACTGCGCTGGAATTTCATCCTCCAGTTCACCCAGCATTTACCTTTCAAGTTTTGCCACTTCTGCTGTAGATAACTAAACTCAGGGGTTCCAGGGGCTGTCCTTAATATACTCCTATTCCAGAGATGAATCCTGGTTAGTAGGTGCCACCTCAGGATAGAAAAGGAGATGAAGCACTGACTAAACTGCATTGCCCCAACCTTTGCAGTTTGCTGCAGCCTCTGCTGTCTGTGGGGAGTTGCCAGTGCTGCTCTGGGAGCAACTTTGCTGTGACTGATTGTTCCTGACAGATTTAGTACTTATGAGCTTTTTATTTTTTAAAATTAATAAACACTTTCTTTGCTGCTCTTCCCCTTTAAAAAATAAAACCACTAAAGATTTTGGAAAGATTCTCTTTTGCTGATTGTTTGAGAGTTGCCGGGTATTGCCTGAGGTTAACAATAATCAGAACAGAGCATTCTGCAAATGAGCTCGGGAAACTTTCCCCAGGTCATCTCAATCCATCCTTTGGATCAGTGTTTTCAACTTCCCTGTCTGTGGCTCTGCATTAACAAGATTTATGAGGCTTTTTCTTGCCTCGGACAGGGGAACCTCCTCTGCTCATCCATCACTGCTTTTCCCTCAGTAATGCTGGCAGCAGCAGTGGGTATCCCGTGCTGTGGAAAATATGCACTTTCTAGTCCTCCATGGTGTTAATTCACCAGATAAATTCAGTGAATTCCCAGAGGGACTGAAGTGTAGCCAACAGCAGCTCTGCTATGGAGGAGGGCACTTCCTGTGTGAATCCATGGATGCACTCTGTGGATAAGATAAATATTGCTTATTAAGCTGTCAACAGTAATGAAAACTTTCTTTTCTGCAGGCCAATATTAGTATTAACACATTACAGCAGCAACTCTGATTTGTAGAGCTTTTTTCCTGGTTTGTTTTTTTTCCTGATTTGGAGGGCTTTTATGGTGTTTTTTCTTTTTGTTTGGGGCGGGGAAGGTTTGTGGATTTCATTGTGGGGTTTTTGTGGGGGTTTCATTGTTGGGGTTTTTTTGGGGGGGAGGATGGTTTTGGGGTTTTTATGGTTTGTGGGGTTTTTGCTATTGTGCTTGGCCTCCATGTTTCCAAACTTTGGGTGGGATTCCATCAACCCCAGCTGCCTTGCCAGTTTGCAAGATGGCTCAGATGGCTGAGCGAGGTGTGCTTGGCGAGCAGTTCTCTTCATTGTCCACAATTCCTGGATTTCTTGATTCTTTTCATCAAACCAGTCTTTGTTTTTCTTGGAGGAGAACCCTAAGGATTCTTCAGAGGACTGCAGGATGCAACTTTTAATATGCTGCCAAAGCACTTCAGGAGAGGGATCTATGGGAAAAATCTTCAAGTCTAGTTTGAAAATCCAGCCTGAGGATGACATTCCTGCTCCTGTTTTCACTGAAAAGACCATTTGGGGCACAGACAGAGTAGACTTGCTAACTACCCATGCTGGCATTCAGTTTGCAGATAGTATAGTACAATAGGAGTTAGCCTAACATCAGAAAAAGCAAGACAAGTGTGTACATATTTATCAAAAAATTGCTACCTAATGGGATCTGTATAGCGTTAATTCAGGGAAAAACTGAAGAACTGTTTTGATTTCAGAAGAGTGGCTCTTGACATGCCACTGGAAGCCACGTGTGCTTCTAGAATAGCCAGAGATGCCTTTTTTTTAAGCTTTTGGAGGATTCCCTTGTGGTTTGTAGCATAATATTTGCACCTTTAGTGACCTTCTGAAATCTCTGACAGACCCAAATTCTCTGTTCATTTTTACTATAAGGATCACTCACAGTTTATACTGATCCATGAGAATAAATAAATCCATGCTCTGCACTAACATTCTCCAAAGGCTCATTAAGCTACTCATGGCTTGATTCCAGTCTCACCTCCTGGTCTCTAAACCAGCACAGCCAGGGACAGCAGAGTTTGTTTTGCACACCCAAAGCCAACATTGAGATAAATCCTGTGGAAGAGCAGAGTGTAATGAAATGCAGCACAGCAGCACTGCCAGTACTACCACACTTCACTCTGTGGATCTGCAAGAGCTGCAATGTATCCAAAGCACTCGGTGGGACCATATTTCCTCCAAAAATGTTTCTCACAGGAAGCCAAATTACATTTCTTTATTCAACCACGCCAGTTAAATTTGCATTTGCAAAAGGCATATCAATTTCTCTGTGATTTTTTGCTCCTCAAAGAGAGGTTTCTTGTGGTTTGTGCCATTGCCATCACATGTGCAGATTCCTCACCCAGAATTTTGGCTGCTTAGTTATCACAACCTTGTGCAAAGAGGTCAGTGCACATCTAATGGTTAAATAGCATATCAAACATCCAAAAATGAAAGTTAGTTTGAAATTCAGGACCCATGTACCAGTAATTTTAATAAAAATAAACAAAGGTCATCTATTTTAGCACATCAACTCTTCTCTCATGTAGGTGGTTCTTCCCAGATTTCTTTTTTGTTCTGGGTTAGAGTTTAATCCTCATTATCTAGGTGTGACTATGGATCTACTAAAAAGACTTCAGCAGCTATCACAGCTCATCCCAATAGGAAAATCTGGATTGTGCTGACTTGCCCAGCGTGGCATAGTGAATTTGTGGCAGAGATGGAAAGAAAATCCATGACTTCTGATGCACTCCCTGCTGTTCACTTTCTTACACAACACTTTATTACATAAAAATTTTTCTGGAAAAAAGGGAAAAAAAAAAAAAAAGGAGAGGGCAATGGAAAAAATAACATCTTTTTGGTTGTAAGCCAGATTTCTGTATCAACATAGCAGTAGCGTGTGAAGTGAAGCAAGATTTCCTTATAGCACCATGTGACAAAGCTAATCAAAATAAACATCCAAAAAATAAAGAAATTAAGGATGAGGTAGCAGACTGTGGGGAGAGCAGATGGTTATTTAAAATAACAGCAAATTTTCCATGCTGACTGCAACTATAGCTCATGTCACAAAATATCGTTGTTAATAGAAAAAGAGAATGCAGAAACATCACCAGAGTATTTTGTGGGGCTGAGGAAAGCAAAAGGATGAAAAATATACGGGGAAGAGGGAATTTGCAGCTCTCTACAAAATCTGCCCAAGTACCAATGGCGCTAGAGCAGAGACAAAAATGCAAATCAAAAAACGCAGCAAGTGGAAGGAGCTTCATATTGAGCAAATTTGTCACACAATAGAAAAGGTTCTCACGAGCCCAAGGATCAGACACTGAACTGAAGGAGAATATTTTGTCTCCTCAGGAACATAAAACCACAAAATCCATAGTTTATAGTAGTTTGAAGCATGGAAAAGAGGAAAGAGGTGGGAATGCTCAGGATTGCCCTGAGCCCTTCACTCAAGCCATGGTTCAGCTCCAGCCCCAGGCACAAAGCCACAACCTCAGGTTGAACTCACAGGTTTGGCCACGGGTTTTGCTAATCCTGACATTTTGCAGGTTCTCACTTTCAAGGGCTGTGTATCCAGCAGCATGTGCTTTTTACAAATTCAAATTTAAATGTGCTGCTGGAATCTCAGGTACAAACAAGGAGATGCAGCTTCCAAGACAGAGAAGATGTTGCCAGGTGCCAAGAGCATCTTGGGTGTCTCAGATACGACACAGGGAACACGGGAGCCTCTCCTTGCAGTGTTGCTCTGCCCACTTTGTAGTGTCAATCCCGCTCTAAGGCTGAATAAAAGAACTAAAACTCAGAAATTACAGACAAATTGCTGCCTCTCTAGAGTTAAAATTTCCAGAAGTGAGCTGTCAGCACGTTGGGAGAATGGGAAGCAGCCGGCTCTGCTCGGCACTATTCAGTGTTTTCAGCACACCAGACACTTTAGAATCTTGGCACACTGAGCAATAAATGCAGAAGAAGCAACTTTTCTGTCTCCTGCAGAGAAGGGGAAGTAGAAGGACATAGTGTAAAGCCTCAGAAGCTGGAATGATGGCGAGATAGGGGATGCAGCTGTATGTTCTTGCCAAGGATGAGGAGTTTCCATGGAGTTCACACCACACACCATATGCAGTTGTGTTGGTCGTGGCCTCTGGCAATGCCCTCAAAGCTGGGAGACCTGTGCAAGGCCCCCATCTTCCTTATCATCTGCATTTTCCTATCTTTCCAGCTTGTTTTCTGTCTGTCTCATCCAGGACTGTGAGACAGCTTTTCCAGTAACTGTTTCACTTAAACAAAATAATAGGGTTACTGAGTTTTCCCCTGAGTGGCAACTTCAGATGTGTTGCATCAGCTTCTTCTCACTCAGATACATCTCAGTTCTTGTCTCTCACAACTTCCTACTTAAACATACAGTTAGCAGCTCTCTCAGGAACAGAAAGGACAAAGGCAAAGGCTTGTTGTCTGCCCTGAAACACAGAAATGTTCATCTGGCCATCCTAATAAACTACTGCAGCTGAAAAGCAAATGAAATTAAAGCAATTTTTTAATTCTCTTCCTCCTAAGTGATCTTCCTTGCAAAAAATTAACTGTGTGGATGCTCACAGTGTTTAAGATCATGGTCTGCTCAAAGGTGTTTTCTGAAAAGAAAGGAAAATTTTGCTGAGAGCCTCAATTCCTGGTGACTGGACTTCATCATACAAGATCCTTCTGCAGCATTTTCCAGATAAATTATAACCCTAAATTTCCTCAAAAATCATGCATCTTGTACTGGCTTTATACACCCCTTTATTTAAACTCTCTAATATTATGCAACCATTTTATATCACCCCTCCTCAGCACAGTCTCTGAACACTTCCCACATACAAACTGAGAGGGAATATAAACTGCAGTTAATTGTTGGTATTTCTTGAACATTGAGGTAAATCTTCAGCTTTGGTGGCAGATTTATTTTTCATTTTATATGTTATCATTACTTCTTAATGCAATATTGCTTGATTAAAATGGATTCACTAAACAGAAATGTTGCTTCCTAAAGCTGATTGTGGGACTCAGGGCAGGATAAATCTCATCACCAGCAGTCAGGGCAAGGACATTTCCAGGTTTATGATACAAAGGTGGCAAAAAGTTGCTGGGAATCCAGAGCAGAGTCCCAGAGCCCCAGTTTGTGAGGTAGCTGAGGATGGGTAGAAGGACAGAGGACAAGAAGCAATGAGGAAAGCTTTAGGAGCTGGCAGAGGGAATGTTGAATCCAGTCAGGAATCTCTGTCTCCCATGTGTCAGAGGCAGATGTGTTGAGTCATCTCACTGCTGCTGGGGCACTGGGGCTACAGTTACATACAGATGTACCCTAATACCCAATTTTCTACTTCCTGCAAAAGTATTTGACTAGAGCATTTTAGTCTGTTTAATTCTGTTTTGCAACTCTATCCTACCTCAGTGGTCTAATGAAACCAAAGTTTATCACTTCCCTCATTGCTGAGGGCCTTGAAATTCAGCACAGCAACTCCATCCCAGAATCAATTTGTAAGATTACATTAGAGTCCTTCAGACTTAAAAAATGGGCACCTGCTGAGCGTCTCTATTGCATTTTTAAAACTTCTTACACTTAGCAGCATTTTTCAATAAGTTTCTTTGCAAATTAATTGGCAGCGTGATCAGGTTCCTATCCAGGTGCTCCACGCAACTCTTGGAGTGCCCAGGTGAATATTTCATGAAACAGAAGATCAGATTCACTATAGAAGCAGAAGGGCATCAGTGACTGGCTGGTTTTTTCTTGGTTTTCTTTTCCTTTTGAAATTAAAGTCCTTGCCAAGTTTTACTACCCCCAAAATCACACATTTATGCCTCGAACAAACAACTGCTAAATGGTTCTCTGAACAGTCTGTTCTCCTTCTGCAGAAACCAGGCAGGAGTCCACCTCCAGCATGACCTGGCCACTTCTCCCCTTTTTGATGTGCCCTTGCACATGGAGCTCAGAGAAATACAAAGGTATTCAGAGAAAAATTCATTCTGACAAACTTGGTCACAGACTTACATTAAGGATGTGTGGGACTAAACAGGATATTGTATACATCAGGGAGCAGAAGTCTGGGGTATTATGGAGAGAAGAAAAACACAGAAAATCAGAAAACTTGTTTTCATTGCAGTGGAGAAGCACAGCATGTACCAGTTTCGAGACATAACCCTGCACATCTCATGGGGCTGTTGGGCAAATTCACCCCTGTCACATCAACTGGAAAAACAAAAAAGGCATCATTACTGCTGCTATTTCTAAAGCTCCACAAAATTGCTTCTTTTTTGATATAGGTGATGTTTTGCTTTATGAGAAGTTTAAGAAAAAGCTGTACAGAGCCTAAGATTCTAATGCAAATTCCCTTCTGAAATAGTTTATTTGTATAGACAAAACACTTTAAACATGCTGTTTGTTCCTTAAAACAGTTTTATTACAAACATTTCCAGCTATATAAGTGTTTTCTCTGTGCCAGGACTTTTTCCAGAGGTAGATTTAAGTATCAGGACTAACATCAGACTGACTAAAATCTGTTTCAGCAAGAACACAAACCAGAGTACAATTCCAGATTACAAATCAGTGAGCCAGACGTTTGGATTTGTCTCCTAGATTACCTTTTGCAGTGCAGTTTCATCCCTCAAAATCACTAAACAATCATACTTGCTGAATACAAGGCAGTCAGAGTGGATGGAAAGAGAAGACATGTAACAAGGCGTATTAAAAAGAATCATCAGTCTGGATTAACAGTCCATGGTCCTCAGAGTGGGCAGTGGTAACCCATGAAAAGATTCGAGAAATAAAACAATCAGGCTAGAAAGTGCTACTTCTCTACTGTGCCTTGTGCAATAATGTCACAGAAGGGATACCAGGACCATGAGCAGGGCTGCATTTCACTGCTGACCGCTCTCAAAACAAAGCCATTTGGCACGATGAAGTCAGAGCTGTGTTCAATTGCTTGTAAAGTTACACCGAATTTTGAAAGGAAGAAGCAGTCAGAGTGTACCAAGAAGCCAAGTAATTAGCCTGCATTAATCTTTGGTTGCCTCCATTCCCTAAGATGACCTGAATTTGTAAAATTATGTGAGCTCTGAAGTCTGTGTAACCACTGAGTCAAGCCCAGAGGATTACAAAGAGTTTTCATTCTGAGGCTGAATGCAAAGGCACAAAAACCTAATGATGATTCTGAAGAACATTCAGGTTTCCAGTTGTTGACACCAAAAAGGCTTATAAAGCAGGGAAAAGACAGCTGCTTCCACCCAACAACATCACTTTGAGATCTGCTGCTTGATCCCACTTATCTTAATTATAACCTTTCATTAACTGGATGAAGAGAAAACCAATTTTAATATAATATCTCTTGGCAGAAGACTCAATTGAACAGCAAATTCAGGAAAAAAATTGGACTTGCAATGCAGTTAATAGCCAAAACAAAAAGCTTTTTTCCTCAGCTGCCCTCTCATTGTAATAGGTCACAAAGTTGTAAAATTTCATTAACTTCAGTGATCAGTCATTTTTTTTCAGGGTAAATGGAAATTTTAATTTTCAAACTGAAAATTAAAATGTAGGGTTTGGTGACATTAGAGTTTTCTTATATTAAAGACATATTAAAGCATCAGGAGTAGCTCCAGTGCCATAAAACCTCATCATGTTAAGTGTCTTTGTTTAAAGCACTGTCTTTTCATAACTAAAGAGTAAAGGGAGCAGCACAAATGGCATATTCAGTGTTCCAGTAAGTTTGTGATTTTCATGTTCTAGAAATATGTTTGTCAATGAGCTTCCTATCATGAACCTGATTATTGCCTGTACTAGAAACAGGAACCTCAAAGAGCTGTTGTCAGAATTCATTTTAGAAATTGGTTTGGAAGACAAGTATAAAGATATTTAATCAGCAATCCTATCCAATAAAACTGATTATAAGAGCACAGTTTTGCATGAGCCCACCTTGATTATAGTGAACAAATTAGCAACAATCCCATCAGGGCACAGAGGAAAGGTAATATACAGATATGAACTGCAGCAATAAAAGGTATAGTGGGAAATGAGATCAGATTATTTTTCTTAACTACTCAACTAAATTGATCTAAGAAGAAAAACTGAAAAAATTTAAAGTGGTGAATGCAGATTGTTGTGGTCTTGGGATCCTCTTCCAGTTCATACTGTAGAGGAAAATTCATCAGCTCTCCCTAATTCCCTTGAAGATAAAATACACTTCTGCACACGTGTACACAAACAGCCACACACCTTACATGTTAAGTCATTTTCTAGAGGTGTAAATATTACCATTTAATCCCACCTTTGATCATGCAAATTATTCAAATGGAGTCAACCAGACTCCTCTTTGATAGAGAGAAATGAAATGAAATTAAATGGATGTAATAGCCAGACCCCTTAAAACAGCTTCATAAACTGCTATAAACAAAATGAGGAAGAACTGCCCCTTTCCTTGCTGTGCCCAGGGATGAAATCAACTACAGATTGTCACAGCTGGACACTCAGAAAGGCAATGGCACATGAAATGTTGTCCTGGGCAAGACTAGAGCTTCTGGAATGAGAATACCACCAAAATCAGCTCTGAGGATGAACATTTGGCAGCTGCACAAGGACAGCAGTCATGTGAGACCCAGGGCTGACTCTGTATCTGGATTTCTATCACTTTCACTGATGAAAATCCATCCCATAAAAAATACAAAATAAACCCAACAAAACACTAGAATTATGAGACTTGTTTAAAAGGCATCATTTAACAGAGGCAGTGAATGACCCAGCACATTGAATTTGCCATAAACATTACTTTTCCCACCTCTTATTTTAGGTCTTTGTACTCTTGGGTTATTAAGCATTTGCTCTTCAGATTAAAAAGTAAAAGGGAGGAGAGCAGAACCAGATATTGGGGAGGAAAGACAGCATGAGACAGGCCAGCATAAAAGGGAATTTCTGAGAAACTCAACTTGATCAAAGCAGATTTGGTGGGAGGTTCTTGCACTCAACAGAGCTGGAGGATTTTGTCCCTGGACCGAACTCACCCCAGCTGTAAATATTTTCTAGTGGAGACTTAGTAATTCAAATGAAAAATTGTGGTGATTATGTTTAACATCACCAAAAGCAGAAAGCACTTGAGGTAATAGCTTCCAGGGAAGGGAAATAAAACACTGGGAATAAAACCCTGCTCTAAATCTTGTACATATTTATTATCATTGCCTGAGCAATTGAAAATTCTGGTGTGCAATGTTAATAGGACCTATTATAGTTCACCTGAGCCCCAAATTTCCTACTATTAAGGCAAAAGAGATTTATTCATTTTATTCTTATTATTTTCTTAAAGTACATTGAACTCTATTATATGGTAAGATATGTCTGTGTTTCAAAAATCTTTCATCTGCTTCTAAGGGTGGATAAAAAATGAAAAACTTTGGAAAGCCAGAAATACAATGTGATTGAATAATTCCTATCTCCGGTCTGCTAGAGAACCTTGGGCCTAACTTAGTCTCTCTGAAGCTGCTGCAAAAAGAACTTTCTAATTTTTAAGGTGTTTGGTATCTCATAGCAGCAAAGAAAGCTGGAAAAAGAGCTGTGTTCTGAAATACTTGGAGTTAGCTCTGAGGCATAGTAAGCCTGGCAAATACAAATTAAGCACATCAAGTTATCCTTCAGATACATGCAGTCCCTAAAATACAAAGTGAACAGATACCTGATTAGAGACGTGTGAGTTCACAAAAGCTCCCTCAGTGAGGATGGCATCAGGAGTTAACAAATGCACTGATTTTGTGTGAAGGAAGGCTCAGCTTTGCCTCTGCCCCATCCAGCCAGAACAAGACTCCTTGGGAAAACTAGTTAGTGAAAGAAGAATTCTCAAAAAGAAAAAAAAAATAAAAAGAGGATTTTTATCCTAATTCTTTCAACCATGCAGCAGCATCTCCAGTGTTCTAAAGGACAGGGATGAAAAGAGGATGAATGGGATAAGAGCGAGAGACACTCGATTACTCTCACAGGCACTGGAGGAGGATTCAGAAGCACCAGGATGTGTAGGTGGGATCCAGAGCATTGTGTGCACCTGAGTATCAGTCTCTCATACCTCCCCTTCCTGTTCCCATCTATTAAGAGGTAGTTTGTGAGCTTTTAAAAGTATGATCCCCAACACACATGGTAAAATCAAATAGATATTTTTAAGTTCCGCACGTAGTTAAACGGTGAAGTTTATCTACTGTGAAAGAAATTGGGGCCTTCCTATCATTTAGATGATTGCTTAGATTTGATACTTTACTTCTGATACTGTCTCAAAGAGCATAAAACCAGCACAAATGGCTGGGGCAATTGAGAAATCCTGAATAGGAGGAGAAGCTCTGTCTCTTTGCAAAGAGCTTACAGCCACAGATTGCTGGGGAAAGCTGTGAAATGTGCTCCCGGGCTCTGTCCCTAACGTGGTTATGCAAAGCAAATGATAGTAATAGTGCTGCCTTGCCATCACTTACAATGCATCTGCTCTCTTTCAATTTTATGCAATTTTCATTGAATTTAGGTTGCCCTGCCACAGGATTCATGTGAAAATTAGACCCTTATTCTAAGCAACTGGTGCAGTTGAAGAAATAGGAAGTGTTAAGGCTGCTATTCATTATGCCAAGGGGAGAAAATGATTTAAAAAATGCAAAGAGATAAAATCTATTTAAATGTGCAAGTTTTCAATTACTTCCATTCCAGAAAAAAAGAAAAAAAGAAAAAGATGCTACTTTAAATAAGAGGTTAGTGCATCACAGCTGTCCTCAGAATACTCTAACATATGTGTTCAGGTGGGAATTATGATGTATATGTAACATTGCTTACAGACCTGACCCAGCTAAGGATGCATTCCATAGGAATCTGAGTTGGAGTTCAGAGTGAACACTCACTCCTGCTACCTTGAAATAGCAACTTTGAGGTAGAAGCTGTTGAGCAAAATAAATAAGGGACAAAACAGGCCTGGTAATTTAAAGATGGACAGTGATCTTAGCAAAGTAGTATGGCACATTGGCCAAGTCAGCCTGGATCAATCCACTATAAATTCCTCCAACACCAGACTTTAATGGTGTGATGCTCCAAGCAGGAAAGAGTGCAGAAGGTGGTAATTAGAATTCTGGAGTTCAGTAGAGAACTGCTGATCCAGTGGGCAGGTTTATGCAATTAAATCTCTCATGAAGATAACATACATAATTTGCTAAACGTCTTGAGCAGTTGCTCATTGGGATCCTTGACTTTTACATCAAATTATATCATCTCACTATGGTTTATAAAATCCCTGAGTTTTGACATACAAACAGCAATGCACTGAAATAAAGTACTGCCTGCTGAATCAGAGAGCAGAAAGTGGCCAAGTGTATCTGTCCATAACAAAAACAATTGCACATTTTACCTTGGTGATATTGTGAGCTGTGTTTGTTCCTTTTTATAGGAACAGATTGAAATATACACATATTTTTAATATATATTTTTGCATAGTGATGTCAGTCATGACAGTATTGTCTACATCCTTTCTTTAAACCTGTTTATTTACTTGAGGGGTTTTTTTCTCTCCTGAGATGCCCTAGGCATGCACATGGTGAAAACTGACATTTTGTTGGCTATGAAGATAGAAACACTTCCATGTTTCAGATCTAACCCAAATACTTTAAATTACTGATATAGTTATTTTGGCTTTTTTTTTTCCCTGTGTTGTTTTAGAAGGAATAACTGGCTTTGCAATATGTGCCATAAATTACAGCAAAAAAAAGTAAGTCCTAGGCCTGAAATACAGTAACCAACTGTCTCTCCTATATGGCCAAATAAACAGAAACAAAATACAGCCTATATGGAATTCCACTTTCCCTTAGATCAATGGATTTTTTTCTCCTTTGATTAACACTTGGGCATAAAACAACAACTTATTTTTATTCAGTCAGTCTGGTTTAGTGTTATTGAAGACAGTGGTGGAGTCATTGAAAATGGTGAAGGACAAAACTGAGAGATTTTAGGCAACACCAGTCAAAGTTGCTCCTGGTCCAGGACCATCTGCCTGGTTGAGGGCAAATTGACCTAGATGAAGGACATCTGCCAACAGAACCAGTGGAAATATCCTGATGATTTCTGAGCATCCAATTTCTTCTCAATGTGATGAACAATGAGGTGTTTGGTTCAACAGCTAAAGCTCCATGATCAGATATGTTGGTTTATCAAGCATTCCCTACTGTGAGTAATTATATTCTTTGCACATGAGGATAAAGACAGAATTACACAGCTCTGAGTTGGTTCTGTAAACTGAAGGGAGGCTTGAAATTCTGGAATCAAACGCAGAAGTATTTGTAAAACAAAACAGGGGACAGGACAGGACTGATTTCTATGACTGTGGAGGAAAAAATGTCCTGTTAGTAGCACTTTGTTTCGGAGCCAAACTGAATGTAGAGACATATTTCTACAAATTGGACAAATTCAGGCATTCCTTGGCAAGTTACTTGGCTTAGGCCTGTCTGCTGCTACTGAATTATCATTATCGCAGGCCAAATTTCAAATTACCCTGGTCTTTCCACAGCTTTCTGTGCTGGCAGCATTGCCTGGCTGTGGCTGCACTTTGTCCCTAACACATCATTTGTCCCTGCTTAGGATTCAGCCCAGGAAATAACATCACCCACATGTTGTAGCCTAAAGGCTGCTGCTGCTGGAGGGTACTTGTGAATACCCTCAGGTAGTCAAAATTAAAATGCAGAAGAATAAGGTTCTCCCAAACCTCTGACTTGCCTGGTTCTGTCAAGGTCTGTGTGTGTATAAAGGAGCACATGTGCTTCATGAAAATCTGCTGCCACCCTCCGCCACAGCGAAAGCCTGAGTGTGACTGTCATTTAGATGGCAGCTGGGCAGGTTTAGTGCTTCTCTGCTTCCCTTCTGAAGAACATTTCTGTTCACACTGCTCTTTTTTTAATCTTAAAAAGTAATGTTTTTAACTTGAAAAATAATCAATTTTTAAAAATGCCCGAGAGAAGTAAAAGGTGGTCTGAACAATCCCAATCATAAGGCTCAAACTGTCAAGGAAGGAAATTCCTTCTAGATTTATGCTGGGCTAGTGTGACTTAAGTTTGGCAGACACTCAGGCACTATTAATAAAAATCACCTTCAGTAAAACATGCTCTGGTCTTCTCATGTTCGCTTGGGATAGCCAGAGATTCAGGAACTGATTCTTGTGCGCACCTTGAACTGGTTCTTTCTAAATCCACTGGCTCTTTATGCTTCCCTGTAAGCCTGGAATATGATGGATCTATTAAACTGAAAACTCAGTAAGATAGATAGCTTTTCTTTCTCCAATCCCCACTCTGCACTGGGATCTTTTAAAGCATAATAGCAGCAGTAACAAACCTCTGTGTGTGCTTAGAGATAATTATTTGCACTGTTTCAATCTATTTTTCTAAGGTTTGCCATCTGATGCCCTCCTAATACGAAGCCTCTCTCCGCTGGGAGAATGAGCACAACTGATCACAAGGGAGAAGTTCAGTTCAAGAACATATGTCTGAGCAGAGAGGATGAATCCCCTGTCTGACAGATGCTGCCCTCAGCCTTCCTGCTTCACCCTTGTTTTGATTTAAATTCATATTTTGCACCTGTAAGAAGCCATGCAAGGCAGATCCTGAGAGGGGATTGACCAGTCGATGTTCTTGTTTAATATAATAATATAATCTTGTTTAATATAATCACCTTTTTGCTGAGAAAAAAAGGCAACTGGAAGAAAGCTGGGAAGTATCTCCTTGCCAGGCACTGGAAGAGGCAACACTGCTCTAAGGAGCTGTGTGATAAGACTCTAAAAACAAACAGCTTTATCTTTTTGGTTATTCCTCCTTGACAGGTTTAATGGGGAGAAAACCATCTCTATAGCAAACTATCTCCATTGATTTATTGAAAGATACGCAAAATGATCAAGCTCCAACTGTTGGACAATTCCTCATGCAACTCTGTTAAAGCATAACTTCCCACAGATTTCACACTAAAAAAAGGGATTTTGAAAAGTATGGCTAAAGCTTACAAAGCACATCAGAACTCCTCTTTCCAGGAGGTCCTCATGAGTCACAAAGGATACTATGTTTGGAAATACTGAAATATGCCAAGGCACCGAGATTACTAATTTTGTAGGAGGATTCATGGACCTCAGAGTAATTTGGTGCAGGAAGAGGCCTCAGATATATATTCTGCACGTGTTTATTAACTGTGTAAGAAAAATCCTGTTAAGATTCTATATAAAAGGTGTACTAAAACCTCCCAGGAAAGGTTAAGTGACTGGCTTTAATGCAAAAGTAACCAGAGGATATTCTTTTACAAACATTCACGAGGCATTCCAAAAGTTATCCAGGATTTGGACTGAAATTTCTACTTTGGTAAGGGTACTAGCACATGGTGTTCTAAAATAACGACAGAAATAGTTGTAGCCATATTGCTTATCCCAGAAATCCAACACTTTCAGAGAGAATGCCAAACGTCAGGCGGATTTCTCAGTTGTTGCAATGTCTTATGAAATATCAGATCATTTTGTGGTGGGGGGACAGGGCTGAGCACCCTCAGGTGATACAATAGACAGCCAGGTTTCTAAGGCACAAAGCAGCCTGAAGAGTTGAGAGAAGAAGAGAGGAACAAAATTATGCATGTCTTAGCTGGTATCTGCTTAAACCCAAAAGTAAGACTTAAACGTGAACAAGAGGAGTGTAATTTTTTCTGAATCCAAAAAGTCTGTTCAGTAAGTAAAAAAAAAAAAAGAAAGATAAAAAAAGAAAAAAAATTAATGAGGGAAAAATTAAATTCTGGTCCAAATCCAGGTGGAGGCTGCATGTGGCATTATTATAGGCTCCCATATGTTTCCTAGAGGCACTGAAAGAGACAAGGGAATTAGACAGAAGGAAATGTAATTATTTGTGATTGAAAGAAAATAGCAGCCAGTTTATGTATATACTCTTCCTTCTGAATTAACATTATTCTACTGAATTTAATTATTTTCAGATGCTATTGTATTTTCAGAGGTAGCCATAGGTTTTTTTTACATTTTTCACATCCTATTAGTCATTAGAACTTTGTGACATAAAAATTACTGAGTTGACACAGTTATTCCCTCTTGATGTCGTTAAGTAGGAGCATAATGTGACAGATGAGAGTGCTGAAGCTCAGTGTCTCACAGAGACTTAAAAAATAATAAAGAATTATTCCTGCAAAACTTTGAAAACTGTTCAATGGGGGAACAATTTTTATATTCTGCAATTTATTTTTCTTTCTTCCTTCATTTTTCTATGCCTAGAAACATGTATGAAAACAGGAATTTAGTTGTTCAGGAACTCGTTTCCTCCTGCTGTGCAGCCATCACAAGAAATCATAACCCTTTCTGTCACTAGTAGCTGAGCAGGGAGCAGCATAGATCAAATAAAGATTAACCAGGTCTGAGGTTCAGGGCTGGATTTAACTGCAAAAACACATAGACTTGCATTTGATATTGGCAAAATCCTCTTGACAGGTAATTTTGGCTCAAAATGAGGACAGCTATGTGAAGCCTGGGCTGTGCAAAAGCAGGTTCAGCACAACCAGGACATGGGTACAGTGGTGACAGCAGGCAGGAGGAGTATTTCTAGAGATTCCTGTAGTCCTGATGCAGAGAAGTCATTCCAGCAAGATATTTGTCACTCTGGAGCTCTCATAAAAAGTTATTCCTGGAAAATTTTAACAGCATCTAAGCCAGATTGGAGTCACAGGCTTCCTTCCATTCCAAGAGGACAGTCTGAACCCTGCTGGAAAGGAAGATTTGTATCCAGGCATCCATATACAGTATTCACACTACCAAACTTTGCAAGGCTTCACAAGTGAGGTCTTGGGTTTAACTCATTTCAAATGTTTATTTAATGTTAGATTAACCTGTTCAGGGTATAAGCATTACATCAAGTGCAAAACAATGACTCAAGTCAAGTTAACTCTTTGGGGTGTTAAAAGGTACACAAAGTTCAGTTTCAGAAAATTGTCTCTTTCCCTTCCTGCTTTTTATTATTTGGATAGTTTGCATTAATGTCTCTGCTTGCGAGTGTTTGCTCCCACTGCTTTGTTATTCACTCAGAACAGTTGATCTTTGCATATGATGCCATTGTTATTTGCTACTGAAATACTTTTAATGTCACAAAATGGATTAAAGCTTCAAGTGAGGAATGAGCAATCAGAAAACCTGATCACCTAAGCAACAGCAGTCCTGTTTCATGCCTGTGTGTCTAATTATACCTAACAAGGCAAAAATCCCTTCTCTCCGAGGGAATGATACATACTCTTTCTTCCCAAACAAAATTCTTTTTATGCCTTAAATGATGGGTAAAGTCGGTGGGTCCTGCATCTTGTAACCAAGCCAGGTGTGGTTATTTGTCAAACATCAATGTTGGGTTGGTATTTCATATAAAATGGTCCTGTTGGGACACGGAGGAGCAGCCTGGGGGGTTTGCAGTGCTCGAGACCTTTTCCCAGTGCACCCTTCCATAGTGGCAGCTCCTCGGGCCACACAAGGACGGACCTGTAAGGCAAGCATTGGACTGGCTGAGACTTCCCAGGCCAGGAGGGTGAACACTGGGGTGGCTGAGGCTTCCTGGGAATCAGGGCTGACCCTCAGCCCTGCTGTGACCCCCCCAGTGCTGCCACCCCAGCCCTGTGGGTCTCAAAATCAGCAGGATGTTCCTGTGTACCCCATTGGGATGGCAGCTTTGAGCTGCCTCCACGACTGTTCCTGGAGATCCTGAAACAGGACAAGAGTACAAAAGGCTCTTCCCATAGGTCCATAAGGCTGTTCCCAGAGGTCCATAAGGCTATTCCCACAGGTCCATAAGACTATATCTCCAGAAGTTCACAAGGAACTTTTCAGAGGTTCATAAGGTTATTCCAAGAGGACAGTAAGGCCCTTCTCACAGTTCCATAAGGCTATTCCCACAGGTCCACAAGGAACTTCCCAGATGTCCATAAGGTTCTTCCCACACGTGCATTAGGCTATTCCCACAGGTCCATAAGGCTATTCCAAGAGGACCATAAGGCTATTCCCACAGGTCCACAAGGAACTTCCCAGATGTCCATAAGGCTATTCTCACAGGTCCATAAGGCTATTCCAAGAGGACTATAAGGCTATTCCCAGAGGTCTATAAGGCTATTCCAAGGTCTATAAGGCTATTCCAAGAGGACCATAAGGCTATTCCCAGAGGTCTGTAATGCTATTCTAAGAGGTCTATAAGGCTGTTCCCACCGGTCCGTAAGGCCCTTCCCACAGGTCCATAAGGCTATTCCCACAGGTCCACAAGGAACTTCCCAGATGTCCATAAGGTTCTTCCCACATGTGCATTAGGCTATTCCCACAGGTCCATAAGGCTATTCCAAGAGGACCATAAGGCTATTCCCAGAGGTCTATAAGGCTATTCCAAGGTCTATAAGGCTATTCCAAGAGGACCATAAGGCTATTCC
>JAWWEE010000051.1:9046988-9084801 GCA_035221455.1 Xenops minutus | reverse complement strand
GGGGATGGGGATGAGAGGGTTGGGGATGGGGATGGGCATGGGAGGGATGGGGATGGGAGGGTTGGGGATGGGGATGGGGATGGGAGGGTTGGGGATGCTGTGACTTCAGGACTCCCTAAGAGCCATTGCACTGTCATGACCCGGGTTTAATATGTTTTTTCCCCACCATTCCCTGTGATTTGGGTATTTCATCCCATTGGTGCAGGTTCTGTTTTCTGTACACCCCCTGCCTGTTCACCCCAAGGCTTTGACATTATGGCATAAATGTTCTCCTGGCTTGTGAGTTTCTGGTTGGTATCCTCAGCTTTGTGTGGTGGCCTTCCTTTTGCTCTGTGATGCCATTCACGACAAGCCATCACATAATATCTGCTGGGTTTTAAAAACGAGCTGTGATGTTTGTTTTAAACATATTTTATTTTCCAAGGAACGTGTTTAGAGAACTCTGAAAACAGTAAAACACACTGTTTTAAAAACCAGAGGTGAATTGTGAGTCAGGTGCTGCAAAACAGGAACACTTGTGTCTGGTGCCTTTAAATAATGTTTAGTTGTAATAAAAGGAACTGGTTAGTCTTATCTGAGGTTCCTGTCTTTAGTGTCAGTGTTTTTCACTTTGACATTGAACGTCAGGAGTTTCTTCTCCAGCATTTGCTTTGGTAAATGTAAAACTTTCTTTTTCAGTATTTCCTGCGTCAGTCAAAACTACAGTCCTTTAACTCCTCCCCTTTCTGGGAAAAGGAAACTAACCCGTCACTTGAGTTTCATTTCAGCAACTTATCCCTATTTTTAGAATATAAATAGGCAGAGAAAGCTTTCTAATTAAGGCACTTTAAAAGGAGTTAATGTTAGATTTTATTTTTTTAATAAGCATTAAGATATTAAAAGAGCCACTCTTAAAGAAAAAAAATTCTCTGTGCATGTAGAAAGGGAAAGGTATTTTGGGTGGAGTAGTTACAATATTGAAGGGAGGAGGCAGAGTTTTCCTGTGAAGTGTTTTACACTGTTTGAGGGTACACTATCAACTTTCTGTTGTGTGTGGTTGGAGTTCACAAGTTTTATTAACTCCAGAACCTTCAGATTATTCTGTTTGCCTGTGTTTGTTCTTCAGGTATTTTTTTTCTTCTTAGAGCAGCTCTGGATTGTGACAACTGTAAAAGCAAGGACCATTTTTTCACTCCAGGGAGTGGACTTTTCCAGCTTTGCCTTACAGAGGAGGATGTTGTCCCTGAGACTTATGGCCCCTGGAATATTCTTCTGCATTTTTCAAGAGGAGCTCTTCCTTCAGTGATGAATGTGTAGTCACCTCTGTCTGACAGTGCCTGAAAAATTATAAGGGCAGTGAGAATGAATGCTCAAAGAAACAATACATCTTCTGCTATCCATTTATGCCTTTACAGCCTGTCAAAGGCATGAATCAGTTTCCAAAACTAGTTCCTACTTCTGCTTATTTTACACTAATTCTCATTCTTCTCCCCTCAGCGTAAATGGTATTCTTTCTGTCTGAACCTGCTAATGTCTTTATTCGGTACTGAGGTTAGAGTTTTTTATTATTATTATTTGCACTATGCACTTTCAAAACCAACTTAAAATTCTGCTTTTATCTTTGCATTTCACTTGTCTTTGCAAGTGCTCCATGCTCATGGCCTGAGGTTCCTGCAGGTGCTTCTTTCCAGCTCTTTTGCATTGCAGTGCCTTCAACTTTTGTGAGTGAGCTTTGAAACTTTGAGGGTTTGTGTTCATCCTAAAAAGTTCTCTCTAAGAGAACTTCTGTAATGCCTGGAGTTCATGTTTTAATAGCAAACCCTGTAGTTTTGCTTTCTCCTAATCTCCTCCAAAAAAGGTTTCAATCCCTTTTCTGGGATTTTGTCATCTCTCTCATTCCTGTGCCTTGTTCACAATCCACACGTTTTTTCATCCTTTTTGGTTACAGCTGCTTTCCAGCTGATTTCTCAGCCAAATCCTGTTTGTGTTCCCCTCTCCTAGTTGTGTTCTTTGCTCCCCTCTTTGCACAGCAATGCATGCTCTGCCTGATGTGATGCAGGTTTGGAGGGTGAAACCCACTTAGATTTCCTGGCAGTGCTGTGAGACATAAGGAAATTGATTTATATATGCAAGTTTCAGCCTTGCTGTTTAGTTTGTTTCTAATCTGGGAAAAAAGGAAAGCTTCTGTTTCTGTATGGCTTAAATAGAAGTTTACAGAGACCCAGAAAAAACACCTACTTGGAGGACCAAAGCTGAGTTTTGCTCTCTTTGCTTCCCCATCTTGTTCTCTCTATTTCTGGGCTCCAGAATGCCTTTTCCTGGATCTGGCTTCTTTGTGGACAAGCCTTACAGCCCCTTGCACCATGGCATTGCATCTCTTGCTACACTGACTCTTAAGCAAACCAGTTATTTTTCAGTGGGAGCCATACTACTCTTACCTTGTCCCACCTGACTGTGTTCAAGGATGTTATTTTAGAACCTTAAATGTAAAGAATACCTGGAAATCGGTTATTTTGCAATTGGGAACAACATTTTAATTAATTCCACGTAAGAATCAAGAGGGAAACTCAATGGGTGACTTCATGGCAACAAGGTGTTGCAAAATGTAGTCCAGTTCCAGCCTTAATAATTGAAGAACCAGCGATCACTGTTCATTAGAAAGTGGTTTTATTTTATTTTGTACAAGTGAGGTTAAGAAGTACCAAATGAGGTTACAAAGTAACTTGGGAGAGTTTTTGCTGCTTCTTTCTTCTAACTTCTTTACAATGCTTATTTTGCAAGAGTTGGCACATCTTCTCCCCATTTCTCAGCAGTCTTGTTCCCTGACTGTGCTGTGCTTTGCTTTGGGAGTCCCTTTATTCATGAGCAGTCTTGTTCATCTTGGTGGCTCTAAATTGATAGAACAATGTTAAATGATTTCTTTCATGGTTTGGGACAAGATGATTCAGCACTCAGCAAGATTAAACCTGTGTTGCTTGTGAAGTGTAACAAAATCTCTTATCATTGGAGTAATCCACTGCAAAAATAGATGAGTGAAAATCTCTATGTACCTAATTCAGTTAAAATGCATTTTAAACTAAGTCATAGTTGCAACTTCCATTTCCACGAATTTCAGAGGCACTAATGAAGCTGTTCTTTTGTGATTTCTCTCTAAATGTGACCCTTGAAATGAACCTACCACATCTGTGTAGTGAGGAGAATCTGGCACCATAGGTTTTCCTCTGTAGCAATTTGAATTGTGAATAAAATAAAGTGAATTCAGCTGTAACTAGGTAAATCTGTCACTTGGCAACTAATGGGGATCATGTGAATCACTGCTGTGGGTATTCTCATTTGGTATCTATTTTTTATTTTATTAGTGAAGTTTGGTTTCAGAATGTTCCAACTAAATGCTTTCTATTTGTAGGAGCAAAGCTCAAATTCACCATGGCTGTCTTGGAGCAGTTTTCAGGTAGGCTTGACATAAAGTTTGGTTACCTGAAAAGATGAGTAATAATTAAGATGATTATTAACAGAACAGAAGCCCAATAAAATACATACATAATGTGACCATTTGGCTCTTATTGTTTACTTTATAGATCCAGCATGATGCTAAATCAGCAAGGCTGGTCTCAACCATAAAGCAAAGATGAAGAAAACTTTTAATTCAGTAATGTCTATAGGGAATGAGAATTTTGAATTCAAGGGATATTTCTGCATCTTAAGTTCTACAATGTCAAGGTCTGACCCCTCTCTTCACTGAGGTTGATAGCGATTCAGAGACGTGTCTTGTTTTAAAGCCCTTGAGTTAAGGAAAAAAAAAATGGGAGAGCAGAGTGCAGGGCACATGTGTGAGAGATGCTGAATTCAGTCAGTGGGTGATTCTTTTTTTGCAGAAGGTGGTTTTATTGTGAATTTCTGATGTGTCTCTTTTCTCCAGTTCGGCAGGAGGCGCAACTGGACTGCGGCCAAAGACCTGCAGAGATACAGACACCATTACCCAGTACGTGCTCGGGATGGTGCACCAGCTCCTCAGCCCTTCCTACATTTGGGAACACCCTTTTGCCTTCACATTTACAGGCTACAGAACCTTTAAAGGGTTTATTTATGAGGGGGAAGGGATAATGAAAATGTGCATGTGGGTGCATCAGAAACAAGCTGTTACTTCCCAAAACACATTTCAAGGATTAGGCTTGAAAATGTTTAGGAAATGCAAGGGAAAGCAAAAAGCCTTGAAGTGAATATTGCCTTTTAAAATGTTGCTGCTTGTTGATTTTTTTTTTTTTGTTCTCATCTGCAGGATTTAGTAGAATCAGCAAATGAGGAGGAAGAAGAGATGTGGAACTTAAGCTTTTATAAAAATGAGATTTCTTTTATGCCCCAGGGTGAGTACCTTGTGTGATGGTTGTTTGATGCAATCTGCTGCAGCTGCTTGAATTGGTGTAAGAGTAGCTTCATCCATGTGGGACAATTAATAAAAACCAAACCAACTGAACAAAACATGACCTGAACAAAAGCACCACACAAACCAAATTAAAAAAAGAATTTCCATTTTAAAATGTCCTTGTTCCTGCTGTATGTCCCTGAATTTTCTTTTTAATGGTAGAAAACTAAGGTATTTATCTGGCTTACCAGGTTGTCTAGTTAGAGAAGTTAATGCCTGTGTGCAAACACTTGGGTCTGGATAATGAGCCACCTGAGGTTATTGGCTAACTTTAATTTTAATTTGGTCTTGTTTCTTGCCTGACCTTTTCCTTTCAGGTCTGCCTATTGAAGATCTGCTTTCATGTTGGTGGGACAACTATGAAATTCTGGAAGAAAACCATTCCTACATACAATGGTAAACTGTCTGCATGAACAGAGTGGCTCTCTTTACTTGTGCCTCTTTTTAAGTGTCAGGTGTGTGTTCCTGAATGCAGCTTCACAAAAGGCCCAGAATCACTCTTGAGTGAAATCTCTGTCCACTTTATTGAGTTGTATTCTTCTGGAAGCAGTGCAGTTGAAATCCTGAAGATGTGGGTTTCCAGGGCAGCTGTGGCAATAAATCTCAGTCATGCTTGGCCTTTCAGCACCTGCAGAACAAAGTTAGGGCAAGGAGAGAGATTCAGATAAGCAAAATGTGTTGTTATTATGGGTGTAGACAAGGCCTTTATGGGAGGGATTTATACCTCATACAGTAAACTACTTGTATGTCCTAAGGATGTGAGTTCTCCAAGAGATGCCTGTGTGGTTGGATGTCATCTTTGCTCATCTGGGATGAAAATTGCTTTCCTTTCAGGCTGTTCCCTTTACGTGAACATGGGATGAACTGGCGTGCCAGGCCACTCACCTCTCAAGAAATCCAGGTATTTATTGAAAGCTTTTGGCTTTTTCTTTTTTAAGGTCTGAAGGATGTTATGATTTTCCCTAAATGCCTTATATTTGAAGGCTACTGGGGTTTTTTGCTTCCTTAGGTCCCTGGTGTGCACAGAGCTCCCTGTGAAGCATTTGTCTGTCTTGTGTCTGCCAGTAGCTCCACCAGCAAATTAAATGCTCAGTGATACAATCAAGCCTTGTTTATAATTCAGGTGCCATTTATACTGGTGTGGGTAATTAGGGAGTTGCACCTCTTACTGATTGCTCTGTCTTGTTTTCAGGCCTTTAGGAGGTCCAAGGAAGTTATGGAAAGGTTTGTACGTGCTTATGAGCTCATGCTGAGATTTTATGGAATCATTCTGGTCAACAAAGAAACTGGAGAACTTAAGAGAGCTGAGAATTGGGCTGAAAGATTTGACAACTTGAACAGGTGAATCTCAGTTTATGCTGTTGATTTACTGCAGCCAGGCACTTTTCTGAGGGGACAAAATAAGTCAAAGTCAAGGAAATCCTCAGCCCTTGAGGAGTGGAGACTTCTGTTGATAAACATATTATCTGGTGAAAGTATTTTTATTTTGTTAAGGTACAAAATAGAAGTGTTTGCATATGGTTTCCTGATTGTTTAGAAAGCTGCCTAAATGTGTGTAAAATGCTTTGAGTCCTTGTTTGAAAAGTGCTCTACAAATCGATGATGTTTTTCTATATTATTCCAGGTTTTTAGAGTTAATCTGCTTCTTGTACCCCTGATATTAATAAGGACTCTTAAAAGGACTGGGCATACTCACAAAAGAAAAAACACATTGAAGACTGTCAAGTATTAAAATAAAAAAGGCAAAAAAAGCTATGCCCTAGCTCAAGTCATGAGGTTTTGGCAGCATGTCTGCATGCCTGGATTCTTAACACTGCAGGCAGGGTCAGGGACAGCATGTGCTGCATGGACTTGTGTGTCTGACCCAGAATGGTGGCTGTTATCTGCTGGTGGGTGATTCAGAAAGCCAAAACCTCTCCGAGCAGTTGAGATGATGAATTCTAGCAGCCCAAGAAGGGCTAGGAAGGTGCTGCTGAAGACCAACAGCAGCTGTAGCTACTCTGAAATTAAGCCCACCTGTACTACTATTTCCATTGTCAAATGGTCTTTAATAGATGAGAGTCAGTAAATGCCAAAACATTTGCAGGTACCCCAGAGGGCCACAGTGACTTGTAAGACTTTCCCCTAACAGCTTTCTTCCCTGTTTCCTTCAGGTTCAGCCACAACAATTTGCGGATTACTCGCATCCTGAAGTGCCTGGGGGAGATGGGATATGAACACTATCAAGTGCACTTGGTGAAGTTTTTCCTAACAGAAACTCTTGTTGAGGAGACACTACCAAATGTTAAGAGAAGTGCCTTGGATTATTTCGTGTTCACCGTCAGAAGCAAGTGGAAGAGGAGGGAACTCGTCCACTACGCCTGGCAACACTTCAAACCTCGGGACAGCTTCGTGTGGGGGCCACGGGACAAACTCCTCAAGTACAGACCCCGCTGTGCCAAGCCACAGCTGCACCAAAAGGCTGAAGATAGACAGGAAACTCCTGGTAAAAAATGTGGGGATTCCGTGGGGAAGGATCAGAACCAGCCTCCAGAGGCAGAACAGAAAGCTGGAGATGCTGCAAACTTGCAGCCTGAAGTGAGTGATGAAGGTGTAAAAGAGGAGATAAGCAAATGTGTTTCGAAGGAAGGAAATGATGAAGAGGAGAAAGAAGCTTCACTTGCCCAGCTGGAGGAGAAGGATTTAAACAGCGAGGCTGAGGAAGAGCAGGGTACAGCAGAGAATGACTGCACAAAGGAGAGCAAGAAGAGGAAACTGGATGCAAATGCGGCAGATGCTGAAAAGGTTGGACCATTGAAAAGCTGTACTGATATTGAAAACATTTCCCATAATCTGGGAGAATGTGCAATTGATGCAGAAATTCCCTCCTCAGGCCCACTCTCAGGAGCAGAAGAGGATCAGGAAGCACTGAAAGAAGGTGATGCAAACACCAAAGACTCAGCAACGCCAGAGAGCACTGACGCATCTGTGAAAAGGAGGAAAGTTGATAAAAGAACATCGAAAAACAGAGCAGTCAACTTGGCCATAAACCTGAACATGGGGCCCTCAGCTGGTGGTGCCAAGGTAAATCCATCTGCTGCGAACTGTGAGGCTGAAAAAGAAAATGTCAGTGAGGAAAAAGCAGCTGTGGAAGTGGCAAATGAGAAGGGGGGTGGTGGTGATGCAGATGGTGAGGTTGTGAGACCCTCAGCTGGTGCCAGGCTCCCCAGGACTGGCTCTGCTTCTCCAATAAGTGATGGCTGTGAGTTGAGTGGAGATCAAAGCTCAGCGAGGAGGGATCAGCACCGCTGCAACAGCAGACTCTTGGGGGGTAGAAGTGAGGTAGATGGGGTAGAACAGCAGAAAAAGGCAGAAAATGCCAGTGAAAAAGGGCAAGCAGAACTCAAAGACAACAAACAAGCTCCAGAGAGTCTTGAGCAGAGCATGACACCCACTTGTCCTGGAGAAGGAGGTGCTGAGGTTGCAACACAAAAAGCTGAAAGCTCTGAGCATGCAGCAGAGCCTGGTGGAGAGCAGGGAGCAGCAGAGTGAGAGCAGCACGGCGAGTCCTCGAGCAAGCAGAGATGACACTGCCCCGACTGCTGGGAGCCAGCTTGGATAAGAGTACATGGAAAAATAAACTTCCTTTGGGATGATTCAGGCTGGCCCCTGGCTCACTTTTCACTCTGTTGTGCTTTTTTAATTATTGGTAGTAATTTCACTGAGATCCAGCTCTTGGTTATCCTAAAGAGGAAAACTTCAATTTAGTCATCTTCACGGAACAGACCTTGTCCTGTTCCTGGTTTTTATCTGATGTTCAGGGCTATCTTGGAGCAACGGGGATTTTTGCACTTTGCTTTGATTCTGGTATATCCCTTCTGAAAGAGAAGAGGAAAAGTTATCTCTTTCCTTGTTTGAAATAGTGAATTATTTATTAAATACATGATTTTTAATGGAAGACAGCATGACCTAGTTTACCAGGCCTTTCTATTACCATGTAACTTCTGTTTGTTATTTTGAAAGGCTGTACCTTCCCAGGAGTTTTTTCCTGGCAAAAGTGCTGTTTTCCTAAAAGATAGGAGTATATGGATTTCACATGATGTCAGAGTGTAGTTGCCTCTTTAAAGAAGGTAGGCTTGACTTTAGACTGGGATAAAATGCATAGCCAAACATGTCTCTGACCAGGATGAACCTTTGTGTAGATACTGTTCTGAGGTGCAAAGTGCTGAGTAATTTGTTTTCCATCCCCACAGAGATTGCTTTGTAGTTCCTGTTAGAGTTAAGGATATGACTTGCCTACTGGTTTCTAAGAGAAAAGCCTTCAGATTTTGCATAAAACTGTCTATAGAGCTGCTCTTCCCCCAGTTTTCCCACCACTCCTAGACCCTTTATTGTCTTCCAAAGATTTTCGTGTCCATGACTGGTTCAAAGGCCTTCCTTTCTCAGTTGCCAAAATAGCACAGATGTTTCCTACTGCATTTTTTCAGCCTTTGCTGGTAATTTGTAGTGGCCTGTGGGGCTCTTTTCTGCAGGGCCATTGCGTGAGGTTGGATGTGTCAGATCCAACCCATTTCCTAGTTAGGGCAGGATTGGTTTGCCATCAGTGGTCAGCATGTCAGACAGAGAGGGCACGTTTGAGAGCAGCATGTCTGGAAACCACTGGGCTTTGTGGGGCAGTTAATTGAAACTTTAATTGGAGGGGGTACGCTTGTCTGGTTCATTTATTTACAGCCCTCAAGAATTCACTTTCAGACCTTGCCAGCTATTTGCTTGCATTAGTATTCCTGACCTCCCTGTCAGCTGTTCTGCCTGACTTACACAATATTCCAAGTCTGAAAGAGAATTAAACAATTTAGCACCTTCACTCCTAAAAATTGACAACACTGACCTGTTTCATGAAGCAAAGGAAACTGTTCCCAACAGCCGGAAGGTCTGGACTTGCTGTTTGCTCAGATTGTTTAGTTTGGTTTTGGGGTTCTTTGGTGCTGTTTGGTTTGTGTAGGAGATGGCCTGCCTTGCCAGGAGCAGATGCAGCAGCCTGTGCAATGTTAAATGCTTTTCCTCTCTCTGCTACAGCTCTTAAGAAACTTCATCTTTCAAGGAATTTGATGGGGACTTGCCTTCCCAGAGTGTAGGTCCTGATCCAGCATGCCACGTACATGTATGTGGGAATAAAACTCTGCCAGCTTAACACCTGATGGTCATGGTCACACATATGCTGAAAAAAGGCTTTATTGTTTTTCAATTAGTTTTATTTCTTCTTTTGAACAAGTGAAGTTAAAGAGCCAATAAGAATACACTTAACTACAGATACAAATACTTGAAGATGTTGAGTGAAAATTCTTTCCTAAGAGGTTCCTAAGAATTGTTAATTGTGGCTTTTGTACAGATTTATAGTAATTTTCTTATTTAATGATGTTTTCATTGTGAATATGTGCTCATTTGGGGCATAGATCATATATCTTGTTATGGTGAGGTTTTGGTTTTGTGTTTAATGGGATTTCACTGTGAGCCCCAGCCTGGAGTGTATGCTCAAACCAAACCCTTCCCTGTGGTACCAGGTTCAGAGTTTCAGCTGTAGGTGTGTATGGTGAGTTCACAAGATGTATCCCAGCACTCACAGCTATATCACAGAGCCTGTTATGTTCATTTCCCCTATTAAAGCATGACTTTAATGCATACCAGTTTCCACTTATATTTTTTTTCATCTTTGAGGGTAGGATGTGACTGTGTGTTCACTCCCCACACCCCATCCCTCCTATAGCCATTGGCTGTTGCTTGATTCCCTTCAATATATGGGTGCAGGGGGCTGCCCAGCATTCCCAAGCAGAGCTCTGCTGGGCTCACCATGAGGCACTCCTGCTGCTTGTTCCATGTGGAGGTCATGCCCAGTCTTCCTCCACCTCTAAAATGTGCCCAGTGCATGTGGGATAAAGATCCTCCCCCTCCAATGCTTGTTTAATAATGTACTTGGAAATAGTGGTTTGGGTTGGAAGGGACCTTAAATCTCATCCTGGTTCAACCCTGCTACCATGGGCAGGAACACTTTCCACTAGACCAGACTGCTCAGAACCCCATCCAGCCTGGCCTTGGACACTTCCAGGGCTGGGGTATGCCATGTTTCAGTATGTTTTGTATGTCCTGACATGCCTTTGTGTTGCCATCCACCCATGGGTGTCGTGGTGCTCTGCAGAGCAAACAAGGGCTTCAGTTCAGTCATCCCTTGGGGCTCCAGGCAGGAGGGCACCTGCCCAGCCTGGCCATGGGGGTTTCAGTCCAGTGAGTCTTTTCAGGACCCAGATCCAGGGGTCTCTTTGTGATAATGATTTCTGTAAGGCACTGTGTCCCTTCAGCTGTGCTGCTTCTGCCTGGGCATGTGGAATGAGAGGATAACTAAGTGTCCTTTGGTCCCATGGGGTGGGCTGGGAGGTGAATACTCCCAGGGCTCTTCCCATGCTGCTCAGCAGACTCCATGTGCAGCAGTCCCCCAAGACTTGCTCTGAGCAAGGTGTGGCCGAGGAACTTGGATCTCCTTTGCCTTCTCTTCTGCCATCAGTTGGCCTCGGTGTGAAGGAGAGGGACAAGCTGTGCAAAGCAGTCTGTGCAACTGCACTTCTCTCCCTCTTTGGGGTTTGTGGTGTCTAATAAAGCATTCCAGTTACTTTGAAGCCATCAGAAGGCATACAGATGCAAGGTCCCTTTCTGTCCCCAGCTGCCTGTTCATAGGAATTTAGTAAATCCTTGTGGTTTGTATCCCCCTCTGAAGGTTGGTGGAATATTGGCTGCTGGGGAGCTGGACAGACACACACTGTGTGCTCATACAAACCTCCTGGCAAGGGATGCCAAACTGAAACCTGGTATATCTTAAGCTTTGCTTTTCCATTCTGCTCTCGTTTTTCTAACCAGCTGAGCTGTGTCATTTCAGTCCTGATGAATCTTGCCACTGTTCGTCTCCACTTCCAAGCCCTGCTTTGGATTAAATTGTCTTTGATCAATAAAGGGAAGCATGAAGCTAATTAGAGAAGATCTGTATATTCATCTTCATGAATATATGGGCATTTGGGATTGCCTATCTGGGAACTGTCCTGTTCCTTCCTTGCAATATTTCAAATATTTTTTGTGGCTTTGAGAATGTTTGTTCTTCTTCCTTCCTTCTGTCTGTGATCATCTGTTTTCTGATCAGCATTCATCACTTCGCCAAGAAATCATTTGTTGTTCTTCAGATTACCCTAAAAAAACCAAACCAGATGTGAATAACCTCCAGAGCTTCCAGAGCTAACAAAGCATCTTGCAAAGCAGTAAGTGCATTTCTTTGTGGTGATCTTGCACTCATTACAGGTATATCAATGTCTCTACTGAAGTTAGGTGGCCTTGGGCACTAAATCACTCACCCTGTGTTGCTTTTCACCTGTCCAGCACAGAGGTGGTGATGGGTTTTGAGAATTGTCCTGGGTGAGTCCTAAGGAACAAGCTCTATATCTCCAGCTGGAGCAGCCCAATTTTGCTTCTGTAGCCCTTCTGTAGGCTCCTCTCCATGAGCTGGAGGCTGGGGCTGCCCAGCAGGGCATGAATGAGAGCTGCTCTGGCTGCCTGCAGCTCCCCCTCCTTCTCCCACCTCCTGAAACCTCCTCTCCTCCAAGCTCAGCCCCTCTTGCCTTCCTCCTGAGCTCTGCTCCTCCAGCTGGAGCCACAGGTTTATCTGGAGACAAGAGTCTCTGCTCTGTAAGCTGAGACCCAGGAGGAGGGATCTGCTGGACCCTGGAACAGAAAGGGTTTAGCAGCCCGGGAGGAACAGAGAGAGGCAGAGCCTGGGCACCATGGCTGGATTCTCCACTCTTGTGCTCCTCTCCCTGTGTCAGTTTTTAGCCACAGCATCAGCTCAGGTGAGAAACCTCATTTGTGTCTTATGCTTGAGAAAAAACCTGTAAGGGTAAAAGAGACTGATCTGTGTACATTGTACCTGTGGGATGAAATGGGGCAATAAGTAGGTTATTAGTCTAAAGTTTATTAGAAATGTGTATCTGGGTTTGTACCTGTGTGGCTTGTTGTAAAAACTGCTGCTTTATTTTTCCATGAAAGTGTTGTCTTCCCATTGAGGACTGCACTTATGAGAGATAAAGCCTTGGGAGAGGGGAGACCTGTGGTTGTAAAAGAAAAAGTTTTATTTTACACTGAAGCAACAGGTTACCAGTGGGACTGATCTGATCTGGGTCTTTATTTGAATTAGAATTTCTTATTCACTCCTTCAATCAATTTTCAAATTTTACACTTATAAAATAGCAATTTAACTCAGTTCACATCAGATGTGAAGCTGTATTAAACTTTCCTGTCTGGTGTTAATATTATTGTCTGGGGAAGTGACTCCTCAGTGAGATTTTTCATTGTTAGTGAGGAATTTTTGCAGCCTGGCTTGGGAATTCAGAGCTGCCCTCATCTGCTGCGAGCAGTGCTGCTTCTACAATGAAACCTTTGTTCCCTGAAGCTACAGCAAGTTGCTCTCTGGAGCCCTCTCCATACAGAAGTCATTTATTGGACCTTTTTTTCCTTCCCCCTACCTCAGAGCTTTCCAAAACCCCAGATTTTCCAATGGTATCCTGCTCAGAGAGGAGACTTTCCCTTTCTCCTCCTGTCTTCATTGGTGCGTGCCTGGCTTTTCCATCACCCCATCAGACTGGGACTATAAATTAATTATTACTTGACAAGCACTTGGCATCTGTTTTCTGTGGGCTTTGCATTTCCTCCTCTGCCCAAAACAAAACGTTCCTGTAGGTAGTGAGAACCCTTTCCTAAACAACCAAACCTATTTGCTGCCCACCAACCAGCTTTGATTCCCTGTATAAGCCACCAGTTAAACAAGAGCTGGGGAGCCCTGAGGATGTGCCCAGTCAAAAGGGTTTTCCAAAGAGTCTTGCACTGGTCCAGAACAACTCTGAGCCCACCCAGTCTGGCAGGGGGACCCTGAGGGGGAGGGATGCTCAGTGCAGATTTAGGGTTAAGCTGTAGGACTTGGCCATTGCTCTCTGATCTAGCCCATGTGTTTCTTCTGATGCAAAAATAAACTCTCGTCTCTCACTTCCCTTCAGAGAGTAGGACCACAAGGCCCTCCTGGACCACGAGGACCCCCTGGACCATCTGGCAAGGATGGCATTGATGTGAGTGACGCACGGCGTGGGCAGGCTCGGGGTGAGGGGTGGAACAGAGGCAGAGCCAAGGGAGCAGAGAAGCTGCTCTCGTTCTTCTTTGGACATCCTTCAGGGGTGGGCAGACCTGGAGAAGCAGCCTCCTCGCAGGAGACCTTGTTTTGCAAGGGCCAGAACAGCGAGTGGAGGTGCTGAGTGGCCTCAGGTTCTTTCTATCTCAGGGGAGAGCCCAGGGGTTTGTGACCCTGCTTGCAAAGTAGAATATTTCTCTTTTGGTGTCTGGCATCTGTGTAAGGTTGAGTGCAGGGGTGCAATGTGTGTCGGGGTCATTGCACGGGCAGTAGTTCAGAGAGAGGTTTACGTGATGCTTCAGAGCATCCACATCTCTACAGAGGCTACAAAAAACTCCAATATGCAGCAGGGGACACTGCTCTTACTTTTATTACTTTTTTTTCCAACAGTTTCAGCATGGTTATCCCTAACTTTGGCATATGAGATGTCATGATCTGGCTCGTGTCTTGCCAGATTTAAGTTTGTAGTGACCCAAAAGGCAAATAAAAGGGACAGCCTTTGTTTCAACAGGCAGCTCCTTACACACGCAGCTCCTGCAGAGGTAGGAGACCACATACCCCAGGACTTAATGGAGGAGAAAATCTTGTTCTGTTACTTTTAATTGATGTTTCCCTAGAAATTAAAAATACTGCTTTCATGTATCTGTTGGATAAGGACTGAATTGTGTCCTATAGTTGGCAGTGGATAAAATGAGCATCAGATGGACCTTCAACAAGACCATATCAAATGCAAAAGTCTGGTTTCTTCCTTTGATTTCCAGTTTGAGTAGTGCTTGTCTCTCTGAGCTGCTTATGGATTAGTTCAGGGTTTTTTAAAGATGGTCTGAAGTGCATGTATTGAAATTGGGCCTTTAAGCAACCTTGAAAAATCTATTCATTCCATGCAGGTCATGTTCTTTTTGGATAAGGAGGTTAAAAAAAAAAAAAATATGTATGAGTTCCCTGGTACTTGGGGAACAAGGAGTGTTTGTGTCTGCAGTGGTGAGCTTTCCCAGCAGCTCCGTGAGCCACTCTGGTCTGAAGAGAGAGCCCCATTGATTTCCAGCTGGTCCCTCCGAGTGTCCTTTTGGCTGACAGGGGCTGTTTTACTGGGAATCTCACCCTGGTTTGTAGCGTGAGAAGTTCAGAGCTGGTACCTTGACAGTTTTTCATGATGTGACAAAAGGCTTAAAGGGACACCCTGGAAGGGAACAAAGGACACACATTCCAACAGTGAGCCTGTGGAATCCCTGCAGCAGGACATTTTTGTGGCCAGTGGGCTTTGGGAAAGACTGGGTATGATCCTGTACAGAGGGGAAAAACAAGAGTCTGGGAAGGATGAAGCCCTTCAGACTTCAAGGTTCAACTTTGGCAGAGAGGCAATTGGAAGGAGACCTCTAGTCATTCAGTTCCTGCTTTCTACAGGATATTTTGCCCTTCAGCTCTGGAACAGCACCAGCATTGCCTCCGATAGCTCTTGGAAACAGGAGCCCTGGGAAATGTCGATCATGTGAACCTACACCCTTTTATCCACAACTAACAGCTTTGGAAGGCTCCCTATGGGAGAGAACCACATAATATCTGATTAATATGAAGAACTTAGTCCTACTAAATCAAACAGCTAAGTATTTAAGGTGCAAAGTCCTGCAGTCCCAGCTGCAGTGTGGAGTTTTGGCTAAGCAGGAATAGCCTCTCATTTGTACAGACTTGAACTCCATCCCTCCTGTGGATATAGGATGCCAGGGGCCCTTTCATGTGGGATGGTCTGGCTGTCCAGGGACAGACTTCAGGATGGTTCCTCATATTCAAGAGGACATTGAGTCTCTTCAGGCATTGCACAGGAGAAGAGATGCAGGGCTTTGGATTGTGCTCAGCACAGTCACACAGCCTCCCCATTTAAGGGTTACACTATTTTTTTTTTGCCAGTACCCTCCAAAAAATTGTGGTATATAAAATCCAGCATTGCTCTGTATTTTCCTGGTGCTGTGTGGGTAGGATCATGTGGATCCCAAGTGGAAGTGTCAAATCTGCCCTTCAGAGTGAAGCCATTATTTTATTTCTTTTCTTTTAGTGATAAGACTTTTTAAAATTGCAATCAGAAATTTTCTGGACTGTATCTGCAAATTTCCTGAACTCCATAAGCCACTGCAGCCAGGCCATCCTCGCAGATGCCTTTGGATGAATGCAGTGTGGGAAGTGTTGCTGGATGTCTTTGAAGTGGATGAGCACTACTGAGGTGTTCAGCTGTCCCTTCCCATCAGCTGGGAGCAGTGAGAGATGCAAAACCTGCAGCTGAATTATTCAGGATGTTTCCTCGGATGAACCCCATCAGCACATTTTCTAGAAGGTCCTGCTTTCATTCCTGCCTTTCAGTGGGAGCTGCAATGTTAAGTCCCTCTGCAGTATTTCATAATTGAAGCCTTTAACACGCTTCACATTTCAGGCTCAGTAACAAGGAAAATCTTTCTCTCCCAAGACTAGAAACAGCATGTTATGATCGAAAGAATTAGTGACAAGTTCCTGTGCATTATTTCTGAGGATGTAATTCCCCAAATTGCTAATAAGCAATTGTCACTTTTCAAAAATCAAGCTTTTTTTTTTTTTTTTTTCCCCTGCTTTCTTTCTCCTGGCTAGACTTGCTGAGAAACAGTGAATTTCCTTCTCTCTCACGTAGCACCAGGAGAGCATTTCCTTCTGCTGACAGCCCTTGCCTCTAATTCCCAGTGATCTGGCATTTAGGGGTATAAACACTGATTAGGCTTTTGATTGAGCTCTCTGAAGTTTGGTGCTCCTGCAGAGTCCCTGCAGGGGTCCACGATGGCAGGATCAAGGTTTCAGATGGTACCCAAGAGCCTTTGCTGGTGCTGTGACCTTGCAGTGCAGATTTGCCATCACACACGCAAGGAAAAAAATGCAAGGGGCTGGCAAACACCTCTGTTGCCATTTCCAGGTGCCTTTTCATTTCAAAAGAAGTGCTCTTTTCATTTCCTTGGCAAGGGAACTTCCCCACCTATAATAGTGATAACTATTTATGGAAAAGCTGTGGGCAAAGGATGGTGAAGGAGTTGCTTCAGCAAGACAGAGCATAAAGATGCCTCTGTTCAGGGACCCTCTGGTCAGCCACCCTCTGCAGTACATAAATCCTCATCTGAGCCACTCAAGGCAGCCAGTCTGGAGAGCTTTGCCCACAGACTTCACAGTAAATATAGAAACTATAAATGCTATAAATTCCACAACTTTGCATCCCGCCTCCTGGCTCCTAATTACCAGGCCCACGGTGGGATGGTGTTATTTCCAGCCTTGCTCTGTTAATAACCCCTCATTTTCCATATAGATTTTCTTCTTCCAGGGTATCAATATGCCCTTTCCCCTCTGCTCGCCCACAGTACCTGAGCCTCTCACAATCCTCAGTGCACTTAGCCTAAAGCCAGGAGGGCAGGGTGCCATCTGCACTGGGGCACAAAATGAATTTCTGTGGGATGAGCTGGGAAATCAAGCTCCAGTGAATCTCCTGCTGTTCACAAATGCTTGCTTCTTGCAGGGGCTAACAATAAAATACAGATCTTGTTATCTGGGTTCAACACATGCCCATGAATGTTGTTACAGCTGGCTGAGCTAGAAGTGATTAAAGACTTTTAAAATATCATCTCCCAAACACTTTTAATGCTGTTCCTAAGAGTAGCTTTGTGTTATAATAGGGGGGAAAAAAGAGCGCTTTCGAAATATTTTATGAAAATTATATTTAATCAAGATTGTGCAATTGGATTAGGTGGAAATCAGTTGGGTGCTTTGTTCATTTGCTTTTCCTGTCCAAGTTTAGTCATATGAAAAAAACCATTGTAGACAGTTTGTTCATTCTTCACTTTCTGGTAGCCCCAAGATCCTGGCAGTACCACTTTTTCATACTGTGCCTGGGATACCTGGAGTTTATCCCTGTATCCCTCTGTTTCTGCAGGAAGATGTTTGGAAGTCTTGATAGCTTCCCACTTCCTCTCTGCCCTGTTTGCAGACAGCCCCAAGTGCAAATAATTTCTAACTGTATCTGAAAAAGTTGCAGGTGCTGGCACTGGTTCTCTCTGAAAGGCTGAAGATGCAGGTTTCACTAAATTTGCTACTGTGAGTGTGGAAAAGGATATCCAAGCTCATCCTGCCCAGTGGGTAGGAGGATTTAGAGCATCAGCTCCATAAGTCTGAGCATAATAAATCTTGGAATGGGCATGAAGGGAGATGTGAGCGCTGTGACAATTGGGAGGAACATTGCTAGAAAAATGCAACAAAGAGAGGTTCAGCACTAACACTGGCATCTTTCCTCTTTCATTTAGGGAGAGCCAGGCCCTCCCGGTTTGCCCGGCCCACCAGTAAGTATTTTCTGATTGATATTGATTTGTTCATCCTTTTGAGAGGGACACTGGGCAGGAGCTGACACTTCCTGCCTCACTTTCCTCTTCATCTGCTGCAGAATTACCAGGAGTGCTCAGGAGTAGGGATGCTCAGCACTGGTCCAGGGGTCTAACACATTCTCCTGCTTCATTGCTAGATGAAGGTGTCAATAAAATAAAATGAAAATGAAATAAAGTAATGAAATAAATGACATAAAACTTGTGCAGCACCAGTATAATGAAACTGGCACCAAGCAGGGTATGCATGGTTATTTTTGACGGTGGTCTGAGCCTGCTTCAACCCCTCACTCTGCCAAGGGATGCTCAAAATTGTAGCTGGTGGCACAGCTCTTTGGCCATTTATTACATCCATTTCTATGCCCAGAACAGCTTATGAGGATGTGGAACTGAGCCAAAGCACTGAAATGAATTTAGGATTTGGATATGGATTCATAGCAAGATTCATCTCTCTTTGTGGAATTATTCCATGGTGCATGATGTAAGATTAACACATCAAGAAACGAGCTTCGCTCTTGTAGCCTGTATCAGTACGTGCCACATTTCTCTTGTTATTGTGTGGAAAATAATTGCCTGTTTATCTGATGTAGGGGCCAAAAGGTGCACCAGGGAAGCCTGGAGCAGCTGGTGAAGCTGGATTGCCTGGGCTTCCTGGAGTGGATGTGAGTATTTTGTCATCTTCTCTTTAAATATTTCACATAGGCACAGTTGTTTTCCTGAAGTGTCTCATCAACTTCTCTGTTTCTACTGGAGAATTAAAATTGGTCCTGTATCTACATATATGTGTTGCATATCAGGAGAAATGTTAAGAGCTGAAAGCACCTCTTCACTGAATTACAGTGTGAGAACAATTTTGATGTAGGTGACTGGCACTGTTTTGATCTCTTTTGTTTTACAGGGTTTAACAGGAACTGATGGCCCACCTGGCCCAAATGGGCCTCCAGGAGACCGTGTGAGTACCACACCAGATCCTAAGTCCTTTAAATGAACATTGTCCCTGATTGTATTGAGGATTTTCTCATTCCCTTGTAAATTGATGGCATTCAAGTGTAGATTCTGATGTAAATCCTTGCAGCAGAATACTTGGAATGAAGTTCCAGGTGACTTTTCTTTAGGCAGGGCATGAAATCCATCTTTCTTTGAACAAGCTTAGGTTACTTCAGTGGTGGGAGTACCAGTGCAGAACAGCCCTGGTGATACTTAAAGTACCCAAAAAGTTTCTTGAAGCAGTCAACAGATTTAATTATGAAGTTTATCAAAGTGAAGCTATTCTGGCCTTTATTTGCAGTCTGAGTAAGCAGCTCTTTTATGTTTATAATTACTGTTACTGTGTATTAATTATTTAAACTTTTGCCTTTTATTACTTCTGGGGCTGTCCATATGGTTGCATTATTAGTTGCTTTGCCATAGTGTTCCTCAGCCAGCCTAGCAAGAAATATGAGTTTTTTCTGCTTCCTGCATATTACAGCTCTGCTAAGGGGCACCACAGGGATAGAGAAATGACTGCCAGAGATGGTACAGCTGTCCTTCAGATCATCTACAGTGAGGCCAGAAAGGCACTTAGGCCTCCTTGTGACATTAAGGACTAAACATTAATGAGCCACTCAGCACAGATTGTGATCCAGCATGCTGTTCTCCTGTCTCCCAGCTGGGAAGATCAGGCTTGGACCCACAGCTGGCTTAGTGGCCTCTTGAACTCAGGGCTGCAGTGATGGGCTGGATGCAGAGGTTAAAGAAGGTAGATTTTTGTAATGTGTATATCTCAATAATCTGTTTGTTGTCCTAAGGAGTTATTCAAAACTCTGTGGGTTGTCTTATTTAGTTAAAGGGATGAGTGATACAGCCATATATATTTGATATGTTCTTCTTCCTTTCCTGTGTGAAGGCAACATTTGTGTGACCACTGCAAAAGTTGAGTGGCAGGACCCAAACATCCTGGTCACAGCTCCCAATGTCTTGGTCACAGCTCCCAGTGTCTTGGTCACAGCTCCCAATGTCTTGGTCACAGCTCCAAATGGCTTGGTCACAGCTCCAAGCCTCCATCCATCACTACCATACTAAATCCCACTCCTTTGATGTCCCTTGTGCCCATCTTCCTCCTCAGAGCTGCAAAATCCTGGCTGCTCTCAGACAGTCTGTGACAGGAGTCCAGCACTTTCAGGGTACTGATGCCTGGTTTCTAAACCAGAAAAGCTCAGGACCACACACAGTGAGCAGTTCTATGCCCATGTTTCTGCTGGGTGGCAGTGTTTGCCCATGCCCATGCCAGCACACAGCTCCTGGCTTGCAGGGTAATTGAGCAGGTAATTTCTGGGCACCAGAACTTCCCCTTCAGCTGTTTGGTAGGAGCACTCAGAGCTGCCCTCGCTCCATGCTCTGGTTTGATGTGTTTCCCATGTCTCATAACACAACCTGTCAGCATGGGGCAAACCTGGGACCTGCCATCGTTTGTGGGAGCTTTTTGAGGTCAGTGGTCCATCTGGAAAATTGTTTTAATTGGTGTAACAAAACCCTGGAAAAAAAGAAAAACCTCTAAAACCTTTAGCACTCTAAATGGACAGCATTGTTATCCTGACTTTCTTTTTCCTCCCATTTAGAACATATTTCAGTCTTGCAAGACTCACTGAAATAAGGTGTCTGCTTACTGTTAGGGGTTTGAATTCATGCTTAGCACTGTGATTTTTTTTCTAACTAAGCTTATTTTTCTGGACTGGTGTGTCTGAGACTGAAGCTGTTTAGGGAAGTGGGCTCATGGAAGCCAGTTTTCAGTAACACATTATTGCCAAACACTTCTTTTCCTCGACATGTCACATGCCATCAGTCCAACAGTGATTCACATCAGACCAGGCACACAGAGCAGTACAGGTAGCACACCAAAGATGTTTTTATCTGAAATATCTCCTGTTACTCTCACCATCCATTAGCTTTTCTTGTGGTTCTGCTTACAGACTGATTGGATAAAGCCTATTTGCTTTTCCAATTTCAAAAATCCTTTATTTTCAGCTAGGAATGAGCTGGGTTATGACCTCGATGCTAAATACTGGTATCCTTCATTGAAAAGTTTTCAAAGTTCATTTTGAAGTTTGTTGCTTTGCACTGTAAGAAATAAGGAAAACATAATTATTAGTTTTTATTTATGAATGTAATAATAAGTATTTTCTATGCCTCGTAATTGCATACTCACAAAATATATTACTATAAAGTGAAAAATTATGGAGATGTTGTTTTCTAATCAAAAGAGAAAGAACATTGATACCAGGAGAGTGAGTTGAGTCAGACAATGTTATTAAAATTGAGATGTAAATTAGAATATCTCCTTTGAACTTGATGCAGTTGCATGAGCTCACTCAGGGGCTTGATGATCTCTTATTGTACTGGGAATGTTCACTGCTGGATGCTGCCCTTTCCACCCTTCAAGATACCAAAATTAGGGAGTGTAAAGCACCAAGGTTTGGCATTCTGGGTGCTCTGCCAACTTTTTGGCCCACTGGCCAAAGCAGAAAGGGGTGATGCAGCTGGATTCAGAATTAGGGTGCAGGAGGTGTCAGGAATTCAATGTTCCTTTGCAGCAGGAGATCCCAGCTCGTCCCAGACAACCATCAGTATCTGTAAGGACTTTCAGCCTAAAGATAAAAATGACTGGAGGAAAAGCAAAGTAACCTGCAGCAAGAGAAGTGAATGAGCTGACATTCCCAGCCAGGTTGATTTTTATTGGATTACAGTTCTCTGCTCACAAGACCACTCCTAATGAGGGACTGGGTCCTCTTTCTCCTTAAGCTTAACAAGGGCAAACATTTCTAATCTCCTCCGGTACGCAGAGCGTGAGGAGGGGGCAGATGTCACTCCTGGGATCACAAGAAGCAGCAGTGTGTGTTGGGATCTTTTGCAGGTCTGCCCATCCACCTTGTGCTCCTGGTCCTAGGGGTAGAGCCCATTTAATTCAGGGCATCGTTCTTAAGATGCTTCTGTGCAGCATTTTGAGGATGTTTGGAAAACAGGTTTGGGCTGGCAAGAGGCTGTGGAAGCCTCATGCTGTAATCGCTTTGTCCTTGGACAAGGAGAGGTCCCTGCTTTGTCCCTGCACCCCTCCACTGCTGCTTTTTTTTAATTTCTTTCCTTTTTTTTAGCTTTTTTTGAGGAGTGACCAAATAGCTCTGCTCTCCCCAGCTGCCTGCCATGGCTTTTGCTTTCCCTGTCACAGCAACAGCTGTTTTCCAAGGAGGTTCTCAGACCCAAGAGCATCAGTCAGCAACACACATCCAGTTAATCTTGGCCGGGCCAACCCAACACACTGTGATTTTAGGGGGGTTTTTTGTTAATTTTCTTCATTTTTATATTGCCATCCACTGGCAATGGATGAGGAGCTGATTGAGAGCTTATTTGTCAGGATTAAAAGAAGGGACAGGTTGGATGGAGCTCTGAGCAACCTGGTCTCATGGAAGGTGACCCTGCCCATGGCAAGGGGGGTGGAATAAGATGATCTTTAGGGTCCCTTCCAACCCAAACCATTCTGGGATTCTGTTTCAGAATTACTACCTATAATTAATTTTACAGTCTTCCAGCCATTTGGTAATTTTGCAATGCAAGAAAGGGGCTAAGGAGGTCTCTCTCTTCTTGTCTTTAGTCAAAGAGGAACTTAACAATTTCAAGAGTGACTTAGTTCTAGTCTAAGACATAAGATCACCAAGCTCTGATCAGGCCTAAGAGTAGGAATGCAATTTGGGAAGAGGAGACTGGGGATTTGCCAAGGAAGCTTGCAAAGAAGCAGAAGCTGCCAAATCTGCCTTTGCTTGAAAGGAAAATGTATGAGTTAATAAAATTCACTAGAATGAGTCCAATTTGTGTTAATAGTTTCATATAGTTTAGTAATTGGATCAACAACATAAATATATTATGAATGAGAATATTTCAAATAGATATGATTTAATTTATGAATGTTCAGATGTTTATGGAGATTAATCTGAGTCCAGCTGGGACTTCCAGAAGTGTCTGTTTAGCCTTTTAGGAGCAGGTCATGTTTTAGTCTACTCTGTCTTGACCAGCAAATGGTGAAGTTGCTGGGGCCAGTTTTGAACATCCATCCCCACTATCTTAAAATGTTCTTTGATCAAGCAATTAATCAGGAATGGCAGAGTCATTATCCATAAGTTTCTGTCCTTAAATTTGTGAATTCAGCTGTCTCTCCAGTTGCATCCTGTTTCTGCAAGACACTGGCTGGGGTTTCCAGCAAAGATTGGTGTCAAGGAGAGCAGGCATTGGTGACTACCCACATGGGGGTTTCTCTTTCATCCCTGCTAATTTGGATCCTGTTTTATTCCCATAGGGTGCATTAGGACCTGCTGGGCCCCCTGGACCAGCTGTAAGTACCTCCCAAAAGAGCACACCTAATGAAAGGGTGTAATACTGCACCAAAACCATCAGCAAGAGAAGATGGGAAGCTTTGTATCCCAAATTAAGGGATTAAAGCCTAAATGTGTGAATATATTATTTCAAATGTTTAAGTACACATGTATGACCTGTTCTGGTAACACAGGACCTGGTTTTAGTCTCTGAGATGCTATAAAGCAAACCAGCTTGGGATGCAGACTAACATATCAAATACTGTCAAAGTTACTAGATGCTATTTAATGTCTAATGAAAATTAAAAAGAAAAAAAAAGGAGAAGTAGGTAAACTAGAATGTTGTCTTCCTAACTCTCTCTGTTCCACTATCATGTCACTGTGTGTTGCTTTTCTTAGAAACAACTCTTAGGTCATAGCAATGTAAAGGGAATACAAATTATTAGAGGAAACAAAAAGATTGATCAAGACATGAGCTCTGCTCTGATTGCAAATTATAAGAATTAGAGACAGGGGAGTGCTAAGAAACCTTTAAAGAAAGAAAACACTAAGCAGTATTTTTTGAGATTTTCTGTTCTTCCTGTATGTTTAGTTTCTGAGTGTTCTTTAACTGTTTTAAATGTTCTTTCCAGGGCAAAGGACTCCCAGGACCCCCAGTAAGTAATAGAAATGTATTCTCAAAACAGAGTTTTAAATTATTATTCTGACTTTATTGCATATCCCGAGTGTTACAAACCCACCCCCCAGGCCTTGGGTCCCTCTCCTGTGCCAGGCAGAGGGATGTGGAGTCCTGCAGGTCATCAGCATTGTGGGGTTTCTATCCTTGCCCTTAGCCTGAGAAAACTGGTAAATTCAAGGCACAGCAGCCTTGTAATCACTAGAAGTGAGCAAGTCTGGGGTAGCTTTTGTCTGGTGGGTTCCTGAGGCATCCCAGAGCTGCCCTGTGTCTGAGGGATGTAGGCTGGCAGTGCACAGTGATGCCAGGAGTGTTCCATGGGGAGGTGGAGCAAAAAGCCAGGTGTGCATTGGTAACTGATAGTCTGGGTACAGCATGGAGCTCCTCAGGGAGACTGGGCAAATGGGAACAGCCAGGCTGTTTGCTTATCCCTGGGGTTTGGGGTGTCAGGGTCACTGTGGGTCTAAAAGCTCTTCTCTCTGTTCTACAGGGACCTCCAGGACCCAGTGGGCTCCCAGGTGGAAATGGATTTCGGGGTCCTTCTGTGAGTTTCTCCTACCACTTAATCCTCATTTACTGAATGTGCCACAACCACAGAAGAGTGAGGTTCACTTCTGGTCTCTTACCCCGCTCTGATGGGTGATGCACAAAACCCACGGGCTGCTGTTCTTGTATCACCTTAAGGAGGGTCACCCCTGCCAGCCAGCACAATGCCAAGGATGTGCAGCCATGTCTGCCTTCCCCAGCTGTAAGGACAGAAGGGCAGGCAGTGCCACCAGAACAGAGAGTGGTTACCAGCTGGTGTGCACTTTCAGCATCCTCAAGGAAGCCACTGCACAGAACAGGGCTGATCTGGGAGACCCCATTCTGCAGAAGTGTAGCATCATTTTTGGGTGCCCACAGCTCCACTGGAGAGGTACAGAGACAGTGGGAGCAGGGATGGAGGTGCAGGGATGTGCTCTTCTCTCCTAATCCCTTTTCTTCCAGATGCATCTGCTGCTCTCTCTGCAGTCACAGAAGCCTCTGCAGAAGGGATAGTGCAGTTCAGCAGTTGAGATATCTTGCCCCACATCCAAAAATATGCACTGGCATTTGATAGCAACCATTCACATCCCTTTGCATTTCCATTGAAGGGAAGTCATTATTTTTCTCTCTTTTTAGGGACCTTTTGGTCTGCCAGGATTCCCAGGGCCTCCTGGACCACCTGGACCTCCAGTAAGTTGAGACTTGCAAATAAATGTGAGGAAATTCCCAGGGGGAGTCTAGAATTTTCCCCTTGCTGCCAGAACATGCACTTTTTATTTGCTGCCATTGCCATGAGCATTCAGCAGGCCATAAACACCGTGCCCTGAGGAGAGCAGTGACTTTACCCTGACTGCACTTGGATGTGTTGATGATCTCCTGTTTATTATGGGTGCTCTGTGAGTGGAAGAACCCAATGACAACCCGGCTCTATCACACACAGAGAGCAGGGTGGGCTTGCTGTTCTCTCTAGGAAAGTTTATGTGGTTGCTTGGATCATGATCTGGTTTTGTAGGGCCACAAGTGGGGCTTGCAACCAGCAAGTCTCTGTTTTGGCTTTGCTGTGGGCCCTCGGGGGGGTTGGATAGTGGGACTGGGAGGTCTTTCCCAAGGAGGTTTCCCCAGGCCAGGAGGAAGCCAAGTGCTGCTCTTTAATTGCTGCCATCATCACCTAAGGCTCAGGACTCTTCCCGAGCCCTGCTGTGCATCTCCACAGGATGGTTACAGCCCTGATGTGTCTGGTTTTGAGGGCTAGTGCAGCTCAGTAATGCTCCAGGTTCAGGGGCTGCACCTCAGGCTGTGGGACTGGGGAGGTTTCTTGTGCTGACCCAGCTGAGCTGGGGCTGTAAAGTGCATTTCCTAGAAATTATGTTTCCTCCTGATGTTAGTCTTGTATTTAAAAGCCCACATTTCCTGAATTGCAGGGTCTTCCAGGTGCCCTTCCTGATGGTGGTGGGGACCTTCAGGTAGGTTTTTATTTGTGTAGCATGAAAATATGTTTTGGTGTGACTTTTGATTGTTATAGTTAGATGATTCTCAGACCATTTAACATGCACCATTTAGACCTGCAGACATGGGTCTAAACTACCTCAGCACAGAATGTACAAGAGTGGGGTGTGTATTTACAAGATTTAAATGTTTTTTTCAGGGTGGTAGATATGCACTGGAATACATTTCCCAAAGAAACTGTGGCTGACCCATCCCTGGGATTGTTCAAAGCCAGGTTGGACAGGGATTGGAGCCCTCTGGGATAGTGGAAGGTGTCCCTGCTCGTGGCAGGGGGTTGGAACAAACTGAGATTTAATGTCCCTTCCAACCCAAACCATTCTATGATTCTGCTGCTGATTTTTCCCTTGATCTTTGCTTTCCGAAATGCACACTTTGCATACATCCTTCATTTACAAAACAACTTAAGCGTTTGGTAAATGACAACAGCTTTTCGTGCATGTTTCCAATCCTGCTTTGCAACAGAAAAGGTTGTGTGTGTAGCACTGTTTATTTCCAGGGGTGGTGGCACTGGGTTCCTATGGGCATATGCTTTGTTTAGGCTTCCTTCCTTAGGAGAAAGTCTTGATCCTTTCCTTTCAGGGGAATGAAAGGAGTGTTAAGTCCATGAGCGATGGAAGTGACATTTGCAGATTTCACAGCTGTTGTTGTGACAGCTTCTTGGGTTTTCTAATTGATGTGCCCCAAAAAAGCTCAGTCAGTTCAGACTGCCTTATGGCACATCACGTGGAAGTTAATAGAAAACGATGCTATTTCTGCAAGTTTAATTTAAGTTACTCTGTGGAATATGCTAGAAAATTAAATTTCTGCTACAGAGGTGTTGCCTGAGGTTTTAATAAAAGAAAAATAAAAACAAAAACAACAAACAAATTAAAGAAAAGCTGTGGAAGAAAATTGTGTTCCCTATTTGTGAAGTTTGTAGAGTTTGGTCTTTTTTCCATTAACTTTCCACATGTGCTCTGATTTTTTTCCCAGTCAAACTTGAGTTCCCAGATACCAGCTTATTGGTATTATGATTATGTTGGTGGGAGGGTTTGTCACCTTCTAATAAACTCTAATGCTTGTCCTTCTTTCACTTAGGGAGTTGGCTAGGGGAAATCAATAGAGGTCGATAAATGCAGAGGATTAAATATGTTCCTAATTATTTACAAGATACCAATCCAGATTCACTGGGGAACTCAGATTCTTCAGCATTTTGGACTGTGGACACTGTGGACCTTCAAAATTTCTCACAGTCCGTGCTCAGAGTGGATCAGTCCATTCATAAATTGTTATTTTGTGGGTTACTGGGGGCCTGAGGACCTCTGGGACCCCTTTCCATAGGGAAGTGCTGGTCAATACGTGATGCTCTGATTCCATTTGATTTAATGGATTTCGAGCCAAACCCCACATGACTGTTTCACCTAATGAATGAAATCAGCCTCCCTGGACGTGCTGTGTGTGTTTGCTAAAGCAAAGTGTTTCTGCTCCTTGCAGTGTCCAGCTCTGTGCCCACCAGGTCCCCCAGGTCCCCCAGGAATGCCAGGGTTCAAGGTAAGAAAATACCACCTGCACAAGGATCTGTCTCCCAAAATAAACACCACTATGAACCCCTGGGATTAAATTGCTGTATATACAGTCCCTCTCTCCTGCAGCCTCCACACCTCCCAAACCAGCCATGCATTTTCCTGATTTATTCCTGCAAATGAAATTTAACCCTTGGTGTAGGGTGAGCACAGATTAAAACACCCTGCAAGATTTGGGGAGGACAGCTGATGGACAGGAGCAAGCAGAGACAGCAGTTCAGGGCTGCCTCAAGAACCACAGGCTGCCTTTCCAGACCTGACAGCTGTAAAAATCTCACCAACTCTTCAATTGTGCTCACAGAGGAACAGATTTTACTGGAACAAAACATAACTTACCTAATTAAATACGATTTAATTGTTGTTTTTATAGCCAGTGTAGCACCAGGCTGCTTTCTGCTTATGTTGTTGGTTCTGGTACATAAACTCAAGGTTTCAACCCTCAGGAAATCTCCCTCCGCAGTTAAACATCTCCTCCTCTGTCCCCTCTTCACATGAAGTCTGTGCAGTGGGTTACACTCCAGCAGTGAGACAAAGTAGTAAGTGGCTCTGGTTCTTTTAGCAGGATTTAGGAGTTGGCAAGGAATGGGACAACTCCTGGAAATGCTCCCCATTCCTCTTGAACTGACCTTTCTTGGGTCTGTTTGGTCTCTGTGCTGAGTCACAAATATCCTTATAAATACACAATGTTTAGGGCACAGCTACTCAAAATTCATGGCTCATAAAATGGAAAAGCATGAGAAGCTCTCCAGTTATGATGCAAATGATGCAGAGGACCTTTTTTTTGTGGTGAGGAATAACATCTGCCATGGCTGAAATTAGTCTGGGTCTCTCCCACAATGATAGGGGGGAAGCCAAGAGAAATTGAATCTGAGTTTATGTAAAAGATTTCAGTGAGACTTGCACTTCTTTGCAAGTTTGATGATGCAGATACTAAAGATTACTTTAAAAAGGATGTTAAAGATGCAGAATGAGGTTTTCAGAAGGAACTCAGCCCCATTTTCAGAGGTGATGGGAACTGAATTCTGGTTCCTGATCTGTATTTGAGAATTGCATCCAGAGACTTACAGCCCAGTTCACCACAAGCCACTCTAGTAAACCAAATCTGGGTATTCCCTGGAACTACATCACTTCTTACACTGGTACCTAACACAGGAATTGTATTTGGATAACCATCCCCAGAAATTATCTCCATTCACAGAGTTACAGCACACCAATAGATTGTTTTCACTGTAAGTCTTTTTGGACATGTGGGTTTTAGTTAGGGTTATCTCCCAAAATAGACCTACCTCCCAAAATTTAAATTTTAAAACCAGACTGTACTGAAATGTGAATAATTTGAACTTTAATTTCTAGGGACACACTGGTCACAAAGGGGAACCTGGTGAAATAGGAAAACAAGGAGAGAAGGTAAACTTCCATTTAAAAGGGGAGGGGAGGATTTTGCTCTTTAAAAGCACCATAATAAGTGATTTCTTCTAGAAGACAGGGAGCAATGAGGCAATTGGCTGAACAAGAAGTTACTATGACTGAAGTGCATTGACTTCCTTTGCCCTGCCTGCAGGACCATGTGCTATCTCTCCAGGAAAATGCATCTTCCCAATGATCATCACGTTAAGATCAGTTTGAGTTAACACCTATTGTTTCCCATGCAGGGATGTCAGCTCAGGGAAAGCCCTACATTAATCACTTGAATAAATTCCTGACTGATGCAAATGTTCTTGCACGTAGCAGAAATTGCCTATAATGTAGAAGGAAATTCTGAAGAGAAATCTAGGAGGGATCTCAAGGAGAATAAGGTGGGGAGGTCCCTGGCTGTGTGTTGATCCTCTCTCACCTCTTGTCCAATTGATTTTTCTCTCCCAGGGTAACCCTGGCCCTCCTGGTCCTCCAGGCATTCCTGGCAGTGTTGGTCTGCAGGTAACACCTCCCCTTCTGACCAATTCCCATGACCTTTTCTCTGTGGAGCTCAGTGGAGCCATCAATCACCGTGGTTACACAAAAAGCTCTTACCTCTGGACAGTTACAAATGTGAAAAAATGCTGGTGGAAAACCAAATCATGCTGGTTTCCCTGAGCTTTAATTTAGGTCCTGCTTTTGGTACCTCACCTTGGATGAGACCCGAGTTCCCAGTAGAGCCCTGGGCACCTTTTGGGTGGACCTGAGCTCTGGGCTGGCTCTACAGCCTGGGAGATGGGTTGGAGAGCACAGGGGTGATGGATGTCCTGTGTGGGCTGTCAGCAGTGTCACTGCTCAGGGCTCATCACCAAAGGGCAAATGTTCTGGTTGTGCATCAAAAAGTTGAACTTTATGTTGCTCCTCACTCTTTCTGAATGTTTTCTGTGTTGACAGGTTTTTACCTCATGCTGTTCTGCCATTTTGTGTTGAACAGTGGTTGAGTTTTAACTGATTTGTTTTCTTAATTAGGGCCCAAGGGGACTAAGAGGCCTCCCTGGTCCAATGGGTCCAGCTGGTGACAGAGTAAGAAAAACCTTCTGATTCTTTTCTCTTCCACCTCCAGTTTGTCTCAGGAGAGGTGCCAGTGGCACTTATCCTTTCTGAATTCCACTGGGAAACTTGTACAGGTATAAAGTGTGGGCTGTGCTCCCCCACATCAGAACAACCCTCCAAAGTCAGGAGAAGCCACATACCCAGGGGGCTGGCAGGGTCAGGCCCAGCCAGGCTGAAATATTTCAACCAGAAGGACAAAGTGCTGTCTCTGCAAGACTGACAGTGCTAAATAATCCTAAAAGAAAAAAACCAAAAACCAAAAAGTGAAAGTTTTAATTTCACTTTCTATTCTGTCTCTTTACAAGAAAAAAAGCAAAGAAACAGTGATTGACAAAGATTTTCAGGACATGAGAAGTCTCTTCAGTGAGAACAGAGTCAATCTCCAGCTCATTGTGGCTTTGGACTCTTGTCATGGTCCCCTGACCAGCAGCCCAGAGGCTGAATGGTTTTGAATTTGATGAAGTCATGCATTTATTTAGGAACAAGTGTGTTATCAAGATAGCAAGGCCATGAATGATATCAGTGTATCAGAGAGATAAAGGTGGGGAGATCCAGAGCTAAAACCTGTTGTTCAGAGGGGGATCTTTTGTAAGACTGTACTGCAAACTGGGAAGAAATAGGGGGTGCCTTTGTGTTTTGGCAGGCTGAGGTGCAGGGTGGGGATCCTGTTACTGCATCCTCTGCCAGCCACAGTGTCACAGTGATGTCTGTTCTTTGCAGGGTGACATTGGTTTCAGAGGCCCACCTGGAATCCCAGGACCTCCAGGGAAAGTTGTATGTACCCACTTCCCAGGCTCTCTATGGCCCTGACTTCCACAACCACAGCCTAAAGTTTATTCCTCCTGCTCTAAGCCCTGCTGCCAGTGAACAGGAGGGTGTGCTGACCCCTCCCTCGGATTATTCCCTTTGCCCTTTTCCATCCACTTAGAGCAATCCTATTTCACCTGACCCAGACCTTTCCCCCAGTCATGCCCCTTGTCAGAATAAGTTCCCCACATTTCCACTGCCCTCTGTTTCACTGCCCTTCCCTGAGCATCAGCAGCTGTGGGCAAGCTGTGGCTGCCCCATCCCTGGAAGTGTTCAAGGCCAGGTTGGATGGAGATGGAGCAACCTGGTCTAGTGGGAGGTGTCCCTGCCCATGGCAGGGGATTGGAACAAGGTGATCTTTAAGGTCCTTTCCAACCCAAACCATTGAGGGATTCTATGATAATATGGCAGGCACCTTCACCTGCCCACACCAGCCAACAGACCACACAAGGCAGTACTACCCCTTCTTAGTCCTTGCAATAATGGATGAAATTCACCCCAACTAAAATAAAATGAGAGATTTTCTCACCAAACATTTCATTATGCCAAGCAGTATCTAGACAGGAGATATAAAAGTTTTTCTCCCACTCTGTTTCTGCTTAAGGGAATTGCCTCATTAAATGAAGGGGAAGAAGGTCTCTGCCCTGAGGGATTGTTGGCAAAGTCCCTGCTGCAAAAAGTGTGTCAGGAATTACAGAGTGTAACTGAGAAAGTACAGCTGAGCTGCCGGGGGAATGTGTGTGCTCACACCTCTGTTAACACCAACAAACAGCTCAGAACCCTCCTCATCCCACCCTCAAAGCCTCAGTCTTGTCACTGAGTGATGAAGATGCTTAATGGCTTTTCTTCCTCTGTCATAGGGAGAACAAGGCAGCAAAGGACCTCAGGGATTCCGAGGGCCCAAAGGAGACACTGTAAGTTCAATCTCTGTTTCATAGTTTTATTATGGTTTGTGCCCCCTTGGTTTGCTCAAAAGGGAGGTGAAAGGGATAAAAATATCCTCTCAAAAATGATGTGTTTAACTCTTATTAAAGATGCTTGAGTAATAAGGTGTCCAATTGCTGCTACAGCCTGGAGCACAGGGATCAGATCTTACAACCCCATCACTTGAAATAATCAAGGATTTTCCCAGATGCTGCAGCCAGCTTTGGGCCAGGTTCCTGGTGTGTCCCAAAAGAACCTCCATACCTATATGAACATGAGAGGAGCCAGCCCAAACTGAATGAAGTGTCCCTAGAGAGTTCGAGTATTATCTTTGTCAACAGGTTGTTTTTAACGGTTGTGTCCTGGCTAACACAGGGGTTATTGTTGATTTCTAGGGTAAAGCTGGACCAAAAGGAAACCCAGGAGCTCGTGGACTCATAGGAGAACCTGTAAGTCAACTAAATAGGATGAAAGTCTCACTGTTGTTTGCAGATCAGGAGATAAAACACATTAGGAAAAAAACTGCTTCTTACCCTGTTTGCTGTCAAACTTGTGCTCTGTGTCTCTGTAACCTTCAGTGCAATCCCAGTGGGACTAAACCCCAGTTGTATTGCTGTTAACAAAAATCTCCCAGTATAACTAGAGCTGGACCCATTGCCTAAAGGTTCTTTGATGTGAATGTATTTTGCAAACCACAGAGCCTCCTCCTGACCTTAACACATGCTGTGTGTGGTTGCAGGGCATGCCTGGCAAGGATGGGCGGGATGGAGCTCCTGGACTCGATGGTGAGAAGGTTTGTAAAGTCCTACTTAAACACTGCAGGAAAGATTCCTGTGACTGTCCCATGACTGCTGCAAAGCCACTGATCAAGAAGAGCATGGCTGGAAAGCTTTTGCTTCTAAAAAGTTTTCTAATAATGTCAGTAGTTAAGGAGAATGAAGTTGCTTCTGTTAATTGATCCCAAGGAAGTCCCCTAAGTAAAGAAGATGCACATATGATGTGAGCTCAGCTGTGTCCCTGTACTTAGTGGCTCCTGCTGGCTCATTCAAGGCTTTCAGAGATGCCTTTTCAAAGCTGTTGACAGTGTCATCCGGTTATTTTAATTGTCTATCAGGTAGTAGTTGCCTGGTTTTGGAACAGGGATCCCTCAGGAACATGGAGTGTGTGCTTGCCAGGGAAGGCTGGGAGGTGCAGGGGAGTAGGGGAACACCTGGGAGCTCATGTCCAGTGGGTGCTCACCTGCTGTAGGCACTGCAGCTCTTGGTCCTGTACATATGGGGAGGGAGAAGAGTATGAAGACCCATTTGGGAACGTGTCCCCTACCTGTGTCAGACCATTTCCCAGTGCTGGAGGATCCCTCCTAACCTCTCACTATCCACAGGGTGATGCAGCTCCCATGGGTGCTCCTGGAGAGAAGGGGCCAAATGGACTTCCCGTGAGTATGGAGCAGGACCTGCCACCTTTGGGGGGTTACAGCAGCTCAGTCTGCCTGCAGAGCCCCTCCCTGAGGACAGGGGAGGGTCATTTTGTGTGTTGTTTCACAAGAGGCCCCTGGTAAGCCAAGAGGAAATGCTCTTTTCCCACCATACAAACAGGGAAGCAGCATACAGGACAGAATGGAGAAGACCTGGAGTAGTGCCATGTAGTAACCCAATAATTCCATGGCTGTTGGCCTCTCTGACTCAGTTTAAAATCTAAATTTGAGAGGGATTTTCTCTTTGACATCCCAGTGATGTGCATCCTTTAAGCAGGGAGGTAAGATCTGGGGTATAATATCCTGAGCTCTGTCCTTGGCTTACTACTGTTTATTGACAAAATGTTCCATCTCTCCAGTCTTTCAACTAAAGGAGATAAAGTATTCCTTTCTCCCTGTATTACAGAATATTTTGAACAACTCTGGAGAGAGGTTTCTGCTGTGCAAAATGTTGCTGCTGTTGATCTATTTGTATATCCTTCCTCTTTGCTCTAATGCAAAGGATTAGTGTTTATAGAGCTGCAAGGGCAGTGAGCAGGAGAGAAATTGAAGTCGTAATTTTCACAGTGAAAGCTGCAGAAATCTAAATCCTCCATTGCTTCAAGCACTGCTCCTTGTGTGTCAAATCAGACCAGAAGAACAAATTCAGTAGCTTCACTTCTTCTGACTTTTCTTTAATATAATTTTTTTTCAGGGACTGCCTGGAAGAGCAGGTATTAAAGGCTCAAAGGGTGAACCGGTAAGTGCATCTCTCTAATGGTGGGTTCTGGTGGGGAAGCTGGTCACAGCAAGGCTTTTTATCTTTAGGGGATGGTGAGGACTTACACCAAAGTGATGGTGTCAGCATTTCTGCTGGGCCTGAGCTCCCCTGGCAGTGAGGAGCAGGAATTAAGTAAAACAAGTCAGCTGGCCTTGCTCTTGTTGCTCACTCAATGAGAAGGTCTCAGGTACACTGGAGGGACATCTGTGGTACAGAAAACCTCACCCTTTTGCCAGAGTCCCAGGAGCAGGCTTCATCTTTGGGAATCAAAAGCCTGAGCACCTGCAAGGAGGAACAGGATTATCTCCTCCTGCCTTCTGGAGACTTTCCCCCTACCTCAGGAGAAAAGCTTCCATGGAGCTTTAGATTGGCACCTACCTGTGAGATAAAAGAGACCCTCAGACAGACCAAAGCAGTCCAGCACAAAGCTGTTCAGAACAGTGGCTTTTTTTCCTGTCCCTCCCCTTCTTTCTGAATTTGCCCCTCTGCACCTACATCATTACTCCTGCTAATTCTCATGCAGGAGATCTTGCTGCAGGAAGGCATTTCTCCTTGCATGAAGTTGGTGCAGGAGTGAATGCGATGGGGTGTCCTGAGCACACCCCCAGGAGAGCATTCCTGTCTCACTGGTCCCAGGACAGGATGTGCAGCTGTTCTTCTCTTGCCTGGTGTTGAGAGTTTTGTCTTAAAACTGTGAAAGTTAAAAGCTGTGTTTATTTCCTGATCCAGGTTTTAACTCCCTCCTCCTTTTGTTGCTTCAAGGAGGACAGAAATGACCCTGTGCAGGTAATGCCCTAACTCAGAGCTTTCTCCTCTGCAGGGCAGTCCTGGAGAGATGGGAGAGGCAGGTCCCTCAGGAGAGCCAGGCATCCCTGTAAGTATTCCATCATTCACACTTAGCATGAGCTCTGCTGATTGAGTTTCAAACCAAACTGTGAAGCTGGAGCCTCACGTGCTGCTTCCCTGCACAAACAAAGCTTTCAGTGATGCCAGAGGGGCTGTCCTGCCTGCAACTTGTGCAGTCCCATGGGACTGAGCACCCCACACTGGTGTGGAACTCCCCAGGGAGCACAACCTGAGCTGGACAGGCAGAAACCTCCGTGCACAGATGCTGTGCTGCAGCAGAGGTCAAAGCCCACCAGGTGTGGGTTAGTAGGTGGGCTAGTGGGGCAGGGAGTTTGGGACTGAAACAGCCTGGGATCCAGGAATGCCTTCTGGCTTTGCAGTGGGGAGGGCAGGGTAGGTTTGTGGCTCCTAAATATCACAGCTGACTTTGGTGTTCTTGCCAGGGTGATGTTGGTGTTCCTGGTGAGAGAGGACTGCCAGGACCCAGAGGAGCAACTGTAAGTACAGCACTGCCTGTAAATCAGACAGACACCCAGACACAGTTTGGGGATGGGGGCACTCCCTGGCTACAGTAAAAGGCCACTCTCTCTCTGGGGAGTTTTGGCAGCAGAGGAATTCGTCCCCCATGAGTGAGTCAGATCCTGTTCTCACTGACAGCTCTGTGCAAATGCCAAGTGATCCCTCCTATTCCACTTGGCAAAGCAAGCTGCAGTTGTCCAGGAGGTTTGGGGAGCTGCTACAGTCTGACAGGAGAGACTGGGTAGTCAGCAAGCTGCTCATTAAACAGCGATAATAAGTTCTGCTTGTGCTGAGGTGAGTCATTGATGAAGTGAAGCTGCTGCGAAGCTGCAGAAGTGCACACTGAAACCCTCCCCGTTCCTGTATCACTGTCCTTGGAGGGATTCACTGCAAAACCTGATGCCATAAACACAGCAAAACTGAAAACAAGTGCTTGTCACCCTGCCATGTCCATGCTCAGGAGCAGAGATGATCATCAATAAGATCAGGATGGTAAAACTGATTTTGACACGCTACTAAAAACACTTGGGTACCTTTTTTAGCTTGTCCTCCCCACCTGGTGCTGCTGCTGACATTCCAGTGGTTTTGCTGGGCTTTCGTTCTTTTCTTTTTTTCTTATCTGAATCTCATTTTGAAATCCAGGAGCCCACAGCCAATCTAATATGATTTCTGGTATGTGCCACTTGGAAGAAATTGAACTGTATGATTTATTGTTTGTGAGCAGCTGCTCCTGAAACTTCCAAGGAGAGGAAAATCAGCCTTAGAAACAAAACATATTAATAAGGTTTGCTTTTATGTCTGCAATTTTTCATCAAAATAGCTGGCCCCACTACAGGTATCACATTATTAAAGCCAGAAAGCAAAAGGAGCCGAGCTAATTGTGTTGGTGCCGAGTTCTGACGGGTACAATAACAGCTGAACCCATGGTTATGTGTAACCTGAGCTCCTAATTTCTGATTTGTGTTATTGGAATAATAATTTATTAGTTAAGACTGGGCTATTCTAATAAATTTGCAGGATTTTTCTAATGTTAAGGCTGTTTGGCTCAAAACAATTTGGGTTTAGCTCAGTGTACCAAGGGTTTCTCCCCATTCAGAGCCTGTCAGGTCCCACCACGTTAAAAGGCACTTCACTTTTCTAGAGCTTTGTATTTATAACAAAGTTCCTTAGCTGAAATTAAAGTTCCTTACTAAATTACAAGAGAAAACTGAAGTGAAAACAGTAACCACAAAAATACCTGAGTGGTTCTTTAACCTTTTGAGGATACTGCTGCATTATTTCAGTGGCCAGTCTGAAGCTTGTTTATGTCCCTGAACACTTCACCCAGTAGGGATGGCTGTGAAAGGAGGCAAAGCTGCAGTCCCATCTCATGACAGAAGCTTGCTGAAGGCATCTATTTCAAGAAGACAGTTTACAAAATGGGATTTAGAAGCCTAAATTACTTAAGGCTTTTTTTTTCCATCCCAGATCTTTATCAGATATGTGATTTTTCTCAGAAGAAAGCAATAGAGACTCCTAATGGTAACACTCATGTTCTGCCTGGTGAGCTCCTAAAAGCCTCTGCTCTAACAGCATTAGCCTCTTTTTGTTTTGCTGGTACCAAGGATGTCCAAGGAAATGGGTGCAATTGCCATTTTTTATTTCCAAGGGCCTGCAGCACATGTTTTGAAGTACTTTCTTTCAATCAATTAAAAGCATAGTATTAAGATAGTGGATCCTCTTTAATGAATATTGTCTATGCTCTACCATGCTGCCATTTTTTGCTGTCATTGATCTTTCCTACTCATGAGTATGTTATTAAGCATTAATTATACAAATAAGTGTTTCTGTTAATAGTTATAAAAATAATTAAGAAAGCTCAATAAATGCCAAACCCCACTTTACAGTGATTCATCAGCAATGCCATGGGGCAAAGTGCTGCAGCACAGAACTGCACACTCTCTCTCTGCCAATGGAATTACACAAGTGGCCCTGAATTTTCTCCTCACCAAAGTTGATTTTTCTCTTCTCAGGGTCCACTCGGTCTCCAAGGCCCCCCAGGAGCTCGTGGTGTCCAAGGTTTCCAGGTCAGTGTGCTGACAGGGGTAATTTAATGGGCATCATGCTTTGGCAGATCACTGTTTTCTGCAAACCTCTGGCCAGACAACTGTGTGATGCTAAATGAGGGATAGGAAGAAACATCTTTCCATTTGCCAGAACCAGTCTGACACCTTTAGAAAGAACACAAGGCCAGATAAGCTGCCTGCCAGAACAATTTATCTTTACTATTTGTTTGCAAAGGAAGGGTTGGAGTTCTGAGCCTTGTCTTTGGCACAAGTTGCCCAGAGAAGCTGTGGCTGCCCCATCCCTGGAAGTGTCCAAGGCCAGGTTGGACAGGGCTTGGAACAACCTGGGCTAGT
>JAWWEE010000051.1:9031649-9046197 GCA_035221455.1 Xenops minutus | reverse complement strand
CAACCTGGGCTGGTGGAAGGTGTCCCTGCCCATGGCAGGGGGTGGAATGACTTGAGCCTTAAAGTCCCTTCCAGCCCAATTGTTTTATGATTTTTTGAGTTTGACCAACATAAAGACACCTCAGTTTCTCCTTGATCTGGACCACTCTCAGCCTATATTTCTTCAGTGAACTCCTCCTCCTGTCTTCTGTACTGGGGACTCCCATATTTCTCCCTTCTCTCTCCAAGGGAGGGAGACCTCCACTCTCCATTTCCCACTGACACTGGCAGAGCAGCAGTGTATGCTGTTGCCTTCAGGGAGCATCACTTGGTGGGATCACAGGTATGATTTATCAGTGAAAGACCCAGACCAAAGCCTGGAGCACCTTGGCAGATGGACCATGACTGTGGACAGGGACAGAAGCTGGAGAGAGCAGTACCAACCAACACAAGTGGTCTCGAGGTCCTGGGGGAAAGGCACAGAGAACATTCAAGACAAATAACCTTTTTGAACAGGTTATGGGGAGTGGTGAACTTTTGGGGTGTTGAAGCACACAGGGTTTCCTGGTACTGTAACCTGTAGCTTGATTTTTGTTGTTTTCCTAACAGGGTCCCAAAGGTGCCAGTGGTGAACCTGGCCTTCCTGGTCCGACTGGAATCCGTGGAGAGGCAGGTGACAGGGTAAGGAGAAGATATCTGTAACTAATTCCTGTTTGGGATGTGAAATCAGAGCCCAAAATTTGGTGTAGCTGATGTCACCCAAGCAGACACAAACAGGTTTGTGCATTTGGTGTCCCAGTCCCTTCTCTGAGGCTTCTCTGTGCCCAAGATGGACCCTATGGCAGGTAACAGGATTTGTGCATCCTGGTTTTTCTATTCCTGTCCTCATTTCTGTTTCACTTGAGGAACTCCCACTATTTTCAGGCAGGACTTTCAGGTCCCATCCTAGCCAGAATAGATGCTGTTTGGGATTTCTGCCTGCTTGAGGACAGGAGAGCTGATTTGTGTATTTTTGTTCCTCAGATGCTTGATTAGACTTTTTGGATTTGCTTTTTTTTAAATTTCAGTTTCCTCAGTGACTTTTATTTCTGATCAGCAACACACCTGGCCATCTCACCTCTGAATAAATGCAACTTTTTATTTAAATTAATTAATTCTCATTTAAAAGAAGCCAGCAAGGCAAAGTGAACAGCATTTGTTGGGGGCTTGCAGGAGAACAGTAGCTGTGTGTTCACCAACTCCCTCCTCTCCAGCCTTAAGGTGAAGTTTCTGTGTAAGCAATCACTGCAGGACCACGGGGGTTCCACAATGGCCCTTCTGTGCTGGCTCCAGGCAGGTTTAAAAGAGATTCTTGGAGGGACTGTGAGCTGGAAGTGTGAAACAGGAGGGTTATTGTGGAGCTGTGGGGCTCTGACTGCATTCAGGGCTTCGCTGCGGTGAAAAATGTATGCTCAGAGGGGAAGAGGCCCCTGCACAGAGCACCCAGGGAGCTGCTCTGAGCAGAGGGAGGGAAAATGGTATGCCTAAAGCAATAAAAAAAATAATCTAGTTTTTATTTCTGGCTCTAAAATTAACTGTAGTTACTCTAAGATGCAATTTTTGATTAGTCAGAATGAGAGGAAATGGCCTCAAGTTACACCAGGGGAGGTTTAGATTAGATATCGAGACAAATTTTTTCACAGAAAGGGTTGTAAATCTGCCCAGGGAAGTGGTGGAATCTCCATCCCTGGAAGTGTTCAGACAACATGGGGATATGGCACTTGAGGACATGGTTTAGTGGTGAACATGGTGTTGGTGCTGGGCTGATGGTTGAATATGATGATCTTCAAGATCTTTTCCAACCTTAATGATTCTGTGATAGTCTCTTGCTACCCCAGTTCATTAGTAGCTTTCAGGAAAGTGAGTGTAGCACCAGAGTATGTTTTTATAGACTAAAAGAGTGGCCTTTCCTGCTGGGGACGATAGCACTGCTGGGGACACACACAAAGAGCCCAGCAGACTTGGTTTGTTTTATTGCTGGTCCTGGCATGTATAAAGAGGAGAACTGCAAACACAGGATCGATACAATTACACCATCCTTCTCTCCTAAAATCAATTGTGGCTTTTCTATTTAAAAAGTCCCTTCAAGCCTAAGCTAACAGGTACTGACAGGCTTTTACACAGTCCTTGGACTGACTGTGGCCAGGAATATAAAGCTGCATTTCAATAAGTGTGTTTGCTGGCATGAGAAATACAAGAGATTCAGTGCATTTGACTGAGAGATAAAAAGTAGCACTGAGATTAAATATATAAACCATCTTGTTGGAATGGGATGTTGAGAGGGGAAGGATTTGACTGTTGTTGCTGACTGAGGCAGCAGTAGACAAATATTTTTCCTAAGGATTTTTATTATGATCAATTTCCTGAGGACTCTGGATGCCAGCAGGCACCTGGGGCTGTGCCTCCCTCAGCTCCATACTGGCATCACTTGCTAGTGATAATATAGATAATTTAGTGATACTTGGCCAAAAACATTGGCTGTGTTTAACTGATCCAGTGACACACATGTAAGGGCGTGGAGCTGGCAGTCCTAAACTCCTGACACTTGTTCCTGCTCCTAGGAATTACTACTGCAGTAAATTACAGTTTTGCATGAAAATCCTTTGGGCTAAGCTTTTCTTTAATGGAGTGTTCCTTGCAGGGCACAGTGTTTGGTGACTGTGTTTTATTGCCATAAACTTTCATAGAGCCTTGGGACTCACTATATATCTATATAAGGTATAAATCTAGATGATAACATTCAGAAAGGAATATATTGCCTTTGCCATCAGCACACATAAAATGGGAGTTATAAATAGCTCTAACCACTCCTGCATTTCTATGTTCCATTGTCGGTTTTGCTGAGAGTTATTTTCTTTAAAAGAAATCCCCCTCCTTTTTAACTTAGTGCTTGGCTTGAGTAAAATGACGTGCCCTTGTTCTATGTGTTTGTCCTCCTCAAAAATTCTGTTCTGCTGAGCCATCTCCAGATTTAGTTAATAAAAAAGATCAGTTTGCAGAAGCCAAATTGATGAATGTGCTGTAGGAATCCTGCTTGAAGGGTGAAATGGTTGAATTTGCCATGTAGATTTTGCAGTAGAGAAAAAATCTGGGGTTCTCCTGAACTCCTTGTTGGCTCTGCTTTATGGAGCAGAAAAGTCACAAGTAGGACTGGAAATGTCTTAAGTCCTCTCTGTGAATGCCAAGTAGACAAAGTTGGGTTTTTCAGGTGCTTAAATTATTCCTGGGGTGATAATCAGTTTATCATCTAAATGCATTTTATTCCTGTGGCCATGTTGTTTGGTGAATTTCAAAATCAGAAGCACCTAATTATGGTTCCCAGGAAAACTGAAGTCTAATAAAGCCTTGAAAAACCATCCTGACTTTTTGCCCTTGTGGTACAAAACCAGTCTTATCTATTTTACACCATGAGTAAATACAAGCTCCTCCTCACATTTTCAGGTGGAAAGGCAGAGATCAGCCACCCACCAGCGTCATCCTGGCCCCTGTCCTTTCATTTGTGAATCCGTAAAATTGGTGTTTTGGTCATGAGATGACAATAATGGAAAACAGAGAGGCAGAGCGGAAAAGGAGCTCCCCTCTGGAATAGATGTGGAAGTTGGTTCTTGAGAAACAGATTTTAAAGACCAGGATTAAAAAAGCAGAGAATTCGTTTAATTCAGGAAATGAAGAAGGATGTTCTGAAAGGCCAGTGTAGCTGATGTGCCAGGCAGGTGGGGAGCAGAGCATCACTGAGCCATGTCAGAGAGTCTGTCTGGTCTGGCTGGATGAGGAGCTGGTGGGCAGAACACCATGAGGCCTGAGCTGGGGGTTCCTGCCTGGTCTGGCAGCTGCTCTGTGCTGTCACTGGTAGGGCAGGAGACTGAGAAACCATCCTACAGCACAAACCAGGGACTGTAGAGTGTGTTCCAAAGCAGAAATGCTTACATGCCTTCTTATTTCTAAGAAGTGTGAATTACATTTGTACCCTCTTGCTTGGCAGCTGGGAGGCTAATTCCCAATCCCTTGCTGAGTGAGTGCCTGACCACACCAGGAATTCACAGGAAACACTTTGAGCTAATTTGCCTTCTTTCTCTTACTTTTTTCAGGGTCCTACTGGTGTTCCTGGTCCCAAAGGTAACCAGGTAAGTGATAACTTTTGTGCTGTTGTCAGCAGAGGTGTTTAAACTGAAACTGAGGAGTTCAGCCTTGGGAAGAGAGAGCTTCCTCTTGCTGGAGGAGCTGTTTAAGCTGCCAAGAGCCCCTGTCTCCCTTAGGCACTGAGGTTATCCAAGTCTCAGGGTCAGCAGTCTTTGTGCTCCAGCAGGTGCAGCGTTAACTCTGGTGTCTCACTTTCAGGGCATTGCTGGAGCAGATGGCCTCCCAGGTGACAAAGGAGAGCTGGTAGGTTGCCTCAAATTCAGTGGAATTGACTCCTCATGTAACAGATGGGTCTAGAAAACCATGTATCAATATGGTCAGTCAGAACTGATCATCCAAGATCTCCAACCCTGCTGTGAACAGAAGGCAAGCTAAGCCTTGTACAGCTTCCTGCAGCTTAGGAGATCAGGCTTTACATGTGCCTTTTTTCTCATTTCCTCTTTCTTTCTAACAGGGTCCCTTTGGTCCCCCTGGCCAAAAAGGAGAGGTATGTGTCAGACATTGCGGGCTCATGCCCCAAAAGGTTTGGGAGTAAACATGATTATTGCATCTTTCAATTATACATGTCAATAAACTATGTTCTGGCATTATTCCCTAGAAACATGTTTTCCTCACAGTCATGCTATGAATGACAGGGGTTTGTGGGATTTAAAATACTGAAATGTGTTTGATAATTTTGCTGTAGCAAGGACTCCTGTTTATATGTAAAACCACCCATAGGATGTAAGAAATGTACATATCAGCCAGAGCAGTCAGGGAATCTGAAGAAAGGCTTAACTAATGACTAGGAGAAAACAATGGATCATGTCTTCAGTTTTCAGTGGTTTTTGCTTTTTTTTTATCTTGTTACAGCCAGGAAAAAGGGGAGAACTTGGTCCAAAAGGTGTCCAAGGACCTAATGGGACAGCTGGAGCACCAGGGATCCCAGGACATCCGGGGCCTATGGGCCATCAGGGCGTGCAGGGTGTCCCTGGAATCACAGGAAAGCCTGGGCCCCCTGTAAGTGTCATCTGCTCTGGGGCACAGCCAGGGAGTCTGTGAAGGGAGCAAATGGGTCATGGGGTTTGAATGCATATTCCAAAAATAAGGTTCTGCATTTCAATAGGCAAAGCTAAGGTCAAATAAGCCTCAGACTAAATATCTGGCCTAACATTGAAATTAATCTCTGCCATTAGTATGACAGAGTTCTGAACTGAAGCTGTCATTGTTTGAAGAGGAGAAGGAACCCACTCCTCTTCGTGTGGGATCCTGTGCTTCCTCCTGAGCTGCTGGAAATACATTTTGTGTCCTGAAGCTTCTGCCAGGGATGATTTTTGATAACATGACTTGTATAAGGACAAATTCTTCTGTTAATTGCAGGGCAAAGAGGCCAGTGAACAACAGATCAGAGAACTCTGCGGGGAAATGATAAATAGTGAGTATTACTGAGAGAAAACTGACTATAATTACCATATTTAGATGAAGATGAGTAGATTCTGAATATAAGATGGCTCCTGAGATTTATTAGTTTTCTATCTTGATAAACAAATATACATTGACCTTTAATGCAAGGAAATTGTTCAGGAGGTCACCTTGTTGTCTGGGATGTCTTTCTCTGTTCTAAAATTAGTATTTTTAAATTATTCATCTTGGCAACACACAAAGTGCACTGAAAGCAGCTTTGACACAAGTATTGTGCAAGCACTGGCTATGAGAATATCTGCCTGTCCTAACCTGTGTCGCTGTGAACTTCAGCTCCCACCTCCTCTCGCCTCCCCAGGGCACCCCATCTCCTTGGAGCAGCGCCCATGGAGTGTCCTTCTCTCTTCAGAGTTACTGTTCTGCATTTGGAGGTTATATTCCCCATCCAGGATGAGGTTAAACTCTGAAAGTTTGTTTCAGAAAAATTGTTTTAATTATTTAGGTATCATTTGTTAGAATATTGATGTCATTTAAAGTGCTTTTGGAAGCAGGAAATATCAATGGGTTAAAAACCTGCAGATTTATGATGAAAATCTCCCTCTGTGGAGATGTAAAAAACCCCAAACAAAAAGCTCCAGGAGGGCTGAGAGGAGATTCAATGTTTCCTTCTGCCAGAAGCAGTTAAGTGTGGGGCAGTGGCAGGAAGACCTGCCCAAGGAAAGAGTGAAAACCTTGGCCATGCAGTTTTTAATTGTGTTTTTCAGACCAAATCGCACAGTTAGCTGCTAACCTGAGAAAGCCCCTCTCTCCGGGAATGACGGGCCGGCCTGGCCCAGCCGGGCCCCCCGGTCCTCCTGGAGCCATGGGAAGTGTTGGGCATCCTGGTCCTCGCGGTCCCCCCGGATACAGAGGGCCAACAGGAGAGCTCGGAGACCCTGGTCCCAGAGGTAAGTTAAGACTAAAGCAACCTGCTTCTGTTTTATGCCCACTGAAATAAACTGTAAACTTGTACTAAATTCAGCAGTGGGGGAGAAGAGATCAGGCCTCGTTGGAGTTCTAGAGGGGGTTGTGCATCTTTAGGGATGCCCTGTAAGCAGAGATCCTAGTAATGTCCTGAGGATTTTTAGCTCCTCTTGGCTTCTCCCCTTCCTGTCTTTGGCTCCAGCTGCAGTGCACAACTCACTGTCGAAATTCTGTTTATGAATCAAGGTGACACTGGCGAAAAGGGAGATAAAGGACCTGTTGGTCAAGGTATCGATGGGCCTGATGGTGATCAAGGGCTTCAAGGTAAGGTTGTGCAAACACTTTAATACTCCATCACTAAAGTAAAGGCTTAAGAATCACAGAATATTCTGAAGGGACCAATAAGAATCACTGAGTCCAACTCTCAGGGAGGGCTCTGCATATTGCTGGCAGTAGATTATCATCACCACTCTCCTTCTATTACTCAGAATTTTAATTACAACTAGACTTGAGGAGGTGCAATGAATTGAAGCTGCTGAAGGCCACAGCCTCCCACTGAGGAACAATCTGGTAGCCAGGGAGGAGGGACAGTTGTGACCACTTCTTTTGTCACAATAAGTAATCTGTGAGCTCATACAGCCAGGACATCCCTTGACCAAATTATTCAGGGATAAAAAAATACAACGCACATACTCTAGATTCAGGGTAAATTTATTGAAAACACCTTGTACTCAACAGGCCATAACAAGCGTGATGTACAGACACTCAAAGTATATTAAGATTTCTGAAAGTAACACATATATACATATATTTAAAAAAAAAATAGAAGAGATGGAAATACTTCATGTAATCTTTTCCCCTTTCTTGCTTAGGACTACCTGGTGTGCCTGGAATTACTAAAAACGGCCGTGATGGGGCTCAGGGTGAACCTGGCCTGCCAGGGGATCCTGGTACTCCTGGTACTATTGGGGCTCAGGGAACTCCAGGAATATGTGACACGTCGGCTTGCATGGGAGCTGTGGCAGCATCAACTTCCAAAAAATCATAAACCAACAGTACAAGAAGTGAAGAAGTGACTGAATATTTAAATAAACAGTGCATTGTAAGAAAACAGAATCCTCCTAGTGCTAAATGGACAGATGCTCCTTCTATTCTATTAAGTGGAGACTTTGACACAGTTCTATGAAAAAGAAAGCATCAGATGAAAACTTTAATTAAAAGATGCTTTAGGAGTATTTTTTCCTCCCCCCAATTATTTTCCAGAATTTCTACTGCTAAACAACCTCACCTTTCCTTTCTCCCTTTGCTCAAGAGACCTGCAAGAGGAAGCATTGTTCCTTTTTACCATCACGCCCCCATGTACTAAAGATCACGACTTGCTATAAAAGTTTGAGCATTTCCCATTGAATCCCTTGGTGCTGCTCTCATTGACTTCAGTTCTGCAGGTTTGTGCACAAAGACAGACGTTGTTAAGGTACTCAGGCACCAAACTTCCTCTTCTGTCAGTGGAAATCATGCATTTAAATATTTCAATATCCTAACCTTCTGGCCAAAGTAATGACCATCACTTAAATATATGCTGTCACTTAGCAATTTTCAGATTGCACCTCAAATATTTGCCAAGACTAGTAAACAGTAATCCTCTTGCAATCCGATTCTGCAAAAGGTGTAATGTATATATTTTAATTTCCAGGGAAGAATTTTTGTGTATTTCCATATGATAATAAAGGAAATGAAGTAACAGCATTTTCATGACCTCTACTTAAGCTATTTGCACAGTAATTGTGATGGAACCCCACATAAGAAAGGATGCTCTTCTAAAGTCCAGCCAAAACCACCTGTACGACCTGTTGTAAAAATAAAAGGAGATTTTTTTTAACCTTTTCTTTGTGATGTTGTAAGTGTCATTATACACATCAAATTAACTCAGCTGAACTCCATTTTCCAGAACTGGTTTTACTAGGATTGTTTGGATATAAATTGCTGCAAAATTGTTCTTATCCGTGATTTAAACCCGCATTAATTTTGTTAGACCTTTTTATACTTTAAAACATGCTAGCATCATCTATTTTTAAAAAATTAACAAAACCACTCTCAGCTCGCACACTATTCTACTTCTGTCCTATATGCCAAAGCTATGAACAAAGTGTCATATTTAAATATAAAAATAGTTTGTGCGTTTAAATATTTACTGTTTACAATATGCCACTCTTGGTCTAAAGTTACAATCCAAGAATCTATTCGATAGTTGTGTGACAGACAATACAAATAATACTATATTTAAAAGTGCCAACACTCTTTGGGGATAAGTATGTTAAATATGTGTGCAAATGGAAAATTCATAATATGCACAGTTAAGAAACTAAGCACTTGCTCAAATAACCAATATAACCTTACACTTTTAATAGAAAAATGGGTATTATAATATGGTGACTTTAGTTTCTCTGTACAGTGGAAAAGTATGTTTGCATCTAGCTGTTCAAACAACAGGACAGATGGATGTTCTACAACTCTGTCTAACTGTAGTGGATCATATTTTTAAAAAGCAAAACCAAACAATTAAATAAAAACCCAAAGCAGGATGTCAAACCAATTTTGTAAAACTAAAGGGTAAAAAATACATGGCTGTCATGACATTACTCGTAGCTTCTGGTCCCAAAGCCACTTGAACAGGGCACTAGTTTCCATTGCTGGCAGTTAACTTTCATTTTCTTTTTCAATAAAGAATGTTTTCTTTGAATCTCTATTTATGTATATTTACAAGTTTGCATTTTACAATTCATATTCAGCACGTAAATGGAAAGACTAAAATACAGGTTGGACCATTTTCATACAATTCAAGGTGGTCAGGTCAGACTATTTAGTCTCCATAGCCGTGCGATTTTCCTGTGTTGGACACATTACACATGAGTCTGGTCTTCCTATTTTTAGTCTCCTGCCTGTTTTACCACAGAACACAGTCTCAAATTCCTAAAGAAATCAAAATACAAAAAATAAATAACAATTATATTTAATGCAGGTATTTACTTGAGATGGATGTTTTTGTTTCATTAGTGTCTTAGAAAAATAAAACCTTTCAATATGAAGTGCTGAGGGGCCATATCAGGATCTAGACAAACACATTTTCCAATACACATTCCATATACTCTCTTAAAATTCTTGGCAGAGCTGGAATTACTCTGGACCTGTCACTACTTGTGTGGAGCATGAGAGTTTCCTACAGGACACTCTCCCACTTCACACTCACCCACTCTGAGATAGCATGGGCATGTAGCTGTGAACTCATTCCTGAACTAATAGTGCATGAAAACTAACTAGAAGACTGCAAAAAATAGAGAAAATGAAGGAGGAGAAGAATGATTGAAGAGGACCTTAGTTCTATATTGTTGTCCAAATAGGATCGTGCTCAGGAATTAGGTAACAAAACAAAAATTAAAATCTGATTTGAAAACAACAAGTGAGGACAGGCTTTCATTTCTCATTAGTGAGCTGAACCAGCTAAAAAAAATTAAAAATTTAAAGGAAGGTTCAAGGATACAGTGGGTCCCTTACAAATAGCACCAAGCAGAAGCTTTGCATATATGTTATATACTATGGCATGACAGCTTTAAAATGCTTCACATTTGCAACAAGACCAAAAATGAAATCAGATTTCAAACCTGCTTCAGGGAGTCACCATGCCTCTCCTGAATGTACTTCAGGAACGCAGTTGTCCACTGCAAAGTTGTTGCCTTATCGGTGTCAATCGTGCAGAACGGAACCAGAAGATTCAGCTCATCACAACAAACCCGGATCCTGCGCCTGCAGGCAAACACTGGAGGTTATCAACCACGGGCCACAGGGAAGGGAAATACAAAAACAAGAGGAAGACTATTCACATGTACTACCAGCCATGGACTTTGGGGACTTCTTTTTGTTTGCTACAAGCTTTGTGTATTAGTCATGTTACACACAAGTTATCTTACCTTTACAGAATGGATGAAATGTTTTGAAATCTCTGTTTGTTTGTAGACTAAACCACAACAAAGTAAACTACAATGAAACATACATGTATCTTCCCTCTAATGAACACCAAACCCTCACTGCATGCATTGCTCTTCTTGGAGCTACCACAAAATCTGTCACATTTACATTTACTCTGTATAATCACAGAGTACCACAGTATCAGGATTCCAAAAAGCTTTGCACGGCCACTGCTCACAGGATTACCTTCTGTCTCTCTCCAGGCGGTTGTGTCGTTCCCTCCGCTGAGCACTTCCATTCTGTGTTCCACTTGGCACCTGCACGCTGGAGCCGGGTTGTGCTGACTGCCAGGGCCCCTGGGCAGCTCCACTGCCCTGGCTGTTGTCACAGGCATTTCGAATTTCACCAAGAGGTTTGCGATCCATGTTTGGATCCAACGGATTTATTCGGCTGCAACTTCTGTTTATGGCTTGCTTGCATAAGGTGTCTTATTGGAAAAACAAAGAGGAAAAGAACCACCTATTTATAACCCTCCCACTAATCAGAAAATAGTGAACATAGAAAGGTTGTTTTGTCGCTTTATTTATATGGAATAATCTTTGAAGCTTTATTGCCAACCTAGATTGAGTCTTACAGCAAGGCAAGTCCTTCAGAAGCCCTAAGGCACTGCTTGCTATTCCAAAATCCACATAGCTTCTGTTTTCTCAGAGAGCGCAATGAGACCATGCCTGGTGAGCACTTGAGGCAATCCTTAAAATGCCCTTCAGTTTGATAGTGACTGGATCTACTGTATCAGCTTCGGGGTCACAGAATATAACCCCTTTGCCATGTGGTTTGGTGGTATTTGGTCAAAGGTTGGACTTGATGATCTTGAGGGTCTTTTCCAACCTTAAAAAAACCCACCAAGACCCAGATTTTCAAAGGTACTTTGTATTCTTGAGTTATCTCACTTCAAGCTAGAAGTGCTAAACAATTTTGAAAGTATAGCTAAACACAGGTATTGAACTTTTTTGGAAAAACCTAAGTCCCATATTGCCTACAGCACATCTCTGCTATAAATACTTCACCTCTTACATCCACTAAAATCATATCCACTCCAGAAAAGACACAAATTCAGGACAAAAAGAAAGACTGGAAGGCCAAGAGAAAGCTAAGTGAAAATAAGATAAATGATTTACCTCCAACTTTAATCCAAACTTCCTCAGGCAAAGCTTTATTTATAGAACCTACTGTCTGTTTTGTGGATTCAACTTCCTGATAGAGGAATGGGAATGTCTTGGGTATCCCAAGGTCTTGATGTTTGGCAGCTTCCAAAATAGTGCAAGATGTTCCACAGGTCTGTGAAAATCAAAAAGGAAATACTTACAGGACTATGTACATTTTAAAAAAAAAAACAAACCAAGAAACAACACCTATTTTGACATCTTCATATTAAGTTACTTTTTTAGCCAGAATAAATCCCAAATACTTCCACACACAACCATGGGATTTTGGCAGGCTGATGAATTTTGGGGATACTTCTGACATTACTTAGTGCCATTCTATCACTTTTACTTCAGAGGTTACTGCAAGTTGTGGAGGGTGAAATATCTTTATCATCAAAATGAATTAGAAAGGAAGAAACCATAAAAATTGGTACTAAGTGGCTGCTTCTTGTCTTGCACAGATAAAACTGATGATAAATGGATAAACTCCAGAAAAAAAGAAATCATATGGCCTAGCGCTCATTACTGGCACACAGGTAATTACAAATCACAAAAATCACAAATGCCACACAACTGACTTGAGTATATTTAAAAGATTAATTGCATTACAGATCATTCTGATCATCCCTATTCAACCCCAGCCACACTTTACCCCAAACCTTCAGATTTATATTACACCTGAGACATTAGGATAATCAGCATTTGAACTTGGCAGAGTAGATTTACCTGTGCTTGGGAAGGATTAGCACTTCCAGCAGCAGAACATGCATTCATGGTAAAGAATGGGTACGTGAATGGTAAAGAATGTGTGGCAGGTGCAGCCTTATTTTTCCCAAGTGCAGCACACCTGTTCCCTTGCTGGTGAAGAGGAACACCCACCACTTCTGAGGGCTGATGAATTAATGTCACTAAACTTAAAACAAAAACAAACAGAAAACATACCAGGCTGACTGCTTGAAAATGAGTGCAGAAAAATGTGCAGCTACACAATTTCTAGTAACTATCACCAACAAACCACTTTCATTTACTGTAAACAGAAATCACTGTTATTGCCATATTGCCCACTTCAGCAACCAAAGAAAGAAAAGAAAAACCAGCTAAGAGATTTTATTCTGTGCAATAACAGTTCACTTCACACCGCCATAAAACATTTTATCAGCACACTAAGTGTTACAGGGCTAGACTGTAAAACAGTATTTTTGCTCAAAGTTTTCTCCATATTCAGGCCTCCACATTGTAACACTAATCAGCTGCTCTTATTATTGTGATCAAAAATCTGCTTTGCTTTTAGCAAGCTCCATATTAAAACTAGGCAATGCTCTCTTGCCTATATTTACAGTACATGTTATCAAGAATAAAGCTGTAAAGTAATTACTTTTGGAACTACATGCTGTACCATTTATGCAATACAGAGGGACCTAAGCTGAGCTCAGCAGAGTTGCATCCACGTTTGATGGCACAGTTTAACAAAGCCCAACCCATTCTTCTCATGTATTAAAAAAAGTACTGTTCTTAGGTCTCACTTAGAAAATCAGTTTTGAACTATACGATACACAGTTTAACAACATAAAATAAAAGTAATTGCAACACACTTGTTAAGAGTTACTCCAGATTCTTGGGGTTCTTGACATCTGGGGTTTTCTGTCAGGCTGCTGTTGAATCTGTCTTCCAACCGAGCTCTGACTGCAGGTTTAGATCTAAGCTCTGGTGCCAGTGCCGAATTTTCAACAAATATGTTTTCTTTATTCTCCCCCAAGAAATTTTCACCCTGTTTAGCTTTTACTACACTGCATCCTGAGACTTCTACAGAGCTACTGTTGGGCACTTTCTCTCTTTGGTTCAGAGGGAGGTTGGACTCGCTAAGCAACATCATTCTGAGCTCCTGCAAGTCAGCGTAGCCCAAGTGTGGGTTAGAACTTGGCCAATAGCTGTCACAAGGTAACCCTGACTGGCAGGTAACTGGGCAGACCGACTGGTTCCCAGAGCTGCTGGATGAGCCCCCGTCCTGACTGGTGCTCGGGGAGGGCTGCTGCAGAGGGGGGTCTGCAGAGGGACCAGGCGAGGAGAAAGCGCTGAGCCTGGCTTCCACTTCACCTTCACTACTCTGCGCCTCCGTGTGCGAGCAAAGCATGTGCTGCAGCTGGGTGTACTCAATGTCCATCATCTCCACCAGGCTGGCCTCGGGGGTGGCGAAGCCAAGGTTTTGCTCACCAAAGGAACTGTCACTTGAGCCTCCAGGTCCGACAGCAACGGGAGCGGGGTCAGGAACACTAGCTGGGCTCTGAGGAATGGTCTGAGGCTCCTCGGGGGCTGATCCTGACATGGCTACACCAAACCTAATCAGTTAACAATGTCCCTTTCAACAGAAAGCCACAAAACCTTCAAGAATTGACAGTGCTATCCATTAAAAAAAAAAATCCCCAAAAAACCCCAAAGGCAGGAAAAAAATTGCACTCAACACTGATTCGCGAGGTTAAAAGGGCGGGGGGACCAAGCTGCTGCTGCTGGCGGGGTACCTGACACCCTGACCATGTCTCCCCCCAGCCAGGTGAGCCCCTCCCTCCCCTCCAGCACAGCTGCTCACGACAAACGGCCTTCACCTGTCCCCGCCCCGGCCTCGCCGGGAGGCCGCGGGCACTCTGCGGCCCGGCCGCGCGCTGAGGCGGGGCCCGGCCGGCGGCGGGAGCGGGGCCGGGCGGTCGGGGCCGGGTGCTGGGGGTGTGTGGTGGGGCCGGGCGGTCGGGCCCGGGTGCTGGGGGGGTGTTGTGGGGCCGGGCGGGGCGGGGCGGCCGCAGGGGACGCGCGGCCCCCTCAGCGCTGCGAGCGCGGCCCCGAGCGCGCCGCGCGCCGCCGCCAACG